>CM062297.1:18718527-19918527 GCA_031216915.1 Pictodentalium vernedei
ACTTGTGTGCATTGAGATTGCTGCAACGTAAACGCAAATGTGAGTGTATTATCTGACTCCCCCGATTACCATACCCGTAATACTCTGGAAAACTTGGATCACCTTCAGTCACCTGAATCCTTTATTTCTGTTTTTTTGTACTCTTTGTGTTGTAATTTTATAATTACCAAGAACGGATGCCCTCAGAAATTATTTATCCTTGAGATTCAATCGAGGATTCTCCGTTTGATGTGTCTGTTAAATTCTACGACCGCTAAAGTCGGGAATATTTGCATACGTTTGTATCAGAATTCAAAAATGTTCTCATACTGAGCCAAACATGCATTATAAAACTGGTTGGCGCGAGACCATAACTGGCTGTTAGAAATATTACACAATAAAACATACGTCACAGATCGAATGTGTGCATGGGGGTAAGGTGGGTTGGGTAAGGTTGGGAGGGTGGGGGTAAGCTCATGCAGTTGCGATGCCACATTTTTGTTGATGGGGGTGCAAAGGTGAAACAGGTTCTCCATAAGGTCGGGGAGGGATTCGTTTGTGTTGTACATTTGGTAAGTGAGGGGGGGGGGGGGGGGGCAAGTGGGACAAAACGTTTTTTCTTAAAGCAAATTTTCCACGTGCTCGAAGAGTGTCTCTCTGTTTTGAGGCGCCGTCATTGAAGGCTTATTGCGAATGAATAGGAAAGAAAGGCATTGGGCAAGAATCGTTTCTCGTTAAATGCACCCGGTGTTTTCCCTGTACCTAAAACGAATTCTGAATACAAAGGAGGACCGTCATTCCAAATTCTCTCATATCGGACGCACGCAGGATCAGCCATCTGGCTCCGGGGAGGGGGGCATTCTGTTACAACTACAACACCATAATACTACCATATATATAAGTAAAACCCACCACTACTCCACACCACTAGTCCACTACTATGCTATACAGACATCTGAAACCCATGTATCTCCCTTGCGGCTTGCACCTTGTACATATCAAAACATTTCCTTCCTGGCTGGACCATGGTAAACCCGGGGGAAGGGGATTTGTTGGAACGAGTGGTGGCAATGCACGTATCTTATTCCTTCTCTTACGTCAAGGTCCTAGAACAGCCACTGATCTGTATATTCCCGTACGCGCGCATGGCGTGTATATGTGTGAGGACGGGTGGGCGGGCTTGTGTGTGTGTGTGTGTGAGAGAGAGAGAGAGGAGAGAGAGAGAGAGAGAGAGAGAGAGAGAGAGAGAGAGAGAGAGAGAGAGAGAGAGAGAGAGAGAGAGAGAGCGAAGACTTTGACTCTTTTTCAATCCCCGTTCCCACAAAGTTCGAAATGCTACCGACGTCCCTGATTGTCTCTGAAATTATCTAAAGGACTCGCCCCACGTTGAAGTATTTTAAAGATGAGAGCTAATTTCTGTCCATATGTGTATCTAAGTATGGTATGGAGTTCGTTTCGCGTATCGATTATATCCGTTATATCGGTTACATCGATTATATCGGTTATATCGATTATATCGGAAATTCAAGCCTGTGTTCACTTTTATAGTGTCTAATTCGTTTCTCTCAAGTTGGAAACCAAAGATTGAACGAACTGTTCCACCCTTCTCACAATTGATTTCCTCCCCCTCCTTGCCCCTCCAGAGCAACTCCCATCGTTAATATAGCAGACGACTTTAACTCAATTCCTTTTCTTCCTCCAAGGAGTCAATAATTATTTTCCTAGGGCAAAACAAAAACAAAAAAACTTGTACCCCCCCACCCCCCCCCCCCCCCCCCCTTCGAATTAGGACTGGATGCAGTCGCGATCTTTTTCTCATTATTTAAAATTTGAGCTCAAAGGACAAACGTGACAAATAGGCCTTGAAAACTTGGGCGGTGACATTTGTCAAAACTGCATAAACTGAATGGACGAATTGGACAATGTTTTAACCATGCATCTATAATTGAAAATATTAGGGAATTTGCATTGAAGCTATCAGGTGAGCTCCGCCCACCTTGTCAGCTGAATATATGCATGAATAGACAATTAATGTCAACTTAGCGAGTAATATATATATATATATAGTATTATTTTATTTTAAGTAAACAATAAAACAATAGCACTATAACTGAGGAAAACAAACAAACGCCTTCGGCGCCCTAAAACTATTCTTTCGGTTTGGAGAGATCCAATAATTTAACATACAACTTTTCAAGTTTTTATGAGACCCGTCAATCCCAGCGTCTCCAAGTGTTCACAAATTTACACGGCGCACTACAATGGAGCAACAAGTATCCAAGCTATGAATGACTCTGGTCTTGAACTCAGGCAGATAATGCACATGACTGACCACCGTAACGAAATTCCAGTGCACAATTACAACCCTGACTGCTTAGTTGTCCCACAATCAAAAATTAGCGACACACTTGCAGCCAGTGCTAGAATGCTTCCTGTTACAGTTTAAATGACACGGTATTGTCCGCAATAATGTGATATGTGTACGTCATCGAGTAGTGGAAACTGAGGAAGCTCGATGGCTCGGCGTTGCGACATTGTACTCCAAACCTTTCGAAAGGTTCACGGTTCGATCCCCTCCGGGGTAACTGAGTTGTTTCCTTGGGCAAGGCACTTCATCCCGATTGTCCACATGAAGGGACGGTACTAGCGCTGTGTACTAAGGCGCATACTGCACGTCAATGGTGCACTTGCCTCCAACAAATGCTAACCCTGCTTACATGTGTGGAGTTAGTAGTATAGTACCTTGGGGTGTCTGACAGTTGCTCGTTGGTTCTCTCCGAGCACTCCGGCTTCTTCCACCCGTAAAACACGAGGCGACCCTGTCGAAAATGTCGTTAAACCACAAATAAATAAATAAATAAATAAATAAATAAATAAATAAATAAATAGTGGAAAATGGGGATTTAGAATCATTGAATTTTGGCCCTTTTGCAATTTATATTTCTTCACAATCCAATATGAATATGTTCTTTAGCCCTTTACCCAACGTAACGACCAAAACCGGCCAGCGCTATTCACAAAAATCGCCAATTAATTTTCAATATTTTTTCATCCCCAAAACATAGATTATGACCCCTCATTGGAATGAGCTCGATGAGCTCGTTCCTAGGGGGAGGGGTGGGGTGGGGAGGTGTCATAACATATGTTTTTGAGATGAAACAAATAGTCATTCAAGAATTTTTATTGCAAGTGTCGTCTCCTTTTCAGGTTAAGCAAAGGGTTAATTAAACTTCCCAGACAACCAGTCTTTCGCTGATATTGACCGACACAAAGAAAAACTTTATTTCTGACTTCGCAACAAAATTATAAGCCAGGCTACTACACATATAAAGTCTTATTGAAGTTTTGAATTGTTTTGTATAGATTTTATAATTGCAGTACGTGCAGTACAGATGAATTAATGGCGATATTATTTCAACAATTCCTCTACCGGGTTCATATTTACTGATCACAGTAAATCCTGTTCGTCAACGTTGATTTGTTTTTATTTTTAGACATTACATCATAACCCGTTTAACTACAATGTAATGTCACGTGTGATTTGTTACCGTCTCCAAAATAAACACTTTTGTGTCTTGTCAGATCGGGTTGAAATCTTTGCTTCGTTTATTATAATTCCGTTTGTACTTCACGAAATATCATCTGCAGTTTACGTTTAAAATTTGGAAATTATATTAACTGTCCACTATTTTATTTATCATTCTAAAATTAAGTGAAAATATGGCATCAAGTGGAAGTAACCTGACTTGTTCAAGTAATGGTGGAGAAGGAAGTGGAGTTTCGAGCTGCAGGCGATGTGTACAACATAAAAAACATGTCGTCTGCTTTTGTAAAACTCACATTGTTGAATGTTGTGAGGAATGTTTCCAAAAAGATCATCTTACATGTGGTAAAAATATTGTACCAATATCAAAAATACAACGTTCTTTTGATGAATTATCTTCACGTTTAGAACAATTCCGTTTTACTTTGAAGCAACAAGAAAATAAATTGACACGGTTCAAAAATGATATAATGGACGAGACTTGTCTTGGGAGGATAAAAATCCAAAGTTGTTTTGCAGAACTTCGTCAAAAAATTGATGAAGCCGAAAAGAAATATCAGGAAGAATTGGAATATGTTTCATCTCATGAACTTTCCAAAATTAGTGATTGTTGCCAAGAATTTGAGACATTTAATGAAAAAATACAAGATTTAGAATTAAAAGTTACCAAGTTTAATCAAGATGTTTTTTCTAATGTCGGATCCATGTCATCATCAGATAAAAAGGGAATTCCAGATGTTATTAAATTCACAACAGACTTGCAGGAAAATTTCCCAATATTAGAAAAACAATTAAAACTGTTGGGTGAGTTTGATAATAAACTAAATGATGATTTTATTGTGATAAATTATGACAATATTACAAATGTTTATAATGATATTGTAAAGGTTTTATCCATGACAGATTGTACAGATAAACATTTTGTGAAATCTGAACAGTTCAGTTGTAAGGAGGGTGCCATCTATAGTATTATTAATATAAAACCTTATATAGACGGACAGATGGTGATAGTAACATACAACCCAAATAAATTACATAAAATAAACAATAATGGTGATATTATCACATCAGTTGAGTTACCAAGTTATCCATGGGACCTGTGTATGTATAATGATTTATTAGCTACAACTCTTCCTGATAATAAACAAATAAATATCTATAATTTAAATAATTTAACACAAAAATCACAGATAAAATTATTAAATGTTTGTCATGGAATTTGTAGAGTTAATGATAGATTCTGTATCTCTTGTTGTTATGGTGATAATGTTGTTAGAATTGTGTCAGATAAAGGTGTTATAATCCATGAATCTGATAAAATATTCAATGAACCATATTTTGTAACAAGTTCATCATGTGGTAAGCGTATATTTATATCAGATTTTAATAATAATAGAATTGTGACATTAAGTGATGATTTACAATGTCAGTTGTTAGTTATACAACATACAGAGTTACAATGTCCCCATGGATTATGTATTAATAGTCACGGTGGATTATATGTATGTAGTGGAGGTAACGACTGTATTGTAGAATTCAGTAAGGATGGTAAGTATATATCAACCATTATAAATAATAAACAGGGAATAATTCAACCCTGGAATATAAGTTATAATAAATATAATAAATCTCTAGCTATAGTATCCTACATGTCACAAGATAAAATAAATATCTACAAATTATAATAATATACAACTATTTAATCATTGTCATTTCTCAATGTCATATAATTTTAAATTCAAACATTTCTATTGTATAATACATCATACAATAGTTTAATACAGTACGAGTGAGTGGATTACTATAAAAACACTCACAGAGTGGAAGTTCCACTTGGATAAAAACAGAAATAATGTGACAAAGTAATAAGAAATACAAGTTACACTTTATCTAATACTAATAGATTCTCTGTGTTTTATTTTATTTTTTTATAGATTATAAGAATTATTGTTTGTGTGGAAATTCCACTCTATGAGTGTTTTTTATAATAAATCTCTCTCTATGTACATGTACTATACTATACTGTAAAGTTTTATAACACTGATTACTTTAATGATTTTACATAACACAAAAAGCAGACGACACGTGGAAATAAAATTCTTAAAAATAGGTAACTAAAAAAAGCTTTCATTCATTGAGATTCATTACTTAAAAATATGTCACATATGATTCCTTGATAAATGAAGCACACTGAGCTCATTCCAATAAAGGGTCATAAGCATTGTTTCTCAGGGTTTGCATTTTGTCAGGGCTGATCAGCTCAGACCCTGGGGTCAGCCCTGAGAATGCTTCTGTTGGGGCTGTTTTTCCAGTGCAGACAAAAATTTAAACAAAACTAAAGTAGTGAAACATGTTTGAAAATCAGCCCCAAGTCAGCCCCAACCCTCAAATCTCATGGACTTATTTCAGGCCCCAACCATTTTTCCAAATGCAAGCCCTGGTTTCTGAGGCAAAAAGTGAAAAATAATGAATATAAAATTTCAATGTCATTCTTCTTTTTAAACCTTTTCCCAATGAATCGCCTGAATACGCCCACATAATTTGCAAATTATTAAACAGTTGAAAAAAAAAATTTTTTCAAAATATTTCAACAAAACCATATGTTATGACCCCTCATTGGAATGATCTCATGGAGCTCATTCAATGAGGGGGTCAAGATATGGTTTTGTTGATTTTTTTTGGAAAATGTTTTAAAAAATAGTAATTAAAATAATAAATTTTGATATTCTCTTGAGTTGGGTAAAGGGTTAATTAATGTTAATTATTTATCCCATGTCATTAGCATGTACATGTATAAATTATCAAAATTTTTTTGTCTTTATTTCTTTTCAAATCTTTCAAAAGATATCAACAAAATCGCATTGGAACAAGCTCATTCCATTGAGGTTTAACATAGAATGTTTTTTGTTGGAAATGTCTTCCCACCTGCTCAATTGGAAAAGTACGTAGACAGATGTTACCAATTTCGTTAGGGAAAGAGAAATGTGGTGGTATACATAGGTGTCTGTACATGTAGATGTAAACTGTTGATTTATTCCAGTAGGATTCATAAGAATCTTAACTCTTTCCATTCTACTGTAAGCAGATCTGGACTTATAAAAAATCTATTGGAGCTACTACGGCTCCCCTAAACTCCTGTCCCATGAGAGCCATATTCTATACTTAAGTCAGTTATTAATAAGGAAATTGAAGATTTAAGAAGAGCTATTACAGCTCTTATGGAGAGTAATTATGGCTCAACTTAAATTGATTTTGCAGGAGCCAAAGTCTGTTACTGGCTGTTAATCCTGTCCAGGACCAGAAATTTCCTGTCAACAAATTAAGTATAATTCGGGCACATTTGACCAAATTTATTCCCCTGTAAAATTAATTGACTTTTGGCAAATGATTTTGTGAGTTAAATTTTGATTAATTTTTCTTCAAATCAAGTCATGGCTGCTTCATACAGTTAAAACTAGAAGTTCTGTCATGAAATGCGCACAAATAGCACATCGATTTGCGCGTTAATCCATGCGTTATGACCATAATAAGAGTATCAAATTCTGTACATGTACATATGGCCTGTGCACAAGCAATGTTTCAGCCAATGGACCTCCGGGATACTGTAAACGCACATTTTGTGACAGGACTTCTAGTTTTAACTCTACATGTACATGTACATACAGTTAAAACTAGAAGTCCTGTCACGAACTGTGTGCTTATCTAGGCTTAATTACGTGTATGGATTGCACGCTATTGCCATATTGAACGGCATCCAAAGCACGGCAGGTTCTTCTGGTTACTCATAGCAGACACAGGCGATGTTTCAGCCAATGGACCTCCGGGTTACCCAGAGGTCCATTGGCTGAAACATTGCTTGTGCACAGGCCATATGTACAGAATTTGATAGCCTTACTAGTACTATGGTCATAACGCGTAGATTGACGTGCATATCAACTTGCTATTTGGTCGCATTTCATGACATGATTTCTAGTTTTAACTGTATAGCAATTTGTTTATCTTGAAAATACTCGGCAGGTTAAGAGTTAATATTGTTAATCATATTGTTCACCCTTTGGAACAGAACATGATACATGTACATCATAATTTTTTTAAGGCAGGATGGCCGCTACATGTACATGTAAGTGAATGTGTACATGTAGGTTTGACCTTGGGCCCCAAGGCTGCACCTTGGTAATATTCAACTGACTTCCCTCAAATAATGAATATGGACTCTTCCAACAGTTCCCCTTGAACTGACATGGAAGATACCACTGGGGTTCAAAGGGTTCTGGGTGGCTTTTTATCTTGTAACTGTTGATTGTCTCTAAAATATATATGAAGTAAATAAAATAATGAACAATCATTTAAATAAAGTCTTATAAATACACTAAGACGTGTACAGTTAAAACTAGAAGTCCTGTCACGAATAGTGCGCTTATCTACATGTAGGCTTAATTGCGCATTGGAATTGTGCGCAATTGCCATATCAAATGGCATCCAAAGCACGGCAGGTTCTCCTGGTTACTCATAGCAAACACATGCAATGTTTCTGCTAATGGACCGCCGGGTTACCCGGTGGTCCATTGGCTGAAACATTGCTTGTGCACTTGCCATATGTACAGAATTTGATAGCTTTACTTGGGCCATAACGCGTACATTAACGCGCATATCAACATGCTATTTGCGCATTTCATGGCAGGACTTCTAGTTTTAACTGTACATGTACAGTCCACTTTCAAGGTTAAAAACCACTGCAGTGGCTATCACTAGTATCAGACTAGTAACATATACATGTACAGCGCATGAGAACCGATTAACCGCATGTTAAAACTGCTCACATACGGAATGTGGTGAGTGGATTGTAACTAAATTAGCCGTGGAGTGGAGTTATCACCCAAGCTACATGTATAACTTTCAAATTTTGTATATGTCGGCAAAAACAAAAGCAACGTTTCAGCCAGTGGACATCCGGGTTTAACCCGGAGGTCCATTGGCTGAAACTTTGCTGGTGCTGGTTATGCTTTGCAACAAGTTTGCAATTATTGCTCGGGTGGAATCTCCACTCTGTGGGTGATATAAGGCCTGGCCGTTTGAGGAGAGCTATTGCTCCGGCTCTCCTTGGCTCCCCTCAAATCATATTGGGGAGGGCCATAATTGCCCTCCTTAAACTGTAATGGCTCTCCTCAAACTTTCAATTCCCATATTGAAAACTGTGTATAATTAATGTAAGTGTGGAATAGCTCCCCTGAAACAGATTTAGGGAAGCCGTAGCGGCTCCCCTGGATTTTTCAAAAGGCCAGGCCTGGATATAGTGATAATACACTACACTCTCCACGTACTGTACATGTACATGTAAACTCCTTGTGTGTTATGTAAAAAAAAATTTGACAGATTGGGTTCGGTGGAAATTTCACTCTCAGTGTTTTCATCTTTCTTCATTCACTCTATGTACATGTACATGTACTATACCAGGGCTTATATTTCAACGAGAATCTGAGAATCGATTCGCACAAAGATTCGTGCAATAAAACCGACGAGAATCCATGTAGATTCTCGCTGCACCTCTACTAGGATTCGCGTGAAAAGAATTGAGTCAAATTAACCCTTTATCTAACTGAGAAAACAAATTAACCAATACAAGGCTAACATGACCTGAAATATCCTGACACTTTGTCAATAAAATTGCACAAATACACTGTATGGCTGTCATTGGAACTGGCTCATTGAGCCGGTTCCAACGACAGCCATACACTGTACAATGTACATGTATTTGTAAGATTTTATTGGTAAATATTGTTCATTTAATTATTTTATCATTTATTTATTATTTATTGTTTAAAAATTATCAAATTTGGTTTTAAAAATTAAAAAGGTGTGTTGGGTAAAAGGTTAACATGTGTTATTAGTATACATCTGTAGTTGAACCATGGTGCGTCATGGAATCCTGGGACACTCATAGTACATGTAGGTATGGATTCTCTCAACCATTTTCACGAGAATCCAAATGGATTCTCACAACTTTAGACGAAATATAAGCCCTGTATACTCTTGTGTCAACGGCAATAACAAAGTTTACATTAATTGTTGGGAGTTTGGTGACTCAGTGGTTACATGTACGTCTTTTCACTTCAAATCGAAAGCTCCACGGTTGTGTCCTTGTGGGAGGCACTTACATGTAATCCCTATTGCCCATGTGGGGTGGGGGGGGGGAGGGTGCACGATGATGCTGAGTACTAAGACAGTGTATGTTGATAACTCGATGGTGCACTTGTCTTCAACCAATACTAACTTTGCTTTTCTAGATTAAGTACATGTACGTTGGGGAGTCTGACAGTTATTTGATGCTGCTCGGTGGTTCTCGCTGGGTACTCTGGCTTTCTCCACCCAAAAATTGTTCGATGCAAGGTGACCCTGGCTGTTGAAAGTGTCGTTAATCCCCAATAAATAAATAATTAAACAAACTTTTTAATAATGGCTTTATGTAATATGAAGAACATTAGACGGAACATGTAAACAGATGTACATGTAAATTGTTTCATTTTTATTGTAACTCAAAAACATTGCTTTACAACTCCTCTTTCTGACAAACACTACATTTTTTTTCCAATGATTAATAACACATGTACATGTGAATAAAGTTTTTGTGCAAAAGGTGAATAATTAATAAAAAAATTGAATGTCATTCTTTGTGAATCAGAATGGCACTTTTCAATTGTAGTTATTGTGTTACATGTACATGTTATTATGTAAAGTTCTAGTTTATTTAAGGGCGTGTACAATATACGGGCCTACAAGCATTCCAAAATATACAACATTTTTTAGCTCAACTTTGACGTAAGTCAAATTTGAGCTTATGCCATGGCCAGTCGTCCGTCTGTCAACAATCCAATACGGCTCAGGCTAGAGGCTGCTGTACTTATGAACCGATCTTTACTAAACTTCTATGTACCTTTGTTATCACCGTGGGACGAGAACGAGTGTTTTGGGGTCCGGTCCGAAATTCAAGGCGGCCGCTGACATTTTTTGTACAAAATTAGGTGCAATCAGTTTTTTTGTACAGAACTTCCATATGAAAGCTCTGATTTAAATAATTTTTTGTTTGAATGTTTCGTACCATGACATACATGTACATTACATATAATACAGGTTTTTTTCTCGTGCGTAAATTATGCAAATTAGACTAACTTTGATTTATTTAGTGTTACTTTCAGCACTGTTCATGTAAGTGCAAATGCCAAAACGGCTCGGACTAGAGGCCGTATTTATGAACCGATCTTTACGAAGATTTTTGTGTACCTTTATCACCGTGGGACGAGAACAAGTGTTTTTGGGTTTGGTCTGAAATTCCAGCCATTTTGTACAAAATTAGGTGCAGTCAGATTTTTGCGTAGAACTTCCATATGAAAGCATTGATTTGAATAATTTTTTGTGTGAATGTTTAGTACCATGGGATACATCACATATAATACGTGTTTTTTCTCGTGCATAATTATGCCAATTACAAATGTAGACTAACTTTGATGTTTTTTGGTGTTACTTTCAGCACTGTAACTGCAAATGCCAATACGGCTCGGGCTAGAGGCCATATTAATGAACCAATCTTTACGAAACTTCTTGAGTACCTTTGTTATCACCGTGGGACGAGAACGAGTGGGGTGCGGTCCAAAATTCAAGATGGCTATCAGCAGCCATTTTGTACTTTAGTTAATGCAATCAGTTTTTTGTACAGAACTTCTGTATGAAAGCTCTGATTTGAATAAATTTTTGTATGAATGTTTAGTAACATGGAATACATCACATGTAATACAGTTTTTTTTCTCGTGCAGAAATTATGCAAATTAGATGAACTTTGATTTATTCAGCGCTACTTATACACTGTAAGTGCGCATGTCAATACGGCTAGGGCTAGAGTCTGTATTTATGAACCGATCTTCACGAAACATCTTGGGTACCTTTGTTATCACCTTGGGATGAGAACGAGTGTTTCTGGGTGCGGTTCAAAATTCAAGATGGCTGCCAGTGGCCATTTTGTACCGAAATTAGGTCAAATCAGTTTTTTGTACACAACTTCTATATGGCTGAGGCTAGAGGCCGTATTTATGAACCGATCTTTACGAAACTTCTTGGGTACCTTTGTTATCACCGTGGGATGAGAACGAGTGTTTTTGGGTGTGGTCCAAAATTCAAGATGGCCACCAGCAGTCATTTTGTACCAAAATTAGTGCAGTCAGTCTTTTGTACAGAACTTCTGTATGAAAGTTCTGATTTGAATAAATTTTTGTATGAATGTTTAGTAACATGGAATACATCACATATAGTACAGGTTTTTTTCTCGTGCAGAAATTATGCAAATTAGATGAACTTTGATTTATTCGGTGCTACTTACTTATACACTGTAAGTGCACATGTCAATACGGCTTGGGCTAGAGGCTGTATTTATGAGCCGATCTTCACAAAACTTCTTGGGTACCTTTGTTATCACCTTGGGACGAGAACAAGTGTTTCTGGGTGCAGTCCAAAATTCAAGATGGCTGCCAGTGGCCATTTTGTACCGAAATTAGGTCCAATCAGTTTTTTGTCACAACTTCTACACAGCTCATATTTGTGAACTGATCTTCACGAAACTTCTTGGGTACCTTTGTTTTCACCTTGGGATAGGAATGAGTGTGTTTTGGGGTGCCTTTGTTATCACTGTGCTATGAGAACAAATATTTTGGGGTTCAGTCAGACCCACTCTGGGGCTCAAAGATTTTTTTCTAGTTTAGCATCTGACTGTCACCCACCTTTACAATACTTTACCTATACATTTGTTACAGGCAACGGTCAGTATTTATGTACAGACCGTTACAATACTTTATATGTACCTTTGTTATCAGGTCATTACCTAGATGTTTGTCATTGCTGTGTCACATACTATACATGTACATGTCTTTGTCTTGACAAGTTGAGCTACAGTGTCATTGACACTTTCATTCCAACAGCCAAGGTTGCTTCATGTCGAACAGCTTCATAGTAAGTTCATACATGCACATCTTCTAGTAGGTGGGGGAAGATAGAGTTTTCGGACACCAGCCATCTACATGTTAGGGTTTCGTAAATTGCGAAAACGGTCGTTTCATAACTTTTGTTCCCGTTACGTTCTTGCAAATGCTTGTTAAGGAGACCCATTTACCGTTCCCACAAAACAGTATGTTTTCATTAGATAAAATTTAAAAACTTAGATTAATTTTAGATCTGAAACGATTAAAGGGTTTTCTTGATCAATTAATCGCATGGATTAACCTTGGTTAACCGATTAATCACTTGCCCTAATAGGTAGCTGAATAATTGCTGTACTGTTGAATCGTTGATGATTGTATAATTAAAACTTTACTCAACATAATGGACAAAACCGGTGTTACGGTATGGAAATATTATTGATATTGATAACAGAAAGAAATCTGAGAATCAGCAACAATAACTATGAATTCAATTATTCTGAAATTTAATTAAAAAAAATTAATATAAAATAAAATAATACAAAGATCTTTTACATTAATTGGTTTACAGAAAATAAAAACAATGGTACTTATCAATTATAGAATTAGTCCAAAATACAGTTTGACAGAATCCAGTAAGCCAGTGGTGAAGAATCTTGTGAAGAAAGTGACCAGCTGGTAGTATAAATCCAAGAATGTCTCTTCAGAAACAGTATCCCGTAGATTTGTAATAAAATTTTCACTTAGAAATTTCAGCAGTCTCCAATAAAATATAACAAAATGCTCCACAAAATTCAAATGGAGTAAAAATCCAAGAAGTATTGGCGCCACAAACCATAGAGCACAATCTAATATCAGGGCTTGCCTTGAGTCGGGGCTGATCAGCCCAGGCCCCGAGATCAGCCCTGAGGAGCACTTGCTGGGGGCTTTTTTTCAAGCCCCGACATTTTCCACAAAAAAGCACTAACAATAATGGACAAAATGGAAAGTCAGCCCCGAAAAGGCCCCAACCTCAATATGTGGGGCACTTTTTTTAGGCCCCGACCATTTTACTCAAGGCAAGCCCTGTAATATAATGCCTATATTATGATTAAAATTAAACAGTCTGTCAGTTGCAGAATGAGGTCCCCAGCAGGTGAATTTGCTGATGCTATCCCATACAGCGGGCCAGTTTATCCTCTGCATGGGTACCTCTTTCTGTTTATGTTTGAGACCTTGATTCAATTTGAGGTTCACAGAGGGTAAATTTAGTTATGCAACCCTGCTCTGCAGGGCAGCATCACCAAATTCACCCTCTGGGGACCTCATTTTTTGTAAAATGTTATATGTACTGAGCTATTCTGAAATGTTATAAACCTATATTTTTTGTATGTTATGCATATAAATATTTTTTTTTATCAAATAAAGTGCTTATCAGGAAATAAATGTTTCCGTAATTAACCTTAATCAACCCTTAATCAATAACAGTATGTAGTTGGTCTGAGGGGTATTGGTCTTTTGGGAATTGGCCTAAAGGGAATTGGTCTAAATTGAATTGGTCTAGTGGGAAGACATCTTTTTTTCCTACCCCTGTCATTTTTGGTAGGGTTTTCTTCTTGAGGGTTTTTTTCCTTGAGGGTTTTTTCCATGTGGGTTTTTTCCGGATACAAAAGTGAGGGGAGCAACCATACGCATGGATCATTCAGTTAAAAAAGAGAAGGTTTTGTACATGCACTCATTGAAAACTAATTACACATGTTGAGTCCACCGTTTTGATAACATTAATTAAATGATAAATAAATGATAAATAAATCACCAACTCAACGAAATAAATTAGACTAGTTCATACCTTGAAAACTAATTACACATGTTGAGTCCACCATTTTGATAACATTAATTAAATGATAAATAAATCACCAACTCAATGAAATAAATTAGACTAGTTCATACCTTGAAAACTAATTACACATGTTGAGTCCACCGTTTTGATAACATTAATTAAATGATAAATAAATGATAAATAAATCACCAACTCATGACGATATTTTTATATAGGACTAAATGTACTATGCATTAAACAAAAAAAAGACACAATTGTAATATTACTACTCGTATTTGTACATTGTACATGTATAAATTTTGGAGGTTAAAGTACAGTTGAATGTAGAACCCGGTGGGAGGGGGGGGGGGGAATAACATCATGAACAGCTCAAGAATACAATACAATGATATGATCTTCATTCCTAAAAAATCAATTCTTACATGAAGATGCTGAATAATTGTCAAATTACATGTAAATAAATCAAGAATGAGATAATATTGTAAGATACAGTGTAAATTGGTTATACATGTACAGTGCATGGATAATGCATTATCACTAAATCACCTGCAGAGTGGAGATTCCACCCAAGCAATAATTGCAAATTTCAAATTTGTCGCAAAGCAGCACAAGCAAAGTTTCAGCCACAGGTCCTCCAGGTTAAAACTGGAGGTCGATTGGCTGAAACATTGCTTCTGTTTTTTGTCCATATGTACAAAACTTGAAAGTGATACTTGGGGTGATATCTCCACTCCATCGGTGATTTACTAGCATTGTACAATCCACTCCCCTACAGCCCACATACTCTAACTGCCATATGGGTTGTCAAGGTGATGTAGTGAATTCTCGACCTTCCCTATGGATTGTTACAACCGATAATGTTACATCGCCGCATAATGTTACACCAACGCATAATGTTACAAAAAATGTAGTAAACAACCGATAATGTTATAAACTCCGCATAATGTTTTAACTTTTTTCAACCTGTTTTGTTATAAAAATCGACGCATAATGTTATAACTTTTTTCAACCCGTTATGTTACAACAAATTAACCGATAATGTTATAATTATAACTTCTGTATACTAATTCCAGTTACAGCTATTGTAGATGGACTTTACCACTTACCATTTATTGCCGCATAAAGGTATGTAATATTTGTACTACAGGTTTCTGCTCTGGTTAAGGCGAGAAATTACCCCCCCCCCCCCCACCCCCACCCCACCCCCCACCCCCCCCCCCCCCCCCCACCCCCCCCCCCCCCGCCCCAATTCCCTGGGATTTATCATAGAAGGACCTAGTCATGTTACATAGACGCAGATTATCCTAGTAACTCAATCGTGTGACGTCATTACCATGATCATAGAGTGCCCACATGGTGAAGGCGGGGATGGTGGGAGAGGGGTGTTATTTTATCCTGTTGGTACGTTTACCAACATGCGTAGTCTCCACTTCCAGAAATGTAATGTACCATAGTCCCCTGACGCCTTTGGGGATGGACAACTGCCTCTGTTTCTGCTTGTTTTGGGCATCTAAAACTCATTTGTCGCATTTTTCTTAGTCATAAAAATATCTTATTGTTCATTAATTTGACATTTTAACAACTAACAGTGAACAAAAATGAGGTGGAGTTAAAAGAGGTCAAAAAGTTGGATGGAGCGAGGTACATATGGTGGATGTGGCGGGTTGGTAGTGTCGCACGGAACAAGAATAAGATGCGACACTGGGTATGAAGAGGAATGGGGTTTAGGAGGATTGGAAGAGGTGGGCAGGGATTAGGCTGAGAAAGAGAGGAGGTCATGAATTAGTACATCAGGGTGATTGTGCAAAGAAGGCTATCTAAGAATGCTATAAGGGAGTAGTGCTAGACGGTATGATAATATAGATGGTGGAGATGTTGGAAGAAGTAAAAGTGATGAATTTGGGATTACAGGTTCTGGAAAAGGCGGAATCACTAGAACAGGCAGTATAGGGAGAAGAAGGAGGCTGTGGAGGAGAAGTTGTGTTGATGTTGGTGTTGTGGCTGTGTTGGTGATGGTGTTGAGTAGTTATGTATGTTGAAAATGAGCCATTTTGTAGGACCCCGGGGCAGGGCCGGGGAAAGTGACGTGATGTCACGTGGCTGGGCGGTCATGTTGGGTTGTCATGATAGTGCACGTGGGTGGCCATGTTGTGGCGTCATTGTCATGATAATAGGAGGTAGGATTGCGTATACGCAGCGCGTGTTGTTATGGGGACACATGCTCCGTCTCACCCCTAACAACCCGACAATAGATATCGAATTAATCCAAACAAATCGACAATCTTCAGAAAACTGACCCAAACACTCCAGAAAACATTCCCAAATAAAGGTAGGATAGTATCCTTAATGAGGGTATGAGATGTATGAAGAGGTACTCATTGCGCTGATTTTCATAGCTTTCATTTTGAGACGTATGATTCTGCGCGCATCGTGCTCATTTTCATAGCTTTCATTGCTTCATACGACGAAAAGGGGGATTCCGTGGGTTTAGTATCCTTAAAATATAGGATAGTATCCTTACCTAATGTCCAACCATATAATGGACGCGTAATTTATCACAGAAATGGGTTTATTACAATAATGGTATATATTATTTAAAGTCAGAATGGTCCAATTATACACTGGGAACTGAAGAGTTCCCTCAAATACAGGCCGACGGTATCCACCTGAAACTGATGCCATGACAGTATAAATTACCAAAGATATGTTTATTTGAAGTTATAACATTATCGGTTAATTTGTTGTAACATAACGGGTTGAGAAAAGTTATAACATTATGCGTCGATTTTTATAACATAACAGGTTGAAAAAAGTTATAACATTATGCGGAGTTTATAACATTATCGGTTGTTTACTACATTTTTTGTAACATTATGCGTTGGTGTAACATAATGCGGCGTTGTAACATTATCGGTAGTAACATGGGTCATGTATTGATTCTTCCTAACAACAGACTTGTCAGTATATGCCCAGATATAAGGTCTCAACTTCAATACACCATCTTGAAAACCCACGTCTCGGCCTCGCCTTTGGGTCATGTAATGACTCATCCTAATGAACTTGTTGATATTTTCCCAGAGAAAGGGCCTTGAGTAATAACCTCTAAAAAGCAATTGGCATTGACAACACATGTTGCTACATGTCCATGTAGATCAAATATTAAAGTAATTAAAATACCCTGCATATTTATTGTGATCAATCCTTATTTGACTGACTTACTCAAATAGTTTAAATACTTTTCACGTACAAGAAGTCAGAATGAATTAATACAAGGCATCCACATTGTGAAGTTTCACATACAGGAAGTCAGAATGAATTAATACAAGGCATCCACATAGTGAAATTTCCACCTTGAACCAAGTGGTCCATTAACTGAAACATTGCTTGCACTTCAGGACCTATACATTGTATAACAGAATTTGAGGGTTATGTTTTTTGGTGGAAACTTCACTCCATGAATGTTTAATTGTAATCCATTGCAGACCGGGGTGCGGTGGCATTGCGGTAACCGGTTCTCGTCAGATCACCGAAGTTAAGCAATGTCGAGTCTGGATAGTCCTTGGATGGGTGACGTTCTGAGCGATTGATTCGGACTCCCATGTTGTGTCCTTGGGCAAGGCACTTAACCCTGGTGGTCCATGGTGGCACGATGGCGTTGTGTACTAAGGCATACTGCACGTCGATTGGGCACGTCTTAACCCTTTACCCAACGCAGGCGATATCAAAATTTATTATTTTAAATATCATTTTTTCAAATTTTTCAAAAAACTTCAACAAAACCATATCATGTGACCCCTCGTTGGAACGAGCTCGTTCCAACGAGGGGTCACATGATATGGTTTTGTTGATATTTTTTGAAAAATAATATTTTTTCAACTGCTGAATTTGCATATTACGCGGGCGGATGCGGGCGATTCGTTGGGTAAAGGGTTAAACCAATCTAACCCTGCATGTGCTGCAGTGCGGAGTTACGATGTCAGGGAGCTGAAGATCTAAGAGAAGTCTCTGACTAATCGTCGCCTTAGTGCTAGAATGTTCTATGTCCCCTTTGGGACTATGTATTATCTCCCCTTTGGGACATAGAACATTCTAGCACTCAGGCGATGTAATATTGGCAATTGTTTCTTGAGTCAATGTCTGACACGATATTAGTTGTATATTAGTTGTAAAATCGTCGTGATTCACAGTCACCGATCATTACAGCTGTAATTAATTTCTAGGGCACCTGAGTGAAAAGGATATACTTATTGTCGTATTTTGCACAACTCTCACAATTTTGTGGTCGAAATACATGTATGAAACTCAACAATCTCAACTCAACGAATTGACGTTGGCCTTACCATTACCAACATTCATAAAATACTTACGTTTTTAATCAGTTAGAATTTTTTTTTTTTAATTCCAACAAATGCAACATTCCGACACAAACGTACATAAATTTGCTTCGGAAAATTATTGATGACTGGTTATCATTCTGACATTCTGTGACATCAACATGCAGTAGTTTATTTGGTCTAATCTATTTCACAATTAATGCCGAGATTACTCTCCCTGGAGTTAATCCATTTCACTCCAAATGTCTTGTCCAGTTTAATTATTGCATTCATTGTCCACGTAATATCGGGTGGGTTTAATACTTTTGTTTCACCTCGGACCTGTGGTATTCATGTAACGGTCGCTTGCGCAGTAGTGTGTGTACATATAATATTGTTATCTACAAATCTACTGTTACTACCATCATCAAAGCCTAAAACAACATTTTCTTACAACTGAACTTGATATTTCACAAAATATTTCATTAAACATTATGAATTTGTAATAAGAATTGTGATTGATTTGTATGTATCAAATATGTATTACAATACATGTATGTAAAATGTAATTGAATATTTGGATGATATTCTATCCAGATTTATTAGTTACAGGGGCAGATAATTAGAAACCAAAATAAGTATCGTTGAATGGTGTGGTGGGATGGGATGAGTAAAACTTATGCAGGGGAACATATTGGTGCCAAACACAAGACTTACCAAGTGTCTTTGTAAAATTTACTAAAATATCTTTCCCCAGGGGTGAGATTTACCCATTCCACATTCACACAAGTGTGATTTTTCACTCACTAGACCACATTCCATAATAATGACGCGATCATAATAAAACTTCTGCTTGTTCAATCGATTTATCTTTAAGGAGAAATATAAATTACATATGTACGTAGGCCTGGTTGGAAAGTGTCTCAAAACGTTTTGTGTATACTAAAGTTATATAATTAATTATTTTGGTCTATAGGCCCAGCTTTTAAGCCCTGGAATCTCAATTAATGGAAGATCTGTGGAGGTGCAACTGCTTAAAGTTACTACATGCAGGCTGAGCAGGAAGTCTACCAGGCATTTTGCTGGGTCTGAGCCACTGAACTGAAAACTCAAATCTTTTGGGGAAGTTGACCCAACAGGAGTCGATTCCTAATCTACGGCACCCAATCACCTAGCTACATGTATAAATGCTCTGTCACCATACTGTACCAACAGAGCTAACAGAAACTTTGATAAAGCCATGAGGGTTGTATCTAACTCTGCCGGTATGTTAGTTCACATTTACAGTGGAGCTGAAGCAGTTAAAGGGTTTTCTTGATCGATTAATCATACAGATTAACCTTGGTTAACTGATTAATCATTAGTTTTAGTAGGTAGCTGAATTATTGCCGTACTGTTGATGATTTAAAGCATTAACCCTTCAAAAGTAACGGACAAAACCAGAAAGTGCAAAACATAAAAATCTTCAAATTTTATTACGTTTTCAATTTTTGTCTAAAAAACCCCATAGCTCATGACCCCCTCATTGGAACGAGCACATTGAGCTCGTTTCATTGAGGTGTCATAAGCTATGTTTTTGAGACAAAAATTGAAAATTTTTAGAAATTAAGGAATTTATTTTGCAAGTGTCGTTTGCTGTCTGCAACAGAAAAAGAGTTAAAAATGACCATTTCCAGCTATTGATACAGTACAATGATCGGGGGCGTGGTAGCGTTGTGGTAACCGGTTCTCACCAGATCACCGAAGTTAAGCAACGTCGAACCCGGTTAATCATTGGATGGGTGAACGTCTGAGCGATCGATTCGGACTCTCGCACTGTGTCCTTGGGCAAGGCACTTAACCCTGATTGTCCACATGGGGGCACAATGACGCCGTGTGCTAAGGTGTATTGCACGTCGATGGTGCGCAAGTCTTTAACCCTTTACCCAACGCAGACGATATCAAAATTTATTAATTTAAATATCGTTTTTTAATTTTTTTCGAAAAATGTTAAGAAAAACATATCATGTGACCCTTCGTTGCAATGAGCTCGACGAGCTCGTTCCAACGAGGGGTCACATGATATGGTTTTGTTAAAATTTTTCGAAAAATGATATTTTTTCAGCTGCTGAATCCGCATATTACGCGGGCGGATGCGAGCGATTTGTTGGGTAAAGGGTTAACCAGTCTAACCCTACCTGTGCTGCAGTGCGGAGTTACAATTTTGGGGAGCTGGCAGCTGCTTGTCATTGCTCGGTGCTTCTCTCCAGGTACTCCGGCTTCCTCCACCCGTAAAACTGTCACGGTCATGATTAGCCATTGTGCAATATGCAGACATGTACATGTAAGTACATGCATCTGACCTTAAACACCAATAATAAATAATTAAACAGTACAATGATCATACAAGTGAACAAGTATGTCTGTACATATTACTACATAACTTGCAAGCTTTTATCTGTCCCATAATAATTGATGCAAGTGAAGTCAGTGTGACAAAATTTGCCTGTTTTAGAGCATGTTTGTTCCTTTGTTAACCCATATAATACAGTAGGTTAAGTCAATGGTTAATCGATCAATTACTTTTTTTGATCGATCAAGACATTGATCATTGGTTAATCGATTAATCGGTTAACTGTTTCAGCTCTAATTTACAGTACATCCCTCTCCAAGACCTATATTCAAGAATTAATAATTACATGTACTGAATTTTTCCCAAACCATAGCTTATGACTCCTCATTGGAATGAGCTCATTCCAATGAGGGATCATTGATCATAGGCTATGGTTTGAGAGAGAAAAATTAATAAATAGAATGGCGATTTTTGTATATTAATATGGAGTCGGTTTTGGCTGATTTGTCAGGTGAAGGGTAACTGGCCTGTCATATGTGACAGGTATGATTTATTTTTTCTTGTCTCCACCCAATGTCTGGCTGTCAGTGACAGGTGGACAGATGTACATTTCAAGCCCTGCCCCCAAGACCGTTATTCAAGAATTAATAATTACTGAATTTTTGGGGGGAATTGTTGCTGTTGTGATTTGTAATTATCAACATATACCTGAGATAATAGTGAGTTTTGAGACTGAGATTTACGTGTACCTGCAAATCGTTTTTAACCTAACATTCAATACAACTAGAACAGATTTCTGTTATAATGGTCTATAGGTCCAGTTTTAAGCACAGAAATCTCAATTAATGGAAGATCTGTGAAAATGCAAGTGCTTGAATTTATTTTGATATCGCCTACATGTATGTAATGTATACAGTAATTCCACCAGATATTGCTGTACATGTAGGTCCGAGCCACTGAACTGAAATCACTATTGTACCTGTTGAGACCTTGCTTTTCCCATTACTGAAGGTTGTGTGTTACATGTATGTATTGATAACAGCTGGGGCGCGGTGGCCTCGTGGTAACCAGTTCTCGTCAGATCACCGAAGTTAAGCAACGTCGAGCACGGTTAGTAGTTGGATGGGTGACCATTTCAGCGACTGATTCGCATTCCCGCGTTGTGTCCTTGGGCAAGGCACTTAACCCCGATTGCCTGCATGGGGGCACGATGACGCTGTGTACTAAGGCGTACTGCACGTCAATGGTGTGTATGTCTTCAACCAATCTAACCCTGCCTGACTGTGCTACGGTGCAGAGTTCGGAGTTACGGTGTTGGAGAGCTGGCAGCTGCACGTCGTTGCTCGGTGGTTCTCTCCGGGTACTCCGGCTTCCTCCACCCGTAAAACTGTCGCCGACATGATATGACCCTGGCTGTTAATGTGTCGTTAAACCCTAATAAAAAAAAGAAAAAATTGATAACAACTCACAATTTGGTGTTAAATCAGGTAAAATTATCAAATGAATTTGCACCTGTCACAGTGTGTAATATGACAGACAAATTTGCTTGTTTCATCTAACATTTTTATTCTACAAACATCAAGTAAATAATATTAAACATGAGTATTTTGTATTTTCTATATTTGTATAGGATGAACATAAAAGGTTTGTTATAATAATGTGAATCGTAATTTCAAATGTTACTGATACATGATGTACAGCTTGTGAGGAGAAACCACAGATACATGTACCTCAGAAAGTACATGTATACTCTAGTAAATGGTACAGAGTACCACACTCACCCTGGCATGTCTGTCGAAAACCACATACAGTACAAGTCAAAATAAGTTGTAGCATAACCACAATAAACTAATTATACTGCTGCTCCAGCACTGATAAGATCAGAATCTGACATCATTTTCTGGAAAGCTCTCAATGAGAGCTTTCCAGAAAATGATGTCAGCTTCTGGTCCTACCAGTATAGGAAGAGAAAGATACATAGTTTATAGTGGTTATCCTGCAACTTATTTTGACATGTACTGTACCTTGACCTTTGCACTATTAATTATAGTACAGTGTACAACCGAAAACACCCAAGCCCACCTCTGGCCAAACAATCCACTGCAGTTTGACCCAAATCAGTCGCTACATTTTGACCAAAACCGGCCACTAAGAGAATCCAAACAACCCTCTAGTAGAAATATGTATGAAATGAACATTTTCTATAGATTTGTTAAGTTTGAGTAATTTTAATTGATTTTTTGTTTTTATTTTTTTTCTCATCAGAAGACTTAATTGGAAGGTGTTTGCCTGATTGATGTTTGTGTAAACATTGTTGCAAAGAGCAATTTTTATTAATACCTGGTAAAAAAAGAAATGAACACTGATCTCATATGCAGTACTTGATAGAAGAATATTTGTAAATACTCTTGTGTTCCTAATAAACATACATGCATGTTTATTAATTTGGGGGCATTTTTCCACCCTGTATGCACCTTATTTGGGCCTGTATGCTTATTAAAATTGCCCTTCGGGGGAGGGGGGGTCCTTCTGTATGCTTATTAAAAAATTGCCTTTGGGGGGGGGGGGGCGGGAGTGGGGGAGGGGGGGGTCCACCCTGTGTGCACCTTATTTGGGCCTGTATGTTTATTAAAATTGTCCTTTCATCGGGTTGGGGGGGGGGGGGGATCTTCAAATTAGTAAATCTTCACTTGATTGTACGACTGTTGTTTAACACATAAAAGCCTGAACGCCTATTAGTTTTCTTTAATAAAACTAACTGCAATACTGGAAAATAAGTTGGCTTTTAATAAAATTAACTAGCATTACTCCCCCACCCCCTCAGTGGATTTCCACCCTGTACTATAATATGGATCTGTGCTTTTATTTAATTTTGATAAATGTTCCACCCCATACTTTTATTTCCACCTGTACTTTTATTTGGAACACAAGAGTAGCACCGCACCCCGTAGGACTACATGTAGGCGCTTATCGTAGTTAACTTATAGCCTAGTAGCCAACATGTGTGGTTGCTTCTAAATATTATTTTGTTATCAGGTATTAACAACTGCCAAAGGCAATTTTTAATACGTGCTGAAAAACGAATATTTAGAAACCAGCCCTGCGCCCATATTCTCTACCTGATATAAGAATATTTGTAAATGTAAAAACAAAATTCATTAAGAGCCCGCCACCTATTGAAAAATGTCCCCGGTACATTTCAATACACGATAAAACATAATATTTGTAAAAAAATGACCCGCATAACAGACTCACATTTATAACATTACCGGTGCTTTAATTTTTTCAGTGTCATTTTTCAGACCCCAATCATTTTTATTCTAGTATATTTAAGATTTCCGGGGGCGCGGTGGCTCAGTTGGTAGAGGTGCAGGCTGCAAGCCGAGAGGTCCTCGGTTCGAATCCCACCTGCGGCAACCGCGTTGTGTCCTTGGGCAAGACACTTCACCCCGATTGCCTACATGGGGGCACGATGACGCTGTGTACTGAGGCGTACTGCACGTCGATGGTGCGCATGTCCTCAACCAATCTAACACTGCCTGTGCTGCGGTGCAGAGTTCAGAGTTACGATGTTGGGGAGCTGACAGCTGCTCGTCGTTGCTCGGTGGTTCTCTCCGGGTACTCCGGCTTCCTCCACCCGTAAAACTGTCAACGGTCACGATTAGCCATTGTGCATAAGTATGTGACCTTAAACACCAATAAATAAATAAATAAATTTAAGATTTCCAACATGCTTTTTTATGTATATTTATTTACGGAGGACAGTTTGGGTCAAATTCTTAGATGGTTTGGTCACAGTGGAGGACGATTTGGGTTAAATTAGGGGGCCGGTTTGGGTCAAATTGCAGGAGGACGGTTTGGCCAGAATTTTGGGAGAAATTCTCTGTACAATGTACAATCGACTGCTGAGGCAAAAGCCCCCACAGCCCACGCGGGGGCACGGTAAGGCTGTGTACTAAGGCGTACTGCACGTCGATGGTGCACCTGTCTTCAACCAATGCTAACCCTGCTTGTGTGGAGTTGGTATGTTGGGGAGCTGACAGTTACTCGCCGTTGCTCGGTGGTTCTCTTTGGGTACTCCGGCTTCCTCCACCCGTAAAACTGTCATGGTCATGGTTAGCCTTTGTGCAGTAATATGTGACCTTAAACACCAATAAATAAATAAATAAATCAATGAGGCAAAAGCCAAGAAAAATATTCTTTTTCGGCAATAAAACTGTCGACGAAAATGATACAAAAAAGAATATCTCCTTAGCTGTAAAGTGAAGATTCAGAACGTAACCCTGATTGTCCACATGGGAGCACGATGACGCCATGTACTAAGGCGTACTGCACGTCGATGGTGCGCATGTCTTCAACCAATTTAACCCTGCCCATGCCGCAGTGCGGAGTTATGATGTTGGGGAGCTGGCCGCTGCTCGTCGTTGCTTGGTGGTTCTCTCCCGGTACTCCACCTCCCTCCACCCTTAAAACTGCCACGGTCACGATTAGCCATAGTGCATAAGTATGTGACCTTAAACACCAATAAATAAATAAGTGAACTTTCAGGTTTGATTATGGAATTAGTATATTACCTGAATTCATTTCTGGCCACGGCTCACTGTTGTTATGGTGTCAAACAAAGCAACGGTCCTTTAGAGAATCAATAAACTTCACTTGTATTCGTTTAGGTCTTGCCCATAATGTTTTGGATTGCTGAAAATAGACCGGGGGGGGGGGAGGGTGGGGGGGGGGGGGCTCCTGTGTTGCTAAAAGTGGACATGTAAAGAATTAGCATTAGGGCTTACCAAAACAACATTTTTCATCCGAAGACGTGGTCAGTCATGAGGAAGTGTCGGAATCACCTGACCAGTACTGACTGACTAGTGTGGACTGCTGACCCCAAGTTCATACCCATTTAGAGATATCCAGACGTTACAGATGTTTCATTAGAAGCATCTTCAACTCGATCACAAAATGAATATCTGAATCTAAAATGCTGTTTCAAAACTGCCGAAACAGAAAGTGTTTTTGTCGATGTACAGTTATTTTCGTATGGCAATTGTTTTGCAAATTATTCATTTAATTGACAGGGGATGACTTAGTATTATGTATTTAGTCATGTGTTTTGTTATGTTGAAACAGTTTTTAGCTCACCGATGACACCGAAGGGAGCTCAACTTATCACTTGCCGTCCGTTGTCCGTCGTCGTGAACATTTTTCAAACGACTTCTCCTCTGAAACAACTGGTCCGATTTTCACGAAACTTCATGTGGATGTTCATTACTATATAGCAATTCATGTTTGTTCAAATGAAATGGACATGTCCCTTGAGGGCTCTGTATGGGGCATAGCTCTGATAGCACGGTATGAATTATAGAAAAATTATTAAAAAATCTTCTTCTCCAGAACCAGTGGGCAGAATCTTTTGATACTTGGTATGCAGCATCTTGGTATGGGTCTGATTCAAGTTTGTTGTGCATTTCAGGCAAATTTCTTAAAAAATCTCCTTGTCCAGATCCAGCAGGCAGAATCTTTTGATATTTGGTATGCGACATTGTGGGGCGGGTCTGATTCAAGTTTGTTCAAATTGGCCCTCTGGATTCATATTTGGGCTCACTATAAAAGCTCGAATTCAAACTTAGTGCATTTCAGGCAAATTTCTTCAAAAATCTTCTTCTCCAGATCTAGCAGGCAGAATTTTTTTTATATTTGGTATGCAACATTGTGGGGTGGATCTGATTCAAGTTTGTTCAAATCGGCCCACTGAGTTCATATTTGGGCTTACTATAGAAGCCCGAATTCGAACTTAGTGCATTTCAGGCAAATTTCTTAAAAAAGCTTCTTCTCCAGATCCAGCAGGCAGAATCTTTTGATATTTGGTATGGAACATTGTGGGGTGGATCTGATTCAAGTTTGTTCAAATCGGCCCCATGGGTTCATATTTGGGCTCAGTATATTTGCCCAAATTTGAACTTAGTGCATTTCAGGCAAATTTCTTTGAAAATCTTCTTTTCAAGATCCAGCAGGCAGAATCTTTGGATATTGGGTATGCAGCATGCTTAGGGGGTGGGATTCAAATTTGTTCTAGCCATGTCCCTAGGTCCATATTTGGGCTCACTATGGGAGCCCGAATGATAACTAATTTCAAAATGAGGACTTTTCTTAAAAAATCTTCTTCAGATCCTGCAGTCAGAATGTTTTGATATTTGGTATGCATGAGCCTTAGGGGGTGACATTCAAGTTTGTTCAAGCCATGTCCCTATGTCCATATTTGGGCTCACTGTGGGAGCTTGAATTGTAACTTAGTTCGAAATGAGGAATTTTCTTGAAAAATCTTCTTCTTCAGATCCAGCAGTCGGAATGTTTTGATATAAATCTTTTTTAGCTGCGACTAGCAGCTCCATAAGTGGCATTGTCGGTCGGTCGGTCGGTCGGTCTGTGACCAACGAGTTTGTCTGTGACCAACGAGTTTCAAAACTCAATAACTTTTGAAATACTTGATGGAATGACTTTATATTTGGCATGTAAGTGTATCTTATTGATGTCTAGCCACTGTTCAATGCATGTGTTGTTCCAAATATTTTTCTTGGAGTTATGGCCCTTGATGAACTTAGAATTTTGTGAGATTGCACCACCCGTCGCAGCTATGGCGTCGATGTCGCGATTTTTTTTAGATCCACTGATCAGAATCTTTGGATATTTGGTATAAGCTTTTCTTAGGAGGAGCAGATGCAACTTGTTGAAATCAATTCTCTGGGTTGATATTTAGGCTACCATGTCAGGTGAGTGCCTCAGGCCCCCTGGGGCCTCTTGTTTTAAAAAAATTTCTACTGCACAATTTTCATATTTCACGGCGGATGTAGCCTTTTATTTGGGAAGGGTTAATTGCTCTCTAGGTGGCACTGAGTCTCACTGTTGTCTACTCTCAAAAAAGTAAAAAGATCAGATGTAATTGTATACAAGAATGACAGCTGTCCTCAAAATCGAATGACTGTAATCAGACTTAAAATTCATTGAATTTATTCTTGTAAATGATACTCGTAATACAAACAATGAGAATAAAGTTTGATTCTCGTGAAAATTCAAATGTTTACAGTTAATTATTTGTTTAACTCTTTACCTAACATGAAAAGCAGACGACACTTACACACAAAATTCTTGAATAACTCATTTTTTTCAATCTCATCTCAAAAACATACTCGGATGAGACACTAAACTAACCAAAGTTGGAGCTGTAAGCCATTAACTCTTAACCTACAGAGTATTTTAGAAATATTTTCTATCAAATCTAGTCATTGCTGCTATTGCCATAAAGCAGTCATGACTAGATTTCATGAACACTTCATCTATATTTAACTTCAGGAATCATTGACTAAAAAAAACTTCATATAATTTACACAGTTAAATTTGACTAAATGTGCCTGAACTTATTTCACTCGCAAGGGAAATCTTCTCCTGGACAGGAATATCCACCAGCAGCTTGCAAGCAGTTAAAGGTTAAACTTGAGTAATTTATAAGTATGACGTTTGTGTTTTTTTTTACAATGAAATACATGTACATGTATCTACTGGTTAAACTCCAAAGGGTATACATGTCATGTAACAATACTCTCAAATTGTAAATTATGTAAGAACTGATAATTGATTTGCGCATCAGAAGTCCGCGAGAATCAAAACTGATTCTTGTGAGTTGGGACCAAGCCGAGAAGTCCTAGGTTCGAATCCCACCGCAGCAACCACATTGTGTCCTTGGCCAAGACACTTAATCCCAGTTGCCCACGTGAGAGCACGATGACTTTGTGTACTAAGATGTACTGTACGTCGATGGTGCACTTGTCTTCAACCAATACTAACAAGTGGAGTTAGTACGTTGTGAATCTGACAGTTACGCGTCGTTGTTCGGTGGTTCTCTCCGGGTGGGTACTCCGGTTTCCCCCACCCGTAAAACTGTCTTGACACAAGGTGACCTTGGCTGTCGTAAGTGTCGTTACACTCCAATAAATAAATATTTGATTGGTCAATTCTAAAAGAAAGCTTTCACCGAAAAAATCTATCAAATTAATGTGCGCGTGTAAATAGAACTATTTCAAAACATAAACGAAACCACGATGCCTGATTTCATTTGTTATAAACATCATTAAAATTCCAATGATAAGAAATGTATAAAGACTTAAAAATTATTTATAAAGCTGAATTGTGGACCTATATTTTCACGTGGCTATGACGTATGACTGCGTGTAGCTTTGTCGCGTCAGAGTGATATGCATGATGTTCAAGGTGGAATTCCATTTTTAACCCTTTTGTTTCTATCTAAAAGATGTGTTTTTGGAACACCGATGTCATAAGAAAGACAGAATATGAAATTCGTATTTTGGTCATGCTCGATTTATGAAACGAGTCTTAAAATTTTTCTGTTTTGTGGGACCTCTGGCGAGGTGAAACAGAAAGCTCGTAGACGAGTTTCATAAATAAAGTATGATCATATATCACTCATTCCATATTTTCCATATGTCAACTGGTCACCTATTGAAATCTTATGATATGTTATTCCTCACTTTGTGAATATTGTATATACAACAATTTACTTCAATTATATTCTCGAAATAATATTTGAAGATCTTTTTAAAAGTATGTATGATGTTCGAAAACATTTCTTGTGTAATAAAATGGATACTCTTAATATATTGTTGTATTTATTATTATTTACAAGACAATTCAGAGTTGTATGTTCTTGTAGATGTTTTTCAGTTTGTTCATTAGCAAAATTTGCAAAGCATAGTTCTATTTTTCCAAACCACCCACATTATCCCGTAATTAATCTGTTCTTTTACACTAAGTATCTAAGCATAATTTTGGAATTATTCAGGGGGAGGCCACCAAAAATTTTCAAGACGTGACGTGGGGGTGGGTGGGTCTCTTGAGTGCGCCAAAAATGTGCATTTCCAACTTGTGCAATTTTTTGAATTTTTTAAAAATATATCAATATATCAGCTAATATATACCATCATTTGTGGTTCAAACCTTAAAGATGATGTTGTACATCACACCCTTAACATAAATACAACATCAGGAGGCTTTATATGTGAGAATATTGGGCTTAAACTGGGAAAATGTCACACGTTAGTAGGGGGTGAGTGTCTTGTTCGAAATGTAGAAAATGTGCAGACAATATTTTGGGAACAATTCAAATGAAAATTTGTTCCCGTATATGTACACCTGCTCTGGCTAAGCCTGATAATGAACAGCTTGTCATTTGTAGATTGGGACCCACAGCAGCCCACAGAGGTTTAAATTGGTGGTACCAGTTTAACCCTTTGCCTAACATGAAAAGCAGACGACACTTGCCAAAAATGATTGAATAACTAATTTTTTTCATTTTTTGTCTCAAAAACATAGGTTATGTCCCCTCATTGGAACGAGCTCGTTCCAATGAGGGGTCATAACCCATGTTTTGAGACAAAAAATGAAAAAATAATAAAAATTAATTGGCGATTTTTGAGAATAGCGCTGGCCGGTTTGGCCGTTACGTTTGGTAAAGGATTAAGAACATTATGAAAACCCCCTAAAGACAGCTGTGCCTACTAAGTTTATAAGCTTATTTTGGATTTTAATAGGAGAGTTGGGGGTAGGTGTCTGAGAACGGTAGTAGAAAATTTGCACGTAGGGGTGGGTGGGTGTAAAAAGGAGCCGAATAAAAATAGGACGTCACGTCTTGCAATCTTTTAGTGCCCCCCCCCCCTGAATTATTTACGATTATTTGTCCAAAGTAAATAGCCCAACATTAATTCTTTGTCCGTCCGTTTACGATGCTTATCCAGGCATTCACTTGAAAATTGTGTGTCCAAAATCTTCCTTGGAAACCATGGGAAGTGGAGTAGAGCTTGTTTATCGCGGTTAATACCCAAGTTTTGCTTTTTAAATAAGACAGGGTAACTAATTCTTGGTGGTGTAAGTTCTCTCAAGTGGAGATCATAGGTGTAATGTGGCAGTAAAACTCCCCAATTCTCAACAGAACAGCCCACGTGTTGTGTTGTCCGTTAGTGGGTTTACGATGTTAACCTCTGCGAACCGTGGTGGTATCATCCATGTCAGTTCATTGGCTGCATTTGGAAGAGTTGATATTTTCTGGGGGTAGACGTAGACCAATTAATGTTTGCAACATTCAACCTTGGAGCTGCACGTTGAAAATATCCCTTGGACCACTCTACACATTCGCTTAGCAGCCATCCTACTGTATGAAAATTATGACATATCATGTCCCAGGATTGGAAAAGCGGTCTCTCTGTTTGAAAGGGTTAATGACAAACGGGAATCAATAAATCCGTATTCTTGCAACTTGAAAACATCTTTCATTTCTCCATCCCCCATTTCCATCCCTCAGACTTTTCTCAGAGCCAACCCTGGTAATAGTAGTAATAACCTGAATGGGGAACATTGCAGTTTATGAACGACCAGAAACAATTAACTGCCCTCCATCTTATTAGCGACTGCGCTTCGGCTCGCTTATAACCGGTTATCAGTTATTTTTGTTGGGCCGTTCGTAAACTGCACTGCCCTCCAAAATCATGTTCTGGTTTCTTTCAGCTTTTTAGGTTAACTTGACAAAGTCAAGATAAGCTATTTCCATCACTCATGCGGACGTCTGTTTGTGAGTCTGTTCCCATTTTCCTTCAGCACAGGCTACACCCTGTAGTTCTTGTCCGATCGTCGCGAAATTTCATATGCACGTTTGAGGTCATGTCTAAATGAGAACGCCCCCTTTTGGTCGCGATCGGTCAACCGTGATGGCTGCCGAGCCCAAAACCATAAAACTTTTAACACAGTCTACAGGTCGTATTTATGAAGGGATTTCATTGTAACTTGGTAGGATGACTCTGTATAATGTCCAGACGAGAACATCCCCTACTGAACATGATCCTTCAATCGTGACTGCTGCTCAAGCCTGAAACCCGAAAACGTGTAGCACAGTCTACAGGTCGTATTTATGAAGGGATTTCATTGTAACTTGGTATGCTGATTCGGTATAATGTGTAGATGAGAACGTCCCCTTTCAGTCGCGATCAGTCGACCGTGACGGCGACATGGGCCCAAAGCCCCAAACCCGTGAACACAGTCTACAGGTCGTATTCATGAAGGGATTTCATTGTAACTTGGTACGATGACTCTGTGTCATATCCAGATGAGAACTTCTCCGTTTGGTCGCAAAAACTGTCAACTATGATGGCTGCCTATCCCGAAACCTGATAACTTTTAGCACTGTCTGCAGGTCGTATTTATGAAGGGATTTTGTTGCAACTTAGTAGGATGACTCTGTGTAATGTCTAGATGAGAACGTCATATTTTGGCCGTAATCGGTATATTGATTCGCTACAGGGGTCCCATTCTAATTTCTTCAAATCAAGTCCATTGGTTAATATCTGTACTGAAGGTGCGAATGTGAACGTAGTGCAATATAGGGATTAATTTGTAAATATCGTCTTCAGATTCAGATGATATATGATACAAAACATCCTTATGGGACAGATTCAAGGTTGTTCAAATCAAGGCCTTTGAATAATATTTGGGCTTCCTGTTGGAGCCCGAATTTTTAATGGCTGCAATATCAGGAATATTGAAGGGGTCAGCACCAACCCCTCTCCTCGCGCTCCCTTCGCCTCCGAACTCTTGACAATCAGTGTAGTGAAGTTCAAGTACGCAAGAATGTATTATAAATATCTTCTTCAGATTCAGATGATATTCGGTACAAAACATCCTTATGGGGCAGATTCAAGGTTGTTCAAATCAAGGCCTTTGAATAATATTTGGGCTCCCTGTTGGAGCCCGAATTTGTAAGGTCTGCAGTATGAGGAATATCTTCACAAATTTTCTTCTGACGGACCCCCAATCTAAATCTTTTGATATATGGTATACACCTTTCTTTGGGTAGTCAGATTCAAGTTTTAAAAAAATCAAGCCTCTGGGTTAATATTTCGGTTCCCTATTGGAACCCAGGTGTTAACTTATGCAATATGAAGTATAATATTTTAAAATTTTCTTCCCCAGAACGACTAGCCAGAATCCTTTGATATATGGTATACTGCACCCTTATGGGGTCCGATTCAAGTGTGCCCAAATCAAGTCATTCGATTACTATTTGTGCTCCCCACTGGAGCCCAAATTTTTACTTGGGTGTTGTATGGGAAATATTCTTTTTATCTCTTCTGATCCAAAGGGCATGTGAGCCATTGCCATCACTTGACGTCCGTCGTCGCCCGGCGTTCGTCATCCGTGAACTATTAACATGTTCATCTTCTCTGGAACCACCTAGCCAATGCGAAGCAAATTTGGCAGGAATGGTCTGTGGGAGGTCCTCTATACAGGATGGTAATTTTGTTTCTGTCGGTTTAAAAACATGGCCGCCAGAGGCATTCTTGTATTCTGATTGGTGGATTTTCAAAAATCTTCTCTGAAACTATAAGACAAACTGTTTTGAAACTTCAAATACTTGATGAGGGGGACATCCCTCATTTAATCCTTTCCCTAACATGAAAGGCAGACGACACTTGCAAACAAAATTATTGAATAACTAATTTTTTAGCACACCTGACTTTCAGTCAGGAGAGCTATAGTGATCACTCACCGTCCGTCGTTCGTCGTCCGTGAACATGGTGTTTGCGTCTTCTCCTTCCAAACCGCTGAACTAATTTAATTGATATTTGAGATAATAGTTTGTTATGACATCGCAATTTGATTTTGTTCAAATCAAGTTGTCTCGCCCCTTGGTAGGGCCACACCCAAAAAGTGTGCTGAAATCTTAAAAAACCTTCTTCAGCAGTAGCAGAGACTTGATATTTGGTGTGCAGCTTCCTTTTGAGGTGTAGACTCAGATTTGTTGAGAAGTTTGATGGGCTATATTTGGCGTCGTTGTGGGAGGGGTAAAAGTTTTGGCCCCGCCCAAAATGTCTATTTTCCGAACCGAGAGGCTAATTTGAACCAAAGTTTATGTGAGGGCTTATTGGGTCATAAGTACCTAATTTATGCCGAGTTTTTTTCCCCGTAGCCCCAGGGGAACCACAGGAGCTAAAAATAGAAAAAAACTAAAACGCCTATATCTCCAAAACTGCACGGCACTGAGAATTTTTATGTGGTGTGAAGCTTCCTTAGGGCCAACAGAAAGGATTGGTAAAAAAAAAATTGCCATCGGTTTTATCATAGGGTACAGTTTCGGGACTTTGAAAAAGTGCGGAGTCAGCACTATTTAACACTGTAGGCAATGGGAAAAACATTAAAAAATCTTCTTCTCCAGCTCCAACAGGCAGAATCTTTTGATATTTGGTATGCAACATTGTAGGGTGGATCTGATTCAAGTTTGTTCAAATCGGCCCCAGGGTTTATATTTGGGCTCAGTATAGGAGCCCGAATTCGAACTTAGTGCATTTCAGGCAAATTTCTTAAAAAATCTTCTTCTCCAGATCCAGCAGGCAGAATCTTTTGATATTTGGTATGCAACATTGTGGGGTGGATCTGATTCAAGTTTGTTCAAATCGGCCCCCTGGATTCATATTTGGGCTCACTACAGAAGCCTGAATTCGAACTTTGGACATTTCAGGCAAATTTCTTAAAAAATCTTCTTGTCCAGATCCAGCAGGCAGAATCTTTTGATATGTGGTATGCAACATCGTGGGGTGGATCTGATTCAAGTTTGTTCAAATTGGTCCCCGGGTTCATATTTGGGCGCAGTATAGGAGCCCAAATTTGAACATAGTGCATTTCAGGCAAATTTCTTTGAAAATCTTCTCAAGATCCAGCAGGCAGAATCTTTTGATATTGGGTATGCAGCATGCCTAGGGGGGTGAGATTCAAGTTTGTTCAAGCCAAGTCCCTGGGTTCATATTTGGGCTCACTGTGGGAGCTTGAATTGTAACTTAGTTCGAAATGAGGAATTTTCTTAAAAATCTTCTCCAGATCCAGCAGTCGGAATGTTTTGATATGTGGTGTGTAGCATCCTTGGGTGGGGGGGGGGGGGGGGGGGGGTGATTCAAGTTTGTTAAAGCCAAGTCACTGGGTCCATATTTGGGCTCCCTGTGGGAGCCCGAATTATAACTTTGTCAATATGAGGAATTTTTAGCTGCGACTAGCAGCTCTATAAGTGGCAATGTCGGTTTGTCGGTCTGTCGGTCGGTCGTTCTGCCTGTGACCAACAAGTTTCAAAACTCAATAACTTTTGAAATACTTGATGGAATGACTTTATATTTGGCATGTAAGTGTATCTTATTGATGTCTAGCCACTGTTCAATGCATGTGTTGTTCCAAATATTTTTCTTGGAGTTATGGCCCTTGATGAACGTAGAATGTTTTGAGATTGCACCACCCGTCGTGGCTACGGCGTCGATGTCTCGATTTTTCTTTAAAATCTTCTTCAGATTCTGCAGTCAAAATGTTTTGATATTTGACATGCAACAAACTTAGGGGGGGGGGGGGGGGGGAGATTCAAGTTTGTTCAAGCCAAGTCCCTTGGTTCGTATTTGGGCTCACTATGGGAGCCTGAATGACAACTTAGTTCAAAATGAGGAATTTTCTTTAAAAATCTTCAGATCCAGCAGATGAATGCTTTTGATATTTTTTATGCAGCATCTTTAGGGGGGTAAGACGGGTAAGATTCAAGTTTGTTCAAGCCATGTCCCTAGGTCCATATTTGGGCTCACTGTGGGAGCTCGAATTGTAACTTAGTTCAAAATGAGGAATTTTCTTTAACAATCTTCTTATTCAGATCCAGCAGTCGGAATGTTTTGATATTTGTTGTGCAGCATCCTTGGGGGGGGGGGGGGGGGGGGGGGGTTCAAGTTTGGTAAAGCCAAGTCCCTGGGTTCATATATGGGCTCCCTGTGGGAGCCCGAATTATAACTTAGTTCAATATGAGGAATATTCTTTAAAAATCATTTTTTTTAGATCCACTGGTCAGAATCTTTGGATATTTGGTATAAGTTTTTCTTAGGAGTAGCAGATGCAAATTGTTGAAATCAATTCTCTGGGTTGATATTTAGGCTACCATGTCAGATGAGCGCCCTGGGGCCTCTTGTTTCATTTTTGCGAGCTCGTTCCAATGAGGGGTCATAAGCTATGTTTTTGACGCAAAAAATGAAAAAAATAATGAAAACTGAATGGGAAGTTTAGTGAATAGCGCTGGCCAATTTTGACCGTTACGTTGGGTAAAGGGTTAAAGCTGATCGGATTGCAAACATGGCCGCAATTGAGGATTATAGTTACTATAGAAACCCAATTGGGAAATTGCATTTTCATCTTTTCTAGGGGCGCGCTAGCTCAGTAAGTAGAGGTGCAGGCTGTAAGCCGAGATGTCTGTTCGAATCCCATCTGCGGCAACCGCGTTGTGTCCTTGGGCAAGACACTTCACACCCATGCGGGGTCACGGTGGCGTTGGGTACCAAGGCGTACTGCACGTCGATGGTGCACTTGTCTTCAACCAATGCTAACCCTGCTTGTTTGGAGTTAGTATGTTGAGGAGCTGACAGTTGCTCGCCGTTGCTCGGTGGTTCTCTCCGGATACTCCGCCTTTCTCCATCAGTAAAACTCGCGGTCGCGATTGGCCATTGTGTATAAATATGTGACCTTAAAACACCAATAAATATTAAATATAAATAAATAATCTACTTTTCTGGAACTACTGAGGCGATGTGAATCAGACTTGGCCGGAATGGTCTATGAGATGTTCTCTACAACTGTTCTTCATTTTGTTTACTGTCAGATGAAAAACATTGCCACAAAGGCATTCTTCGATTAGGAATGGTCGATTTTGAAAACTACACATGATTGATGATTGGAAAACCCTTTAGTAATGATCCCCATGTAATGTTGATCGTGTCGAAAACTTTGCCGCAATTACGGCTCATAGTTACCATGGAAACTCTAGGGGAAATCACATTTTTATCTTCTTATCTGAAACTGCTTGGCCAATGTGAACCAAATTAGGCGCAAATAAAATATGGAAAGTCCTCTGAAAACAATCATCATTCTGTATGTAGTTCTGCCAGGTGAACGATTACAGGCTCTTTAGAGCCTCTTGTTGAATTTTCTTTTCAAGAACCCTTGGTATACATAACCCCTCGGAAAGTCAGATTCAACTTTGTTAAAATCAAGTCCTTGGGTTAATATTTGGGCCCCTATTGGAGCCGGGATTTTAACTTGGTCCAATATGATGACTAATTTATAAACATCTGCTTCTTGAGAATCTGAATCGTTTGACATCTAATATAGAGCATCATAAGAGAGTTCAGATTCAATTTGTTCAAATAAAGTCCCTGGGTTGATATTTGTGTTCCCTGTGGCAAATTTTAACATAGTACTAAATTTGTAATATTGTTAAAATCTTCTTCCGAACCACTAATCAGGAACCCTAATTTTAACTGCAAAAGAGGAATATGTTTGTTTTTAAAATCTTATTGAGAACGACCATTCCGAGTGTTTTGAAACTTAGTATACAACACCCTAGCCTAGGTCAGATACAAGTTTGTTCCGATTAAGTTCCCAGACTCATAAATGGGCTTCCTTTGGAGAGGGTGGTGGAAAATAACTTAGGGTGATATGACGAATAATCTTTAACCCTTTACCTAAAGTAACGGCCAAAACCGTCCAGCGGTATTCTAAAAAATCGCCAATTAATTTTCATTATATTTTCATTTTTGTCTCAAAAACATAGGTTATGACCCCTCTTTGAAACGAGCTCGTTGAGCTCGTTCCAATGAGGGATCATAACCTATGTTTTTGAAACAAAAATGAATTTTTTTAGCTATTTAAGAATTTTGTTTGCAAGTGTCGTCTGCTTTTCATTTTAGTAAAGGGTTGAACATCTGCTCCTTCAGATCCATCAATTGGAATCCATTAATACCTGGTATACGGCATCCTGTGGTTGGATGGGAAGGGCTCTGACTCAAGTTTTTTCAAGTCCCTTGTTTGATATTTGGACTCCCCAGTTTTGCATACCTGGACATCTGGCGTTGTTTCAGTGGTAACATCCCTGTCCAGAAAAAAAAACCATCTGACATCGACAAAAAAGTAATAAATAATTAAATGATTTCATTCCCCTGCAGTGTTGACTAGTCATAGACGCTAATTAAATCTTTCTTTAAACAGTTTTGGTCGGGTGAGCGTCTCGAGCCCATTGGGCACCCTTGTTATATTAAGCTGCTAATGCCACACCCAGGATGCACTTGTTGGAAAAGGTACGTGCTTTTCATAAACTGAAGCAAAGAAAATAGCAGTTACAAATAATTTTAGCTTTTTCACGTAGATGACGTTCCTCTAGAATCATTGTGAAGTATTTGTCACTCGACGGAAGAAACGAACGACGTGACCTTATGTGACTTTCTCACATTTATTTAATCAAGACGAATACAAAATATCCATAAGATGTATAATTACAGAAAAGTACGGAGATATGAGTTTCTCGGCAAGTGTTGATTACGTCGTTATGAAACACAATAAATTCAGCGATTATCATATCACGACTGGATATTGTCACTTGAGCGCACCAATGCGTTATCTTCATCGTCCGTAGTATGTGAGGGATGACTTGTCCCCCATCTGATTGGTAATCTATGTCAGGTAGAGATGGGAAATATACCGAAAAGCCGAACCGATACAGAAATCATGGGGTACCGAAAAACCGAACCGAACCAATCATTAAATGCCGAAACCATGTATATTTTCCATTTTTCTGCATTTTCTGTTTATACGACCATTTTGAGGCTTGATACCAGCTGAAGTATTCATTTTCTGTTTATACGACCATTTTGAGGCTTGATACCAGCTGAAGTGTTCATTTTCTGTTTATACGACCATTTTGAGGCTTGATACCAGCTGAAGTGTTCATTTTCTGTTTATACGACCATTTTGAGGCTTGATACCAGCTGAAGTGTTCATTTTCTGTTTATACGACCATTTTGAGGCTTGATACCAGCTGAAGTGTTCATTTTCTGTTTATACGACCATTTTGAGGCTTGATACCAGCTGAAGTGTTCATTTTCTGTTTATACGACCATTTTGAGGCTTGTTACCAGCTGAAGTGTTCATTTTCTGTTTATACGACCATTTTGAGGCTTGATACCAGCTGAAGTGTTCATTTTCTGTTTATACGACCATTTTGAAGCTTGATACCAGCTGAAGTGTTCATTTTCTGTTTATACGACCATTTTGAGGCTTGATACCAGCTGAAGTGTTCATTTTCTGTTTATACGACCATTTTGAGGCTTGATACCAGCTGAAGTGTTCATTTTCTGTTTATACGACCATTTTGAGGCTTGATACCAGCTGAAGTGGTCATTTTCTGTTTATACGACCATTTTGAGGCTTGATACCAGCTGAAGTGTTCATTTTCTATTTATACGACCATTTTGAGGCTTGATACCAGCTGAAGTGTTCATTTTCTGTTTATACAACCATTTTGAGGCTTGATACCAGCTGAAGTGTTCATTTTTATGAAGAAAGTGAATGATTTTCTTTTCAGTTTTGTTAACCAATAAAGATCTGGGCAATCGTCCCTAATTTCCACTCGACTACGACCTACACGTGTCTATTTGCTTAGCAGTGATTTCTAGTCAAGCCTTGGCTGCTTGTTGAGACAGTCAAGACTTCACAAGAAATCACTGTCCCGGTGATTTGTCTATTGTCAGCAGGACCTGCTAATGGTGGCAAGTTAATGACACATGATCCGAGCTCGAAAAAGTTTGTTTGAAATAGGCCTTTAAAGATTGAGGTGTGTTTGGAACATGTCACAAACAAACCTCTCGTGTACCTCACTATGTTACTAATAATAAATCAGATAAAGGTCGAGGTCACTCCATCTTAGATGAAATCATAAATCGATTTGTAATTTAAACAACACCTCATTCGGGACACCGTCTGCTGCACGTGTGAAAAATCCACAGAAATGAAGCGGTTTGTTAGACACTCCTGATGAATAATTGCGAAACTGGCAACGTCGTTTTAAATATTTCGCGTTTTGACTTTAGACGGTTGCATATGCCACTGGTGCCGCTAACATAGAAAAAATTAAGCGAGCTCTTGTCCTATCAGACAGCACGGCGCATTATCTTATTGGAACAATATATTATTGAATGAAGCCGATAGCGCTTCGCTTTTGCCGACGATGAAGGAGCGGAAACAACAACTATTCTTTCTCACTGTCGATCTCTTCATTATTTAAAACTTGACAGAAACGTTGTTAATGAATATTAGCAGCAGCCAATATTGCTTTCTTTACCAGCGTAGAACGACGGATACTTTGCGCTTTAATTTGGAAGCAGTGCGTCAGGGGATACAATGCTATTTTCGTTGGCAGTGTTAAAGTGCCAGACGCTTCGGACGAGTCGCTCGCATCGAACGAGTAGAACGCATCACAGTAGTGTGAAAAGACCTGGAACCTCCCGGTAATACCAGCCTGTGAGAGGTTAGGCTCCTTGCAAGATCAGAACCCCATCTTAGTGATCTGGTAAGATCATAACCATAGTTTTCAGTACAACTAGTGAGGTGTTAACCATCTGGTAAGAATATCACAGCCTCACCCACCAGTTCACCAAGTGGTGTTTTACCCATTATGGTGGTAAGACTTTAACATCACTTTCCAATACAACCAGGGATCTGTTACCCATCTTGTAAGATCACAACCTCACCTCTCATTCCAATACAACCAATGATGTGTTACCCATCTAATAAGCTCACAACCTCACATTCCAGTACAGCCAGTTATGTGTTGTCAACCTGGTTAGACAAGAGGTCAATGTGTTTTTTGGGTTTTTTATTTACTGCCATTTTCGACATTTTAATGTCTATTTCGTTCTTTGTTTGACAAGTACGACTTGGTGAGCTTCTTGAAATGACAAAATCGACGTTGGTCATCCTGCCTTAGATGGTATCTGGAGATTCGCTTGCGATCTTACGTAGACTTCCAAGGTTTCTTTCGCTTTCTTCATTTCTTTATTAATAGTTTTTAGTTCTGTCTCTTTTGTTGTGATTAGCGACCAATACAAATCTCCGTCATTATATCCCATTACACCCCTCCTCCCATTGGCGTCAGCTCAAATAAAGTTTGTTACAAATGAATGCCCGGCAGTTTCTCAGTTACGGTTCTTGGAAAGTAAAGTCTTTCCCACCAATACATTTCTGGCGAAAAAGAAGCAGGCGCTGTCATCCTAGCCCCCATGGTCTCAGCACAAGGTGACAACGAACCCTCACCCCTCCCTCCCGCTTCCGGTGCCCTTGATATTAACATCAGAGCTGCAATGATTTGCAAAATAAAATTTAGAATATCATGAAAATCCAAGCAACCGAAAAAGGTTCTTTATTGTGCGAGATAGATAAACAAGAATCAGTGTAGTGTAGTTCAGACAACTGAGAAAAAATCCAGACAGTCTAACAAACACGAATCAGTGTGGTGTAGTTCAAGTACACAATGATGTATTATTCACGGGTATAACATACATGTGTCTTTCTAAAACGATTTTAATTCTATGTAAAGTATTTCTAAAGGTCGCCGTTTAATTTACGTCTCATCCAAAGTTTATTTTCTTCTTTGATATGGTAGTTATGACAGCATAATATAAACCGTGGGACAAAATAACATTCGTGTAAATACAGTATGCGTTAAATATAGTGTGATAGACCGAAAGATTTGCTTAGACAGAAAAAATACCTCAAATGAAATACGATTTTAATTCTGTGTAAATTATGTCGAGAGGCCATCGTTCAAATTACTCCAAACAAAAAAAAAATATTTTCTTCTTCGGTATGGTAGTGTTGACAGCATAATATAAACCTTGAAACAAAATAATAATACAGTTTGCATTAAGTGTTGTGTGATAGCCCAAACAAATTGTTCAGGCAAACAAAAAATACCTCAAATGAAATGTAATATCTGCTGTAAGTTCAGCACGATCACCAGATAATATCTTATTTATCTTAAACTAATACCAAGTTGAAGTCAATAGCAAATCATGTATATTTCGGGTCCCATCTTGAGAACCTCAGTGATGAACCCCAGCAAGTGACGTCATGTCAAGTGACCCTTCCGCGCCATGGTGTGTTGACAAGCTAGACTTCATGGGGGACCATGTAGTAACGTCATTACCATAGTGATACACATTGTCGTGCGCATGCGCAGCAAATGTTGTTGGTATGATATGTGATGCCGTCGTCCATTTTCTTTACTGGAGACCGCCATCTTAGTTTCAATTGTAGCATGGAAATCTAATAGGAAAGGGAGTAAATCCAATTACCACAAACAAAATAAATTCCATTTTATGGAGTCGTATAAGAATCCCACTTACGGAATCCCTTTTCAGAATATATATGTAGTTACAGAATCCATTGGGGCGCGGTGGCTCAGTGGTAGACTGTTGGACTTCTATGCTAGAGGACCCGTGTTCGATCCCCGTGCGGGACGACCCGCGTTGTGTCCTTGGGCAAGGCTCTTTATCTCTGCACGATGCCGCTGTATACTAAGGCGTACTACACGTCGATACTGCACATGTCTTCAACCGCTGTAATCTTGCTTGAGCAGAGCTTGAACAGAGTTAGAATGTTGATTAGCTGACAGTTGCTCGTCGATGCTCTATGGTTCTCTCCGGGTACTCTGGCTTCCCCCCACCCGTAAAACAGTCACGGTCACAATTAGCCATTGTGTATAAGTATGTGACCTTAAACACCAATAAATAAATAAATAAATATATAAATACAGAATACATTTTTTCGTCGTGTTTTCTTCGTCGTATGTGCCAACTTTAAGGGAATGAAAACACCAATATGGGCTTAGATGAATGGAACAATCTGGTTGAACTTGTAAAAGTCCTGACCGAGTGCAGAGTTGAGACAGACTCAGACACAGCTAGGAAGTACGAAGTATTGTTACAAGACAATAATAGTGGAAGAAAGAGCTAAGGGTGGTAGTAGACTATAGTAGTATTGGATGACTACAATAATAGTGTTGGATTACACGATAGATGATGGTGACTATTGACAAGTCGGCAGTGGTGGGTTAAGAACTATAAAGGTTTTGGGGTTGCCAAGAAATCGGACTAAACAGGTACTAGGACACATGAGCATCTTCAAATAGATATCCTTAGATAAGTAACATGCAAAACGTATCCTCAAAAGGTGTCCTCATATGATACATTGCCATGTCATAAGTATTCTCACAAGAGTCACATACCCAGATGAATCGTAGAACAGTATTGGGAGTCACTCGTTCGAGCAATTGTTCTACAGTTGATTTGCTCAATGATATTCGAGTCGCAAGTGCATTTACCCATGAAGCAACTGCTGGATAACTTATTCCCTCAATGATATTCGCGTCGTTCGAGTAATGCCTTTTCAGTAACTACACGAGAGTCGACATTAACTGGGGGCCTTCACGGCATTAGTTTAAACAATATTTATTCATGAAATGTAGAAAAATGTAAACATCAAAAATGTTGGAGGACAGAATATAAATGAATAACAATGGGTTGCATAAATAGCAAGTACAACAGGTGATAGGGATTCAACAGGAAGCCTATGGCTTATGTGAATCGTCTCCTAAGATCAAACAATTACACAAAATGAAAGATGACAGTTGATGGAAAGGGTGGAGAGTCCATAGAGTTAATAAACAGCAATTGATGGAAGTTACACGTAAAAAGTAAATATATCCAGTCAAAACCCTTATAAAAAAGTACCATGGAAAACACATGGTATTACCAGGGTATTTTGGGATTTACCATGGTTTACCATGGTACTTTTTTATAAGGGAATGATCATGTCTGAGACAGGAACATATGGAAATTATGTTCGAATCACTAATCAATCAATCTATCCATATTTTGGGGTTTGTTGTTCTGCGTTTGGAATGTGAGCATCTAATTAAGCTACAGACTATGCAGTATAAGGAGGGGTTAACTGTCGAAGCACATCTGGAATATATACATTATAACACCCAGACGCTCAGGTCAGCGCCAGTGTGCGACATACACACATACATATGCACGCGTGCACACGTACACTCAAACGCTAGCCGAAACGATCACAACAGTAGTATGTCTCGTATGTTTCACCCCTCATTTGGATGACCTCGGTGGATGACCTCGGAAGTGACGTCATGTCACGTGACCCAGTGCCGCCATGTTGTGTTGTCATGGTAACCCGCGTGAGCGGCCATGTTGTGATGTCATCTCCATAGTGATACGTGGTGTGAGTGCGCAACGCGTGTTGTTAGGGTGATACGTCTTTCCGTCGTCCATTTTGTATACTGGAGGCCGCCATCTTCGTTTCTATGGTAGCACGTGGTTGCTATGTGACCCAAAACCTTCTAACAAGACAGGGGTATATTCGGAGGGTGTGTTTCTTTGTAGAAGAGTAAATCTAATTACCACAAACAACCCGACAACTTGTATTATTTCGAATTCTTCCTGAATTATCTGCTTCTATCTATGTATGCAATAGTTATCGTTTATCTGGCCATGTTCCTTTATTCTAGAGTATACTCCAGTAGCGTAGATGAGCCTAACAACTGGAACAGTTTACCTTATTATTGCTATATTTAGCAATTTCTGGTCTATTCTTCTTAGTTCTGACCCTGTTCTAAGTACTCCTGTTGTTTCATTTATCTAGATTGTAACTAACCAATCAGATTGCTTGATTTCCCATAATCTCTATACAGGGTTATCTCCTTGTGTATAACAAAAGACTATATCCAATGGCCATATCTCATGGAATCCCATTTTTTGCTAAACACCTGTGGCGATGGAATCCCTTTTTTGTCGTATGAGGCCATGAGAGCTATGTAAAAACCCTCAATGAGTCCTCACTTATTATCCCTCATACCCTCGTTGAATTTTGAAGTTATGAGGACCTTGAAAAATCCCTCAATGAGGTATAATTTACTACGACTCTTAGCCTCATTTCAGTATTTAACAGGTATATCCTATGGAATCCCATTTTGGAAAACGCCTGTGACTGTGGAATCCCTTTTTGTCGTATGAGGCCATGAGGGCTATGTAAAGCCTTCAATGAGTCCTCATTTATTATCCCCCATAGCCTCATTGAATTTTGAGGTTATGAGGACCATTAAAAATCCCTCAATGGGGCATACTTTACTACGACTCTTAGCCTCATCTCGGTATTTGAGGATACCCATGGCCTGGTATGGATTTATTCGAGGATACCTATCGAGGATACCTTTTATAGGATACTTATCTGACGATACTATATAGGCTGTACATATCCCAAAAGGTCTCTTGCTGGCCCTTAGTACTATTAATCCACCTGATGCTTTATGTTATCCTATGACTGGTACAGGTAGTACGCAATGCTAGGCATAGGGGTATTGTGGGTAGGGGTACTGCCTCGTAGTTTAGAACGGTACTATAGTATGGCGGTATATACACCTATAGGCCCCTGTTAGTGCTTGGTACTATTAACGAACCGATTGCTTTGTTTTATTATATGGCTGGTATATGTAGTACGTTATGGTAGACCTAGTGATTTTGTGGGGGTGGGGTAATGCTTGGTAGTTTAGAACGGTAGTATAACATAGGCTATGCATATCTCTGTAGGTCTCTTGCTGGCCCTTGGTGCTACTGATCCACCAGATGCTTCATATTATTGAGAGGTATAATGGGGTGGGGTCAATGCCTGGTAATACAGAACGGCAGCAGAGTATGGTTGGTATATTCCCCTATAGGTTCCATCCTAACCGTTCATAGTATTAACCTACCAAATGCTTTGTATCATCCTGTTACTGGTAAGGTGGTACGTAATACCAGTAGTTCCTACCTAATTCCGAGTACTCTTGTTGTTTCATTTATCTAAATCATTTATATAAATTATAATTAACCAATTAGATTGCTTGATTTCCCATAACCTGTATGCAGGGTTATCTCCCTTCTGTATAATAAAAACCTATATCAATGGCAATATCCCCAGCACCCCAATTTCGGCACCCCTTTTTTGAAAAGCATATGGCCTTCGGCACCCCTTTTTCTGAAATGAGGATAAGAGTCGTATTAAATATCCCTCATTGAGGGATTTTTAATACGACTCTTATCCTCATTTCAGAAAAAGGGTTGCCGAAGGCCATATGTTTTTCAAAAAAGGGGTGCCCAAATTGGGGTGCCTTCTGGAGAATCCCTTTTTTCTGAAATGAGGATAAGAGTCGTAGTAAATTAGACCTCACTGAGGGTTTTTTACTACGGCTCTTATCCTCATTTCAAGGAGATAACCCTGCATACAGATTATGGGAAATCAAGCAATCTGATTGGTTAGTTACAATCTAGATAAATGAAACAACAAGAGTACTTAGAACAGGGTCAGAACTAAGAAGAATAGACCAGAAATTGCTAAATATAGCAATAATAAGGTAAACTGTTCCAGTTGATAGGCTCATCTACGCTACTGGAGTATACTCTAGAATAAAGGAACATGGCCAGATAAACGATAACTATTGCATATATAGATAGAAGCAGAGAATTCTGGAAGAATTCGAAATAATACAAGTTGTCGGGTTCTTTGTGGTAATTATCCAGGGAAGTCGTTCCCGAAAATACTCCGATTCAATCGAACATACCCTCCGAACATACCCCTGTCCTATTGTAGGCCTTAGGTAACATAGCAATCACGTGCTACCATAGAAACCAAGATGGCAGCCTCCAGTATATAAAATGGACGACGGAAACACGTATCACCCCAACAACACGCGCTGCGCATGCGCACTCACACCACGTATCACTATGGAGATGACATCACGACATGGCCGCTCACGCGGGTTACCATGACAACACAACATGGCGGCACTGGGTCACGTGACATGACGTCACTTCCGAGGTCATCCACCGAGGTCATCCAAATGAGGGGTGAAACATACGAGACATACTACTCACAATGTAATTCTGCACCGTTCTGAAAATGAGATAATTTTCAGTATACGTCAGACTTGTACTGTCATACATGAGGGTGTCAAGATCTAAAGGAAAATGTAAATACTCTCATGTAACTCTCATGATCTCTTGATAATATGGACAGTAGACCAAAGGCTCTCATGTAACTCTCCTAATCTCTTGATAATATGGACAGTAGAACAGGAAGTGTTCTGCTGTTTCTAAGTTACCGCAGCGACAGAACGGTGTGTGGTGAAGGTGATTATTATATAAATCGAAATTAAGGTTATTGCAGTGCAAACGCAATCGACAGTGGTAGATTTGAGCTGGGCGTGATAATGCAGAACTAATGTGTTCCGGTGCTCTATTGGTTCCAGAGTTAAGATATCATTTAAAGTTATTCAGTGATGTATCCTCGCGAATTGAGAGGGAAATAGTATTCCAATGGTTGGTTACATTCGGGAAAAGGGACAGTTGATATAACTGTGTGTTACAAAAAGGAAAATGTAAATAGTTCTGGTTGTTTCAACGTAGACCGTCAGGGCGGTTAGACGACATATGATCGGAGCGGGATGTTCTATTAGCAACACAGCCGGGTGTCATGCGATGATACATTTTGTAGAAGAGGATGAGATTGTGTTTATGACGCCGTTGTTCTATTAGCAACACACCCGGGTGTCATGCGATGATACATTTTGTAGAAGAGGATGAGATTGTGTTTATGACGCCGTTGCTGTAAAGTTTCCCAGCAGGTCTCAGAGTACACTAGAGCTTTGCTAGCGCTTAAAGTTGCTCCTGCTACAACCTTGGCAGCTGCAATTTGTATTTTTTCCAGGTCAAGGGAATTAGATTCAGAGAAGTTGTCCCAGATGGTATCAGCGTATTCAAGAAGCGGGCGTATAAAGACAAAGTATATTTCTTTTCCAGAACCCTACGATCTAATAAGAATTTGACCTTCCTCAAAAGGTCTAAACGTTCCCAAGCTGTAGCATAAATACAAGAAACGTGGACCAATAAAGACAGGACCTGCGGCTTTGGAGGGATTTAACGATTTCAGAGCGTTGTACATTTCTTGGATTGAAGGTTAATATTGTGAATTGTTGATCGTTCCGGAAAATCATTACACGGCAAGAAGGTGTCATCAACTCTTGATATGGAACAAAAATAATCGTTAAAAAGTTCATATACATTTTCTACATACATTTGCTTATCGTGGCTAATTGTGGGAATAGCTTGGGATTATTGCCAATGACAGGCTTCAGTGTTTTCCACCACATGGAAGGCTTTGTTGTGTGACTAGAAAGAATAGTGTGTATTTTGTTGGTATGGAAACGTTTGGCTTTCCGAATGGCAGAGACCATTTCGTTTCGCTTAGCTTTGTACTTGTTCCAGCGACCATCTAAATGTGTACGTTTTGCTAGATGGTATAGGCGTTTACGTTGCCTGATTAGGTATCTAATTTCATTGTGCATCCGGGGGTTGGGGTGGGTGGGGCTCATTCCTCCTAGATGTGATACTTTTGTTGGGTATATATCTAGAGACATGGGCAGTGGTGGCGCCAGGGGGGGGGGATAGCCCCCCCCCCCCCCCACCGAAGAGGTCCAGCCCCCATCCACCCCCCGTCGGAGATTTTTAGTCAGTCCGTCGGAGAGTCTCGTAAACCCGGCTTCACGAGAAATTTCCGACAATCGAATGTAGATATCTCGTCTTGTCAGTCTCGAACCCGTGCAGCACTGGAACTTTGATAGAGAATAGTGATTCACACGAAATGCCTTAATGTCGTTCGTCAAACTGGCTTTATAGATGAAATATTTCCCGACCTTATTATAATATGTTTACTTTAACCCTTTACCTAAGGTAACGGCCAAAAGCGGCCAGCGCTATTCTCAAAAATCGCCAATTAATTTTCATTATTTTTTTCATTTTTTGTCTCAAAAACATAGGTTATGACCCCTCGTTAGAACGAGCTCGCTGAGCTCGTTCCAACGAGGGGTCATAACCTATGTTTTTGAGACAAAAATGAAAAAAAATAGTTATTCAAGAATTATTTTTGCAAGTTTCGTCTGCTTTTCAGGTTAGGTAAAGGGTTAAATAATCAACAAACATACTCAATTTGCTTCTATTTTGGTTCTCCAATTTACCAATTTTCACTCATTTTCCTTCGTTTGGGAGGTCAAATGTTATAGCCCCCTTGTCGGAGAGGTCGGCCCCCCTGTCGGAGAGGTCCCCCCCCCCCCCCCCCTGTCGAGAAATCCCTGGCGCCACCCCTGGACATGGGATAATAGAGTGTCAGTAAAGTCTGAGACTCATTATGATGACTATAGACCATTGAATCCCAATTAACACTCTCAAGGGCGTTATTCAGACCAACATAGTCGTCACATTGAGAGTACAACCATATGCGACGTTTACATGATGTACGTGGATTTACGGGAATGTACGTGGATATACGGGGAATGTAATTTCAAGGGAGATATGACTTGATCCGGAATCAGTGGTTCGAGTACCTCACATGGCACTACAATAACTGTATTACTTACAGCGAATAAGTCAAGTAAGGAAGCAGATGATTCAGTGAAGTGTGTTGCCTCATTCACAAGCTGTCTGAGGTTGAAGTAGTTTAACAATTCTAGAAATGGGCCCCTGCGGGAGGATAGTTAACCCTGATTGTCCACATGGGGACACGATGACGCCATGTACTAAGGCGTACTGCACGTCGATGATGCGCATGTCGTCAACCAATCTAACCCTACCTGTGCTGCAGTGCGGAGTTACGATGTTGAGCAGCTGGCAGCTGCTTGTCGTTGCTCGGTGGCTCTCTCCGGGTACTCCGGCTTCCTCCACCCGTAAAACTGTCACGGCCATGATTAGCCATTGTGCAATGTGCATACGTGTACATGTAAGTACATGTATATGACCTTAAACACCAATAATAAATAATTAAACAGTACAATGATCATACAAGTGAACAAGTATGTCTGTACATATTACTGCATAACTTGCAAGCTTTTATCTGTCCCATAATAATTGATGCAAGTGAAGTCATTGTGACAATATTTGCCTGTTTTAGAGCAAGTTTGTTCCTTTGTTAACCCATATAATAAAGTAGGTTAAGTCAATGGTTAATCGATAAATTACTTTTTTTGATCGATCAAGACATTGATCATTGGTTAATCGATTAATCGGTTAACTGTTTCAGCTCTAATTTACAGTACATGCCTCCCCAAGACCTATATTCAAGAATTAATAATTACTGAATTTTTGGGGGGAATTGTTGCTGTTGTGATTCGTAATTATCAACATATACCTGAGATAATAGTGAGTTTTGAGACTGAGATTTACGTGTACCTGCAGATCGTTTTTAACCTAACATTCGATACAACTAGAACAGATTTCTGTTATAATGGTCTATAGGTCCAGTTTTAAGCACAGAAATCTCAATTAATGGAAGATCTGTGAAAATGCAAGTGCTTGAATTTATTTTGATATCGCCTACATGTACATGTATGTAATGTATACAGTAATTCCACCAGATATTGCTGTACATGTAGGTCCGAGCCACTGAGCTGAAATCACTATTGTACCTGTTGAGACCTTGCTTTTCCCATTACTGAAGGTTGTGTGTTACATGTATGTATTGATAACAACTGGGGCGCGGTGGCCTCGTGGTAACCAGTTCTCGTCAGATCACCGAAGTTAAGCAACGTCGAGCGCGGTTAGTAGTTGGATGGGTGACCATTTCAGCGACTGATTCGCATTCCCGCGTTGTGTCCTTGGGCAAGGCACTTAACCCCGATTGCCTGCATGGGAGCACGATGACGCTGTGTACTAAGGCCTACTGCACGTCGATGGTGCGCATGTCTTCAACCAATCTAACCCTGCCTGTGCTACGGTGCAGAGTTCGGAGTTACGGTGTTGGAGAGCTGGCAGCTGCTCGTCGTTGCTCGGTGGTTCTCTCCGGGTACTCCGGCTTCCTCCACCCGTAAAACTGTCGCCTGTTACAACCGATAATGTTACAACGCCGCATAATGTTACACCAACGCATAATGTTACAACAAATGTAGTAAACAACCGATAATGTTATAAACTCCGCATAATGTTATAACTTTTTTCAACCCGTTATGTTATAAAAATCGACGCATAATGTTATAACTTTTTTCAACCCGTTATGTTACAACAAATTAACCGATAATGTTATAACTTCTGCTTACTAATTCCAGTTACAGCTATTGCAGATGGACTTTACCACTTACCATTTATTGCTGCATAAAGGTATGTAATATTTATACTAAAGGTTTCTGCTCTGCTTAAGGCGAGGAAACACCCCCCCCCTCCCAACTCCCGGGGATTTATCATAGAATGACCTAGTCATGTTACATAGACGCGGATTGTCCTGGTAACTCAATCGTGTGACGTCATTACCATGATCGTGCAGTGCCCAGCACGGTGAAGGCGTGGGTGGTGGGGGAGGGGTGCTATTTTATCCGGTTGGAACGTTTACCAACATGCGTAGTCTCCGCTTCCAGAAATGTAGTGTACCATAGTCCCCTGACGCCTTTGGGGATGGGAAAATGCCTCTGTTTCTGCTTGTTTTGGGCATCTAAAACTCATTTGTCGCATATTTCTTAGTCATAAGAATATCGTATTGTTCAATAATTTGACATTTTAACAACTAACAGTGAACAAAAATGAGGTGGAGTTAAAAGAGGTCAAAAAGTTGGATGGAGCGAGGTACATACGGTGGATGTGGCAGGTTGGTAGTGTCGCACGGAAGCCGAAAATAAGATGCGAGACTAGGTAGGAAGAGGAATGGGGTTTAGGAGGACTGAAAGGGGTGGGCAGGGATTAAGCTGAGAAAAAGAGGAGGTCATGGATTAGTACATCAGGGTGATTGTGCAGAGAAATCTATTAGCGGGGGAGGAATTCGTCACATACAGGTGAATTGTGCACTTGGTGATACCTTCTTGAAATTTGGCACACTGTTAGTGTAGGCTATGAGGTTCTCAAAAACGATCGGCTACAAGTTGACACCGACCGGTGGCGACCAGTAGCGGCACAATCCAAAATGGCCGCCAGCGGCTGAAGGGAACCTCCTTTTCGACGGTCTACCGACTATACATCCGATTGTAAGGGCGCGAAAGTGAACTCTGATCCACGCACGTGTTGGAAACAGACGTGGGAGATGATGTAGAATAAAACGAGATTCTCTATACGGACGCATCAATTTCTTGGAACTTGAAAAGAGCGTTGTTTCTCCGGGATCAGCGTCATTCAGGCAAACCTGAATGACGCTGATCCCGGAGAAACAACGCTCTTTATGAAGCAGTCTCTTTGCCATACAATCTCTTGTTTGGCGTAATTCCGCAAGCAATTCTGATTTGTCTGTCGAAATTAATTCGAGAACGCGATTGTTCACAAAAATCATTCACAGAATGAGTGAGAATCCTCTTCGTGTACGGACTAGTACTGACTGGGAACGTTGTTGCTTTTGCCAGCAAGACAGTTCCAAGAAATTGATGCGTCCGTATAGAGAATCTCGTTTTCATGACGCCTATAAAGCTATTGAGGAAGACATAACGCGCTTCCTAGATAATGGCGTTGAGCTTCCATATAATTTGACCATTGATTGTTTGATGAGAGAGAGTGATGAGTGTATGTCGATGTCACTGTTGACGAATAAGGCAATATATCATAAGACATGCCGTGACAGTATTCGGACTCACATCGTACAGCGCGTGCTACACAAGCGAGAGCGAAATGAGGCAGTGGCATCCTGCTCCACGCTGAGTCCTAAAAGAACACGGACAAGTTTTGAATCTGGCTGTGACAGGAAACTGCCCCAGTGTGTTTATTGTCACAAACGCGAAGGTGACAGCAGTGAGCCTATTTGCAGATCAATGTCTGATAACAATAAACTCAAAATTATGGCAAAGGAAGCCGAGAACTGGGTTGTTTTTTCTCGGGTCAATGCAGCATTTGATTCCGCTGCTAGTGATCTTTACTATCACAAAACCTGTTATTGTAAGCTTGCCAATGAAGCACGAGCGGCTAAATCTAAAAAGTCGAAGAACGCCGAACATTCCGCGTCAGGCCTGCCCTATGACCCTCTCGTTATGGCAGAGCTCATAACATTTGTTGAACACAACGATTCCGCGATGAAGCTTGTCGATCTCAAGAATCTGTACAGTCGGAGGTTGAAGCAAGTCGGTTCTGATTGGCTTAGTGAAGAAATACATTCCACTCGATTCAAAGAACATTTGTTGCAGAAATTGGGCGATGGCTGGGACGCCTTCACACAGGGTAGAGATGTGTTTATTTCAAGTAGGTTTCGAGTTGGCTCCTTGTTGTCCGAATCTTTAACTCGTATAGTGTCTGAGGAAGAGGCAAAAAAGATAGTTGATGTGGGTCTTCTTCTGCGTAAACACATACTCATATCTCAAGCTCCTTTCACGGGATCATTTTCATCTTATTGCTTGAGCGAGCCTGTACCCAACTCACTCCTGACTCTTCTTAGAGTTCTACTTGAGGGCACATGTAGTATACAGAACTTAGGCGATGATGAGACTGTTAATGCCAAGACTCGAGTGGCTTGTACTATTTCACAGATGTTGATCAGCAATTCAGCGAAACGCTCCGAACATGCACAAAATGTTCACCAGAGACGTGACAGAGAAACTCCAATGCCTCTTTATGTGGGTTTGAAGTTGCATGCCCATGATCGTATGAAAAATCTTATCAGAGATTTTCATCAAATGGGACTCTCTGTCTCTTATGATCGCGTAATGGATGTTCGCAGGAGTTTCGCGAGAGCTGTTTCACTGCGGTTCAAGAACGAAGGTGTTGTAGTCCCAGCTAACTGCAAACGTAATGTTTTCTCGATAGGAACCACTGATAACATTGATGTATCTGGTAGATCTGATATGCATGGTACGTCCATCACACTCATTGGTCAACTGAGCAGGGACAATGTGGGTACTGATCCCCCACCACTGAGTTTAGATGTTCCAGAAGACACACAAATTGAACTCCCAGACGACTATGCATTTGTTCCTTTCGTTGAAGACTTTGGTGGGGACATCAGGCTTGAATCTCCAGATGAATGTAATGTACGGCCCAATGAATATGCAGATTTGAACGTGGGAGAGAATGACTGGTTGTCTCATGTGTCACAGATCAGCAATAAAGGGAAGGTTGATGGCAGCTGGCAGCTTGATGAAGTCCCTGTGACCTTTTCAGGCTTCTTTTCAAAACATGAAGATCAAGACAATGTCAAACCTCGTGCAGTTATTGGGGTATTCCCTGTTTTCAGTGAGCAGAAAGCGGACTCACTCAGTATGCAGAAGCATGCTATGTATGTGGTCAGGGAAGCTACTGCTTTCGTAAACCCCGGCCAGATACCTGTCATTGAAGGTGACTGTCCGTTGTATGCCAGGCAGAAAAAATGTCAATGGCTGTTCCCAGAGGAGATAGGTGAGGATCGAATGGTGTGTATGATTGGATTCCTGCATCTTGAAATGTGCACCCAAGAAGCTGGTGGTAAGCTTATGGGTGGTTCTGGTTGGGAGCGAATGTTTCACCTCGCAAAGATATTCACACCCGGTGTAGCATCATCCCTACTTGGTGGGAAACATGTCAAGAGGACGCGACAGGCATATCTTCTCACTCTAGCTTGGCTTGAGATCCTCAGAAAGAATGCTTATGAGATTTACTGTCAGCAGACTGGGACCCATGAGTCATTTGAAATGTGGGAACAGAGGATTCTTTCACAATCTCCAACTGCGCGCTATTGGGGTGAAATCGTTCGGAACTTTCTCTTGACAAGCTGTCAATTCGTTCGGAACCAACGAATCGGTAACTGGCCTGGTACACTGTGTTCTATCGATGAGTTGTGCAGTTACTTTTTTGCCCTAGGACATACAAATTATTGTCGGTGGATCCCCGTATTTCTGAGAGACATGTCTCAGCTACCCAGGCGGCATCCTTCAATCCACAACAAATTCATGGAAGGCCATTTTGTGGTCCAGCGTAGTGAGAGGAAGTTCAGTATGATGGGTTTAGATCAGAGCCAAGAACATAGTATCCAACTACTCAAAGAAGACAGTGGTCCAAAAGGTCTCTATGGCCAGGTTGAAGAGAAAGTCGTTATTGAGCTTTCAAGGTCAGAAGTTCTGCGTGTTATAGATGAGTATGAATATGCAAGTTTCCACACAACATCATCAGATAACACGGAACACCCGGAAAGTTCGGTATCAGAGCAGAAAAAATTTCTGAATCAATTGAAATCTCTCCTCGATCTGGTGAATCAGGGACTCATTATCAACCCTTATGATGAAACTAGTGGTCAGCTGGTGACATTAGATACTGGTGAATATATGGACCCCGAAGTTAGTAAGAGTTTACGGTCATTACCCGAAAGGGGCAAGCATTTATATTCCACTTTCTTGAAGGAAAGGCTTGTGGAATGCACCGTACCCCTGAATGATGTTATTCCCAAGGCAAATATATATACCTTCCTTAACCCACCCCCAGCCAACCTGGACAAAGGCCGAGACAAACTCATGTCAAGTAAAGCAACTGCCGCAATAGTTACCCAGATGTTCGTTTCACTGCAAGCCCGGCCTGATTCAAACATGGATGAGTTTTTCATGCACGAGAATGCACGTGATCCGCCAGCATTATCCGATAGAGGTAAGCTACGGAGTGGGACAAAATCTCAAATTCTCAATTGTTTACCAGCTATTCCTGCACAAGGGAAGAATTCAGCAGCTAGACAAGCTTCAGTTGTCATCTTGGATATGCCTGCTGTAGTCCATGTAATCAAACCACAGAAAGCGGATCTGTTTGGAGAATATGCTCGATTGCAATTATTGCCATACATCGAATCTCTGATTAACACGAACACCACAAGGGTTGATGCGATCTATGACTGTTACCCCGAAGGCAGTTTGAAGAATCAGACGCGAGCAAAACGCCTCGGTGAGACAGCAGTTAGGTTGATACGGGTGTCCGAGAACGTCCCTTTACCTAAAGGGAAGAATTGGCAGGCATTCTTGAAAGTTAGTGAGAATAAAGACGAATTTTTCAAGTTCCTGTCTGCTGAACTGCTGAAATTAACATCAACATCCGAGTACCAGTTGTTAACGACATCAGGAGAATATGTACTATGCAATAAGGATGTTAGCTTATGTGACATATCTCCATCGAACCACGAGGAAGCAGACACGCGCATGATGCTTCATCTCAACCATGCAGTCTCACAAGGTCACAAAATAGCTTTTCTTCGCACGGTTGATTCTGATGTCGTCATTCTGTCTTTGCACCATTTCGCAACATTCCGTGACCTTGGACTCAGTGAGCTGTGGATTGGGTTTGGAATTGGAAAGGCATATAAAGATATGCCAATTCATGAGATAGCTTCACAACTTGGACCTGATTACTGTAAGGCCCTGACTTTCTTCCACGCCTTCACAGGTTGTGATGTAACATCCAGCATGCTCGGCATTGGGAAGAAGACAGGATGGAATGCATGGATGAATTTTCCCGCATCAACTGAAATGATGATAGAATTGACTGAGAATCCGCAAGTCTTTTCAGAGGATTCCCCTCATATGCAGCATATCGAAAAACTCACCATACAGATGTACAGTAACAGTTGTGTCAGTACACGTGTCAATGATGCGAGACGGCATATGTTCACACATGGCCTTAAGTCTATGGAAAACATCCCGCCCACCAAAGCAGCTCTGTATCAACATGTAAAAAGGGTAATTCTTGTGTCATCTTTCATTTGGCATCGTGCTCTGCAGAAACACTTATGTGTGCCAGACCCATCACAGTACGGATGGGAGTGGAATCCACGTCTCAATATTCTGGTCCCATTTTGGACTCACCTAGGAGACGCAAGTGCTGCATGTGCACTGATGCTCCACTGTAGTTGTGCCAAGGCCTGCAAGGGCAATTGCAAATGCTTGAAAGCTGGATTAAGGTGCACACCTTTGTGTAAGTGTGAAGGTGGCTGTTGTAACAATATTGAGTAGTATACTGTCATGTTAGGACCAGTCATCTCCTATTCTGGTATTTTTTTTTCCATTTTCGGCCAGTTAACACATGTCATGTTTCTAGTTGAGTTGATTTTGCTAACAAATGTTCATCCCATGTGGCTTGCTACATTGTCCGGGGTATAGGAATACAGTTTTAGATTTCGGAAAATAGTCTGTTATTTACTGCACAAGACGGTGTTAATTCATGCATAGCATGATACAATATCCCCAACTATTTTGCCTCTGTACAACAGTTGATACCTTCGTTCACCCGTGTGTTCATCTATGGTATCCTTGTCTTTCTCTGGCCATAGGCCACATGTGACTAGTCAGTTCCTACTCCATAGCAAATCAACTTGGAAATCCTTCATCTTGTAGCGCACTCATGTCTCAATGAATCCATACCTGAGTTGATCTAATAAATCTAACGTAAGGTATCAAATTGCCATACCGGATCATATTTCGATAAGTTATTCGCTAAAACATTTCGACCACTCATCGACATCAAAGGTCATGTTTTGGCTCCCAGTGGTGGCTATATCTCTATATCCCTGGTAAAGTAGCATACCATGAGGGATGGGCATTAAGTGTCGGCAACATTAATCCTGACTTGGAACACACCACATCTTAACTGGCCGAAAATGAAGAATACTACTTGTAGTCAAAAAATATTCCTGTACCTCGAATGACTGCAAACATACACTCACCCCTTCTAGTCCCATTTTGCCAATGTTCTATACTGGCAAGATAACATTGTATAATTAACAACGGGAACTAATGCATCCCGAGTTCATTCCAGCACTGCCCTTGCTGGCAGACGTGTCGCTATGGTGTTGAGATTGAACCAGAACTCCTCTAGAAATTTGATAGTTTTATTTTCTTAGAAAATAAATCTATCGAAAATGCCGGAAGTTGAGAATAGACTGTCACTTTAATTGGATTATCAAATGTCCAAGTATCCCCACTGCTGCATACTATCGAGTACCCTTGTTCATGTGTTGACAGGAATCTCTCATACCATGTTCATTTGACCATTGCATTCCCGAGAAACATTCAACACTAATTTATCTACGGACGGACGATCATACTGACAGTCAGACACACAGACGCACACATCGACGGAAATTCTGATCCCATTATCCATTAATCTTCCCCCCAACTTGTTCCAAGGGCTTCACTCCATCATTCACATCAATTACAGCACATGTATGGTGTTAGGTTTGGAGCTTCAGTTGTGCGATCGGCGAAAATAGCTTTTTTTCGATCCGCTTGGCGGCCATTTTGGATTTCGCTGCTAGTGGTGGCTAGAGGATGGTGCCAACTTGTAGCCGATCGATTTTGAAATCTCTGATGCCTACCCTTACATCATGCCAAATTTCAGGAAGGTATCACCAAGTGCACAATTCTAGCGAATTCCTCCCCCGCTATATCTGAAAATACTGTAAGAGATTAGTGCTAGACGGTATGATAATATAGATGGTGGAGATGTTGGAAGAAGTGGAAGTGATGAATTTGGGATTAGAGACTGGAAAAGACGGAATCACTAGAACAGGCAGTATAGGGAGAAGGAGGAGATTGTGGAGGAGGAGTTGTGTTGATGTTGGTGTTGTGGCGGGGTTGGTGATGGTGTTGAGTAGTTATGTATGTTGAAAATGAGCCATTTTGTAGGATCCCGGGGCAGGACCCCGGAAGTGACGTGATTGTGCGGTCATGTTGGGTTGTCATGATAGTGCACGTGGGTGGCCATGTTGTGATGTCATTATCATGACAATAGGTGTTAGGAGTGCGTATGCGCAGCGCGTGTTGTTATGGGGACACGTGCTCCGTCTCACCCCTAACAACCCGACAATAGATATCGAATTAATCCAAACAACCCGACAATCTTCAGAAAACTGACCAAACACTCCCGAAAACACTCCCAAATAAAGGTAGGACAGAATCCTTAATGAGGGTATGAGACGTATGAAGAGATACTCATTGAGCTCATTTTCATAGCTTTCATTTTGAGACGTATGATTTTGCGCGCATTGTGCTCATTTTCATAGCTTTCATCGCTTCATACGACGAAAAGGGGGATTCCGTGGGTTTAGTATCTTTAAAATATAGGATACTATCGTTACCTAAAGTCCGACCATATAATGGACGCGTAATTTACCACAGAAATGGGTTTATTATAATAATATTTGGTTTATTACAATAGTTTTTTTTTTAACTGAGAGATAAACTGGAAGGGGAAGGCGCCGTCCCTGTCCCCGGAGCCCTACTGCCCCTTGCCCCTGGAGCTCCTGACGTCCCGGTCCCTCGAGTTTCTGGCGAGTTACTAAATCGGTACTGGCAGGATTCGGGAGTGTTTTCGGGAATGTTTTGGACAGTTTCCTAAAGATTGTCGGGTTGTTTGGATTAATTCGATATCTATTGTCGGGTTGTTAAGGGTGAGACGGAGCACGTGTCCCTATAACAACACGCGCTGCGCATACGCACTCCTACCACCTTTTTTCATGATAATGACATCACAACATGGCCACCCACGTGCACTATCATGACAACCCAACATGACCGCCCAGTCACGTGATATGACGTCACTTACGGGGTCCTGCCCCGGAGTCCTACAAAATGGCTCATTTTCAACATACATAACTCAACACCATCACCAACACCGCCACAACACCAACATCAACACAACTCCTCCTCCACAATCTCCTCCTTCTCTCTATACTGCCTGTTCTGGTGATTCCGCCTTTTCCAGAACCTGTAATCCCAAATTCATCACTTCCACTTCTTCCAACATCTCCACTACTATATTATCATACCGTCTAGCACTACTCTCTTATAGTATTCTCAGATAGCTTTCTCTGCACAATTACCCTGATGTACTAATCCATGACCTCCTCTCTTTCCCAGCCTAATCCCAGTCCACCCCTTTCAATCCTCCTAAACCCCATTCCTCTTCCTACCCAGTCTCGCATCTTATTCTTCGGCTTCCGTGCGACACTACCAACCCACCACATCCACCATATGTACCTCGCTCCATCCAACTTTTTGACCTCTTTTAACTCCACCTCATTTTTGTTCACTGTTAGTTGTTAAAATGTCAAATTAATGAACAATACGATATTCTTATGACTAAGAAATATGCGACAAATGAGTTTTAGATGCCCAAAACAAGCAGAAACAGAGGCATTTGCCCATCCCCAAAGGCGTCAGGGGACTATGGTGCACTACATTTCTGGAAGCGGAGATTACGCATGTTGGTAAACGTACCAACCGGATAAAACAGTACTCCTCCTCCACCACCCCCGCCTTCACCATGTTGGGCACTGGATGATCATGGTAATGACGTCACACGATTGAGTTACCAGGACAATCCGCGTCTATGTAATGTGACTAGGTCATTCTATGATAAATCCCCGGGTGTTGGGGCGTGGGGGGGGGGGGGTGGTGTCTCCTCGCCTTAACCAGAGCAGAAACCTTTAGTATAAATATTACATACTTTTATGCGGCAATAAATGGTAAGTGGTAAAGTCCATCTACAATAGCTGTAACTGGAATTAGTATACAGAAGTTATAACATTATCGGTTAATTTGTTGTAACATAACGGGTTGAAAAAAGTTATAACATTATGCGTCGATTTTTATAACATAACGGGTTGAAAAAAGTTATAACATTATGCGGAGTTTATAACATTATCGGTTGTTTACTACATTTTTTGTAACATTATGCGTTGGTGTAACATTATGCGGCGTTGTAACATTATCGGTTGTAACATCGCCGACATGATATGACCCTGGCTGTTAATGTGTCGTTAAACCCTAATAAAAAAATTGATAACAACTCACAATTGGGTGTTAAATCAGGTAAAATTATCAAATGAATTTGCACCTGTCACAGTGTGTAATATGACAGAGAAATTTGCTTGTTTCATCTAACATTTTTATTCTACAAACATCAAGTAAATAATACTAAACATGAGTATTTTGTATTTTCTATATTTGTATAGGATGAACATATAAGGGTTATTACAATAATGTGAATCATAATTTCAAATGTTACTGATACATGATGAACAGCTTGTGAGGAGAAACCACAGATACATGTACCTCAGAAAGTACATGTATACTCTAGTAAGTGGTACAGAGTACCACACTCACCCTGGCATGTCTGTCGAAAACCACATACAGTACAAGTCAAAATAAGTTGTAGCATAACCACAATAAACTAATTATACTGCTGCTCCAGCACTGTTAAGATCAGAATCTGACATTATTTTCTGGAAAGCTCTTATTGAGAGCTTTCCAGAAATGATGTCAGCTTCTGGTCCTACCAGTATAGGAAGAGAAAGATACATAGTTTATAGTGGTTATCCTGCAACTTATTTTGACATGTACTGTACCTTGACCTTCGCATTATTAATTATAGTACAGTGTACAACCGAAAACACCCAAGCCCACCTCTGGCCAAACAATCCACTGCAGTTTGACCCAAATCAGTCGCTACATTTTGACCAAAACCGGCCACTAAGAGAATCCAAACCACCCTCCAGTACAAATATTATGAAATCAACATTTTCTATACATTTGTTAAGTTTGAGTAATTTTAATTGATTTTTTGTTTTTATTTTTTTTCCCATCAGAAGACTTAATTGGAAGGTGTTTGCCTGATTGATGTTTGTGTAAACATTGTTGCAAAGAGCAATTTTTATTAATACCTGGTAAAAAAAGAAATGAACACTGATCTCATATTCAGTACCTGATAGAAGAATATTTGTAAATACTCTTGTGTTCCAAATAAACATACATGCATGTTTATTAATTTTAGGGCATTTTTCCACCCTGTATGCACCTTATTTGGGCCTGTATGCAGATTAAAATTGCCCTTCTGGGGGGGGGGGGGGGTCACCCAGTGTACACCTTATTTGGGCCTGTATGCTGATTAAAATTGCCCTTCTGGGGGGGGGGGGGGGGTCCACCCTGTGTGCACCTTATTTGGGCCTGTATGTTTATTAAAATTGTCCTTTCATCGGGTTGGGGCGGGAGATCTTCAAATTAGTAAATCTTCACTTGATTGTGCGACTGTTGTTTAACACATAAAAGCCTGAACGCCTATTAGTTTTCTTTAATAAAACTAACTGCAATACTGAAAAATAAGTTGGCTTTTAATAAAATTAACTAGCATTACTCCCCCACCCCTTCAATGGATTTCCACCCTGTATTATAATATGGATCTGTGCTTTCATTTAATTTTGATAAATGTTCCACCCCGTACTTTTATTTCCACCTGTACTTTTATTTGGAACACAAGAGTAGCACCGCACCCTGTAGGACTACATGTAGGCGCTTATCGTAGTTAACTTATAGCCTAGTAGCTAACATATGTGGTTGCTTCTACATATTATTTTGTTATCAGGTATTAACAATTGCCAAAGGCAATTTTAATACATTCTGAAAAACGAATATTTAGAAACCAGCCCTGCGCCCATATTCTCTACCTGATATAAAAATATTTGTAAATGTAAAAACAAAATTCATTAAGAGCCCGCCACCTATTGAAAAATGTCCCCGGTACATTTCAATACACGATAAAAAATAATATTTGTAAAAAAATGACCCGCATAACAGACTCAAATTTATAACATTACCGGTGCTTTAATTTTTCAGACCCCAACCATTTTTATTCTAGTATATTTAAGATTTCCAACATGTTTTTTTTATGTATATTTATTTACGGAGGACGGTTTGGGTCAAATTCTTAGAAGATGGTTTGGTCACTGTGGAGGACGATTTGGGTTAAATTAGGGGCCGGTTTGGATCAAATTGCAGGAGGACGGTTTGGCCAGAATTTTGGGAGAAATTCTCTGTACAATGTACATGGACTTAGTCAATTAACATCGACTGCTGAGGCAAAAGACTCCCACTGCCCACGTGGGGGCACGGTGCCGCTGTGTACTAAGGCGTACTGCACGTCGATGGTGCACCTGTCCTCAACCAATGCTAACCCTGCATGCGTGGAGTTGGTATGTTGGGGAGCTGACAGTTGCTCGCCGTTGCTCGGTGGTTCTCTCCGGGTACTCGAGCTTCCTCCACCCGTAAAACTGTCACGGTCATGGTTAGCCATTGTGCAGAAATATGTGACCTTAAACACCAATAAATAAATAAATAAATAAATAAATGAGGCAAAAGCCAAGAAAAATATTCTTTCTCGGCAATAAAACTGTCGACGAAAATGATAAAAAAAAGAATATCTCCTTAGCTGTAAAGTGAATTTTCAGACACTTAACCCCGATTGTCCACATCGGGGGCACGATGACGCCATGTACTAAGGCGTACTGCACGTCGATGGTGCGCATGTCTTCAACCAATTTAACCCTGCCTGTGCTGCAGTGCGGAGTTACGATGTTGGGGAGCTGGCCGCTGCTCGTCGTTGCTCGGTGGTTCTCTCCCGGTACTCCACCTCCCTCCACCCGTAAAACTGCCACGGTCACGATTAGCCATAGTGCATAAGTATGTGACCTTAAACACCAATAAGTAAATAAGTGAACATTCAGGTTTGATTATGGAATTAATATATTAGCTGAATTCTTTTCTGTCCACGGCTCACTATTGTTATGGTGTCAAACAAAGCAACGGTCCTTTAGAGAATCAATAAACTTCACTTGTAGTCGTTTAGGTCTTGCCCATAATGTTTTGGATTGCTGAAAATAGACCGGGGTGGGGGAGGGTGGGGGGGGGGGGGGGGGGGCTCCTGTGTTGCTAAAAGTGGACATGTAAAGAATTAGCATTAGGGCTTACCAAAACAATATTTTTCATCCGAAGACGTGGCCAGTCATGAAGAAGTGTCGGAATCACCCGACCAGTACTGACTGACTAGTGTGGACTGCTGACCCCCAAGTTCATACCCATTTAGAGATATCCAGACAGTTCTTTTGTGCTTACGTTACAGATGTTTCATTAGAAGCATCTTCAACTCGATCACAAAATGAATATCTGAATCTAAAATGCTGTTTCAAAACTACCGAAACAGAAAGTGTTTTTGTCGATGCACAGTTATTTTCGTGTGGTAATTGTTTTGCAAATTATTCATTTAATTGACAGGGGATGACTTAGTAGTATGTATTTAGTCATGTGTTTTGTTATATTGAATCAGTTTTTAGCTCACCGAAGGGAGCTCAACTTATCACTTGCTGTCCGTTGTCCGTCGTCCGTCGTCGTGAACATTTTTCAAACGACTTCTCCTCTGAAACCACTGGTCCGATTTTCACGAAACTTCATGTGGATGTTCATTACTATATGGCAATTCATGTTTGTTCAAATGAAATGGCCACGTCCCTTGAGGGTTCTGTATGGGGCATAACTCTGATAGCACCTTATGAATTATAGAAAAATTATTAAAATATCTTCTTCTCCAGAACCAGTGGGCAGAATCTTTTGATACTTGGTATGCAGCATCTTGGTATGGGTCTGATTCAAGTTTGTTCAAATCGGCCCCCCTGGCTTCACATTTGGGCTCAGTATAGAAGCCCGAATTCGAACTTAGTGCATTTCAGGCAAATTTCTTAAAAAATCTTCTTGTCCAGATCCAGCAGGCAGAATCTTTTGATATTTGGTATGCAACATTGTGGGGCGGGTCTGATTCAAGTTTGTTCAAATCGGCCCCCTGGATTCATATTTGGGCTCAGTATAGAAGCCCGCATTCGAACTTAGTGCATTTCAGGCAAATTTCTTAAAAAATCTTCTTCTCAAGATCCAGCAGGCAGAATCTTTTAATATTTGGTATGCGACATAGTGGGGTGGATCTGATTCAAGTTTGTTCAAATCGGTCCCCTGGATTCATATTTGGGCTCACTATAAAAGCTCGAATTCAAACTTAGTGCATTTCAGGCAAATTTCTTCAAAAATCATCTTCTCCAGATCCAGCAGGCAGAATTTTTTGATATTTGTTATGCAACATTGTGGGGTGGATCTGATTCAAGTTTGTTCAAATCGGCCCACTGAGTTCATATTTGGGCTCACTATAGAAGCCCGAATTCGAACTTAGTGCATTTCAGGCAAATTTCTTAAAAAAGCTTCTTCTCCAGATCCAGCAGGCAGAATCTTTTGATATTTGGTATGGAACATTGTGGGGTGGATCTGATTCAGGTTTGTTCAAATCGGCCCCCTGGGTTCATATTTGGGCTCAGAATCTTTGGATATTGGGTATGCAGCATGCTTAGGAGGTGGGATTCAAATTTGTTCAAGCCATGTCCCAAGGTCCATATTTGAGCTCACTATGGGAGCCCGGATGATGATAACTTAGTTCAAAATGAGGAATTTTCTTAATAAATCTTTTTCAGATCCAGCAGTCGGAATGTTTTGATATTTGGTATGCAGCAGCCTTAGGGAGTGACATTCAAGTTTGTTCAAGCCATGTCCCTAGGTCCATATTTGGGCTCACTGTGGGAGCTTGAATTGTAACTTAGTTCGAAATGAGGAATTTTCTTGAAAAATCTTCTTCTTCAGATCCAGCAGTCGGAATGTTTTGATATAAATCTTTTTTTTTTAGATCCACTGGTCAGAATCTTTGGATATTTGGTATAAGCTTTTCTTAGGAGGAGCAGATGTAACTTGTTGAAATCAATTCTCTGGGTTGATATTCAGGCTACCATGTCAGGTGAGCGCCTCAGGCCCCCTGGGGCCTCTTGTTTTAAAACATTTCTACTGCACAATTTTCATATTTCACGACGGATGTAGCCTTTTATTTGGGAAGGGTTAATTGCTCTCTAGGTGGCACTGAGTCCCACTGTTGTCTACTCTCAAAAAAGTAAAAAGATCAGATGTAATTGTGTACAAGAATGACAGCTGTCGTCAGAATCGAATGACTGTAATCAGACTTAAAATTCATTGAATTTATTCTTGTAAATGATACTCGTAATACAAACAATGAGAATCAAGTTTGATTCTCGTGAAAATTCAAATGTTTACAGTTAATTATTTGTTTAACCCTTTACCTAACATGAAAAGCAGACGACACTTACAAACAAAATTCTTGAATAACTCATTTTTTTCAATCTCGTCTCAAAAACATTGGTTATGATCCCTCATTGGAACGAGCTCGATGAGCTCGTTCCAAAGAGGGGTCATACCCTATGTTTTTGAGACAAAAAAAAATGAAACTATAATGAAAATTAATTGGCGATTTTTGTAAATAGCACTGGCTGGTTTTGTTAATGGCTTGGAAAATTCAACTTAGTACTACTTTTTGTTTGTTCCCTCACAATAAGGTCACTTTGACTTACCATTGGTGACATGTGAAGTAGTGGCTCCCTATACAGACAGGCAAGATGGTATTAGAACCCACTGCCAAAGGACTGTACGCGTAAGTTACTTCCACCAGCAAGGTCACCAAAGGCCAGCATATTGGAACATTGTTCTATATATACATTTCATACTCGGATGAGACACTAAACTAACCAAGTTGGAGCTACTGTAAGCCATTAACTCTTAACCTACAGAGTATTTTACAAATATTTTCTATCAAATCTAGTCATTGCTGCTATTGCCATAAAGCAGTCATGACTAGATTTCATGAACATTTCATCTATATTTAACTTCAGGAATCATTGACTAAAAAATAACTTCATATAATTTACACAGTTAAATTTGATTAAATGTGCCTGAACTTATTTCACTCACAAGAGAAATCTTCACCTGGGCAGGAATATCCACCAGCAGCATGCAAGAAGTTCAAGGTTAAACTTGAGTAATTTATATGTATGAGGTTTGTGGGGTTTTTTTACAATGAAATACATGTACATGTATCTACTGGTTAAACTCTAGTTCAGCGATCTGAGCGTAGTGGCTACCACTCTACGTTCCGATTCTTCCCATTCAATCCTATAGAAAAAGTTCCCATCAAGTCTTTATGGGAACTCAAAACTCGAAATTAGGAATATGTATCAAGCCTTCGCCCTTATTACCAGCTGCAATCGGTAGTACACGTATTTCCTTACATTTGGGCAGAGTTTATTGATCCAAACTAGGTTTTATCCTTTTTGATGACCTCCTCTGCGCGAATGAGATCGAGATTCCTATTCTGCATCGATGAAAAGGTCTATTCGTTTCGGCGCCATTACCGGGTTATTGTTTTTACTGTTTTATATTTATACAAAAAACATGGCCGATTTCGAAATCTCCGTTGCCGCCTCACGAGTACTCAAATGATGATAATTAAAAGATAAAACCTAGTTTGGATCAATAAATTCTGCCCAAATGTAAGGAAATACGTGTACTATCGACTGCAGCCCGTAATAAGGGCGAAAGCTTGATGTGTATTCCTAATTTCTAGTTTTGAGTTCCCATAAAAACTTGATGGGAACTTTTTCTATAGGAATGAATGGGAAAAATCTGAATGTGGAGGGGTAGGCACTACGTTCAGATCGCTTAACTAGTTAAACTCCAAAGGATATACATGTCATGTAACAATATATCTCAAATTGTAAATTATGTAAGAACTGATAATTGATTTGCGCATCAGAAGTCCGCGAGAATCAAAACTGATTCTTGTGAGTTGGGACCAAGCCGAGAGGTCCTAGGTTCGAATCCCACCGCATCAACCATATTGTGTCCTTGGGCAAGACACTTAATCCCCATTGCCCACGTGGGAGCACGGTGACGTTGTGTACTAAGATGTACTGTACGTCGATGGCGCACTTGTCTTCAACGAATACTAACCCAGCTTATGTGGAGTTAGTACGTCGATGGCGCACTTGTCTTCACCCAATACTAACCCAGCCTATGTGGAGTTAGTACGTCGATGGCGCACTTGTCTTCAACCAATACTAACCCAGCCTATGTGGAGTTAGTACGTCGGTGGTGCACTTGTCTTCAACCAATACTAACCGAGCTTATGTGGGGTTAGTACGTTGTGTACTAAGATGTAATGTACGTCGATGGTGCACTTGTCTTCAACGAATACTAACCCAGCTTATGTGGAGTTAGTACGTCGATGGTGCACTTGTCTTCAACCAATACTAACCCAGCCTATGTGGAGTTAGTACGTCGATGGCGCACTTGTCTTCACCCAATACTAACCCAGCCTATGTGGAGTTAGTACGTCGATGGCGCACTTGTCTTCACCCAATACTAACCCAGCCTATGTGGAGTTAGTACGTCGATGGCGCACTTGTCTTCACCCAATACTAACCCAGCCTATGTGGAGTTAGTACGTCGATGGCGCACTTGTCTTCAACCAATACTAACCCAGCTTATGTGGAGTTAGTACGTCGGTGGTGCACTTGTCTTCAACCATTACTAACCCAGCTTATGTGGGGTTAGTACGTTGTGTACTAAGATGTAATGTACGTCGATGGTGCACTTGTCTTCAACCAATACTAACCCAGCTTATGTGGAGTTAGTACGTCGATGACGCACTTGTCTTCAGCCAATACTAACCCAGCTTATGTGGAGTTAGTACGTCGGTGGTGCACTTGTCTTCAACCATTACTAACCCAGCTTATGTGGAGTTAGTACGTTGTGTACTAAGATGTACTGTACGTCGATGGTGCACTTGTCTTCAACCAATACTAACCCAGCTTATGTGGTGTTAGTACGTCGATGGCGCACTTGTCTTCAACCAATACTAACCCAGCCTATGTGGAGTTAGTACGTCGATGGTGCACTTGTCTTCAACCAATACTAACCCAGCTTATGTGGTGTTAGTACTTCGATGGCGCACTTGTCTTCAACCAATACTAACCCAGCTTATGTGGGGTTAGTACGTTGTGTACTAAGATGTAATGTACGTCGATGGCGCACTTGTCTTCAACCAATACTAACCCAGCTTATGTGGATTAGTACGTCGATGACGCACTTGTCTTCAGCCAATACTAACCCAGCTTATGTGGAGTTAGTACGTTGTGTACTAAGATGTACTGTACGTCGATGGTGCACTTGTCTTCAACCAATACTAACCCAGCTTATGTGGTGTTAGTACTTCGATGGCGCACTTGTCTTCAACCAATACTAACCCAGCTTATGTGGTGTTAGTATGTTGATGAGTCTGACAGTTGCGCGCCGTTGCTGGGTGGTTCTCTCTGGGTACTCCGGCGTCCTCCACCCATAAAACTGTCTGACACGAGGTGACCTTGGCTGTCGAAAGTGTCGTTACACTCCCAATAAATAAATATTTGATTGGTCAATTCAAAAAAAACACTTTGGGTATCACCGAAAAAATCTCAAATTAATGTGCACGAGGTCTATTTCAAAACATCAACAAAACCACGATGCCTGATTTCATTTGTTATAAATATCACTAAAATTTTAATGATAAGAAATGTATAAAGACTTAAAAATTATTATTTATAACTCTGAACTGTGGATCTATATTTTGACGTGGCTATTACGTATGACTGCGTGTAGCTGTGACGCGTCAGAGTGAAATGCATGGTGTTCAAAGGGAAATTCCTTTTTAACCCTTTTGTTTCTATCTAAAAGATGTGTTTTTGGAACTTTTGTGTCATAAGAAAGACAAAATATGAAATTCGAGTTTTGGTCATGCTCGATTTATGCAACGAGTTTTAAGATTTTTCTGTTTTGCTGGGCCTCTGGCGACGTAAAACAGAAAATTCGTTGACGAGTTTCATAAATGAAGTATGATCATATCACTCATTCCATATTTTCCATATATCAACTGGTCACCTATTGAAATCTTATGATATGTTATTTCTCACTTTGTGAATATTGTATATACAACAATTTACTTTAATTATATTCCCGAAATAAAATTTGAAGATCTTTTTAAAAGTATGTATGATGTTCGAAAACATTTCTTGTGTAATAAAATGGATACTCTTAATATATTGTTGTATTTATTATTATTTACAAGACAATTCAGAGTTGTATGTTCTTGTAGATGTTTTTTCAGTTTGTTCATTAGCAAAATTTGCAAAGCATAGTTCTATTTTCCAAAACCTCCCACATTATCCCGTAATTAATCTGTTCTTTTACACTAAATATCTAAGCATAATTTTCGAATTATTTACGATTATTTGTCCAAAGTGAATAGCCCAACATTAATTCTTTGTCCGTCCGTTTACGATGCTTATCCAGGCATTCACTTGAAAATTGTGTGTCCAAAATCTTCCTTGGAAACCATGGGAAGTGGAGTAGAGCTTGTTTATTGCGGTTAATACCCAAGTTTTGCTTTTTAAATAAGACAGGGTAACTAATTCCTGGTGGTGTAAGTTCTCTCAAGTGGACATCATAGGTGTAATGTGGCAGTAAAACTCCCCAATTCTCAACAGAACAGCCCACGTGATGTATTGTCCGTTAGTGGGTTTACGATGTTAACCCCTGCGAACCGTGGTGGTATCATCCATGTCAGTTCATTGGCTGCATTTGGAAGAGTTCATATTATTTGGGGGTAGACGTAGTCTTAGAGCTGCACGTTGAAATTATCTCTTGGTCCACTCTACACATTCGCGTAGCAGCCATCCTACTGTATGAGAATTATGACGTATCGTGTCCCAGGGTTGGAAAAAAGGTCTCTGTTTGAAAGGGTTAATTAATGGTAAACGGGGATCAATAAATCCGTAGCCTATCCTAGTAATAGTAGTAATATTATGATTGGGGAGCATTGGAGTTTATGAACGAAGAAAAATGATTAACAGCCCTCCATCTTATTAGCGACTGCGCCTTGTGCCGCGTATATCCTGTTGAGCTATCACTTATTTTTGTTCGGCCGTTCGTAAACTGCACTGCCCTCCAAAATCATGTTCTTGATTCTTTCAGTTTTTTTTAGCTCATTTGTTTGAAAGTCAGGATGAGCTATAGTGGTCACTCACTGACCGTCATTTCTCGTCCGTGAACATGGTGTTTGCATCTTCTCCTCCGAAACCGAATTCAGTTAAATATGAGATGACTGCTTGCTGTGTTGCACTTTGTTTTTGTTCAAATGAACTTACCCAGCACCAAAAGGCGTAGTTGGGGAAAATGCTCCAAAATTTAAAAAAAAATTCTTCTCATGAACCAGTGGGTACAATGAATTGATATATGGTATGAAACTTCCTTTTGAGGTGTCGAATCAAATTTGTTCAAAGGGTATTCGTGGCGCAATATTTGCGTTTGTAATGGGATGGCTCAAGATTTCTGGTACCACCCAAAATTTCTAGATTCTGAACAGCTGAGTCGATTTGAACCAAATTTGGAATGTAGTATTTTTGTGTCATAAGAACTTGATTCTTTGAAAACCAGCAACATTGAGTGATAGAAAAAATGCCAGCAACTGTGTTTGAGTGTTCTGTAGGGAGGGGGGGGGGGGGGGGTGGCAACGTTAAAATACTGAGTCAGCATATTTGCAAAAAATTAAAAAATCTTTCCCAGAACCACTGATCAGAATCTTTTTATATTTGGTATACAGCATCCATAGTGGAGTAAGACAAAAGTTTGTTAAAATCAAGCATCTCGGTTCATATTTTGGCCAAATACAGGAGCCCGAATTGTAACTTAGTGCAATATGGGGAATAATCTTTAAAAAAAAATTCTTCAGAACCAACATTCAGAATCTTTTTAATATTTGTTATTGTCAAGCGGGAACATTTTCTTTGATCGAGTTTATAAATAGTTCAGTAGAAGTATTTTGTCCGAGAGAATGTGGATCATTTTCACATCGTTCCATTCATTGTATGAGAGAGGTGTGTCAGCGGCGAGAGATTTAATTGGTTGTTATAGGGAGAATCTGGCCCTTCAAGTGGATGGTATAATACAGTCGTGGCGCGAAAATAATCAAATATGCTCCTAAACTGAGGTTTCCTATTAAGTCCGTGTTATATAAATGTTATAGAACTTTAGTTTCACGTCTTCTGGGAAGTATGCATGTATAAGTTCGGCGGTAACAGATTCTTTCGATCCTATCTGGTGCATTTAAACAGCGTGGAGTGCGGCAAAAATAGCAGAACAATGCAGTAAGTTAAATGCTTCGAACCGCGATCAGAACGTCTGATAACACGTTGAAAAACTCCCGAGATTACGGATGGGAAACCTCGTGAGGATGCTTTCCGAGAATAGGCAATCGGATATATCGTTCTAGCAGCCTATGTATTGGAGATAGCAGACTGATAGTCGTACAAATTATGAGATAGCATCAGAGAAGTATTAAGCCAGAACTGTTAACGCATCATATTGCGGTTATATTTCACCATCATATCTCGGCGGTCTTGGTTGAACTCACATTATTAGACGCTATGTTTAATTAGCCAGATGTCTGAAACTAGAGGAACTCCATTATGCTATACAAGTGGTGCGCATTAATCGAACTACGTTTATCAAGGATATCCGGATTAAAGGAATTGCAATACGTTACCGAGTGGGATTTACTTCAGAACTGTGCTTACCACTGTGGATTTATCGTGGGAATTTACCTAAGTTAACTTCATATTGGCTTCCAGGATAAATACTGTGCATTTGGATTATATGTGAACGACGGGCATTCTCACAGTAGAATTATTGGGACAATAAGGATGGGGAGGAGGGGGGGGGGTGCAAAATTTCATTGAACAATTAAAATACAATATATATATGTTATCTCAGCTCCTGCGTTGTTTTGTTTGAACAATTGGAAGTCATGAGAATCGTCACCACACGCAACATCAGGTAAACAAAGCTAAAATTCACATGTCATTCATGTCAGGGTAAACTAATCGACAGTATAAGGGGGCTTTGAAGAGCCAAAAACGCCGAGTATATTGCCCTTTGAGTCATACACCCACTGCCGGTGGTAAAGCCATCCGATAGTTGACATAACTTGGGGGCTCGTCCGGGATCCTGATGTGAAGGGTAACCGTTCAAACAAGCAATCCATGTCATGTGCCTGTTTGGTTGTATATCTGAAGCCGCATTGTTCTGTGAACCCCAACATTTAGCACTTTTGAGGTGGTTATATGTACTGGTTGTTGTAGTCGAATAGGGTAGATATACATACTGAAGCACCAGTATTATTAAGAGGATTAGCAGTTATTTGTATCGAGCAATCATCGATGTAGCTCAGTTTATAGTAAATGGTAAGGAGTTTGCTTTGCAGGGGGCAGAGTTAGAGGCATAGATAGAGCAGAAGAAAGGAAATATTGAGGTGGAAAGAAAGGAAGGAGAAGGAACAAAACAGAGATGAGGATGAAAGAAAGAAGGTGGAAGATGAGAGACAGATATAAATATTAGGGTTGAGGCAGCAGGTGGGAGCGAGGAGTGGCAGTCTAACGGGGAACGATACTGGGGACGGTAATCGCAGCGTGAAGCCCAAACCCCAACATGCCATGAGGCAAAATATGATATGGATTCTTATATTTGGCTATGTATGAAAGGTATGCCGAGAGCGCAGGTTGGACAGAAGTTAGTTGGGCAGTCAATTTAAGCCCGCTGTTAGTTGGGAAGTGGCGCGAGGTTTACACTAGTTTGCCGACAGGGATGATAAATGATTATCAGGAGCTTAAAAGGGCGTTGTTACTAAGGTACGAGTTGACAGACGATGGCTTTCGCAAGTTTCGAGAGGTTAGGCTCGACGAAGGGAGGACCGTTTTTCGGTTTATAGCCCGAATGCAAAGGTATTTAACATGTTGGCATGATTTGGCAGAGATAGAAAAAACATACGGGGCGTGGTGTGATTTAGCAGTTAGCGAGCAATTTTTATTTTGACCTGCAGTTCGGAGTTGGGGGTTTTCTTAAAGGAACGTCGACCGAAATCAACAAAAAAAAATTACTGTCTTGGAACAACAGTACATTGAGGCCCATGGGGAATCCATATTTGTAAGGGGGTAAGACAGGCCCAGGGAGAAGTGACGTGAAGAAACCCCTGATCGCTGGGGCGGGTCGGCGCGACAACAGTGGCAATAAATGACACGTTTGTGGTAAAATGGGACATGTCGCGAAATTTTGTGTGAGAAGAGCATCCCCGGTGTTTGGACAGACTGGAAAAGTCATTGGCAGGAGACGGCAGGTTAATAGCCCAAGCTGGAGGTATCGTGGAGGAAATAGTTGAAGGAATACGGGCTTAGGACATCAGCAGGGTGAGACAGACAGGCAGGTATGCCAACCATCGGGGGTTGTATAGTGGTTGGTGTGAGAAAAATCCATCTCCATGTCGCCAGATATGAGTATGGGACCACATATAGTGATTAATGGAACGCATGACGATCAGTCTAAGTCTGACATGCCGATCGAGAGTGGTTACGTAGGCTCTAGCGCATCCCGGGTACTGCGTGACACCGGGTGCAATAGTGTTGTAGTAAAACGTTCATTGGTTACTCCTACTCAACGGACTGAAAACAAGGTGACGTGTTTTTGGCAGACAAAAGTGTAAGAGTTTTTCCTACAGTCAGCATTAAGGTTGACACACCATTTTACCGCGGAGAGGTAAATGCTATATGTATGGGTGACCTACTATATCCTTTGATTATCGGTAATATACCAAGGGACCAGATCCAACACAGGGCAGGCTGGCGTCCACGGGTGGAGGAAAAAGTTGGCTGGGCAGTAACCACACGGGCTCAAGTACAGAAGGAAAAACAACCGGTCAAACCGTTGAAGGTATCGGGAGAGACGGTCAGCGAAGTGGGAATCGAAGAGTTAATTAAAACACAATAGGGAGATGAGACGTTAGACAGGTTAAGGGCAGACACGACGGGTAAGAAAGAGTTTAGCACCAGGAAGGGGAGAAGTAACATAGACAAAACTACATGTATGTTTCAATGAGTCGTTTTGTATTCAATGAGTCAGATGTGCGTAGGAAGAAAACGTCGAGACCGATACGCACATCTGACGAATTGAATACAAAACGACTCATTGAAACATACATGTGATTTTGTATTTATTACATGACCCAAGCACCTACTGACCTAATTTTCTTTTCTATCAACGGTGGTAAACACCATGCACTTTATGCAGTCGCATTGCATAAAAAAAAAGTCCCGGTTGGAACAGGATGGTGTGCAATACGGAATTCCGTATTGCACAGCCGTATTGCACACGCCGTATTGCATAAGAGAGACTGCATGGGCATGTAATAAAAGTATGTTGTTCAGAATAAAGTGTTCGAAAATCCCGAGGGAAATTCAACGACTACCATAAATCAGATAGTGGTACCTACCAAGTACCGGCAACAGATCTTGTCGAACGAGACGATAGTGGGAGGTCATATAGGTGCAAAGATGACCTTAGATAGGATAACATCGAGTTACCACTGACCAGATATAAATGGAGATGTCACGCGGTACTGTCGGTCCTGTGACGTATGCCCGAGGACAATACTCAAAGGGAAAGTGCCCCTGGGCACAGTGCCCATAATAGAAAAAACGTTTCACAAGATCGCTATAGATCTGGTAGGCCCCATACAGCCAGCATCGGACAAGTATGACTGAATATGATTTGCAGCATCATATGGACTGCCTAGCGGCGAGATGGGGGTGAGCACGAGATGGGGTGTCCTCCCGCTCATGGGCCATTGAAGTGGGCCCGGGATGATGTTTCCCCGTAATAAATGTTGAAATTCGAGACAAAAACCGCAATTTCTTTGACTCTGAGCCCGTTTGTGCCCATAATTAGTTAATAAGTTGTGAAAGGCAACATTAATTAGGCCACATTACCACCAAATAGAATCCGAATAAATTATAAAATATTGTTACCGATTGCTGGCAACAACATGGCAAAATAGCAATCAACGGGTGAACTATTTGGTGTAGTGCCATTACAGTCTCGAGTACGATGGTTCCTGTATGGTTGTAAACACAACACACGTGGGTACACACTAAAGTGTATCTCAAATATTGCCCGAAGCATGTTAAGTTTCGAATGAATTTGAACAAATAGCCACGGAAGATATAAATTATGGAAGAATAATTTTTCACAGACCGTACGAAGCATCCGTGTTTTGATATTTTGTTGTGAGAATTGAGGTGATATATAAGTGAAACTGTGTTCAACAGAAGACAGAAATATTTGGAAATTGCAGATGCTAATTTTACTTTCCCTGCTATGCACGTATAAATTTGCTACTACGCGCCACTTCAACTCAAACAGTTTACAAGTATAAATATCTAGTTTTTTAAGCTTTATTGCCTGATGTTCCCAATATCAGGCATAGGAATTGACATGAATTTTGTTGTTTTGTTTGTTTCTTTTTCTGGGAGGGGTGGGGCTGGGGGAGTCCAGATTCCACTGGATCATGGTTTCTGTGTGTTGAGACGTATACCACATCGACGGTACATACGCCTTCAACAATTGCTAAGCTGTCCCTGCCTGTGCCGTTGTAAGTAGTCTGATATAAGTTACTTGCTCCGATTAGTTTTTCGCCGGGTTTTCCGACCTCACACGTAAAACTGCCCGACACCGGCTTTCGAAAGTGTCGTTGCGCCCCAGAAAACAAATAAATAAATAAATTACAAATAAAAAATTAATAAATGTCGCGCCCTGGGTGCAAAAACAAAATGACCGAAGGAACCTGAAGTATGCCGGTTGACCACGATTGGCTGATCAATTAGATTCGACGCGACGGTGATGCGTCGGTATATTTCAAAACTTCTCCGTGTCGCATCAGCGACGGGTTTAAAACAATTAGATTCAACGCGTCAAAACTCCGTCGATTATTTCAGGCCTATATTATATAATAGATAAACCGTTTCACATTGTCACTGTTGTTAAGGTCTGCCCCTCCCCCTATTTCTACCGGATGATTCCTAAAAAGGCGAGTAGAAACGGGGCAGTCGTGACCTTTTGCCAGGAAGAGCGGTCTTCGCCGACTCAACTAAAATCTCTACAATTTAATGTCTAATAATTAACAAATACTGGAATGAGAAGGTGAACATACGGGCAGTAATAACGGTTTACCAGTGATCTTCTACCAGGAAGAGCTGTCTTCACCGACTCAGCCAAAATCTCTTAAATGTAATGTCTTATAATTAACAAATACTGGGAAAGAGAAGGTGAACATACAGACAGTAATAACAGCCCAGTCGTGATCTTCTACCAGGAAGAGCTGTCCTCACCGACTCAACTAAAAACTAAATTGTTATCTCCAAAAACAAACAAATACCGCGAAAGAGAAGGTGAACATACAAGCAGTAGTAAAGGCTCAGCCGTGATCACCTACAGTCCGTGGCGAGTGGATTGTAAGTAAATCACCCGCGGAGTGGAGTTATCACCCAAACTATAACTTTCAAATTTTGTACATATCGACAAAAATACAGGCAATGTTTCAGCCAATGGACCTCCGGGTTTAACGCGGAGGTCCATTGGATGAAACTTTGCTTGTTCTGGTTATGCTTTGCAACAAATTTGCAATTATTACTTGGGTGGAATCTCCACTCTGCGGGTGATTTAGTAATAATACACTCTCCACGTACTGTACCAGGAAGAGCTGTCTTCGTCGACTCGAATAAATCAGGAGGAGGTAAATGCAGGAAACACTCCTGGGTGTGGTACTTTGGTAAAGACCTGCCCCCAGCCCGCCAATTCTTAGCTGTAAAAATCGATCCAGAAAATCACTAACTGAAGAAAAGAACTGTACTACAGTGATCATCAACCATCAAAAATGCAATCACATATCTTCGTCTATCTTAAAAGTCAACCAATTCTTCCTTTTTCATTTAGCAGGTACACCAAGATGCTTTCTTTTTGATCACCAGCACCCCAATAACCGCTATGGAAATTATAACCGTTATGGAAAACAGTAACCGCTATGTACTGTGAACATCCCCCGCTCCATCTCTAGAAGTGGTCACCCACTTCAAGGGAGGCGAGCGTTGGTCCTGCGCCCCGCCTCTGCCCCGTCTTGTAAGCGTCTGTAGGGCGCATTTTGACCCATCCAAAAAGGTTTCAATGCAGGCCTTCCCCCGAACCAGGGAAGTCCGCGTCTTTCTTTGGGTGGTCCCCGAAAGGGGCCGTTGTTGTCGACTATCCAAAACACATCAAACTGAACAGCCAGAAATTGATTAAACAGCCCGAGGCAGACTTTACTTGCCAACGATGGTCCACCATCGCTCCACGACTCAACTTCGAAGTGGCAGGCTATACTTGTCCGAAAAACGCTACAGCACCCTCGAGGAGAGGTAGCACCTTTGTGAGAGGACCCCCTCTCGCTCTGGTCCTCACCCGGGGATCCAGTCAATGTTCTGCACTGAGTCATCCCAACACTACTGACCATCCAGCCTGGGACACCTGCCGAGTTCACGAATCCGTTTCCTCCTTTAACACGTGCAGCTACCAAATACTATACAGACACTGCTTGCCCCACAGCGTCCCTACACGCCTTCGGCGCGTGAAACCATTCTTCTTCTTCACTGCAGATCTCGTATGCCCCATACAGCCAGCATCACACAAGTAGAACGGATACATATTGATGGTTGTAGGGTACGCTACTAGATATCCGGACGCCGTGGCCTTGTCCAAACATAGAGAGAGTAAAACATAGAGACAGTAGCAGAAGCATTTCTTGAAATATTCTGTAGAGTAGGATTCCCCACGAAAATCCTGAGCGATCAGGGAACATAATTCACATCGGAACTCAAGCGGGAGGTATGCCGCCTCGTAGCAATTAAACAGCTTTCTACTACGCCGTACAATCCGTATTGGAGACCAAATTTTAACTTAGTCCAAGAAGAAGACTAATCTTCTAAACTCTTCTCCAGGACCACTGGTTAGAATGTTTTGATACATGGTATACAGAATCCTCACAGGGGCCAGTATCATGTTTGTTCAAATCCAGTCTATTGGGCAATGATTGGTCGTTCTATGGGAACCCGAATTTGAAAGTAATGCAATACGTGAAATAATCTTTTAAAAATCCTCTTCAGATCCACTTCTCAGAATCATCTGTTATTGTGTATACTACATCCTTACGAGGGTCAGATGTGACTCAAAGTTAAAATTCCACGCAACTCCGCGAATCGATTCGCGTAAAGAATCCATGTTGATTCTCGCTTGTCTCTCTGATGATTCGCATGACCATCCCATTTTTCTTCCAATGATATATCCATGTCAGAATGAGAAAGAACTGGCGCGACGTTAATTATAATCAGAGCACTGTATAACCGCCAAACAGTTCAAATACCTCCAATCTATGTCGCCATATAGCCCAAGAACATTAGGTTTCACTAGGGAAAAAAATCGGAGAAAGCTGATTTTTTCAGGGAATGTCGAGTACATGTCACTGAACGATTAGACAAAAGTCCCCTAAAATCCCAGTTGAGCTTTTTTTTTCTACAGCCTTTTTTCGAAAACGCGTTTGAAAAAAATCAAAAAAAAATCGCACGAACTTTGTAACCTCGAATTGATCCAACTGTATTTTTTGTTTACGCGTATTTCGAGCTACATAATGTCTAATATACATTTACCTAGAGGAAAATGTGCATTCTGTGACAATTTCTGCGAAAAATTATTGAAAATTCACAAAAAAGTATCGGATTTACGCAAAAAATGACGATTTTCCTAACGGATTTGCCCAAAGGGTCGTAGTACAGAACGGGATGTTAGTTGGACAGACGATAAAAAATCCACCACCATTTGAAGACTTTTATCATTGCTTACAGAATAGACATTATGGAAGACCCCCTCTGCTTCTAGCCGAGTTCCCCCTTTGGCATAAAATTCGTCAGCATGAGAACTCAACTATTTTCGGGCTTGGGACCGAACAGACACGTCTGTGTCTGGCAGCATTAGATCAATAAATAATATTTACAGAATGTACAAAAATCAATAAATAATATTTACAGAATGTACAAATCAATCAACATGGATTAAGTTACATTGACTATTATCAACGCTATATACAGAAATGACATGACCTATATACATATTATTCATCGAACTCAGAAATTTCCGACAGGACAGTGTTTCTGTGGTTGTTACAAGAATCCGAACTGCAATTACACAAACCTGAGCAAGAGAGTCCTGCCTTCTTACACCCACACCTTTTTGTACAAGCACTATTGCAACCACAACTGATCAGATTCAGTAGGTTATCGGGGGCTTTGTGGCTGCCGTCGGTACAAGAAGTCCATTGTCTAGCGACCACCCCCAATCCGTCGGAGGAAGCGAAGTACCCAGCCATTGTTGGACCTGGAGATAACATCTGTAGACATGTTGTTGTGCAGCATCGCTGCTTGGTGGGAGTGAGGCTAGGTCGATGGGTTTATTCAGTTTAGATTTTGCTACATAGCGCTTGTAAGTGACATATCTATATTGGTCGAGAGAGGAAACAGTTTTACTCCCGGATAAGACCAGGAAAAGTTGTTCCCCGGCAGCGGCTACTGCACTTGGTGTACTGTCATCCGCCAAAATTGTGTTGACATACTGTTGTGAGTCGCTAGTAACATCGGAGACAATTGTACTGAATACTTTCTTCTTACCAACTCGAAAGAGTGCAGAAGTAGTGTCACAACCACTTATAGAATGTGCTACAAGGAGGTTGCTTCTATGGTCACCCATTTTGGTTGCTATTTCACTAACTGAAACTAGTAAGTTTGGGGTAATGGAATACATCATGTGAATATTACATCCCGGTTGAACTCGAGAGGTAAGAATGACTAACAAGTCTGCGTCTGTTCCCACAACGACAACATTGTTGTCATCTTGAGCGATGTCAAGTGCAGTTTCGGCTATCAGTACATCAGCATCAGCCTCGGCCTGCTTGGACTGAATATTGATAGCAGATAGCTCCTGCATTAGAAGATCGATCAGTTGGGTTTTGTTCTTGGCATTTGCAAGGAAATCGGATTGGGGTGTGGTGGCTGGTAACTCGGGTGAGATATTGATATCAATGGAATACCTGTCTTTAGATCTACGGGCTTGTTCCATGCCCTTTGTCGACATTGTACAAGCATAACCATCAAAAACAACCACGACGTTCGCCCCAAAATGTCTCACTAGATAATTGGAATATGATGTACATATGTCCTTATATGACGACTGTTTAGGCCATACAACTGCCCTCAATAAAAATCCACCATCTACAACAAACAGAGAATGTTCTGGGATTTTAGTTTGCTCGGAACCGTATGTTTTGAGGATCTTACCGAGCGTGCTTTTCTGTGTCTTCCTCATTCCAGCAGAATCAAACAATGCTGGTGGTTTCGGGGCGAGTTCATATTTGAGATACTCTTCCATCTCTGCTTGTGACTGAATATCACATGTGATGCGGTTGAACAGAATTGTGGGGTCAATCACTACCTTACTTCCACGGACTTTGATGCTATTTGCCATCGATGCGAAAGACTTCACAGTGTCAACACGTCGTAGTTTGATGCTGTTGAACGTTTTGCTTACAACATTCGATACGCAACATTCACCAATTTTGCGAACTTGGTCACAGTTCACAGTTTCGTCGGCCACAAGCCCGGTCGCTATAGAGACTAATTGTAGTGGATCTCTATTCTGAAAGGGGGAATGCACTCTGAGCCAGTTCAATAATTTGGTGATATCATTGGCATCAGTCAATTGTGAACTTTGACGGAGATCCCGATGTTGTTCGCCATGACCAGTGTGAACATGAACAAAATTTTCGAGAGCATTACATATCGGAAGGCAAAGAGGTAGTCCATGTACCCATTTCGCAACAGTGCTATCGGTTATTCCCCTGCCATGTGTGAGACCACCAGGGAGCTTGAACATTCTCATTAAACACTGCTCTATGGTCTGATCAGAATATATCCCGTCCCAGAATTTATCTGAGCGCCTTATGGTAAAGTAACCTTTCTCAGTGAACAACTTCAAATCATCCTGTTGCATTATTTCTGTTAGCTCATTCATCTGCTGCAAATAGAGATGAGAACTTTTTGCGTATGCAAAATGACCACCTGCGTGAAATACTGGAATCATATTGCGAACACAATATGTGTGGAGTTCCCAGTCGCCTGTGCGCTCTGCTCTCAAGAACAACTGGAGAAGACCTATTTGCTCGTAGTATTGTACCCAAAGCTTTCCTGTGCGTCCTACGGACGCATTCTGGAGCAGTTCGTGTAATTTTGACAAGGGCGTGCACACATTACATGCCAATGCATCTTGAGTGTAGGCGAACACCACATTATGTGATTTAATCGAACATGGAAATTGAAACAATGATGCTATAATACGGTATTTGAATGAGAAAAGTCGATGCCGTTTGAATTTGAGTTTAGGGGGTATGGTTAATATTTCACACGTTTCACCAGTTCATTATGGAATAAATGACTATTGTTATATATCATTATAAAGCCACTGCTTTTCTGCAATTTTTGATATATAATTTAACTCCCAAAGTAGTCGTAGATTTGATTTAATGGACGTTGTGTACCGTTGTGTGTATGAAAACAATAAATTTTTTTTCGTAATTTTGTACATTTTCGTGAATATTTCACCATTGAGTGTGAGGATTGGTACAAAGTTGGCATTTTTTGTTGGGGATATGTAGTCTCAATATAATTCAGCACGATATTTATGATTCTCACCCTACTAAGGCGAATAAGAATGAGAAATATGGAGCTGGGTCGAATTTTTTAAAAAAATTTTTTTTTCATCAAAAAAACGCTATAACTAAAAAAGCTCAACTCGGATTCGCGGGGACTTTTCACACTTTATCCGCAATGTGTGTCCCGGAAACATATAAAAAATCAGCTTTCTCCGATTTTTTTCCTTACTTTCTCATTTTTATGTCTAATGTGCCTGGACTAATATACAAAATCACGCTGAAGAGTACAAATCTCTTCCTAAAAAAGAACGGACTGCGACACCTGCAAAGCGACTTGGTGTCAAGTAAAGAGAAAAGTATCTATTCGCTTAATGCTCCTTCAATGTTGAGAATTCGGGACGGCAGGGAAAGGGTTAAATTAATATTAATAAAAAGTTTGCTGCACATACCTGTCACACAAAGTGTCAATCGAAAATTTGAAAGGAATGAAAACTAAAAATGAAAAATACAGCGTGGCTGTGTTTTATTTTTTTCCAAAGTAATGTAAATTTTCAGAATTCAGTGAATATTCTCTGATAATAATAACGCAATGCAAACTGAAAGGAATAATGGACATGGAAATCAGGTCAGAGAGAGTGGAATATGAAGTGGAATGTCTATTGCCGTCTCTGGTAGGGAAAGACTTTAGACTTAACCCTTTACCCAACGAATCCATCGCATCCGCCCGCGTAATATGAAAATTCAGCAGTTGAAAAAATATTTTTCAAAAAATTTCAACAAAACCATATCATGTGACCCCTCGTTGGAACGAGCTCGTCGAGCTCGTTCCAACGAGGGGTCACATGATATGGTTTTGTTGAAATGTTTGAAAAATGATATTTAAAATAATAAATTTTGATATCGTCTGCGTTCGGTAAAGGGTTAATACATCAGTGCTGCACAATATTCCAGGTAGAGTTATACCACACTATTTCGAATCAGTTCCTACAAGGATAAAAATTGATGACGTTTGCAAGGAATTTCTTGGTTACAAAATTCTGTGTATACGTCATCAATTAGGTTGTTTTTTTAAGTTGTTTCAGTCAGTGTATAAATAGTATAAATTAAACGATACACCCTCACATTTCGGAACCGTCGAAGATTTCTGAACCAGCAATGCGCATATACTGTATAGTCATGTAATGTGAAATGTGAATTGTTTTATTACTATCCAGGCCATTCGAGTAGCATTTAACAGTTACTGTGTTAAAGAGACCAAATTTATTATCTGGATTTGCAATATGAACATGAGAAATTGTGAGAATTCCTAACAAAGGATTCGCGTGAGTGTACCTGACGCGAATCAACTGTGATTCGAGCAAATTGAAACAGATTTTAAGCCCTGCGCCTTCGCTGGCGTTCGCTATGCGTCGCCCACTGCCGTGGAGCTGATCATCGTCAGTAGTCCAAAGGTCTACTAGCCACAGGGCGAAGTTGCTGGTCAGGAACTCTCACAGGGAAACGTCCGCCAGGACTAGATCCTTTACAACCTTGGTCACCTCCGGGTGTTGCTTGCCGCTAGGTGGTGTTTTAAGAGCTTCTTTGCTTCCTCCCACTGCTGGTAGGTGCACATGCCCTGTGAACACAACTGATTGGGGACTCTCTCGTTCGTCACCTCGACTTTCGTGATCTTTGGGTTGGAGAAGGACTGTTTCCCGAGCGAATGCAGTGGCGGTCCCCGCATAATATTCTAAATGATCGTTCTGATTTGAATAAAGTTTTATAGCCCAAGAACATTAGGTTTCACTAGGGAAAAAAATCGGAGAAAGCTGATTTTTTCAGGGAATGTCGAGTACATGTCACTGAACGATTAGACAAAAGTCCCCTAAAATCCCAGTTGAGCTTTTTTTTCTACAGCCTTTTTTCGAAAATGCGTTTGAAAAAAATCAAAAAAAATCGCACGAACTTTGTAACCTCGAATTGATCCAACTGTATTTTTTGTTTACGCGTATTTCGAGCTACATAATGTCTAATATACATTTACCTAGAGGAAAATGTGCATTCTGTGACAATTTCTGCGAAAAATTATTGAAAATTCACAAAAAAGTATCGGATTTACGCAAAAAATGACGATTTTCCTAACGGATTTGCCCAAAGGGTCGTAGTACAGAACGGGATGTTAGTTGGACAGACGATAAAAAATCCACCACCATTTGAAGACTTTTATCATTGCTTACAAAATAGACATTATGGAAGACCCCCTCTGCTTCTGGCCGAGTTCCCCTTTTGGCATAAAATTCGTCAGCATGAGAACTCAACTATTTTCGGGCTTGGGACCGAACAGACACGTCTGTGTCTGGCAGCATTAGATCAATAAATAATATTTACAGAATGTACAAAAATCAATAAATAATATTTACAGAATGTACAAATCAATCAACATGGATTAAGTTACATTGACTATTATCAACGCTATATACAGAAATGACATGACCTATATACATATTATTCATCGAACTCAGAAATTTCCGACAGGACAGTGTTTCTGTGGTTGTTACAAAGAATCCGAACTGCAGTTACACAAACCTGAGCAAGAGAGTCCTGCCTTCTTACACCCACACCTTTTTGTACAAGAACTCTTGCAACCACAACTGATCAGATTCAGTTGGTTATCGGGGCACATGGCTTTGTGGCTGCAGTCGGTACAAGAAGTCCATTGTCTAGCGACCACCCCCAATCCGTCGGAGGAAGCGAAGTGCCCAGCCATTGTTGGACCTGGAGATAACATCTGTAGACATGTTGTTGTGCAGCATCGCTGCTTGGTGGGAGTGAGGCTAGGTCGATGGGTTTATTCAGTTTAGATTTTGCTACATAACGCTTGTAAGTGACATATCTATATTGGTCGAGAGAGGAAACAGTTTTACTCCCGTATAAGATCAGGAGAAGTTGTTCCCCGGCAGCGGCTACTGCACTTGGTGTACTGTCATCCGCCAAAATTGTGTTGACATACTGTTGTGAGTCGCTAGTAACATCGGAGACAATTGTACTGAATACTTTCTTCTTACCAACTCGAAAGAGTGCAGAAGTAGTGTCACAACCACTTATAGAATGTGCTACAAGGAGGTTGCTTCTATGGTCACCCATTTTGGTTACTATTTCACTAACTGAAACTAGTAAGTTTGGGGTAATGGAATACATCATGTGAATATTACATCCCGGTTGAACTCGAGAGGTAAGAATGACTAACAAGTCTGTGTCTGTTCCCACAACGACAACATTGTTGTCATCTTGAGCGATGTCAAGTGCAGTTTCGGCTATCAGTACATCAGCATCAGCCTCGGCCTGCTTGGACTGAATATTGATAGCAGATAGCTCCTGCATTAGAAGATCGATCAGTTGGGTTTTGTTCTTGGCATTTGCAAGGAAATCGGATTGGGGTGTGGTGGCTGGTAACTCGGGTGAGATATTGATATCAATGGAATACCTGTCTTTAGATCTACGGGCTTGTTCCATGCCCTTTGTCGACATTGTACAAGCATAACCATCAAAAACAACCACGACGTTCGCCCCAAAATGTCTCACTAGATAATTGGAATATGATGTACATATGTCCTTATATGACGACTGTTTAGGCCATACAACTGCCCTCAATAAAAATCCACCATCTACAACAAACAGAGAATGTTCTGGGATTTTAGTTTGCTCGGAACCGTATGTTTTGAGGATCTTACCGAGCGTGCTTTTCTGTGTCTTCCTCATTCCAGCAGAATCAAACAATGCTGGTGGTTTCGGGGCGAGTTCATATTTGAGATACTCTTCCATCTCTGCTTGTGACTGAATAACACATGTGATGCGGTTGAACAGAATTATGGGGTCAATCACTACCTTACTTCCACGGACTTTGATGCTATTTGCCATCGATGCGAAAGACTTCACAGTGTCAACACGTCGTAGTTTGATGCTGTTGAACGTTTTGCTTACAACATTCGATACGCAACATTCACCAATTTTGCGAACTTGGTCACAGTTCACAGTTTCGTCGGCCACAAGCCCGGTCGCTATAGAGACTAATTGTAGTGGATCTCTATTCTGAAAGGGGGAATGCACTCTGAGCCAGTTCAATAATTTGGTGATATCATTGGCATCAGTCAATTGTGAACTTTGACGGAGATCCCGATGTTGTTCGCCATGACCAGTGTGAACATGAACAAAATTTTCGAGAGCATTACATATCGGAAGGCAAAGAGGTAGTCCATGTACCCATTTCGCAACAGTGCTATCGGTTATTCCCCTGCCATGTGTGAGACCACCAGGGAGCTTGAACATTCTCATTGAACACTGCTCTATGGTCTGATCAGAATATATCCCGTCCCAGAATTTATCTGAGCGCCTTATGGTAAAGTAACCTTTCTCAGTGAACAACTTCAAATCATCCTGTTGCATTATTTCTGTTAGCTCATTCATCTGCTGCAAATAGAGATGAGAACTTTTTGCGTATGCAAAATGACCACCTGCGTGAAATACTGGAATCATATTGCGAACACAATATGTGTGGAGTTCCCAGTTGCCTGTGCGCTCTGCTCTCAAGAACAACTGGAGAAGACCTATTTGCTCGTAGTATTGTACCCAAAGCTTTCCTGTGCGTCCTACGGACGCATTCTGGAGCAGTTCGTGTAATTTTGACAGTAGATGGTTGACACTTTCTTGATTGACAGCGTCAGCTGTTGTACAGTCACCTCTGGCAAGTCCACAGAATATTTCATTGACTTCTTTGCAGTCTATGTTATCTAGTGTTCGGCTTTCTTCAAACACAAGTTTTGTAATGGCAATTTGTGTTAGCAAATGGGCACGAACTGCTCTTGAATATGCATGACCACTGATCAAATGTTGGATTGACCCACCAGCATAAACAGTCCCCCAAAGTTCATCCAAGCCGCTACCAGCCATGATCGAACCAATTGCCCCTAAATATGACATAATCATATGCTTATGAGTACACATCAAGGGCGTGCACACATTACATGCCAATGCATCTTGAGTGTAGGCGAACACCACATTATGTGATTTAATCGAACATGGAAATTGAAACAATGATGCTATAATACGGTATTTGAATGAGAAAAGTCGATGCCGTTTGAATTTGAGTTTAGGGGGTATGGTTAATATTTCACACGTTTCACCAGTTCATTATGGAATAAATGACTATTGTTATATATCATTATAAAGCCACTGCTTTTCTGCAATTTTTGATATATAATTGAACTCCCAAAGTAGTCGTAGATTTGATTTAATGGACGTTGTGTACCGTTGTGTGTATGAAAACAATAAATTTTTTTCGTGAATATTCCGCCATTGAGTGTGCGGATTGGTACAAAGTTGGCATTTTCTGTTGGGGATATGTATTCTCAATATAATTCAGCACGATATTTATGATTCTCACCCTACTAAGGCGAATAAGAATGGAAAATATGGAGCTGGGTCGAATTTTTTTTTTTATTTTTTTTTTCATCAAAAAAACGCTATAACTAAAAAAGCTCAACTCGGATTCGCGGGGACTTTTCACACTTTATCCGCAATGTGCGTCCCGGAAACATATAAAAAAATCAGCTTTCTCCGATTTTTTTCCTTACTTTCTCATTTTTATGTCTAATGTGCCTGGACTATTATATGATGTTTATATTCAAATGTGTTGAAGCCAAGGTCCTGTGTTAATATTTGGTGTTGTTTGGGGAGGGTAAACAATATTAGCACAACCCGATTTTCTATTTCCAATGAGAAAAATAAAACCTCCTCACCCGTGGGAACCCTATGAGCAAAAGATAAAAAAAGTCAAATACCTATATTTTAAGAAGGACTGGACAAATATTTATTTATCAGTATGAATCAAACTTAGTAGGGTTTGAATCAAACAGGCCAAAACAGTTGCTAACATTTGGCTTATTGTGCACCATACAAGGATCCCAATTGTAACATTAACCCTATGGAGATTTCTTTCCTAGTTTAGAATCTAACTGTCACCCACCTTTACAATACTTTGCCTGTACATTTATTACAGGCTATGATCAGTACTTATGTACAGACCATTACAATACTTTTAATGTACCTTTGTTATCGGGTTACCTAGATATGTGTCATTGCTGTGTCACATACATGTACATGTCTAACACAAGTTGAGCTAGAGTGTCATTGACACTTTCATTTACCCTTATTTTGAAAACTAATCAAGCAATCGGCATCCATAAACGAAGGTACTGACATAAACATCCCATTGGCTACTATTTATGCCGAGAAAATCATACATAAAAACAAGCTATGGGGAAATTTTTGTGCGAGTGTAGCCGTTTCTATGGACGCTGATAACTCGATGAGTTTGTTTTCATCAGGGGTGGCGCCCGGGATTTCTCGACAAGGGGCTGACCTCTCCGACAAGGGGGGGGGGGGGGGGGGGGGGCTATAATATTTGACCTCAAAAACGAAGGGAAATGAGTGTAAATTGGTAAATTGGAGGACCAAAATTGAAGCAAATTGGGTATGTTTGTTAATTATTGAACGTAAACATATTATAATAAGGTCGGGAAATATTTCATCTATAAAGCCAGTTTGACGAACGACATTAAGGAATTTCGTGGGAATCACTATTCTCTATCAAAGTTCCAGTGCTGCACGGGTTCGAGTCCACCCTGCGACACTAGAATATTGACAGAGAATAGTGCTTCTCACGAGTTTCATTGATGTCGTTCGTCAAACTAGTTTTTAAGATTAATTCCTAGCACTCTGGTGGTGCATCAGTACTCTGGTGGTGCATCAGTACTCTGGTGGTGTATCAGAATTTTCTCCAGTCACTCTGTTTTTCTCTTGTTTAACCATGAATTTAACCAATTATATCTTGTTTGACAGAGCTCACTGAGCTCTGTCAAACAAGATATATTTGGTTAAATATCAAACTGCATTCTGGGAAATATTTGCTGCCAAAAATTTTGCCATTTTGACATCAGAGTGCATAGGGTTAAACAAACAATAATATCCCGACATTCCAGTGAAATAAAATAAAATAAATTTTAACGTCCTGCACACAACTTGTGCGTAACAAATTCAGCTTGATTCAATCACACAGTTTACAAATAAATTTTGCATTTTGGAACTTTCAACTTAAACATGTTTAATGCAACATTCAAATCAATGTTACAGCTTCTTGATCGGTGAATACCCAACATCATGAGGCTGTCAACTTACAAAGAAGAACCATACACCTCGTTCTTGATCGACACAAGACGAGATATCTACATTCGATTGTCGGAAATTTCTCGTGAAGTCGGGTTTACGAGACTCTCCGACGGACTGACTAAAAATCTCCGACGGGGGGGGGGGGGGGGGGGGGGGGGGGGGGGACCTCTCCTGGCACCACCACTGATGGCTAAAAAGTGTATTTACGGGAAATGTGAACTCCAGAAACGAATAAATGTCAACCCAATATTGAAAATTGACGGTTAATATTTGAATCTGCCCTCCACAGACAATGACACCTCGAATAATAAATCGGAGAATCGTCACTCGTAATCCGCTTTCCACTGCACAGCATCTTATCCGACTAAATGTTTTTAATTTTTTTTTTTTTTTGCCTTTTCTGTGACTTTCTTGTTATTATGAACAACCCAAGAACATCCAACTGTTTATGATAAAACACAGAGTAGCAGGGGGAGTTGGTATACTTCCCCCCCCCCCGCCCCCACACACACACCCTGCTGCTCTGTGTTTTGTTCTAAACATTTTCGATGCGATTTTTGGACGGAATGTATTGCAGGACATGGTTGCAACATATTTAGGACACCGCGAGATGTTTTTGTATCATATCATATTCATGCTGATTCATGACGATATTTATGGACTTTGCACTCATTTATCTGTCACTTAAATCAACATTATGACACCGCGTGATGGTTTTATCTATGGACTTTGTACTTATGTCTCCAAGTAGATTTCAACATTAATCGTTTTGGCATATCAGCTCAACATTTTATTTGTTCTAATGGTTTGCAGGGGTGACCTCGCCATATTTGGTTTAAGATTATTTGCTTTACAAGGATTGTCGAACAAGTCATGCTATGCTAGTTATATTAACGCCTCTCATATTTAATTGATAGGTAGATATGTGTGGCTAGAGGAGAGGGGGAAATATTACCAAAGCAAGAAGGGCGGGGGGCTGCTAACGTATCCCAGAACTAGATGTTTCTGTGTGTTGATGAACAGTGCATAGAAACCAGAGGGCTAAATAGGGTATTTACCGAACACCCCCCCTCCCCCCCCCTCCCGAAAAGGATATTTGTGATTCTACCCACTTTGATGAGTGAAGAAATACATTTATGAATTTCAGAAATGCAATGGATTTATAAAATGCAATTTCAAGAAATTCGGAAAACTGCCCATAAAGACCCGTGTGATCGTAGTGAACTGGACCCAAATTATTATCTTCCCACACCTTACCCCCCAAAAGAATACCCAAACCTCTTGAGCTCCTCCCCTGTAACGTGTCCTGCATTGGTCATCACTGTGTCGTTACAGTCTGGAGATCTATCTAGGGTAGAATGTCTTGATATGTTTACACATGCCTTGTAGATATGTCAACATTATCATCTGAAAATCTAATACTGTTCTCGTTAACACTTGCACACAAATTTCATGAGTAATTTTGTTGTTATTTTTTGCGTTAAGAACAACCAGCTCGTTCTATTGAGGGGTCATAAGCTATGTTTTTGAAACCAAAAAAAAAAAAAAACAGAAGAAATAATGAAAATCGAATAGTGATTTTTTGTGAAAAGCGCTGGTCAGTTTTACCCGTTACGATTGGGAAAAGATTAAATATTTGAACGAAAAGAAGAAATTTTTGAGATGAGGCCCTGTAAGGCCCAAATACTCACGTTTGACGATCAGAGATGGAGATCGTGGAGAACAGTACGATAGAAAAAAATACACGTAATAAATAGTTCCAGGCGCTCTGGGGCAATGGTTGTGCCAGTTTTTCTCCAACGGCGGGGGGGGGGGGGGGGGGGGGTTGTTTCCCGATAGGGAGCTACGATACTCCCTGATAAGCCCACAGTAAATGAGGCAGTTTCTCCGAGTGATGGAGTGTTAAGCACCCTCACTTGGTGGCAGCACTGCAGCGACACTTATATTCTATTCTTGCGATGGAAACGATGTTTGGAATGTTCAATATGTCCATAATGGAAGTTGAGTAGTAAAGTTCGGCCAGTCAAATCAGGGCAGAGTGTTGTAACAAGAGACTGAGTTCCATTGCTTTATTTATTTATTGGTGTTTAAGGTCACATATTTCTGCACAGTGGCTAATCATGACCACAACAGTTTTACGCTTGGGGGAAGCCGGAGTATACCCGGAGAGAACAACCGAGCAACTGTCAGCACCCCAAAATACCACTCCACACATTGGTTGAAGAAAAGTGCACCATCGACGTGCAGTACGCCTTAGTACACATCACCAGTCGCCACCGTGCCCCCGACGTGGGCAATGGGTGTGCAGTGTCTTTTTCAAGGAAGCAACGCGGTTGCCATAGGTGGAATTCGAACCGAGGACCTCTCGGCTTGCAGCCTTCACATCTACCTACTTTGCCACCGCACCCCTACTGAGCCCCATTAACCTTCAGAGTTAAATAATGGTTAAAACTTGTCGTCATACCACTGCCCGTATTCACAGTGACAGATTGTGTGATTTAAAACGTATCTATTGGTGTAAACTCGAACGGCCGCCGCGGACTTGCCACTGTCCACTGGTGGGCAATATTTTTACGAACGAAATAATATTCAATTAACAAGTCAAATTTGTACTGGAGGTACGGTAAATGGTTTTGTGTTGGGGGATATTATATTCAGTTAACATGGTTATTCAGTTAACAGGGTTATTCAGTTAAGAGACATCCAATTAAATGGGCTCCACTTTACCTGACTATGGACTTGTTCGGTATTACAAAATCGATAAAGAACTAGACTTTATGATTCTGGAAAATCATGGCTTTTCCAGATACGATTCCATGATTTTTCATGACTCCAGAGTGTCTGTTGAATTGTTTTTAACTGTCTCACTGAAGTTCCTTTTTGATGTTATGAGAAAGGTGGGTATTGTAGTCTCAAATAACACAGTTTGATAAAAAAAATGTTTAGGTAAAAACCATAAATAATGGTGGAGAGGGTTAATATCAATATCGTCGTCCGACAAGTTAATGACCGAGAAAAGGCGTTACGTTTGTTTGACACATACCCACTGAGTGCAGTGGCTTGAAAATGGTCCATTTTATCTCAAATGTATCCAAAATATTGATGTCTGGCAGCTTGTAGAGGGTTAACGAGTGCTAACAGGAATATATTTCCATACAACTTGTACTGTCACACCAAGAACTGCTAATGACCATTTTTTCCTGAAAATTTACAGGATGTTTTCAGAATAATCCAGGGGAACATGAATTGTAATCTTTTTGATGGGTAGGATTGTTTATCCAGCCCAAAACAGGTTAAGGGTTGTTTTGTGAATACCTTTATTACTTCTAAAAATATTTCTCAGTGAATTCTACTTCCACTTATGTTGTTCTCTCCTGTTAACTTTGGATGCTGTGGGTATACAAACATAGCCCATTTTTATAAAAATGTTGATGTTTGAGAACCAGCAGAGGGTTAACAAATGCTTACTGGAATATTTTGTACATGCAGCTTGTAAGACCACACTAAGATCTGAGAATGGCCAATTTTTCTTGAAAATCTACGAGATTTTTTTTAGAGAAATCCTCGGATAACATAAATTTTTAACCTTTTGAGGCGTATCACTCTGTAACCAGCCCTAAACGGGTTGATGCTTGGTTTTGAGAATACCTTCATTACTTACGAAACTGATCCTCGATGAACTTCACATCGAATGAAGGAGGTTATGTTTATCCCACAGGTACACGTTGGGTGTTATGGATGCCAAAAGAGTAGCCCATTTTCTGAAAATGTCTATGCTTGGCATCTCTGGAGGGTTAACAAATGCTTACAGGAATATTTTGTCCATGCAACTTGTAATGGCACTCCAAGACTTGCAAATGGTGAATTCTTCTTGAAAACTTACTAGAGTTTTTGGAGAGATCATAAGAAAACGGGAATTTTAAGCTTTTAAGGGTATATCTCCATAGCCAGTCCAAAATGGGTTAAGACCTCGATTTTTGAATACCCTTACAGCTTACAAAAAAAATTCCCTATCAGTTTTGCGTCCGGTAAAGGAAGTTTCGTTTCTCTGTGGCATTCCCATTTGATGTTGTTGTTGTTCAAAATCAAACTATTTTTTTCAAAATTTTGACATTCAGCAGCCCATGGAGGGCTAACAAATGCTTACTGGAATATTTTATCCATGCAACTGGTAATGAGACACTAAGCCCTATCAATAGCCATTTCCTCTAGAAAACCTTACAAGGCGTTTGTAAAGAAATCGAGGGAAAACATGATTTTTTTAAGCTTTTGATGGGTATCACTATTAACCACCACAAAAGGGGTTAACACTTGGTTTTTTGAATACCACTTACAACAAAGGAGATTATGTTTATTTCGCGGGTATACAGTGGATGCTGTGCGTGCCCGAAAACAGCCCATTTCAACAAAATTACGATGCTTGGCAGTCTGTAGAGGGTTAATAAACGCTCACAGGAATATTTTGTCCCTGCAACTTGTAATATCATACAAAGACCTGTAAGCAATCAATGTTTCTTGAAAACCAACAAGATGTTTTTAGAGAAATCCACAGAAAACATGTATTTTAAGATTTTAATGGGTATCTCTCTTTAACCAGCCCAAAATGGGTTAAGACTTCGACTTTTGAATAAATACCCTTATCACTTACAAAAATGTTTCTCTATCAATTTTGCGTCCGATAAAAGAAGTTGCCTTTCACTGTGGTATACCCATTGGGTGTTGTTCGTGTCCAAAAACAGCCCATTTTATCACAATTTTTACGTTTTACGAGTCTTGTAGATTTTCAAGAAAAATTGGCCACACGCAGGACTTTGTGTGACAATAGAAGTTGCATGGTTTTTACCTAAACATTTTTTATCAAACGGAGTAATTTGAGACTGCTATACTCACCTTTCTCATAACATCAAAAATGGAACTCCAGTGAGACAGTTAAAAACAATTCATCAGACACTGTGGGGGTCATGAAAAATCATGAAATCTCATCTGGAAAAAGCCATGATTCTTCAGAATCATAAAGTCTAGTACTGTTTATAGGACTGTTAGCAGTTAGTATTGGATTATATATAAACTGTGATGTTAATCCCTAAAACCCTTAAAACAAAAGTCCAATAATTGAACCGAGGACGACGGTGCACTGACATAGAGAAAAGAAGACTTTGGGATTTTGCACTCGCCTGTTATCGAGTGTGCCTGTTTACAATGAAGTCATCGATTATTTGAAATGTTGAATCCAAAATAGCTATTCACTGCAACATTTCACTGGTCTCTCAAAATAGATGGTCTCTCAAGGAAGGGTTTACTACAGTCAGTGCAGTGTATACCCTTCGAATTGCAAACTGTTTTAAATGAGGGGAGATAATTCACATAACCTCCCAGCTTCCTGTCAAATCCCTCCTTTACTTAGCAATTTGTTTAGTGTTAAAAATATGTTATATTGTGAGCTGATTTGCCTTGTAATATTACTTTTTTGTTGTTGTTCATTTCTGTAACATATAGCAAATTCTTTGAATATATATTGTTCAAACTAAATGCGGGGTCCACAGTGATACCTCCTGTCACTTTGTATTAAAGAAGATTTAGGTTTGGGTAAATCTCTACTTTGGATAAAACTTGCGGTTAAAATACCTAGGTTCTTACTAATTATTCCTGCAAACGCTCATAATTCAAAACGGTATATAAAATTTCGAACTGTCGCTTTCGCGGTCTGGCAGAAAAGAGATAGAGGCTGGTCTTCTTTATTCTCTGATTCCAATTGGTTAATTCCGGTCACATGAGGCCTCAGAGTGGTGGTATTCCATCTTCACAGCTGGAACAGGTTCCGGAGAGTTCTGGGCGTTTTTCCTGGTTCGCAGACTGTCTCTGATGACGTCACGCAAGTGGGTTTATATAGCAATTCTACAACACTCTTCCCCGTTTAATTTAAAAAGCCAAAGATTATCACGCCAAAGAAAAATCTGTCGGGAACCCAACTGACCTGGAGTACTTCCGGTAAGTCAGGAAAGAAGAGTGCGCTCAAACTTTAAGAGTTTGATCTTTTGATCCCCTATACCAAATGGGGTGACCTAAACATGTATCAATAAAACATCCCGATAAGTGCCTAAAAGAGATCATGACATCCGCTCTACCACTGGGGAATTCCCCGGTGGATGAGAGGAGCACTCAATGAATACTGTCCTAACCAATTTTTGATTATGCCCTCTGATAGTGGATGGATAAGGAATTCATAAATACTGACCCGAGGGTTAATCCTTAGGTCGCCAGCCTAACAATGTTTGATTATCCTCCACCCCTTGAACCCCCCCCCCCCTTCCCTGGAAATAGTGAGTCACCATTTCCTGTCTAGGGTGGTGGGGGCAACATTCCAAACAACATTGTGGGCATTCCTAGTTGTAAAGGCCAACACTTCCTCCACCGATTCCCCACGGATAGCCGCCAATAGCCTGGCTATCTCACCAGAAAGGGCCGGCGTGGACGGCCCATGCCCCATACCAAAGTAAGGGGCATCTGTTTCCAACAGGAGCCTATTCCTGGGAATACACCTGATGCCTTCCCGCTGCACCTCCGTAAAATCATCACAACCCCCATTCACACTGATGTAGGTGTTTGGCCTGTGAGCTTCCCAGGCTTTCACCATGCGTGGCGGACCCTTGAAACAGTGGAGCTGCAGGGGTTCGTCAAAGTCCATAGGATCTCCCCGTGGACCACGCTGATGTAGGATAATTGGCTTTTTGAGGTGCCTAACCCGAGACAGGAGGTCACAGAAAATGTCATCCTGTCTGGCCTCCCTCTCGGCATTTTGGGTAAGTGGCCGGTCAATACTTATCTCCCCAACCGCCACCACACTTGGGCTTCTCACCAGCTGTTCGAACCTGGGAAGAACCCCGGGTTGACTCAGCTAGTGATACTTGCTTGGGTGCACCCCCGCGGCCACATTCCAGCAGAGGTCATAGCTGACCGCAGAAGGATACTCCTCTGGGTCACATGCCACATCCACTCCACCCACCGTAGGATCATATATGGTTCCTGAGGTCCTTCAAAAGCCCCGGCCCCCTTGCCCCCCGGGGTTGGTCCCTGTCGGCACAATTCCCCCTACCAACATGCCACATTCTGTTCGAGTGAAAGTGGGAATCAATTCCCTCTAACACTCTATTTTCCTGGCCCTGACTCGCACTGGGCGCCTCCAGATGCAGGAGGGCATCTGCCAGGTCTAACTGCGCCAGTGACGGCCGAATGTGGCCAAGCCCAGGAGGGGCAAAATAGGTTTGGTTGCCGCCGAACCCCGACTTGCCCCTCCCAGAGAGGCCATAGGAGCAAAATGCTCCCACGTGGCTCTTGCCTTTGGGTGTGGCTCCAGTGATATTCCCAACAACTTCCGCTTTACACCTGACCTGCCAGCCTCGTTACTCCCCTGTTGTTTCCTTTCTTGACCGCTGTATCTAGCAAATAAACTGGATCGTCCAATCTATATACATGTTTTACTGCAGTCAAGTCAAAATCACGTTTCATCACCTCACATGCGGCCTTCAAACTTTTTCGGGCTATTTTCGTGTGATTTTTTCGTCTCGCGTTCCAGGTCCAAGACGTATTTGGAAAGGTCCTCGGTCAATTTGGTTTCACCCTTAAACCCCAAAACTAGGTGTGAAGGGTGATTCACCTCCCGACCTAGCATGAGCTTATTCGGGGTAAAACCTGTTTATCTGTGTACTGATTATCGCATGGCTCCGGCGAACTGCTGTAGGAACTTATCCCAGTCTTTCTGATTCTTGTCCACGAAACAACGCACTGTGCTCATCAAAGTTCGGTTTTGCCTCTCTGCCTGACCGTTTGAAGAAGGCCTGTAAGGAGTGGTTCGCGCTTTATGAATGGAGTTCACACATTTCACGGAAGAGCTTACTTTCAAAACACGAACCTTGATCGGAGAATACCTGTAACGGACAGCCAAACCTCGCAAAAAAGTCATCTACAGCTGCCCGCGCAGTCGTTTCCGCAGTTTGGTCAGGGAGTGGAATGCATTCGACCCACTTCGTAAACTGGTCGATCATCATCATCAGTGTGTATTTGTTCCCCCGGTTACTCTGGGGTAAGGGTCCCAAGAGGTCCAGATGAACCCTCTCCATGGGAATTCCCACATGGAAAGAGGTTAACTCGTACTTAGCCTTGCGGATGGCCTTCTTTCCCTGATTACATTGTGGACAAGCCGCTACAAAAGAGTTAATGTCCTGGGTCATGCCATACCAATAGAAGTATCGTTTGACTCTTTCACCGGTTTTGTCCTTACCCTGGTGACCTGAAGCGGGAATTTAATTAATATCTCCGTGGAGAACTTCCCCGGGATAACCGGAACTTTAACCCCCGTTTTTCTGATTTTGTATAAAAGAGTATTTTCCAAGACAAATTGCTTTTTATTCATCCAAATGTACTTTGTGGCTGTACTGGGTAAGAACAAATCCCCTTGGTCCGGATCGGTCCCGCACTCCAACCATCAGATGACCGGAGCCAAGTCTGGGTCGCCCCTCTGGGCATTTCCCAACTCAGCTTGTGTGCACACATCTGCTAATTTTATCGAGTCATTATTGTCTGATGGTGAAGATGCATTTTGATCAGCCGTGATCTGAGAAATAGGGAAAGCCACTGCAAGCTGCGAATGAGCCCACCCTGTATCCGGGCAAATGCAACCCCGGCATGGCGGGTCATTAGTCCAACCTTCCCCGGGTCCCAGGGTATTCCCGAGACACCGGGTTTGAGCTGACCCACCTTGCGGTACCATCTCATTTTATCTATTTCAATTTTGGCCCCACCTGGGTCCCACGGTTCCCCAAGGGACCCTGGTCCTCCATGCGAATTTCATTCTGTGTGTTTCGCAGTATTGCTCTGGACACCCAATGATTGGAGATGTGCCGCAGCACCTAGATCCCAGGGTATTCCCAGGCTACCTGGTTCTGCAACATGCACCCAATCTTGGAATGTTTCCAAGGTTTCGCAAGGTTCTGCATCATGAAACACTTTACTCCGCAGATTTTTTGGTTTTTGTTTTAAAATGGCCTCCTGAACTTCACAGATTTTAGTGTCTTCATTTTTATCAAACTGGATTGACACCTGGGTTAGGGGCCCGATATCATCAACCTCTTCCTCGAATTTAGCCCATGATTTATGGAGTCGCTCACAATAATTACAGACACCACAGGGTAAATCCGGTGTGGGGGGGGGGGGGGGGTGACAACCTGCAGCATATCTCTGGCAATTTCCCCCAACAGGGATTCTCGAGAGGGCGTCAGCGTTTGAATGTTTGGCACCCGGACGGTGCTGTATAATCATATCGTACTGGCTGAGTTCTTCCAGCCACCTGGCTAGAGCTGTAGGTTAACCGAAACCGAACCGAGGTTTTTAGTTTTTTTAAAAAACCGAAACCGAAACCGTCGACATCCCGTAATCTAAGGTTTTTCGTTTTTTATTAAATACTCTCTTGCAGCAGAAATTCACAGAATGTAGCCATCCCAGCGCAGTAAGAGTACCCAGACACTGCCAATGGCAGTGTCTGGGTACTCTCACTACTCTGGGAAGGCTACATTCTGTGAATTTCCGACATTTCAGTTTAGTTGTGTTTGCAGCTTTCCACAAGTTGTGTGTAGGTGTCAGACCTCGAAAAATGGCCAAGCACAATAAAAGTTCTGTATATTTAGGTAATTATTATATTGGCCTTCCTGATTCTTCATGTATTATAGCTTATTTCGGGCATTCGTTGAGTTTCACTCAATTTCACTAGCATTGAATTTTACTTGGCCTCATGAACAAACCGAAAACCGAACCGAACCGAGGTTTTACTCCACCTGAAAAACCAAAACCGAAACCGAATAAGAAATTTAAAAACCTACAGCTCTACACCTGGCCATTTGACCCTGTGGCGCTCGGAAGCCCATCAGCCACCGCAGGCTACTATGGTCGGTTCTGGCCACAAAGGGTTTTCCTAGGAGATAGTGTCTAAACTGTCTCGTAAACCTTACGACTGCCAACATTTCCTTCCTCGTAGTGCAGTAACGAGCTTGCTGCGGTGTTAGCATGGAGTTTCCGTACGCCACGACATGTTCCGTACCTTCCTGAATCTGCAATAGCCCCGCCCCGATTGCCAAAATCTGACGCGTCCGTGTCCAATATGAACGGATCTTTCTGATTCGGCATAGCGAGTGGCGGTGGACTCATCAGGGCCTCTTTAAGGGCTTCGAAAGGGCTGTTATGAATCGGTCCATTCAAATTTAGCTTTACCAGTGATGGCATAAAGAGGCCTGGCCAGTTCCGCATATTTATTTATGAAAGCCCTGTGATAATTCACAAGGCCACAAAAACTTTCTACTTCACGCGTGCGTGTTGGTACGGGTCAGTTCTCAACAACAGTCTTTGATTCGTTTTTCATTTGAATACCCTCTCTGCTGATTATCCGCCCAAGAAATTTTTTAAAAGTTTAAGACCATATTGAGAAAACCTCTGGTGTACCTTCCCGAGATTTCCAAGATGATCCTGCACAGGTATACCTCCAATGACTACATCATCCAAATAAGATAATGCCACTGACCAATTTAAACCTTGAAGGACGAGATTTACCAGCCGTGACCAGGTATATGGTGACCCCGAGAGCCCGAAAGGCATTTTCTTGAACTCCCAACTCCCGTACTTTGTACTGAAGGCAGTCTTTGCTCTATCTGCCTCCTTTCCCCAGACTTGATGGTATGCACTCATACAATCGGCCTTCCCGAACCACAAGTTTCCAGATAATGCGTCCATGCACTCGTCTGTACGATGTAGGGGATAAACCTCTTTCCGAGTAACGGTGTTCAACCGTCGATAGTCAACACACCATCGAACTGTGGAGTCCCTTTTCCTCACGAGAACTGGGGGTGAGGCCCATTCTGACATGCTAGGCTGGATTATTCCGGCTTCTAACATTTTTTTAAGGTGGGCCTCCTCCTCGTCCACAAAGCACACTGGGGTGCGTCTCATTTGTTGACGTAGGCACGGTGATGAGCCTGTGTCTATGTCATGTTGAATCTCTTTAAAATTACTCAAGTCGTATTCATTTTTAGCGAATACACCCTGGTATTCTACCAGGAGATCCACCAGCTCTTTAGCTTCGGAATCATTAAGTAACCTAGAAGAGCGTTCGTACAAGTCTTTCAGGTGTTGGGGAATCCGAGCCAGTTTTCCTAACTCTGGTTTTGTTTTGCTATTACTCTGATCTCCTGTCAGACATGCGGTCACTTGATGAATACCCTGGGGCATTGTGCCATCTATCAAAATTTTAGCGAGTTCTGATGTCGCTTGCGCGAAAGTTTCCTCGCGATCTTCACAACTCATTGGTGAATTTAATTCCGTGTCCAGCACGGCATCAACCCCATGGGCTTCTGCCATGATTTGAGACCTATGCAATGACAGACTATGATTGTTTACATTGAACACACACACACGACAGGCTTATGTTTCTCGCTTGCACTGACCGGAGCCCTAACACTGGTTCAGTTTCTACCGGCGCGATTATGAAGTCTGTCGCAGACGGCTCTATCTTGCATTGTAGCAATGCAATGGAGTTTTCCGGAATTATAGTATCTTCACACAGCACCACCTGGGCAACCCTAGGAGGTGACTGGGATCTTCCCTGGACCTCAGTCAGGATCGCCTTGAAATCAGTCTCCAGACTCCTTGGATGCCACAAGTGCGATGCTGCCTGAGTCTTTTCCGGGTACCTCTATCAGTTTAGGATCACTTGATTTCTGAAATTCTGAAGAAACCTTGGAGACGATCCAGTCCCCCACGGAGAGAACGTCCTCCCTGAAGTAAGCTCGTCCGTCGTGCTTAATCAGAAAATCACACCCTAGCAGGACCGCGTCGCCGATTGGTGCCACATAGAGGCATTCACTGAACGCTCTATCCCCAATTTTAATCTCGAGTGGTCCCACATAGAAACCTTCCACTTTACTGCCCCTTTCTGCAGTCTGGAAAGCCACTTCCCTAATTATGGGTGGAGTCGGTCAACAGAGTCCACGGTCGCAGTTGTCTCCACTGTCCCTATCTGGAGAGCAACCCGGACAGAGAATGACGGTTTACAGTGCCGAATAGTAATCAGCCCGTTCGGATCACTGACGCTATTATGTGGGAGACCTTTTCGGTAATGATGGGCTGGGGTCCGACCTCGCGATCCCCGCCCTACTAGTTTGACTCTTGATCGGAAAATCGCACTTTCCGATCCCTATTCGACTGGTTTCGGGAATTTTTTTATGGACAGTTCCGCTGGAAATGCCCATATCCTGAACAGGAGTAGCACTGAGTCCTACCAGGTGAGGGTGACCTAGACCTAGGGCGTTCCTGGGTCTGCACCTTCTCCCCCTGGGAATACTTCTTCTGACCATTCAACTTGGTTAAAACCCTTTCTACCATCGACGTGAGCTTAGTTAGTCCCTCCTCGTTCCCAGTCACTTTCTTTTCGACCTTCTTCATCTGTGTCTTCATAGCGAAAGACTCTGCTTTCAAACCTTTTATTTCAGTGGCATAGTTCATATAATTTGGTGAGGGGGGTCGTTTAGAAAAGTCTTCCCCTTTATTGAACTCTGACCTATTTCCTGGGTATTTCTCTCTCCTGGGTGGCCTAGCATGCCCAGACTGCTTAACTGCTTAAACGCTCGAAGTTGGGGAAGGTCTTCCTCCTCATCCGAGTCGTCAAAGAAGGGACTAACTTCCCGGACCTTGCGCCTGATTCGATCGCTCTTTTGCCCATGGATAGCTATTTGAGTGTGTTGATTTTATTTATGGCATCTTCAGTGGTGGTGGGGTGCTGATTTACTGCTGCCTCCCGCGCTCGTATGTCATTGCAGGCATGGCACAATCTGATAATGGCCTGCTCTAATATGAAATGTGCAGGGCAGTCACGGAAAGCCCGATTAGCCAATGCCAAAATGGTGTCGGTCCATGTCTCTAGGCCATCCGTTTGCCCCCGTTTAGCCTGTTGAAAATGAAGTTGGGCAATTATTGGCAAGTCATGGAAACCGAATCGGCTCTCCATATCCTGCAGCAACTCTGCCCATATCATGTTTTGGGTACGCCCTGCCAACAGGTTAGCATGATCCGCTGCCCTGCCCTTCAAGCACAACCCAAACAGACATTTCCGGTCATTTTCCTCCAGTACCTCCTCATACTGGAGCCAGTCCTGAAAGCTCCCTTTAAATAAATGCCACGGTTCCGACCCATCATACTGCATAGACTTGGGTACCTGCGTTTTCCTCCTATATGGCCCTTGTCTGTTATCCACGGAAAACTGCACTGGGGAAGATTGGTACCCGCCCGGCTCTGCTGGTAACAGAGTCGGTTGGGGGGGGGGGGGGTCACTGCTTGCGATTGTGGGTTCCTACCGACTTGAGCGGACATAGGCCACATACCCTGCCTTCCCATAGTCGGCTGATCCCCAACTCCTGATTTTGAATGTTCGATATCCCAGAGAGTCCTTGCGCATTCGACGCCTCCCTTGGCCCCTGGTCTGCATTCCGGGCTTCATTGACATTTAGTCCTACTGTTCTTGTGTTTACGACTGGGGTACTTGCTTCCGACCACCTCCGTACCCTCTCGCGAAAAGCACCATCACTTTCACCTACTGACTGCACTGTAACGAAATGCCCTCCATGGAACGCGTCAGGTTAATATCATTGCACTTGGGAGTCTCGGTTCCCTAAGTGTTAATCAGAGTGGCCAAGTCCTACTTGGTAATAATTCTCTGTTGAGTAAACTTTAATAAGTATAAAAGCTGTTCCAGAATTCTTGTTAAAGGGGAAGCTATACTTCGAACTATTTTACAACATTCAATAATAACACTATGAGGATTCTCTTGAAGGCACGGTTATGTAATCGTGGTATTTTATTAATATTCCTAGTCTAATTCGAATTGCATAACATCAGTGCAATTGTCCTACAAGTTCTCGGCACACTTGGTGCAGAAGTAGAACACGAGACACGAAAACTAGACAATAGTCTGACCTATAGTAACCTCACTAAGGTGTTTTCGACAGAATTTGATATTATGATTGGCATAATTAGCTAGTATAAGCCTAACCTATGATAACCCCATCAGAATGTTTTTGGCAGATTTTAGCATTGTATACTGACCCGGCCTAACCTCAACACACCCAGTATAACTTTCAGCTCTGAGAATTGAGCAAGATAGCACGTTCAATTGACGTCAATAGTGGTGTTTAACCCCCTGCACACTGATGTCAAAATCCCAAAATTTCAAGTAGCCATTATTCTCATAATGCAAATAGAAATTTAATCAATTCAGTCTTGTTTGACAGAGCTCAAAGAGCTCTGTCAAACAAGACTGAATTGATTAAATTTCTAGTTACATCATGGGAAAAAATAGCAGCCTGAAATTTGGAGATTTTTACATCAGTGTGCAGGGGGTTAAATTATAAACCAACAACATGCCAGTATCCTTTTGAACGCGAGAATGCATACTGATAGCACAGGATGCCCCCACTACCCCAGAATGGAAGTGAGGAGTTAAGAAATACCTCTCCGCCATCTTGGGGTATAGGTGGTGTTCTGTGGTGTTTTATGACGTCAATTGGAATAAGATATGCACGAATATGCACGAAAAGTCATGCCCCAAACTGAATATTAGCTGACGGAAAGACCCGAACATTTCACTTCTCTCTGTTCTGCCTTCGTGTACATAGAAGTCGCTCTCCTATTTTCGTGGAAGAACGCTGCCGAACGCTGCCAGGCCAGACAACAGTTCCAGACACAGGACGCGATGAGAGCGATACGATAGTTTTGACTTAGTCTTATTTCGTATCTGATATTTTTCATAATTTACCAGAGAGAGAATTTATTGAAAGTTTAACTTGTAGGAACTATACTTAGGGTTTAAATAAAAGTGTAGAAAACTGTAAGTACATTTTATGTGCTTTTGAATTCACCCTTTCACTGCGGCTGATAGAAAACTGTAAGTACATTTTATGTGTTTTTGAATTCACCCTTTCACTGCGGCTGCAGTATCAAGAATTTCTACAGACTCCACAGAAGCTGGTTGCCTCCTTGAACGAACTTTGAATTGTCCTGTGGCCATTTGCCACGATTGAAGTTCTAACCCAAATCCACTAGACGATCATTTTTCCGGGGTACTTAACCCTGCTATGCCACAGTACCAGATAGTTCAACTTTGGCGAAACTTGGGGCCCTAAGGTGTCTGTGTACCTGGGTGACCCTGTCCTCGGGCAGTAGGGATGTTCCCCACTGTGGACTGCATTCCCCTGGACTTAAGGTTAAGGTCTGACACTACATAGGGATTGGGGGCACCCTGCTGGTAAACCTCTCCCGAACCATGAATTTCCCAACCTGTCACGATAGACTGTAGAGGCCTCTCCCACACTTTAGGGGTTGCCCCTACCCTGACTCTGTTGGGGTCTATCATGCCTGGATTCCCATACCCAGCTTGCACGCCCTCAGTGGTTTGCCCTGGGACCCCGAAGGGGTTACCATCACCTCCAACACCCCGACAGCCTCCTCTACCATTACATGTCGTCGTGATTTCTGGCCTGATCCCACTGTCATGGTAATTGGAATGGGGACCACCTCTCCAACCACTCTGGTACTCACTCCCACCTGTATTGACTAACTTTCTATCATGTAATCCTGGGATTCCCCTCGGAAATCAGACTTGACCAAATTAACTATTCGCTGCTTTTCATCACAACCTGGGCCATCCTGGACCAGCCGACTGGGATAATGATCATAATCCCAACCAGACTGGACCCTCTGTGACCCGGCCTGATCTACATTTACTTTGTCTACACTCGTCTTCCCATCACCACCATCCGACCCAAAAAGGGCCGTAAGACCCGACTCTGCACAGGTGTATGGGCACCCTCTGCCTCAGATGGCGACGAGTTTGTTGTCAACAAGGATTTTTCCGGATTGTATGGATTACCCCTCTCCTGCATGTAACACTGGCTCTTTGACTACAGTTTCCGTTGGCGGTGGGGTAATCAGCCCGGAAATGCCCCAGGCTGCCCCCAGCCCTGGCGACGAAAAATCCATCAACACCCGACTCTTCAATTGCTTAACTAAGCCCCCATCCATCTCATTGCTCACAATAATTCCCGGTGGGGGCCTAGAGAAGTCTATTATCCCCCACTGGTCTTTTGACCCTCTGAAATGGGGTATCGAGGAGAGATCCTCCCTCGAAAGGGTCCCATACTGAGCCCTTGTTTCTATTATTGCCAGGGCAATCTTCGGCCCTATGTTGGGTATTCTTTGCAATTCCCCAAATGTGCCATAATTTACTTTAACCTTCTCTTCTGTCATATTTCTATTTCTCACTCAACAGAATTCAATTTGTATAATTCAAGACAAATTGACAGTTACCAAGAACTAGTCTGCTCAGTACCTCAGCTTTCCTAGGCCTTTGGTACTTCTGGAGCTTACCTATATACTGCACGCAGCCAGTATATCCTCAACAAAATCCACAAATTCACTAATCCCTACTAGTACTAAAGCCAACCTCCCAACCTCAGCTTTCCTAGGCCTGTGGTAAGGGAGCACTATATGCCTATAGCCAAAATACAATTCACAATATTACAACATCACTCTCAATCCACTGCCACAGACAAACCGTATCCTTAGCAGAATGCTATGGTCACGGCAATTTTTACAAAATAATGTAAATCAAGGTTGTTCCTGTAGCATCTCTAGAAGATCCACAGCAACAATGAAATATTCAAATTCAATCAATTATCTGTCTCAGTAGCCTATGCTAATGCCACAGCAAAATTTTCACAAACAAACTTGGTAGCATTTGTTGCCACCACAACAGCAAATTAAATTTTGTACAATTTCTGCAGCAATCTACAATACCATAACTGTCTCTGCATTCTGTGCCACAGCAAAATTTTCCTGTCTCTATGAAATTTAATTCACAGCCACAGAAATTTCAAAAATCAATCTGTATCTGCAGAAATTAGACTGCAGCCTCAGAAAATTTAATTCATTCAAACCTGTATCTGTAGAAATTAATCTAGAGCCACAGCAAAAAATTAATGTCAATCAAATCTGTATCCGAAGAAATTAATCCAAGGTCACAGAACATATATACACAATTAATTTTAATTTTCAAATATCACAAAACCCGCCTTCGCAAAAACTTAAAATTGCGGCAACAGTAATTTTCCAATATAAAAATTCATTTTGTACACAAATAATTCTGAATTATCAAATTTCTGAAATCGCAGATAATTTTGATCACTGAAATATGTCACCACAGCCCGATCGAAAAAACAAACATTTTTGAATTCATAATCTGCGAACAAAAATCACAAATTTTGAAATTAATGTTAGGTAAATTAGCCAACAATTGATTTTCAATGTTATTAGTATTGCATCAATAAGAGAAAATTGACGATGTCAGTGGATTAATTCCCGCTGTCATCGTCAACAATGGAATTGGTAAAACCCGACCTCGTGACCTGTGGAAACTTTGTAAAAGTTTACAAAGTCACCCCCGCAAACTGGTTCTGATATGAGCGACGTCAATAAAATAGATTTAGGTTTGGGTAAATGTCTACTTTGGATAAAACTTGCGGTTAAAATACCTAGGTTTTTACCAATTATTCCTGTAAACGCTCCTAATTCAAAACTGAATATAAAATTTCGAACTGTCGCTTTCGCTCGCGGTCTGACAGAAAAGAGACAGTGGCTGGTCTTCTTCTTTGTTCTCTGATTCCAATTGGTTAATCCAGGTCACGTGAGGCCTCAGAGTGGTGGTATTCATCTTCACAGCTGGAGCAGGTTGCGGAGAGTTCTGGAAGTCTTTCCTGGTTCGCGGACTGTCTCTGATGACGTCATGCGAGTGGGATTACATAGCAATTCTACAACAGTATCTAGTTGATTCTATTGTGCCTGGAAAATGTGAATTTAATTTTTGTTATATACCTGATTGTAGGTCACCTTTATGTGTTCCAGAGATAACTTAGCACGTATTCTATTATATCATGTTTTACAGAGCTCCATGAGCTCTGTCAAACAAGATATAATAGATCAAATGTCTGTATTGGATGTACTGAGAATGGGTATATAAACAAAGGGAAACTGGGGTGAGTCAGGGTAATTTCTCGACAGGTTTTTTATTCAATTAACAGAAGTTTACTCTATAGCCTATATTCAATTAACAGGTTAAATGTGTACTGGAGGTATGGGAAATGGTTTTGCGTTGGGAAATTATATTCAATTAACAGTTAGGAGATATCCAATTAAGTGGGCTCCACTTTACCTGACTATGGACTAATTCGGTATTACAAAACCAATAAAGAAAAATGTAATAAAATATTTTTAACAATTTTTACATCTTAATTTATTAAGAGCATTAGTTGTTTAAAAAAACACCTGACATTATTATTATTATTATTATTATTATTATTATTATTATTATTATTATTATTATTATTTATTGGTGTTCAAGGTCACATTTCCAATGGCTAATCATGACCACGACAGTTTAGAGGGTGGAGGTAGCCGAAGTACCCGGAGAGAACCACCATTAGTGGATAAAAAACACCTCACAGAACATCGCCTCAGTGCAATACTTTCAAACTTTATTTTGAATCGGCGCCAAAGAATATTTAATATTTGAAATATGATTATAATATCATCCTCACTGTTAAATAAATCAACAATTGAAAATATTTTTAAAAAATCAACAATAAAAAATATTTAAATAAATCAACAATTAAAAATATTTAAATACATCAACAATTAAATATATTTAAATAAATCACCAATTGAAAAAATATTTAAATAGATCACCAATTAAAAATATTTAAATAAATCAACAATTAAAAAAAATATTTAAATAAATCACCAATTAAAAATATTTAAATAAATCAAGAATTAAATATAAATAAATAACATAAATTGCTAAAATAATGAATAAATAAAAGTTTGAATGAACTTTATTTTTTTTTTTTTCAGAGAGAAGAAGTGGTTGTATGTGTTTCCTGAATATATTTGTAATACTGTTTATAGGACTGTTAGCTGTTAGTATTGGAATATATATAAACTGTGATGTAAATCGAAGACAAGAGTACTGTAAAAATTATGTAATTCCATTCATCAGTGAAATGAGGAATAATCTTGATAGAAGCTTTATAAGAATCACAGAATATGGTGAACATGTTAAAGCATACTTCTACAAATGATATACTAGTCATGTATAATTCTGTATAAATTTAAAAATCATTTCTCATGAGGCCTATAAAAAAACCATTCTTATTTATCAGACACATTTTATGAAGAGGGAAGGACAGCCCCCCCCCCCCCCTCTCCTCCTTTCTTAAGGTAGATCCACAACAGTCCCCCTGAAAATGAATTAGAAAATTAACTTCTTAGAATATGAAAAAAACAATGTTTTCAGCAACGAAAGTTCCCATCATGCAGTTGTAAATTTAATCAACTATATATTGTTTGACAGAGCTCTGTGGTCTCTGTGGGCTTTGTGGTTTCTGTGGGCTCTGTGAGCTCTGTCAAACAAGGATATTGTTGGTAGAATTTTTAGTTCTACAATTCAACAAGGGCATCAAAGAGATTACTAGGTGAAAAAAATGTGATAATGCCTGAAAAACAAAGTTTTGCATATGCACCTTGGGTATGACATGCCTATGGTTATCAGAAAAACGTCACATACCCACCACTGCCATCTACCTATAGGCCTATTGGATCTGGTGTTGTATTAGTTTAACTTTATCCCCACATATCCACTCTCAAGAGGATATCCCCTCCCTCCAATCTCCCGAGATTCCTCTCCCATTGTATCCAAGCATCAAGGCATCCAGAAAGTTAAGGTAAAATGTTTCAATTACCAAATACTATTATTATGCCTCAGGTTTGTAACATCAGCCGTGATTGGTTAATTTGACACCTTCTAAAAGTCATAGTACTGGAGTTTTAGGGCAAAACACGGGTACTATCGGAACGTTCTTCCCTGGAGACAAGAGAACAAAGAAAATGTAAGCTCCACTTCCATTGATTAGCGCCGATTACGCACGCCCTGTCTGATTGGAATTTCTCAACACCAAACGCTGGCGCCGTGTCCGTTTAACTTTTTTCGTCACCGACAGACACAAACTTACCAACAAATATATCATCTTCAGTGGGTGTATTTTCAATTTTAACTGCAAACAATGAATTCAAAAGAATCGGAAATATTAAAAACTCACGTGTTGTTCACCACTTCAGTGAATCCTGAATATGAGTTATGACTTCAATCAATTATATTTCTATAAGTTTAGTACTCCTCGACCTCACTGATCCTCCGCCTCAAGTTCAAAATAAATTGTTTGACTCCGCTTAATTCTATCAACTGTCGTCGTCCGAGAAACAGGAATTTATATTCCATTAATCTATACCACTTATCACATAAGCATTAACAATGGAATATAACATGAACAGCATGATGCAGTTGTAAACACTGGCATTTGGTGATATAGAAACTCCCAAAGCGACGGCACTTGTGACAAGTCATTTTCGAAGAGACGTCATTCCTTCGAAATGACGTAATGTTTTTGGAATCGACTACATTGTTATTACAAGATTGATGGCATGTTTGTGTGATTTCTGAAATAAAACCTTCAGCAGCTTCACTGCTTCAGGTTTTATTTCAGAAATCACACAAACTCAGTACTATCGACTGATAGAATATGAAACGAAACGGAGACGACTTACATAAGCTTTAGTTTTCTGTCGAATCCCTCTTTTACAATTTCCTTGTTTTGTGTATACTATTGTATCTAGTGTTGTTCAGAATATTTGTTATCCTACTGTTATTGTGAAATGTATACACATGACAATTACTGAATAAATATTGTTTAAACTAAACGAAACGTTCTAATATTATAATAGCAATCAAGAACTTTGGATCGAAATCTGCAAAGAACAATTTGAAACTTGAAACAAGTTTGAGTTGGGTTAAGGGGAGATAATGTAGAGAAGCAGAGAAACTGCTTTATCCTTTTCCAGTGGGAAAGATACTATGAGGTGGGTGGCGGGCATGAGACACCAGGTGAGAGCAGAGAGTATACTTTCTATGTCCGGATATTTACACCACATTTCATCCTATGAGTTCCAGTGTGTTCTATGTGCCAGTATCACATAGAACACATTGAAACTCAGAGAACAATTTGCTTGCTTTCTCAGACAATAATCTTGCAGAATATTTTATTGCAATCGTTAGAGAGAACAAGACAGAAGCGCACAAATACAGAAAGCTTGTAATGCGATAGTTCAAAGAAATTTCAGTTTGTGGGAATCTTTGCAGATAATTATATGTAGTCTTAGTTTTTTTACTGTGTGCTTTGAATTCGGTAAGAACGTTCCTCTCATCACTAGCCACATCAGGGGAAGTCCTGAAGTTCCATGTATATAGAGTTGTAGACATGGGGTTTGTTATACCCCCCCCCCCCCCAAAAAAAAACAAAAAAAAAAACAACTCAAAACAAAACTGAGTTACCACCCACCAGTTCCATAATTTCCTGAATGCATCATGGGCCTTCAATACAAAATCTGTATCTGCATAATAATAATAATAATAACACTTTGGCCTACTGCTGATTTGTCGCGGTTCTCAGATGAGAAGGCCTTGGTTACCCCTGTACTCCCAACTGCCCCCTATTCCCACGCTTCCTCTTCCCTCCCAACACTCGGAGACGAACTGCTTGATGGCATCCCTTGTCCCATTCTTCCCAATCTCTCTGATAAGCGTATTAACCCTCTCCTTTGAGTCTCCCACTAACCACATGTCCTTCATTCTCCCATCCCACTTCCACATTATACTCCCAGTGAATCCTATTATTTTTGACTGGTATTTTGGGCATTCTAGAAGAAAGTGTTCCAGGGTCTCTACCACGCCCAAATTACACATCTGGCACTCCTTTTCACTGTTTTTCCACATTATGTCCCTCAGCTCCAGGGACCGCGACCTCAGCTTGAACAACAGTGATCCCCCAAAGATGCCATCAAGGTACTCTTTAAAACCAGGCTTCTCTTTATAACGCAGGCCACCCAAAGACCTCTTTGATTTGATCCCCTCTCGCTAATTAAGGTTACCATCCTCCATGACCCTTTCTCTGACGATTTTTTTACCCTGGTTTGCCCCAACGTCTAGGTCCGAGATCTCCAATGAGTAGTTCTCTATTAGTTCCCTCCCTCATTTGGACCATCCACCCTGTCTTGATATTTCAGTTGAAAATTTTCAGGAACATTACTTTACACCATCGGCTGTCGGGGAGATTCACCAAATAATTAAGATAACCGAGTTTCAATAAGTCTATCCTGTCCTTGATCCTCATCCACCCAAGCTCAACCCTGATTGCTTCTAGTGCTGCGGCATTACTTGACCCCGTTATCCATCGGCCTGCATCGTTCTGCAGGATTTCCCAGCTATTTACAGCCGTCTGATTTAAGGGTACCACTTCCGTACCATATGTTATACTTGGCAGACCCACCTAGTGCTTTTCCCCACGAAAACCTTATTGAAACTGTTTCTCCCTATAATGTTCATTTAGTTGAGGATTCGCCTCCCCTTCAAGGGGCGGCGGAACTGGGGTGGGGGGGGGGGGGGTGAGCTGGGTGGTTCATCCCCTCCACTTTTTTTGCCAGGCCATGTGGTTTATATGCATATATTTTAACACAACCAGTGACTGGTGAAACAAGGAGCGGATCCAGAGCTTCCCCCATATTTTCGCCAGCTATGTTTCTCTCGTACTGGTTCAGTTTCGATGGATTTCAGATCAATTTTTGCAGTAAGTGGCAGCAAATGCTAAAATGTATACAGTCTCTTAAAAAATCGGTTAACTGAAGTAGATCGTAATCTTACAGACATACAAGTACCAAATCCATCCCCAGACAAGATAATCCACAGACAGTATAATTGCTGTTAACGTCTGGTAAAGCATGCAGGTGAGGTCTATTTATCAGCTTTGGTCGTTGTGACCAAAGCTGATAAATAGACCTCACCTGCATGCTTTACCGACGTTTTTTAACGGCTCTCAAAGTGTGAAATCTTTCAAATACATCTGAAAAATCTCAAAATATCCGCTCAGATGCACGGAAATGGGAGTTTTGGGACCCTGAAATTTAAAATTTTTGTACGACAGGCCTAACCATGGTCGTCCATCATACCGACCACCATCCATCGCCCCATCCAGCCCCCCACTTTGAAAATCGTTCCGCCACTCCTGCCTTCAGAATCAATTTATTTGTGTGGTTTTGGTAGATGCCTCTTCCTGTGATGTTTATATTTACCCCTAGATACTTGTAGTCAACTGTCTCTCCTACACTTAGACATTTGCTGGTACCTTCAGGAACACAGAACTCGCCCACTCTCCACCTTCGAGTGGGGTCCACTTTGTGGCCCACGGGCATAACTTTGCGCTTGCTTTCATTAAGTTCGAGTCTCCTTTTGCTACCATATTTCCCAACAATTCCCAGCATTTTCGCTAGCACCTCTTCGCTTTCTGACACCAGCAACATATCGTCTGCAACAAATAGCCCTGGGATCTTCAAGCCCCCAACTGCTACCCCCTGGTTGCTGTGCAGGAGTTCATCTCCTAAACCTTTGATCTGCAACGCAAAAAGAATTGGTGAAAGCCTACACCCCTTTTTTAGGCCTATCTCCATGTGCACACGTTTTGTTGTAATGTTACCCTGGCTAAGTTCACTCTGTACATCTTTATATAATGCTTTCATAATTCCAACAAACTCACCTCCCAAGCCCAGATCCTCCAGCTTGCGCCACATACCCTCCCTCCATACTCTATCGCGTGCCTTTTTAACATCCAAAAAGGCCATTAACATCTTTTTCATTTTTGCTTTCGCGGATTCTATCATTTGGGATTGTGTGAAAAGGTGGTCAGTGACTCTCCTTCCCTTCCTGAAGCCACTCTGGATCTCTCCCAAAAGACCCTTCTCCTCAATCACCTCCTCTAATCTCCCATAGAGGACATTACAGACACTTTTTCCAATGTTGCTGCTGACAGAGATCCCTCGATAATTATCCAAAACGTCTTTTTTCCCCTTTTTGTGAATAAATGTCACTTTGCTTTCTCTCCACTCATTTGAGACCTCTTGTTATTCTATGGATAAATTGAATAGGGCAGTTAGGCTTTCCAAGAGTTCCTCTCCCCCTTGTTGATAACCTCGTTAGGAATTTTGTCCACCCCTCCTGCTTTTCCATTCCTTAATTTTTTGATCATCTTTTGCACCTCCTCCGTTTTAATTTTGCTGCCCACGAAGTTCGAAAGATTTTCCTCGACCTGGTTCACACTCCGGTGGTTCCCCATCCCCATCGCTCATCGTTTACCTTTTCCCAGTTCTTGACTAGCACTAGTGCATTTTGATCTTGATCATCTGTAACTCCGCCATCTACTTTAATACTCTGTGGGTTACTTCCTTTGTTACGTTCATTCACTCATTTCCAAAATACATTCGAAATTGACCCCCCCCCCCCCCACACACACACACCCATGATAGAAGCACGTGTTTAGTTAAGATTTGTTTATGTTGTTATTTATAGAACAGTAGACACTTTCGAATGACATTTGCAATAGACCATTTTCCTTCTATAACAGACTACATAGGAAGTTAGGAACAGGGAAAAATTCTTATCAAAAGTATTCAATTATTAACTCCTGGGAATATGTTTGCAGATATTCCCTTCCAGGACAGAATTTATCTTGCCAATGATCATTTAGGTACATTTAATCAAATTTATTCCTGTATATTGAAAGAATTTTTGCATCATTGATTTCTTGATTTAAATTTAGATGCCTTTTTCATCAAATCTAGTCATGGCTGCTTCACAGCAGCCATGACATGATTTTATGAAAAATATCAAAAAAATACTCAGACGTTAAAGAGTTAAACCACATTGCCTTTATGTGTCTGTGTTTTAATTGTTGAACAACAAGCCACTTACAGTACACAGTCATTGGAATATGTTAAACAAACAAGCTCATTATGTTCATTCAGGGGTTGGGAAAGTTCATTACATCCACACAGTACAGATTACAAAACATTTGTTTGTGAATAAATAAAAAAACTAGTTAATCAAGTTATTGATACTACAACTGACAACTATAAGATAAATCTGTTATCACCATTATTGGGAACTGTAAGATAAATCTGTTATCACCGTAACTGGGAACTGTGAGATAAATCTGTTATCACCATTACTGGTAACTGTTAGATAAATCTGTTATCACCATTACTGGGAACTGTAAGAAAAATCTATTATCACCGTTTCTGGGAACTGTGAGATACATCCGTTATCACCCATACAGGTAACTGTAAGATAAATCTGTTATCACCATTACTGGTAACTGTGAGATAAATCCGTTATCACCATTACTGGTAACTATAAGATAAATCTGTTATCACCATTGCTGGTAACTGTAAGATAAATCTGTTATCACCATTACTGGGATCTGTGAGATAAATCCGTTATCACCATGACTGGGAACTGTAAGGTAAATCTGTTACCACCGTTACTGGGATCTGTGAGACAAATCCGTTATCACCATTACTGGGAACTGTGAGATAAATCTGTTATCACCATTACTCGTAACTGTAAGATAAATCTGTTATCACCATTACTGGGATCTGTGAGATAAATCCGTTATCACCATTACTGGGAACTGTAAGATAAATCTGTATCATCGTTACTGGGAGCTGTGAGATAAATCTGTTATCACCATTACTGGTAACTGTAAGATAAATCTGTTATCACCATTACTGGTAACTGTAAGATAAATCTGTTATCACCATTACTGGGAACTGTAAGATAAATCTATTATCACCGTTTCTGGGAACTGTGAGATAAGTCCGTTATCACCCATACAGGTAACTGTAAGATAAATCTGTTATCACCATTACTGGTAACTGTGAGATAAATCCGTTATCACCATTACTGGTAACTATAAGATAAATCTGTTATCACCATTGCTGGTAACTGTAAGATAAATCTGTTATCACCATTACTGGGATCTGTGAGATAAATCCGTTATCACCATGACTGGGAACTGTAAAGTAAATCTGTTACCACCGTTACTGGGATCTGTGAGACAAATCCGTTATCACCATTACTGGGAACTGTGAGATAAATCTGTTATCACCATTACTCGTAACTGTAAGATAAATCTGTTATCACCATTACTGGGATCTGTGAGATAAATCCGTTATCACCATTACTGGGAACTGTAAGATAAATCTGTATCATCGTTACTGGGAACTGTGAGATAAATCTGTTATCACCATTACTGGTAACTGTAAGATAAATCTGTTATCACCATTACTGGTAACTGTAAGATAAATCTGTTATCACCATTACTGGGAACTGTAAGATAAATCTATTATCACCGTTTCTGGGAACTGTGAGATAAATCCGTTATCACCCATACAGGTAACTGTAAGATAAATCTGTTATCACCATTACTGGTAACTGTGAGATAAATCCGTTATCACCATTACTGGGATCTGTGAGATAAATCCGTTATCACCATGACTGGGAACTGTAAGGTAAATCTGTTATCACCATTACTGGGATCCGTGAGACAAATCCGTTATCACCATTACTGGGAACTGTAAGATAAGTCTGTTATCACCATTACTGGTAACTGTAAGATAAATCTGTTATCACCATTACTAGGATCTGTGAGATAAATCCGTTATCACCATTACCGGCAACTGTAAGATAAATCTGTTATCACCATTACTGGTAACTGTAAGATAAATCTGTTATCACCATTACTGGGATCTGTGAGATAAATCCGTTATCAACATTACAGGGAACTGTAAGATAAGTCTGTTATCACCATTACTGGGAACTGTGAGATAAATCCGTTGTCACCATTACTGGGAACTATAAGATAAATCTGTTATCACCATATGTTTGTATACAAAATGTATCAGAATCTTGCTCTTGTTTCTGAGACTATTTTTCTTCAAGATAAGGACTTAGAAACAAGAGTTCGACTCTAATACAATATTTTGTATATAAACATAATGGTGATATTAGCCTATATATATATAGCATGAGACCCCAAAATCAAAGTCTAGGGTTTCGTTATATAAATGTACAACGCATTCTAACAGTTGACTAAACTTGAGTATATACTTTATTATACCCCCACCTCCTTGGGGGGTTTGGTGAGAATATAGTCGTCGAGGTCTCCAACCACCCGTCTGTCCATCTATCCATCTGGCCAGCCAGCCATCTGTCCATCCATACAAACATTATGTATTATAACTCTGGCATGTGTTGTCAGATTTTGATGTCCTCTGGTATGCTGATAGACCTGCAATGAGGAAATGATATCTATATATTCCGCCTTTCATCCTTACATTTCTAACAGAGTTATAGCCCTCATATTCTTAGAAACACTCTCTGTAAGAACGTTTTGCATTATAACTCAGTCATTTTTGTGTGGATGTTGATTTCCTTTGGTATGGTGAGAGGCTATCAATGGGGAGAAGACACATGAAGCGGGTTTCATCCATGCACACAGACCAGGGTTATGTCCCCTTTTCGTGTTTTTGCATTGTATTTTTCATCCATGGGAATAATAATTTTTTTGCTCAATTTTGGAGAAGCCAAATTTGAGGTATTGTCATGGCCCGTCGTCCATCTGTCCGCCTGTCTGTCTGTCGTGCCATACACACGGCTCGGGCTAGAGGCCGTATTTATGAACCGATCTTTACGAAACTTCTTGGGTACCTATGTTATCACAGTAAGACGAGAACGAGTGTTTTTGAGTCCGGTCCGAAATTTAAGACGGCCGCTGGCAGCCATTTTGTACTAAAATTAGGTGCAATCAGATTTTTGCGCAGAACTTCCATATGAAAACTCAGATTTGAATATTTTTTTTTGTATGAATGTTTAGTACCATGGGATACATCACATATAATACGGGTTTTTTTCTTGTGCATAAATTATGCAAATTAGACTAACTTTGATTTATTTAGTGTTACTTTCAGCACTGTAAGTGCAAATGCCAATACGGCTCGGGCTAGAGGTCGTATTTATGAACCAATCTTCACGAAACTTCTTGGGTACCTTTGTTATCACCGTGGGATGAGAACGAGTGTTTTGGGGTCCGGTCTGAAATTCAAGATGGACGCTGGTGGCCATTTTGTACAAAATTGGGTGCAATCAGATTTTTGTGCAGAACTTCCATATGAAAGCGCTGATTTGAATAATTTTTGTATGAATGTTTAGTACCATGGGATACATCACATATAATACGGATTTTTTTCTCGTGCATATATTATTCCAATTAGACTAACTTTGAAACTTTGATCTATTTAATGTTACTTTCAGCACTGTAACTGCAAATGTCAATACGGCTCGGGCTAGAGGCCGTATTTATGAACCGATCTTTACAAAACTTCTTCGGCACCTTTGTTATCGCCTTGGGACGAGAACGAGTGTTTCTGGGTGCAGTCCGAAATTCAAGATGGCTGCCGGTGGCCATTTTGTACTAAAATTGGAGCAATCGTTTTTTTGTACAGAACTTTTGTATGAAAGTTCTGATTTGAATAAATTTCTGTATGAATGTTTAGTAACATGGAATACATCGCGTATAATACAGGATTTTTTCTCGTGCAAAAATTATGCAAATTAGATGAACCTTGATTTATTCAGTGCTACTTATACACAGTAAGTGCACATGTCAATACGGCTCGGGCTAGAGTCTGTATTTATGAACTGATCTCTGTTATCACCTTGGGATGAAAATGAGTGTTTCTGTGTACGGTCCAAAATCCAAGATGGCTGTCAGTGGCCATTTTGTACCGAATTTTGGTCCAATCAGTTTTGTGTACACAACTTCTATACGTCTCAGGCTGGAGGCCGTATTTATGAACCGATCTTTACGAAACTTCTTGGGTACCTTTGTTATCACGGTGGGACGAGAACAAGTGTTTTTGGGTGCGGTCCAAAATTCAAGATGGCCGCCAGCAACCTTTTTGTACCAAAATTAGTGCAATCAGTTTTTTGTACAGAACTTCTGTATGAAAGTTCTGATTTGAATAAATTTTTGTAGGAATCACATATAATACAGGTTTTTTTTCTTGTACAGAAATTATGCAAATTAGATGAACTTTGATTTGTTCAGTGCTACTTATACACAGTAAGTGCACATGTCAATACGGCTTGGGCTAGAGGTTGTATTTATGAACTGATCTTCACGAAACTTCCTGAGGTACCTTTGTTATCACTTTATGACAGGAACGAGTGTTTTGGGGTGCCTTTATTATCACTGTGCTATGAAAACAAATATTTTTGGCTTCAGTCAGACCCACTCTGGGGCTCAAAGATTTCTTTTCTAGTTTAGCATCTAACTGTCGCCCACATTTACAATACTTTACCTACACATTTGTAACGGCTACGGTCAGCATTTATGTACAGACCGTTACAATACTTTACATGTATCTTTGTTATCAGGTCATTACCTAGATGTTTGTCAATGCTGTGTCACATACTATACATGTACATGTCTTAAACAAGTTGAGCTACATTGTCACTGACACGTTCATATTATTGACCGCAGAAAACGGAATAATGTTTGTACTGCTCATGATGACTTTGTTACCTTTGTAGTCGTTTCGGTATATTCATTGGTGCTGAAAGGTATCTTAAACCCCAATTGACAACAACAATTTAAAAGTGGAAAAGATTTATAAAACAGTGAAGAAAGATAACTTATTGTAATGAATGTTTAACTCATCTGCCGAATATGAGTTCTCGACTAAAGTGATAAAAGTAGTGTTCCTACATCTTCTAAAATTCATGAAAATACCTTGAGATATACAGGGCTTCCTGTGGAGCCTTGCTTTCAAGAAATGGTCTTGAATTTGACTAAGGGAAATTCAAGGCCTTGAAATCTTGGAAAATGTGCCAGGAGGCCTTAAAAACCCTTGAATACTCCTGAAATAAAAATGTCAACAAAACATGTAATCATAACTACATGTATATAGTTTTAATGAAGGCATAGTTCTGTCTGGGACCCTCCAGTCATTACCCCCTTCTGAAACTTTCCTTGAAGGAGGGTCCTAGCTGGAAGACAGATCTTGAAACAGATTATGAAACAGCACAGAATAGCCTTGCATTTTATCAGTCCTCGCCTGCAGGAACTCTGTTGGAAAAAATCAATTTGAAATCATGAAATATCAGCTTAAGTTACTTCAGTATTTATTTATATATTGGTGTTTAAGGTCACATATTTCTGCACAATGCCTAATCATGACAAAAACGGTTTTACGGGTGGAGGAAGCCGGAGTACCCGGAAAGAGCCACTGAGCTTAGCAATGGCAAGCGGCTGTTAGCTCTCCAACATACTAACTCCACACAAGCAGAGTTAGCATTAACTGAAGACAAGTACACCATCCATGTTCAGCATGCCTTAGTACACAGAGGCAATGTGCCCCGCATAAGCAGTCAGGATTGAGGCCCTTATTAAGGACACAAGGTAGTTACTCCTGGTGGGGATCGAACCATGTACCTTTCAATGTGAAGTCCAGTGCTGTAATGACTGAGTCCATGTACACTCCCCAATATATGGTAGGATGGATAAAACATGGTTAGTTCAATGCAGAATTTCACCTCCCATTTCGCAATTTGACAATGTAGCAGAAATTTTACTTCAACCTCACCCCAAGAAAAAAGGCCATAGATTAAACTCTGATGGTGCTTCTTAACTCGTCAATAGTACCTTACATGTATAGCTCACATTTCATAAATCAAAAATCAGATTCTTTTTGCATTATGTGTTCAAATAAAGTTATTTTTAAGTCCGTGTATTGTTGGAGTTTTGTTTGCTTGGTGCCCCATTTCGTATGATAAAATATAGTTTAATCATACTTGTTATAAGGCCTAAAAAAATCAAAAAAAATCTGTTTCTCAGGCCTCCCGCATGGTCCTTTTGGCTGCCGCATGCTCTCTTTTTACAACCAATTTAAACTTAAAAAAAAATAAAAATTAAATGGTTCATGTCTGATATTTTACCCAAGTTGAAAAAATTGATGAATTTGTCCCTTGAGTGCATTGCAAAGCCTTCTTGCACTCAAGGGATGAAATACACCACCACCCATGCTATTCTGTAGATTATGAGGCCTAAAACTTGAACCAAGAACATGAACATTTGATGGCAAAGAATTAATTTCTGAAATAAAAAAAAAATAAAAAACCGCTCGCTCGCATGCAATTTTACAAATAATGGCCTGAGAAACAGAAGATCTACTTTGTGTGGCCTAAAATTGGTTCGGATGCTCCAAGAACATTGTACAGATTCCAACTGAGTTGAGAGGATTGGTGGGATAATGTAGGCCTATCTTATAACGTTAATCCATATTGTGACGTCTTTGCGATGATGACAATTTTTGCAAACCGTCTACGACACGAGGTGACCCTGGCTGTCAAAAGTGTCATGAAACCCCAATAAATAAATAAATTTGTAAACCATTGCGAAAACTGAAAAGTTAAAAAAAAATAAATGTTTAAAAACTGTTAAGTTTAAATTGTGGAAAAATATTAGTTACAGTTATAATATAGTTTTGTTAAAAATGTTTGAATTTCCTTCCAAAATGAATTCCCATTGGGAAAATAGATTGGAAAGTGGAACAGTGTTTTACTATGTTATACAAATCATACTTTACAGGTATATGAAGACTCCATAACTAATGCCTTGGGGTTGATTTCTCTGAACCGAGAACTATCAGTATTTTCGATTAGCTACACAGTGGGAACCCTGGGAAATGAAGCAGTGCTTGTTTACTGTGGTAAACAGGCTTTGTTTTTTACTGGTAAAATAGACCCCAGTTTTGGAGGCAAAAGTCCTCTAAAATGGGCAACATGGGCATAAATGATTGACTAAACTTGGCTTTGTCTTCATTTTGTGGTTCCACGTAGCTGTTCGAAAAGGTGGTTAACTCTCTGTCAAAATACCAAAGTTTTCATCAGCAAATTTTACCCACAGTGCAAATGAAAATTTAATAAATTATATCTTATTTGACAGAGCTCATTGAGCTCTGTCAAACAAGATATAATTTGTTAAATTGTTTATGCTTTCACGGCAACATGGGGTCAATGTCAAAATTTTTAAATACCACCAGAGTGCTAGGAGTTAAAGTTACATTAAACACCAATAAAGAATTATTTTATATTTTGAATTCATTATATTCTAATTTTGTTGAAGGAATGTAATAAACATTAAAACACCGAAATATTTCACAGAGTTTTTTTCAAATTGTTTAAAAATCCTGTTTTAAACTGTTCATGAATCCTATTTGAAACTCTCCTTGAAAAGCAATGAGAATTTCCTATGATGTCACAGCATTCCTATTCATGTCGGTTACCATAACCAGGCCCATCGGAATGAAATTTATATTGGGGGGGGGGGGGGAGGCTGATATTGCTAATTTGGGAGAACTGGCTGATACTAAATGGGTATGGGGTATCCAGATGCCGAAGGCATCTGGCGCGAGTGCTGAAGGCACGAGATTTTTGAGGGGGTGGGGGGGGGGGGGGGTTACTCCCCCAGAAAATGTTTTGAAAAGGGCAATCAAAGGAAGCATTCTGGTAGCTTTTGAAGCAAAAACCTCTTGATTTTTTTAAACGGGAAAAGTTGTTTTTTTAACAAAATGTTTCAAAAATCCCAATAGAACCCCATAACATTTGGGGACGGTTCTCACGCCAGGCTCACCTGCAGGCCGTGGCCGTATTCCGTCATGCTAAAAAACAGTCAGGCCTTATGGTGGATTCATTATCATTTTTTTATCGTTACGCCAACGGTTGTCGTGGTCTTCTAAGCTGCCAAAGGAATTGCTCAAAACGTTTGCACATCAACATATGCAGGTGCATGTTATACATTCAGTGATACGTTCATAATTCTAATCCAGGGGCGTAGTAAGCGGCGAGTGGGGGTGAACACCAGAGGGGATATCCTCCGTCTCGTTGGTGGGGGTCCGGGAAAATTTTCGAATTTAAGATGCAAAAACATGCATTCTGGTTGATTCTGAGCAAATAAATAGTATATTCCTATGACGCGAAGCGTCATCCAAACCGCGAAGAGGCGAGAGGGGGTACCTCCCCGTCTCGTTGGTGGGGGTCCGGGGGGCTTCCCCCTGGAATTTTTTTTTAATTTAAGATGTAGAAATATGCATTCTGGATGATTCTGAGCAAATACATCGTCAATAAGGAAATACGTCAGCTCTCTGATCAATTCAGCGTGATTTCCGAGCAGAATGACAGGAATAGTGAACATGCAATCAATTGCCCTGTGGTTGGTTGGAGTTTAACATCGCTTTCCACAATTAGGCGAAAACACGACTGTCAGTTTTAAGCCCACATGGAACCCACTCAATCCAGTAATCAGAAACAGCAATGTCGGAATATGGTAACCAGTGGGCATCCCGTGTGGAGAAACCACCAACCCAGCCCAGTAAAGCCTACTTTTGACAAATGTGTGGGGGTGGGGGAAATATCTCCCCCCCCCCCCAGTTCCTACGCCACTGTTCTAATGTGAGTTAAATAATGTAATGCCCAGTTTTATTCATATTACATCGGTTGCTCCCATCAAGGATAAACTAACAACGAAATATGAGCAAATGCCCCCCACCCCCACCCCACCCCCGGTTCCAACGGGCCTGTATTAATTTTTTTTTTACTGACACCGTTTCGAAAAGTAAAGTGCTCAATTTTCAAGGAAAGCGTATTTCTGAGAAGAAGGTACAGTACGTGGAGAGTGTATTATCACTAAATCACCCGCAGGGTGGAGATTCCAACCAAGCAATAATTGCAAATTTGTTGCAAAGCATAACCAGTACAAGCAAAGTTTCAACCAATGGACCTCCGGGTTAAACCCGGAGGTCTATTGGCTGAAACATTACTTATGTTTTTGTCGATATGTACAAAATTCGAAAGTTATAGCTTGGGTGTTAACCCCACTCCATGGGTGATTTAGTTATAATCCACTCGCCACATACTGTAGATACTTTAGTGAGATAGTTAACACACAGTCGTCATTTAAACCAAACAAAGAGTCGCATAATAGACAAATGGAAGCCCTGACCCTATTTCAATTCTGTCTGGGGTCAACAAAATTTGTTTGTACCGGCACAACTTAAAAAGTGTTTCTATCTGTACAGATTATGGAATCACGAGCTTTTATTGACGTTTACGTATACGCTATTATCACTATCATAGGGTGATATGTGTTGCACATCGTGACCATTGTACGTCAGTTAACATTATTATAACGCTAGTAAGTCATATTGGAAAAAATTGAAATGGTCACACGACAATATTGAATGGAATGTTTTTGTGTGATGACAGGGACCAAAAGTAAGTCCCATTCTAATCGAAAATTGTTACATTGTTTTTGCTCACCTGCATTTCACTCAGGATAACTATTGTTATGGCAATTTGCCCCTTGTAGTTCGTCCGTCCGTCCTCCGTACACGCAAATAATCTTTGACACTGGCTACTGGCTATCTTTGTGATCGGGATATCGGCCTGTGAGGGTCATTATAGCGTAAACGTAAATAAAAGATTGTGCAACGGTCACGTGTACAGACAAAAACACTTTTTTTTTTGTTGCACCCGTACAAACAAATTTTGTTGAACCCTTTCAGAATTGAAACAGGGTTTTGGAAATAAAACTTGCCAAAAATGCGCCCCTTCCATTGAATATTGGGCCCTTAACTTTTCGAAACTATGTCAATAAACAAACTATTTATACCGACACCTAAAACAGTTGGAACAGCCGGCGATAACAATAATTTACCGATGAAAATGGCTAATTTTAAGACCCATGAAATTAAGCAACTTACCGTCATACGTTTCCCCCTCGACTCTAGCATAAATTGAACATTTTTGAGTACATTTCCGTCCATATACAGTGGAATGTAGCATCCTCACTGGGGTTAGATTCATCATTCAAGTTTGTTCAATCTAGTTCCCACCACTCAGACCTTCAGTCATTTTAACTTTTTCACCTTTATTACACAATACTTTGTGGACATTGGTAATTTTCTTTTCACATGAAGTATTTCTAATAACAAAATGTTCTGATGGGAACACTTCGATGTTTTTAGCTAACCGAAGGGAGCTTAACTTATCACTTGCCGTCCGGCGTCGCCCGTCGTCGTCCGTCGTCGGCGTCCGTCGTGAACTCTACATTATCGACTTCTCCTCCCAAACTACTGGACCAAATTGAACCAAATTTGGTGTGCATGTCCCTTATCATATCTCAATTCAAGCTTGTACAAATAAACTTTCCGCGTCCACCGGGGTAGGCACCACAAGGGACATTACTCTGATAGCACCCATAATTTTTTTTTTAAAATTAAAAAAATCTTCTTCTCCAGAACCATCATTTAGAATCTTTTGGTATTTGGTATATAACATCTCTATTGGGATCAGATTCAATTTTGTTCAAATCGAGTCTCAGGGTTAATAATTGGGCTCCCTATAGGAGCCCGAATTTTAACTTGGTGAAATATGAGGAAATTTCTTTAAAAATCTTCTTCTTCAGATCCACCAGTAAGAATGCTTTCATATTTGGTATACAACATCTATAGGGGGGTCAGATTAAAATTTGTACAAATCGGGTCCCTGAGTGAGTATTTGGGCTCTCTATTGGAGCCCAAAATTTAACTTCGTGCAATTTGAGGAAATGTCTTTGAAAATCTTCTTCTTCAGATCCACCAGTTAGAATCCTTTCATATTTGGTATACAACATCTATAGGGGGGGGGGGGGGGGGGGGGTAGATTCACGTGTGTACAAGTCGGGTCCCTGAGTTAGTATTTGGGCTCTCTCCTGAAGCCCAAAATTTAACTTCATACAATTTGAGGAAATTTCTTTAAAAATCTTCTTCTTCAGCTCCACCAGTCAGAATCCTTTCATGTTTGGTATACAACATCTATAGGGAGTGGGGGGATGGGGGTTGGGGGGGGGGGGGGGTATCTGGTCAGAATCAAGTTTGTTCAAATCGAGTCCCTGGGTTTATATTTGGGCTCCCTATGAGAGCCTGAATTTTAACTTAGTGAAATATGACGAAATTTCTCTAAAAATCTTCTTCAGATCCACCAGTCAGAATGCTTTCATATTTGGTATACAACATCTTGAGGTGGGTCAGTTTCAGGTTTGTTCAAATTGCTTACCTGGGTAAATTTTGGGGCTCCTTATGGGAGCCCGAATATCAACTTAGTGCAATATAGGGAATTTTTTTTTAAAAATCCTCTTCTTTAGACCCTGTAATCAGAATGTTTTCATATTTGTTACACAACGTCTCTAGGAGGGTCAGATTCAAGTTTGTTCAAATCAGGTCCCTGGGTTTATATTTTGGCTCCCTTTTTGAGCCCAAAGGCTAACTTAATGCAATGTGAGGACATTTCTTTAAAAACCACCTTGTTCAGATCCACCGGTCAGAATTCTTTCATATTTGGTATATACATTTGTAACATCTCACGAGGGATCAGATTCAAGTTTGTTAAATTTGAGTCCCTGGCTTATTATTTGGGCTCTCTATAGGCAGGTTTGGGGGGGGGGGGGGCAGGAGAGCATGTTAGGTTCACGTTTGTTCAGATCCATTTCCATAAAATTTGCCTTTGCCATGTCTAACTGAATGTGACCCCAAACACTTCTTTGAACCACTTTGGCCAGTGAGCGATTAAGGTCCCCTCGAGGCCTCTTGTGTAGTGATTCTTCTCTCAAACCACTGCCCCAGCCAGTGGGAAAAAAAGTTAAACATAAATAATTAGTGAGGACAAAATATTATTAAAACATTCTTACATCACTTTGTAGAATCAATAGGCATTTTTCAGGTGATTGCATTGTGCACCTTGGAGCCCTTTATTTGACAAATCTCACTGAGCTCTGTCATACAAGACTCAATAAGTTAATTTTCCAGTTGCATTATGGGACATATTTAATATTTTGGCATCTGTTTGTGGAGGCTTGAACATGCTTGAGTTTTAAAACTGAAACTCCACTTCTCTAACAGAGCTTCAGAATCAGAGTTTCTTTGTATTTATTTGATTAATTTAGGTCAGAATACGTTCTTACAAGTTGAGGTATCCATTGAGATTATACATGTACCTAACACAAATCTTTGGTAAGCTCTCTGTAAGAGCTCTCTGTAAAAGCTTCTCAAGGAGGGGTTCTTAACGGGTATCTATACAAACACTAGAGACAATAAAATTAATTTTTGGAAAGATGCTGAAAAGAGCCTGGAATTTCTAAAGAAAAACATGTGAAAGTGTTTTGCCCCACAGTGTTTACAGGGAAAAAACACATCTGCGAATGGAAGTGATGGATAGCATAGTGGCCGGGATCTTTGAAAGTATATACTGGATATAGGGAAGAACCAGAAAGTTACATGTATGGATATTCTCCAGAGTTTTAATCATTGTGCCATCACAGTGCGTGAGCTTGAACCACAAAGCAAAATGTGGTCCAACACAGTACATGAATAGAAGAGTGTATTAAAACGAAACCACTCACGAAGAGGAATTTCCACGCAAACACTTCGATAATGCATACTAATTCCAACCAGTTTCAGCCAGTGGACCACCAAGTGAAACCCGGAGGTCCGTTGACTGGAACTTTGCTTGGCATCCTTATGCTTGTTTATACAATGAGTTTTGTCTGGGTAGAAAGTCCACTCTGCGGGTGTTTAGTGACATTCCACTTCACGTACTACGGCTAGTACCCTTGATGTGTTCTTCACGAAGACTGTGTAGGATCTAGGGACTAGACGCCAGAAAGCTAGTGGACCAAGAACTAGGGGCCACGACACTCTGGAGCTTTGATGTGATGTCAAGATGGGAGCTATCAAATTTTTCTGAATTTCGTTGAAAAACATGCCTGCTACCGACCATCTTGGATTTGGCATATAAATGTTGCCAACAATTCCAATAGCACACCCTACAAGTCGCACCTCTCACCCGATCTTTTTCAAATTTCGTACATAGCTTTTGGCGTAATGTCTGGATGGGAGCTATCGAATGTTTCCAAATTTTGAGAGGTAACCAAGGCTGCCGCCGGCCAAATAGAATTTGGCAAAACGTTATGAATAATTCACAATAGCACGCCCTGCAGTCCTTACTCGTCACCCGATCTTTTTCAAAAATCATACGCGGCTTTGGGATGTTGTCTAGATGGAAGTTATGGAATTTTTCCCAATTTTGTTGGAAAAACATAGCCGCAGGTGCAAGTCTGGAAATAAGCAGACAGTCATTAGCAGAATGAGGTCCCCAGAGGGTGAAATTGGTGATGCTACCCTGCACAGCAGGGTAGCATCACTAAATTTACCCTCTGTGAACCTCAGCCTGAATTCTTCGGTCCAAACAGAAAAGGGAACCCAAAGGATGTAGTGGGAGTATTCTAGCCCACTGTATGGGATAGCATCATCAAATTCACCCTCTGGGGACCTCCATCTGCAAGTCTCAGATTGCTTATTTTCAGGCTTGCCCTGGTAGCGATCTTTGATTTGGCATATAAATTGTCAGCAATTCTATTAGCACACACTACAGTTCACATCACTCACCCAATCTTTTTTCAAATTTCATATGTAGCTTTGGTGTGATGTCTAGATGGGAGCTATCAAACCTAACTGAATTTCTTTGAAAAACATAACCGCCATTGGCCGTCTTGGTTTTGGCAAACAAATATTGTCAAGAATTCCATTAGCACACCCTAAAGGCCGTGCCGCTCACTCGATATTTTTCAAATTTTATATGTAGCTTTGGTGTGATGTCTACATGACATACACGGATTTTTTCTGAATTTCGTTAAAAAATATGTCCTCCTATTGCCATCTTGGACTTGGCATATAAATTGCCAACAATTTCATTAGAACACCCTACAGACCGCATTTTTCATCAGATCTTTTTCAAATTTTATATGCAGCTTTGGTGTGATATCCAGATGGGAGTTATAGAATTTGGAGTGGCCATATAAATTGTCAACAATTCCATTAGCGTCCCATGCAGGTCGCACCTCTCACCTTTTTTCAGATTTTATATGTAGTGCTGGTGTGATGTTTAAATGGGGGCTATCAGTTTTTTTCGGAATTTCGTTAAAAATTGTGGTCACCAGCGGCCATCTTGGATTTGCTTCAAAATTGTCGACAATTCCATTAGCACACTCTACAGACCACATCCCTCGCCCGATCTGTTTCTGATTTCATATGTAGCTTTGGTGTGATGTCTTGTGTGGAAACTTGAACGAATAACGTGGTATTACTGAAATTTCATATCTTGTTCAGACCACCACGGTCAAGTTGAGCTACAGTGTCATTGACATTTTCATTATATTTACAGTTTTTTATTGCATATTTCTTTGGGTTACAAAACGCTGTTTTTGTGCAAACATCACATCTAGTGGTTTGCGTTCCAACTTTAATGGAGGATAAAAGTTCCCTGATTTATCCAATTGGTGGAAAATGAACTGAGGTTGTAAGTGTGAATAAAATGTTAAAGTGCATGTTTTGAAAAAAATAAAAAAAGTTTGGTAATAACTATGTTCTAAAAAGTGTGAGAGAAGATAAAAATTGGGTTTAGATAGATAAAAGTGTGTTTATTTTATTCAGTGCTAAACTGGGCGGGAGTACAGGAATCACCAAATTTAAAGGCAAAAGTCTCATGGCGACCTATAATATTTTCATGAGGTGATAAACTAACTGGGTAATATAGAGTTGTTTTTGCCAAGATCGGCCCGATGGGCTCCGGAGTGGGAGGAGGGGCTGCGGTCCGAAGAGGGAGAAAGATTTGAACTTTCGCCAGTGGAAGAAACATTGTATTGTTCCCTTTGGAGTCACACTATTAAAGAGTTATTTCCCTTGGACTAATAATCTTAAAATTTGATTTTCTCTGACATGTCTCTTGTTTTGTTGATTTGAAAAAAAAATCTCCCCACATACCCAGCCCCCCCCCCCCCATCCCACCCCACCCCACCCCTATCTTCATATATATCAGTTAATTACATGTTCATTTAATTTTATTCATCTTTATTGTCGGCTTCATAAAGCCATTGTTTCAGGTAACACTAGTGTAATACTTTTTTTAATCTTACCAAATTAATTCCAACATTAACTATATTCCATCCAACTTATTAGTGAAGTAAGTTTTCCTTTCATGTTTGTAGTTACTTTAGTTTGTGTGTTTGTTTTTAAATAACCTAAACACAATAACAACATGTTGTCCAATCTCAGTATTTATTTATTGATTGGTGTTTTAAGTCACATATTTCTGCACAATGGCTAATCATGACCTCGACAGTTTTACGGGTGGAGGAAGCCGGAGTACCCGGAGAGAACCACCGAGCAACGGAGAGCAACTGTCAGCTCCCCAACATACTAACTCCACACAAGCAGGGTTAGCATTGGTTTAAGACAGTGCACCATCGACGTGCACCACGCCTTAGTACACAACGTCACCGTGGCCCCACGTGGGCAATGGGGGTGAAGTGTCTTGCCCAAGGACACAACGTAGTTGCCGCAGGTGGGATTCGAACCGAGGGCCTCTCGGCTTGCAGCCTACACCTCTACCTACTGAGCCACCGCGCCCCCCGTCCAATCTTAGAAGAAATTCCCCTATAGCTTATACATGATATGCTTTCCCTTATAGCTTATGTATGGCTTGCTTTACCTCTATGGAATGTGTGTGTACAGTAGAAATCCCTCTCTAGCTAATGTATGGCGTGCTTTACTTCTGTGGAATGTGTATGTACATATTTGTTTGTTTTGTCTCAACTCAAATTAAGCAGGAATTCAACCCCGTGAAAGGAGAGGCCGTTGTTACAGTCAGGAACACTATACGTCATAGTATCATTAAGTATTACGGCTTCTAGGTGAATGTGTGGGGTAGACGGTAGACCAATCAATATTTTCATCCTTGTGGATGCACGTTGAAAATATTAATTGGTCTACCCCAAATAATGAATATGGACTCTTCTAATTGCTGCCATTGAACAGACATGGAAGATACCACCAGGGTTCAAAGGGTTAAGTTATTAAGTGTATGATGTTTTTTGTATTTACTTTTTATTTTTTTGTGGGAATAGCATAGTGGACAATTATGAGAGGATCAAAATACGGAGCAAGGTATGGAGGCAAACGTTAATCGATTCACACGTCACCTATTTCCATTCGTATATTAACACGAATATGTAAACACCTATGTTTTTATATCAATGCATATCGAATGATGAACTTTCGAAATGATAGCTCAGTTCACTTTGTAATGCAACGAAGATACGCAACATGATTCCTACTATACGCAATCATATTTCAGTGTGTTCTTAACCTAAAGTTTATTTTCAACTCGGACTAACAATATTATTAATAACAGAGGGGGGAGGGGATTTATCAGGGTTTTTTTTTAAAATCTGATTTCAGTTTTATTATAGACGTCTACAAACTTTTTATCTAAATTTATATGAAATTGGTCCTTCAGACGGACAGAGGATTTTCATGTCAATTCAAAGAAATACAATACAACTATAAAGCTTTATTTGTACAGAATATCTGTTATATGGGGATGTTGCAGTTAACTTTCCTCCATGCAAACATGAATTTATTATTTTTTATCTGGTATCAATCACACCCCTGTAATAATCTCACAATTTTACCTTTAACTCAAATTTAGCCTATTATTAATAATATTGTTGTTTATTATATGACAACCTGTGAATTATCACAAATTATCTAGAAGATATTTTTTGATATTCATCACTCCAAAGATATCGAGAAATATCCCTCGGTAGCTTCAAAAATGACGTTACGCTTCGGCACTTGACGTCGCCTTGAAGGAACGATCAGCTGATCTTTGTTATTATTTTGAAACGTACGCATATGGCGTCGAATTGGGCTGAATATTCTGCAATAAAATGTCTCGTAGCATATAATAAAAAGAAACTTTACTCTATTTTAGTCGGTATCAGTCATTATCTCATGAGTGTGTACCTGAAAGTTTTATTTTTCACGAGCGCTAATATTTTCAGGTCCTCACGATGAATTTTTTCAGTAGCTTCCTAAATGACGTTACGCTTCGGTGCATGACATCGCCTCGAACGTTGCCTTGAAGGAACGGTCGACAGATCTTTGTTATTGTTTTGAAACTTATTGTAGTCGCATTAGGCTGAATATTGCTGTCAGGCCACACTCATGAGATAATTCCCATTTTCTCTAAAACAGTTTAGATAACGGCTATTCATGCTCGCTATAAAAGTTAATTGTAACACAAATGATTCTGGTTTTTGCCCCCCATTTGGATGACCTCGCGTATGGCCCCGGAAGTGACGTCATGTCACGTGACCTAGTGGCGCCATGTTTGATTTTCGTGGTAGCCCGCTCGAGCAAACATGTAGAGATGTCATTACCAAGTGATATGCGGTGTCAGTGCGCATGCGTAGCACGTGTTGATAGTTGATACATGTTTCCGTCGTCCATTTTGAAAACTGGGGGCCGCCTTCTTGGTTTCTATGGTAGCATGTGTTTGCTATAAGCCTGAAAGGCCTACAATCAGTAGGGGTATGTTCAGAGGGAGTTTTCGCTAGAACTAGAGTAAACCTAATTACCACAAACAACCCGGCAATCCCTTGGAGTCACCAAAAACCACCTAAAACTACTGAACCGGACTTGGCAAAGCCCCGTTTTAGGTATATAAGAGCTGCACGTAGTGCCAGGGATTCTCCTGTCATATTAGGGAAAAGGTCCGGTGCGCCATGAAAGCTCCAAAAGAGAATTTGTTTGGAAGAAAACGCACAATAAATAAGAAATGTTACCTTTATAAATTGCTCTTATACTAATTAAATGATGAAGATATTTATGTACACATCGACAGTTTCCATTCTGTGGCTTTGTAGTTGTGTCTAGACATGTCTTAGTTGTCTATGTAGGCCTATGTAGTTGTATCTATGTAGGCCTATGTAGTTTTGTCTATGTAGGCCTATGTAGTTGTATCTATGTAGGCCTATGTAGTTTTGTCTATGTAGGCCTATGTAGTTGTATCTATGTAGGCCTATGTAGTTTTGTCTATGTAGGCCTATGTAGTTGTATCTATGTAGGCCTATGTAGTTTTGTCTATGTAGGCCTATGTAGTTGTATCTATGTAGGCCTATGTAGTTGTGTCTATGTAGGCCTATGTAGTTGTATCTATGTAGGCCTATGTAGTTTTGTCTATGTAGGCCTATGTAGTTGTATCTATGTAGGCCTATGTAGTTTTGTCTATGTTGGCCTATGTGGTTGTATCTATGTAGGCCTATGTAGTTGTGTCTATGTAGGCCTATGTAGTTGTATCTATGTAGGCCTATGTAGTTTTGTCTATGTAGGCCTATGTAGTTGTATCTATGTAGGCCTATGTAGTTTTGTCTATGTAGGCCTATGTAGTTGTGTCTATGTAGGCATATGTAGTTGTGTTTATGGAGGCCTATGTAGTTTTGTCTATGTAGGCCTATGTAGTTGTGTCTATGTAGGCCTATGTAGTTGTGTCTATGGAGGCCTATGTAGTTGTGTTTATGGAGGCCTATGTAGTTGTGTCTATGTAGACCTATGTAGTTGTGTTTAACGTTTCCAGTATTTATGCGTTTTTTTATGAAATATAGATTCTCACATGCCTTTCTCTTAAAGTTTTTGTAGAATATGCAGACCTAAACTGAATTTGGCTTATTCGAGCCTACGAATGAATGAATAATTAATTGTCATCCTCAGTGGCGATCAAATTAGGGATACGGCAGACGCCTTGTTACAAAGTATAGTGTAGAAAATAACGTATAGTGTAGAGGAAATCAGCGTATAGTGTAGAAACGACGTATGGTGTAGAGGAAGTCAGCGTATAGTGTAGAAACGACGTATGGTGTAGAGGAAATCAACGTATAGTGTAGAATCGACGTATGGTGTAGAGGAAATCAACGTATAGTGTAGAAACGATGTTTGGTGTAGAGAAAATCAGAGTATAGTGTAGAAACGGCGTATGGTGTAGAGGAAGTCAGCGTATAGTGTAGAAACGACGTATAGTGTAGAAACGACGTATAATGTAGAGAAAATCAACGTATAGTGTAGAAACGACGTATAATGTAGAAACGACGTATAGTGTAGAGGAAATCAGCGTATAGTGTAGAATCGACGTATGGTGTAGAGGAAATCAACGTATAGTGTAGAAACGACGTATAGTGTAAAACAACGTATAGAGTAGAAAAACAATTAACGTATAGTGCAGAAACAAAATTAACGTATAGTGTTGAAACGACATATAGTGTAGAACAAAATTAACGTATAGTGAAGAAACGACATATAGTGTAGAGGAAATTAAAGTATAATGTAGAAACGACATATAGTGTAGAACAAAATCAACGAATAGTGTAGAAACGACGTATAGTGGAGAGAAAATTGACGTGTAATGTAGAAACGACCCACAGTGTGGAAAAAAATCAACGTAAAGTGTAGAAATTGTCCCAACCTAAAACGTAGACCGAATGTAACGTACATGTATAGTGTAGAAATAAATTAGACTTCGTGAGAGGTTATGTATAAAGAAAACACATTTTTATATTGATTTGTTTTAAAGGTAACATCGTGTTTGTTACTTACAGTCATCCCGTTCGAGTACTCAAATGAATGTACATTATAGGGATGTGTACTGGATCGAGCTGACCATCCGGTCCGCGGCCCCGGAATCACCGGATCGCCGCCGTTGGACCGCTTTGCAATGGTTTACCCATCTCACCGCGTATCGATATACATTTTTTCTCAATTCTCAATTACTCAATAACTAAATAATCAAATAGTATATACGCTAAAAAGTACATGTACCGGTATCAGGTTAAATCTATCTTTCCAAAATAATAAAAACGATTTAATGTTATTAAACTGTAACCCTGAGTTTCCAGACGGAAAAATAGTCGGTTTGCGCCGATACTAAAACATAAAAAAGTCGTTCAGATATCCTTCTTCATTTTTTCGCGAATCATGTCCCCCCTCCCCCCCCCCCCCCCCCCAAAAAAAAGGCAAGCGCAACATATAATCCGTTTAACATTGGAGCTTAGGCCTGTCTGTCGGCCCAACATTTTAATGAGAAACTCATATTTTCTGCCATCTTTACAGCAGTGGCGACTTGTTTAAACCAGGGAAGCGGGAAATGGGAGGTTGGGTAACAGAGTGTTGCAGGGTAGATTAGGCGAACCTAATCGAACTAGGCGAACCTGAGCTTCTAAATATGGTTCAGTATTTGCATAAAAAATAGTTTGCTACGCAGTATATATAGGAGGGCTGGTCTATTCGTCAAGAATTCATTCGTCCCAACCCCGTAATGGTGGACTATTCATCCCTATGTGTTTTACCATCATTTTTGGAACACGTTAGTTTCTACACAATATGTTAGTTTCTACACAATACGTTAGTTTCTACACTATACGTTAGTTTTTACACTATACGTTAGTTTCTACACTATACGTTCTGACACGTGACCTGTTTCTACACAGTACGTCGATTTTTTTTACACTATGCGTTGAAAGAATTTCTACACTATACGTTGATTTTTTTTTCTACAATATGCGTCATTTGTACACCAAACGTTGATTTTTTTCTACACAGTACGTCGTTTCTACACTATGCGTTGATATTTTTTTCTACACTGTACGTCGTTTCTACACTATGCGTTGATATTTTTTCTACACTGTACGTCGTTTCTACACTATGCGTTGATATTTTTTCTACACTGTACGTCGTTTCTACACTATACGTTGATATTTTTTTCTACACTGTACGTCGTTTCTACACTATGCGTTGATATTTTTTTCTACACTGTACGTCGTTTCTACACTATACGTTGATATTTTTTTCTACACTGTACGTCGTTTCTACACTATGCGTTGATATTTTTTCCTACACTGTACGTCGTTTCTACACTATGCGTTGATATTTTTTCTACACTGTACGTCGTTTCTACACTATGCGTTGATATATTTTCTACACTGTACGTCGTTTCTACACAATGCGTTGATATTTTTTTCTACACTGTACGTCGTTTCTGCACTATACGTTCTAACACACCTCGAGAGGTACCTTTTAGGCCGACAAAATGTATCAAAATATATCTAATAAGTTTCTATGAGGCCGGCATCATTCAAATTCTTGGGGTGCGCGGGGAAAGAGCGGCACTCATAAGGTTTCCAGGCGGCAATCTAGGCTTATCCGCCATTGATCGGATGGTCGGGAATACTACAGAAAATTGTAATGCCATCGATCTCCAGTGATAAATATATGATGGGGTCAATAGTGGTAATCATGTTACTAAATGGAACATACTAAACCCATGATATCTATTTGATATCTTTGTCTGTCTTAACAAGATGACTCAGTTGTTATAACAATACAATTAGTAAGATGACTCAGTTGTTATAACAATACAATTAGAAAGATGACTCAGTTGTTACAACAATACAATTAGTAAGCAAACTAGGAACGTCCGTATTCTCCCGCAACAGGCGCGATAGGCACCATTTTAATTTTATTAATAATATTTTTATTTTTTTGAAATTTTTTAATAAAAAGATTTTTTTTTTTTAAATTGTTCTTAATTTTTTTTATTTACTACTTCCAATCCCGCATCCCCATCCCTCTAAATAACAGTCTCTCGTGATTTTAAAGCCTCTTCTTTTAATTTCAATTTCAAGTTTATTTTTTGATTTCATGATTTCAAACATGGCTTCTTCAACTAACAGAGAATGGAGACTCCTCCACGCTCCACCACACCCACTCCCGCCCATATAAATAACAGTATTTTAAAATCTTAAAGCCTATATTTTAAATTTCAGTTTCAGTCTTAATTTTTTATCTTATAATTTCAAACATGGCTCCCCCAACTAACAAAGAATGGAGACTCTACCCCCCTCCCCCCCCCCCCCCCCCCCCCACACACACACTTATTTTTTTCGCGGTTTTTATATGTTGGGGAATACGTGGAAAGGCAATACGCCTCCATGTATCCAAACATCTGAACATCTGTCTGATAACTTTATCAACAGATAGGCTGGTAAGTTAATCATCTAACGACCAGTCTTCAAGGTAACGAGTTAACTTTGTGTTTGACCATTGATCTACAATCATTTAAGTGGTTACCCAAAAGATAAGGCCCTATCTTGTAACTAAACAGACCGTGTCCAGTACTTTGATAATGGGATCAAGATAAGGCCCTATCTTGTAACTAAACAGACCGTGTCCAGTACTTTGATAATGGGATCAAGATAAGGCCCTATCTTGTAACTAAAAAGACCGTGTCCAGTACTTTCTTGTAGAGTTTGTTCCAAGACCTATTCATTGATTTCCAATAAGAGTTAACAAGTCAACACGAAATCACGGCCCGCTCGGCGACAACGATCCACACACCCAACTTCACACATAGTCGACCTAACCCCCATCCGAACTTTGACCCACCTTAACCCAACCGCTTATATCTCTGGTGGTATCACTTTCAACAGACGCAGCTATATCGTGACTACAGCTGAAACCAAAATAACATGCCCGTTTCGCGCGATTTATACACGTAAATAAAGAAATGTACTCAAAACCCACACAGATATCTCTAAGTTACTCAAACCTTTTTTTCCAGTAACTCGGAGGGATGTTTACGCATCCCCATACGGGTTTTTCGGCGGATATTACAATCGACGTGTTTTCGTTTTAGGATTAACTCCGTCACGGCCGAATCCAGTTAACTCGGATGCCTCTCCATCAAGCCCATTTGTGACCACTGACATTGGTGTCCACCGACATTGGAGACAACTGCGACAACTGGACAATATAACGACTGGGATATGAAACTACTGTAGCATGTAAAACCTCTAATATATACATAACAACGAGAGTGAAATTCATCGGAATATGTATTCCATGGGTTATATAACCATTGAGGTAGATAATGATTTGAATATGAAAACACTCTGGTATGTCATTGATAAAGACGTACTGGCACAGATATGTCCTATTGTAACGTATTTCCCTTTATACACTCTAAAATCGGTTGGGTTAAAAATCAACCCAAATCGACTGGGTTGAGTGAATATGAACCCAAATTGGGTTCATATTCACTCAACCCAGTCGATTTGGGTTGATTTTTAACCCAACCGATTTAGAGTGTAATATGACTTGAAAATGCAGTTTTTAAATAAGAAATTTTGAGCCTTACTGGGTTTCATGCGTGACATAAAAATACACAAATTTAATTTAATTTAAATGTTGAGGTAAAAACTAGGAGACAATACAATAAACCTTTTACAATTGTATTTTCTAGAATTGTATTTTCTAGTTAGATAGATAATACTTTAATTTACGACATGAGCATTGTATACAAAATAGACATTTCTGAGTACAAAGTTTTAATAACAGAATTCTTTCTGCACATATCGTAGGAAGATGACATAGCCAGACTGGTTGTCTACATGTCACCCCTCACAAAAAGCATATGTCATTGCTTCAGCACTGCGAATGGACAAAGGACCAGGGACACTGCAGTCAAGCGTCTGAAAACACTCCAGGTGATGTCGCTCACCCATGGACTTGGTGGTTCATCACAGTGGATTTATTTGAAGACGAGATAACCAGGTATTATCCAATAGTCTAATAGTCAGATAAGCTAATAATCAAACTGACTAATCAACCAACTACTAAACTACAGCAGGTTTAGTCTCGTTATGCCGATGTACTTAAATAAACATACCGAGATCGAGATTAGTGAGAGGTGCTAATTACTTTTACTGGTCACTTTTACCCAGAATTTTAGTCGGTTTTTTTTTCTTAGTGAATACGGGATGTGAATACATGTCAGGGTGAACAGGGGTCATGGAGGCGGTTTAAAAAAGAACATCTCCATATTGTTGAATACGGGACGTTAATACCCGTCAGGGTGAACAGGGATCATGGAAAAGGTTTAAAAAGGAACATATCCATAGTCCCTCTCATACATAGTTCTCGCAGTCATGGCAAGTCAACAAGTTTCAGTTATGTTCATTCCTAATAACAGAGGAGGTAGAAATCTAGTTTACAATGACTTCAAGTTCCGATTAAAGTCACAGAAGCCACCAAATATCCACTGGGCGTGTAGTGAACGCGGTTGCGGAGCCACAATAAACACAAGAGATGACATTATTAGTTCGCCTATGGGCACACATAATCATCTTCCGGACTTACCAAAAATCTGTGCAGATGCCGTGTTAGCAGATCTGAAGAAAACAGTTCGTCGTGATTCTAAATCTGTATCATCTATCTACCAGGACTTAGTTGGATCTTTAAGAGGAGATGAAACTGACCCAGTGATCATTGCTAAAATTCCAACTTTCTACAGTGTACGATCAGCTCTTTACCGATCCCGAGCAAAAACAAGGCCAGCTCTTCCAAAATCTCATTCTGATATACTTCTACCAGAAATGTTCCAGAAAACAACAGCAGGGGACAACTTTCTTCTTGCTTCTGATGGCGAAGAAAAGAAAATAATGATCTTTGCGACCACAGCAAATCTTCAACTACTCAGTGAAGATGCAGCATTATATTGTGATGGAACATTTGAGAAGTCGCCTAAACTTTTCTTCCAGTTATATTCAGTGCATGCTTTTGTTGACAATAAAATGTTCCCACTTGTGTATGGATTTCTACCAGACAAGCAGCAGTCAACTTACGTTAGATTCTTTGAACTTATCTCAAATAAATGTCAAGATGCAGGTGTGACCCTCCAGACTTCTCAGATTTTTATGGATTTTGAAATTTTGTCAATTATTTTATTTATTAATTAATTTAGTTACCCATTTGGTTTTAAGTTTTTATTCAATTATTTATTGTGTGTTTAAGACACCTTCAGCATTTATTGCCATGTACTGCGATTAATACGTATAAAGTCTTAGATCTGAGCTTATACCAATATTATCCGTGCGCTAATTAAATAACACCCGGGGCAACACCAGCATAATCGGAAGAGTACGACTCCTCATTCCTGTTGAACTGAATTGTCTGATACTCTTCTAGAGTTTGCCTCGTTGATAAAGGTCATAATTAATGTGTAGGCCTAAAGGTGCGAACTTTTACAATTGTATTTTCTAGAATTGTAATTTTCTAGTTATGACTTTAAATGGGTTGGAATTACCATTATAATTTTCAAAGATGTGGCAATTTGCCAGTTGACACATTGACACAAACTTTTAAAAATGCTGATGATTCATTCTAGATAGTTACATTAATAGGCAGAAAATACAATTCTATCAAATACAATTCTATAAAATTCAATTCTATAAAATACAATTCTATAAAATACAATTCTATAAAATACAATTCTATAAAATACAATTCTATAAATACAATTCTATAAAATACAATTCTATAAAATACAATTCTATAAAATACAATTCTATAAAATACAATTCTATAAAATACAATTCTATAAAATACAATTCTATAAAGACAATTCTATAAAATACAGTTCTATAAAATACAATTCTATAAAATACAATTCTATAAAATACAATTCTATAAAATACAATTCTATAAATACAATTCTATAAAATACAGTTCTGTAAAATACAATTCTATAAATACAATTCTATAAAATACAGTTCTGTAAAATACAATTCTATAAAATACAATTCTATAAATACAATTCTATAAAATACAATTCTATAAAATACAGTTCTATAAAGACAATTCTATAAAATACAGTTCTATAAAATACAATTCTATAAAATACAATTCTATAAAATACAATTCTATAAAATACAATTCTATAAATACAATTCTATAAAATACAATTCTATAAAATACAATTCTATAAATACAATTCTATAAAATACAATTCTATAAAATACAATTCTATAAATACAATTCTATAAAATACAGTTCTGTAAAATACAATTCTATAAAATACAATTCTATAAATACAATTCTATAAAATACAATTCTATAAATACAATTCTATGAAATACAGTTCCGTAAAATACAATTCTATAAATACAATTCTATAAATACAATTCTATAAAATACAGTTCTGTAAAATACAATTCTATAAAATACAATTCTATAAATACAATTCTATAAAATACAATTCTATAAAATACAATTCTATAAAAATACAATTCTATAAAATACAATTCTATAAAATACAATTCTATAAATACAATTCTATAAAATACAATTCTATAAAATACAGTTCTATAAAGACAATTCTATAAAATACAATTCTATAAAATACAATTCTATAAAATACAATTCTATAAATACAATTCTATAAAATACAGTTCTATAAATACAATTCTATAAAATACAATTCTATAAAATACAATTCTATAAATACAATTCTATAAAATACAGTTCTATAAAATACAATTCTATAAAATACAATTCTATAAAATACAATTCTATAAATACAATTCTATAAAATACAATTCTATAAAATACAATTCTATAAAATACAGTTCTGTAAAATACAATTCTATAAAATACAATTCTATAAATACAATTCTATAAAATACAATTCTATAAAATGCAATTCTATAAAATACAATTCTATAAAATACAATTCTATAAAATACAATTCTATAAAGACAATTCTATAAAATACAATTCTATAAAATACAGTTCTATAAATATACAATTCTATAAAATACAATTCTATAAAATACAATTCTATAAAATACAATTCTATAATAAATACAAATACAATTCTATAATAAATACAATTCTATAAAATACAATTCTATAAAATACAATTCTATAATAAATACAAATACAATTCTATAATAAATACAATTCTATAAAATACAATTCTATAAAATACAATTCTATAAAATACAATTCTATAAAATACAATTCTATAAAATACAATTCTATAAAGACAATTCTATAAAATACAATTCTATAAAATACAGTTCTATAAAATACAATTCTATAAAATACAATTCTATAATAAATACAATTCTATAATAATTACAATTCTATAAAATACAATTCTATAAAATACAATTCTATAAAATACAATTCTATAATAAATACAATTCTATAAAATACAATTCTATAAAATACAATTCTATAAAATACAATTCTATAAAATACAATTCTATAAAATACAATTCTATAAAGACAATTCTATAAAATACAGTTCTATAAAATACAATTCTATAAAATACAATTCTATAAAATACAGTTCTATAAAATACAATTCTATAAAATACAATTCTATAATAAATACAATTCTATAATAATTACAATTCTATAAAATACAATTCTATAAAATACAATTCTATAAAATACAATTCTATAATAAATACAATTCTATAAAATACAATTCTATAAAATACAATTCTATAAAATACAATTCTATAAAATACAATTCTATAAAGACAATTCTATAAAATACAGTTCTATAAAATACAATTCTATAAAATACAATTCTATAAAATACAGTTCTATAAAATACAATTCTATAAAATACAATTCTATAAAATACAATTCTATAAAATACAATTCTATAAAATACAGTTCTGTAAAATACAAATCTATAAAATACAATTCTATAAAATACAATTCTATAAAATACAATTCTATAAAATACAATTCTATAAATACAATTCTATAATAAATACAATTCTATAATAAATACAATTCTATAAAATACAATTCTATAAAATACAATTCTATAAAATACAATTCTATAAAATACAATTCTATAAAATACAATTCTATAAAATACAATTCTATAAAATACAATTCCATAATAAATACAATTCTATAAAATACAGTTCTATAAAGACAATTCTATAAAATACAATTCTATAAAATACAATTCTATAAAATACAATTCTATAAAATACAATTCTATAAAGACAATTCTATAAAATACAATTCTATAAAATACAGTTCTATAAAATACAATTCTATAAAATACAATTCTATAAAATACAATTCTATAATAAATACAATTCTATAAAATACAATTCTATAAAATACAATTCTATAAAATACAATTCTATAAAATACAATTCTATAAAGACAATTCTATAAAATACAATTCTATAAAATACAGTTCTATAATAAATACAATTCTATAAAATACAATTCTATAATAAATACAATTCTATAAAATACAATTCTATAATAAATACAATTCTATAAAATACAATTCTATAAAATACAATTCTATAAAGACAATTCTATAAAATACAGTTCTATAAAATACAATTCTATAAAATACAATTCTATAAAATACAATTCTATAAATACAATTCTATAAAATACAGTTCTGTAAAATACAATTCTATAAATACAATTCTATAAAATACAGTTCTGTAAAATACAATTCTATAAAATACAATTCTATAAATACAATTCTATAAAATACAATTCTATAAAATACAGTTCTATAAAGACAATTCTATAAAATACAGTTCTATAAAATACAATTCTATAAAATACAATTCTATAAAATACAATTCTATAAAATACAATTCTATAAATACAATTCTATAAAATACAGTTCTGTAAAATACAATTCTATAAAATACAATTCTATAAAGACAATTCTATAAAATACAATTCTATAAAATACAGTTCTGTAAAATACAATTCTATAAATACAATTCTATAAAATACAGTTCTGTAAAATACAATTCTATAAAATACAATTCTATAAATACAATTCTATAAAATACAATTCTATAAAATACAGTTCTGTAAAATACAATTCTATAAAATACAATTCTATAAATACAATTCTATAAAATACAATTCTATAAAATACAATTCTATAAATACAATTCTATAAAATACAGTTCTATAAAATACAATTCTATAAAATACAATTCTATAAAATACAATTCTATAATAAATACAATTCTATAAAATACAATTCTATAAAATACAATTCTATAAAATACAATTCTATAAAATACAATTCTATAAAGACAATTCTATAAAATACAATTCTATAAAATACAGTTCTATAATAAATACAATTCTATAAAATACAATTCTATAATAAATACAATTCTATAAAATACAATTCTATAATAAATACAATTCTATAAAATACAATTCTATAAAATACAATTCTATAAAATACAATTCTATAATAAATACAATTCTATAAAATACAATTCTATAAAATACAATTCTATAAAATACAATTCTATAAAGACAATTCTATAAAATACAGTTCTATAAAATACAATTCTATAAAATACAATTCTATAAAATACAATTCTATAAATACAATTATATAAAATACAATTCTATAAAATACAGTTCTATAAAGACAATTCTATAAAATACAGTTCTATAAAATACAATTCTATAAAATACAGTTCTGTAAAATACAATTCTATAAAATACAATTCTATAAATACAATTCTATAAAATACAATTCTATAAAATACAGTTCTATAAAGACAATTCTATAAAATACAGTTCTATAAAATACAATTCTATAAAATACAATTCTATAAAATACAATTCTATAAAATACAATTCTATAAATACAATTCTATAAAATACAGTTCTGTAAAATACAATTCTATAAAATACAATTCTATAAAGACAATTCTATAAAATACAATTCTATAAAATACAGTTCTGTAAAATACAATTCTATAAATACAATTCTATAAAATACAGTTCTGTAAAATACAATTCTATAAAATACAATTCTATAAATACAATTCTATAAAATACAATTCTATAAAATACAGTTCTGTAAAATACAATTCTATAAAATACAATTCTATAAATACAATTCTATAAAATACAATTCTATAAAATACAATTCTATAAATACAATTCTATAAAATACAATTCTATAAAATACAATTCTATAAATACAATTCTATAAAATACAATTCTATAAAATACAATTCTATAAATACAATTCTATAAAATACAATTCTATAAAATACAATTCTATAAAATACAATTCTATAAAATACAATTCTATAAAGACAATTCTATAAAATACAATTCTATAAAATACAGTTCTATAATAAATACAATTCTATAAATACAATTCTATAAAGACAATTCTATAAAATACAATTCTATAAAATACAGTTCTATAATAAATACAAATACAATTCTATAATAAAATACAATTCTATAAAATACAATTCTATAAAGACAATTCTATAAAATACAATTCTATAAAATACAGTTCTATAATAAATACAAATACAATTCTATAATAGAATACAATTCTATAAAATACAATTCTATAAAATACAATTCTATAAAATACAATTCTATAAAATACAATTCTATAAAGACAATTCTATAAAATACAATTCTATAAAATACAGTTCTATAAAATACAATTCTATAAAATACAATTCTATAAATATACAATTCTATAAAATACAATTCTATAAAATAATACAATTCTATAAAATACAATTATATAAAATACAACTGTGAACGTTTTATAGTATTGCTTCCTGGTTAAAGTGACTGGCAATAACTGGTGTTATTTTTTGATGGACTCCAGTTTAGGCCTTACAAGGGTTTTCTTATAAGCGATGACTGGTTTAAGATTTAAGGCATCTTTTAATTTACAGTTGGTAAGACTCAACACACATTTTATTAATTTCGCCATTTATATTTTTATTTGGTTTTAACGACATGTTTTTATCTCGAAATTTAGACATTGAATCACAAATTTTCGACTTTTTGTAGTATACTTGGTAACCTTATCAGCTACGATGGTGTTTTGTATTTTCTGTTTAGAAGTTGGAAGTTGACCAACAAAAGCAATTCATATCCCCACAACAGTTCTGTACTGATGAAGTGTTAATGAAGTGAAAACAAAGTTTCATTAAATTGTTTCATTATATTACCATAATAATTCTGTTGTAAAATTGGCAATCTGTCTCAGGTAGGTGTTTATTGCTTCTATAAATTCTATTCTATTCTATTCTAACTCTGTTGACAAAAGCGGGAAAGTTTTCTTTCTAGTATGTGCAGGAGCGGCTTGTCATAAGGATCCCTCATACCAAATTTCAGTGAAATCCACCCGCACACTAGTAATATATCGCGACGACGGACGGGCGGACGCGTGTAATCAATATACTCCCAATCTCTTCTAGAGTAGGGGTATAATTAAGGTTGGAAGGCCATTATTTGACGAGAACGTAGTTTATGCTGTAATGTTTGGACAGAGCACAAGATAAAAGTCACATCACTCTCTGTATTCAAACGTTGGACGTTAAAACAGTCCACATATAAATACCTAATTTCCAGCAAATCCAACTTCTCGTCAATGTTTACGCCCCGAGGCTGTCCTAGGCTCTTATTACTCTATATTTATGGCATTGTCAGTATATTTTATGGAGCCTTTAGTAAACGTTGGTTTGGGGAACAATTACTGGGATCTTACTTATAAACAGGAGTATGATCACCCACCATGTTACCAATACGAAGTAATCCTCGAATTCCCTTAAGTATTTATTATTTATTCATTGGTGTTTAAGGTCACGTATTTTTGTACAATGGCTAACCATGTCCAAATCCCCTTAAGTGTTGTTAAGAACAGCGACAGGAATAAAATCTGCTATAATGCAGCGAGGGGGTGGAAAACCGCTGTTTCAGTTTATCTCTACATGTGATGATCGAGGATTTGTTGAATTGTCTGGTTTACCCGGGTCCTGGAACAAACGACATAAGTTGTCCGTTGAATTTCACTAAAAATCGCCAGCCAGTTGCAAATGAAATTAGAAGGCGCGTTGGAAACGCTTTTACAAGAGGGATGCTAACGTCCCAGCGCTCATCCACATTTTGTTGTAGTTATTTCAACAATCCCCATGCTAGCTATATCAAGCAAGTTCAAAATCAATTGTCAAATATTTTATCTCCACATTACTAACTTTGGGATGAGAATTTAAAAAAAACAAAACAAAAACACGAATGTTATATGAAGGCTATGGGGCCATGCGATTCAATGACACTAAGATTCAGGTCTACAACTAAACACAAAGTAAATTTGGCAGAAAAATGTTAACCCTTTATCTAACACACACAATATCAAAATTTATTATTTTAAATACTACTTTTTCAAAATTTTTCAAAACCTTTCAACAAAACTGTACCAAGTCCCCCCCCCCCCCCCCCCCCCCCACCCCATGGGGACGAACTCGACGGGCTCGTTCCACTTAGGGGGTTTCATGATATGTTTTTGTTGAACTTTTCTTGGAAAATATTATTTTTTTCACAATATCTCAATTTGTATATTAGGTAAGGGGATTAAAAATCCATGTGTAGACTATGAAGCCATAATGAGGGTTAATAGACTTGATCATGGCCTACAAGAGCACCTGTAAATATTAACTCTCCTACGATAGGAAAACTTAAAGTTACAATGCTGTCTTAAACACAAATTCTTACAACACAAAATGAGTAATATTTAGGCCTACCTTGACGAACAAAAAATGTCTATGGGGAATTTAAGTATTAAATCAATTCGCCATAGTACACCAAAAACTAGATTTCCTATGGCATTTTGTCGAAAAAATGGTCTATGGGGAATTTCAGTGTTACATGTAAATCAGTTCGCCATAGTACACCAAAAACTAGATTTCCGATGGCATTCTGTCGCAAAAATGGTCTATGGGGAATTTCTGTGTTAAATCAGTTCGCTATAGTGCCTTCCCTTACTACTTCCGCTGGTGCAGGGGTGGTAAATTGGAGAGGTCGACAGTTACTTGCTGTTATTTGGTGGTTCTCTCCGGGTGGGTGAGAGTGGTGGTCTGTGGCAAATTTTGAGTGCTATTGTTTTACACCTTACCATCAACATCATGTGAAAGCAGCCAGGGTGGGGGGCGGGGATTCATCAGCAATCCAGTACAGTCACCTTTTTTATAAACAATAATTTGTTTCACTTAAACGAAATAGGCTTCGGCGAACGGGCAAGGCCTATATCAACGCCTCCGCCTTATGGGTAGTAAACAGCAGTTATGTGCAAGTGCAAGTGAACAAATGGAAATTATACAACTTGTGACACAAACACATTTATAAATTTGACAGTAGAGAGTAAACGAAGTATAAGATCCAAGTTTGAGATTGGATTGTTTTGAGGAAGGAATAGTGTATTATTATTCTTCATAATAGTAGTCTAGATATCTGATTTGTCAAATAATATTTGAACAACTCACATAATTACACTCTTTGGACTCACCCATCCTTGTTGACGCGAGCGTTAATTTTTCGCAAGAGGCATCAAATTATTGCAATATCACACGCAGGCGCGAAAGGCAGTCGAACGCAAAAAAGCAACACCCGCCCCAATGGCAGATGTTGCTTCTTTCGTTCGGCAACGGAGTTTGCGCTGTGGGTAGTTTTTTTTGGGGGGGGAGGGGGGGGGGGGTGATCTTTTAAATTGTCGTTACTTCAAATGTTTTTTTATTCTTGGATTCTTGGTGCCCTCGATGACGTTTTGCGCCCCCACCCCCCTCCACCCCCCTCCACCCCCCACCCCCCAAAAAATTACTTTTTTCCCAATATCTCAATTTGTACATTAGGGGTAAGGGTGTTAAAAATCCATGTCTAAACTATGAAGCCATAATGAGGGGATAATAGACCACCTCGACTCACCAAACGAAACGCCTGCATGTCAATATGATATGTTAGTCAAGTACACTCCCCATGGTGATACTAATCGAGACCCCATCTTAACATACAATGTTGGAGTTTAAGCAAGTGTTTCACTGAAATCTTTTGGTGTTCGTGATGTACTCCTGAGCTGATAAGAATATTGTCTTGTTCATTGGGGCGGATAACGAGGGATTATCCCACAAGTTATTTAGAGTGAAGTGTTCGGAGCGATTTTACTTATAAGAATTTGTTTCTGAGAACAAAACAACATACATGCAAACAAATAGTGCTCCTCATCTTCGTACCCAAACCCACAAGGACAAGCCGGATTATCTGACACAAATCTATTGTACTTGTGTGCATTGAGATTGCTGTAACGTAAACGCAAATGTGAGTGTATTATCTGACTCCCCCGATTACCATACCCGTAATACTCTGGAAAACTTGGATCACCTTCAGTCACCTGAATCCTTTATTTCTGTTTTTTTGTATTCTTTGTGTTGTAATTTTATAATTACCAAGAACGGATGCCCTCAGAAATTATTTATCCTTGAGATTCAATCGAGGATTCTCCGTTTGATGTGTCTGTTAAATTCTACGACCGCTAAAGTCGGGAATATTTGCATACGTTTGTATCAGAATTCAAAAATGTTCTCATACTGAGCCAAACATGCATTATAAAACTGGTTGGCGCGAGACCATAACTGGCTGTTAGAAATATTACACAATAAAACATACGTCACAGATCGAATGTGTGCATGGGGGTAAGGTGGGTTGGGTAAGGTTGGGAGGGTGGGGGTAAGCTCATGCAGTTGCGATGCCACATTTTTGTTGATGGGGGTGCAAAGGTGAAACAGGTTCTCCATAAGGTCGGGGAGGGATTCGTTTGTGTTGTACATTTGGTAAGTGAGGGGGGGGGAGGGGCAAGTGGGACAAAACGTTTTTTCTTAAAGCAAATTTTCCACGTGCTCGAAGAGTGTCTCTCTGTTTTGAGGCGCCGTCATTGAAGGCTTATTGCGAATGAATAGGAAAGAAAGGCATTGGGCAAGAATCGTTTCTCGTTAAATGCACCCGGTGTTTTCCCTGTACCTAAAACGAATTCTGAATACAAAGGAGGACCGTCATTCCAAATTCTCTCATATCGGACGCACGCAGGATCAGCCATCTGGCTCCGGGGAGGGGGCATTCTGTTACAACTACAACACCATAATACTACCATATATATAAGTAAAACCCACCACTACTCCACACCACTAGTCCACTACTATGCTATACAGACATCTGAAACCCATGTATCTCCCTTGCGGCTTGCACCTTGTACATATCAAAACATTTCCTTCCTGGCTGGACCATGGTAAACCCGGGGGAAGGGGATTTGTTGGAACGAGTGGTGGCAATGCACGTATCTTATTCCTTCTCTTACGTCAAGGTCCTAGAACAGCCACTGATCTGTATATTCCCGTACGCGCGCATGGCGTGTATATGTGTGAGGACGGGTGGGCGGGCTTGTGTGTGTGTGTGTGTGTGTGTGAGAGAGAGAGAGAGAGAGAGAGAGAGAGAGAGAGAGAGAGAGAGAGAGAGACCGAAGACTTTGACTCTTTTTCAATCCCCGTTCCCACAAAGTTCGAAGTGCTACCGACGTCCCTGATTGTCTCTGAAATTATCTAAAGGACTCGCCCCACATTGAAGTATTTTAAAGATGAGAGCTAATTTCTGTCCATATGTGTATCTAAGTATGGTATGGAGTTCGTTTCGCGTATCGATTATATCCGTTATATCGGTTACATCGATTATATCGGTTATATCGATTATATCGGAAATCCAAGCCTGTGTTCACTTTTATAGTGTCTAATTCGTTTCTCTCAAGTTGGAAACCAAAGATTGAACGAACTGTTCCACCCTTCTCACAATTGATTTCCTCCCCCTCCTTGCCCCTCCAGAGCAACTCCCATCGTTAATATAGCAGACGACTTTAACTCAATTCCTTTTCTTCCTCCAAGGAGTCAATAATTATTTTCCTAGGGCAAAACAAAAACAAAAAAACTTGTACCCCCCACCCCCTCCCCCCTTCGAATTAGGACTGGATGCAGTCGCGATCTTTTTCTCATTATTTAAAATTTGAGCTCAAAGGACAAACGTGACAAATAGGCCTTGAAAACTTGGGCGGTGACATTTGTCAAAACTGCATAAACTGAATGGACGAATTGGACAATGTTTTAACCATGCATCTATAATTGAAAATATTAGGGAATTTGCATTGAAGCTATCAGGTGAGCTCCGCCCACCTTGTCAGCTGAATATATGCATGAATAGACAATTAATGTCAACTTAGCGAGTAATATATATATATATATAGTATTATTTTATTTTAAGTAAACAATAAAACAATAGCACTATAACTGAGGAAAACAAACAAACGCCTTCGGCGCCCTAAAACTATTCTTTCGGTTTGGAGAGATCCAATAATTTAACATACAACTTTTCAAGTTTTTATGAGACCCGTCAATCCCAGCGTCTCCAAGTGTTCACAAATTTACACGGCGCACTACAATGGAGCAACAAGTATCCAAGCTATGAATGACTCTGGTCTTGAACTCAGGCAGATAATGCACATGACTGACCACCGTAACGAAATTCCAGTGCACAATTACAACCCTGACTGCTTAGTTGTCCCACAATCAAAAATTAGCGACACACTTGCAGCCAGTGCTAGAATGCTTCCTGTTACAGTTTAAATGACACGGTATTGTCCGCAATAATGTGATATGTGTACGTCATCGAGTAGTGGAAACTGAGGAAGCTCGGTGGCTCGGTGTTGCGACACTGTACTTCAAACCTTTCGAAAGGTTCACGGTTCGATCCCCTCCGGGGTAACTGTGTTGTTTCCTTGGGCAAGGCACTTCATCCCGATTGTCCACATGAAGGGACGGTACTAGCGCTGTGTACTAAGGCGCATACTGCACGTCAATGGTGCACTTGCCTCCAACAAATGCTAACACCCTGCTTACATGTGTGGAGTTAGTAGTATAGTACCTTGGGGTGTCTGACAGTTGCTCGTTGGTTCTCTCCGAGCACTCCGGCTTCTTCCACCCGTAAAACACGAGGCGACCCTGTCGAAAATGTCGTTAAACCACAAATAAATAAATAAATAAATAAATAAATAAATAAATAAATAAATAAATAAATAAATAAATAAATAGTGGAAAATGGGGATTTAGAATCATTGAATTTTGGCCCTTTTGCAATTTATATTTCTTCACAATCCAATATGAATATGTTCTTTAGCCCTTTACCCAACGTAACGACCAAAACCGGCCAGCGCTATTCACAAAAATCGCCAATTAATTTTCAATATTTTTTCATCCCCAAAACATAGATTATGACCCCTCATTGGAATGAGCTCGATGAGCTCGTTCCTAGGGGGAGGGGTGGGGTGGGAGGTGTCATAACATATGTTTTTGAGATGAAACAAATAGTCATTCAAGAATTTTTATTGCAAGTGTCGTCTCCTTTTCAGGTTAAGCAAAGGGTTAATTAAACTTCCCAGACAACCAGTCTTTCGCTGATATTGACCAACACAAAGAAAAACTTTATTTCTGACTTCGCAACAAAATTATAAGCCAGGCTACTACACATATAAAGTCTTATTGAAGTTTTGAATTGTTTTGTATAGATTTTATAATTGCAGTACGTGCAGTACAGATGAATTAATGGCGATATTATTTCAACAATTCCTCTACCGGGTTCATATTTACTGATCACAGTAAATCCTGTTCGTCAACGTTGATTTGTTTTTATTTTTAGACATTACATCATAACCCGTTTAACTACAATGTAAAGTCACGTGTAATCTGGAGCATGTGCTCTCACCATTCACCAAGGCGTTGTTACCGTCTCCAAAATAAACACTTTAGTTTTGTGTCTTGTCAGATCGGGTTGAAATCTTTGCATCGTTTATTATAATTACATTTGTACTTCCCGAAATATCATCTGCAGTTTACGTTTAAAATTTGGAAATTATATTAACTGTCCACTATTTTATTTATCATTCTAAAATTAAGTGAAAATATGGCATCAAGTGGAAGTAACCTGACATGTTCAAGTAATGGTGGAGAAGGAAGTGGAGTTTCGAGCTGCAGGCGATGTGTACAACATAAAAAACATGTCGTCTGCTTTTGTAAAACTCACATTGTTGAATGTTGTGAGGAATGTTTCCAAAAAGATCATCTTACATGTGGTAAAAATATTGAACCAATATCAAAAATACAACGTTCATTTGATGAATTATCTTCACGTTTAGAACAATTCCGTTTTACTTTGAAGCAACAAGAAAATAAATTGACACGGTTCAAAAATGATATAATGGACGAGACTTGTCTTGGGAGGATAAAAATCCAAAGTTGTTTTGCAGAACTTCGTCAAAAAATTGATGAAGCCGAAAAGAAATATCAGGAAGAATTGGAATATGTTTCATCTCATGAACTTTCCAAAATTAGTGATTGTTGCCAAGAATTTGAGACATTTAATGAAAAAATACAAGATTTAGAATTAAAAGTTACCAAGTTTAATCAAGATGTTTTTTCTAATGTCGGATCCATGTCATCATCAGATAAAAAGGGAATTCCAGATGTTATTAAATTCACAACAGACTTGCAGGAAAATTTCACAATATTAGAAAAACAATTAAAAGTGTTGGGTGAGTTTGATAATAAACGAAATGATGATTTTATTGTGATAAATTATGACAATATTACAAATGTTTATAATGATATTGTAAAGGTTTTATCCATGACAGATTGTACAGATAAACATTTTGTGAAATCTGAACAGTTCAGTTGTAAGGAGGGTTACATCCGTAGTATTATTAATATAAAACCTTATATAGACGGACAGATGGTGATAGTAACACACAAACCAAATAAATTACATAAAATAAACAATAATGGTGATATTATCACATCAGTTGAGTTACCAAGTATTCCATGGGACCTGTGTATGTATAATGATTTATTAGCTACAACTCTTCCTGATAATAAACAAATAAATATCTATAATTTAAATAATTTAACACCAAAATCACAGATAAAATTATTAAATGTTTGTTATGGAATTTGTAGAGTTAATGATAGATTCTGTATCTCTTGTTGTGATGATGATAATGTTGTTAGAATTGTGTCAGATAAAGGTGTTATAATCCATGAATCTGATAAAATATTCAATGAACCATATTATGTAACAAGTTCATCATGTGGTAAGCGTATATTTATATCAGATTTTAATAATAATAGAATTGTGACATTAAGTGATGATTTACAATGTCAGTTGTTAGTTATACAACATACAGAGTTACTATGTCCCTATGGATTATGTATTAATAGTCACGGTGGATTATATGTATGTAGTGTAGGTAACAACTGTATTGTAGAATTCAGTAAGGATGGTAAGTATATATCAACCATTATAAATAATAAACAGGGAATAATTCAACCCAGGAATATAAGTTATAATAAATATAATAAATCTCTAGCTATAGTACCCAACAAATCAGATAAAATAAATATCTACAAATTATAATAATATACAACTATTTAAACATTGTCATTTCTCAATGTCATATAATTTTAAATTCAAACATTTCTATTGTATAATACATCATACAATAGTTTAATACAGTATGAGTGAGTGGATTACTATAAAAACACTCACAGAGTGGAAGTTCCACTTGGATAAAAACAGAAATAATGTGACAAAGTAATAAGAAATACAAGTTACACTTTATCAAATACTAATAGATTCTCTGTGTTTTATTTGATTTTTTTTTATAGATTATAAGAATTATTGTTTGTGTGGAAATTCCACTCTATGAGTGTTTTTTATAATAAATCTCTCTCCATGTACATGTACTATACTATACTGTAAAGTTTTATAACACTGATTACTTTAATGATTTTACATAACACAAAAAGCAGACGACACGTGGAAATAAAATTCTTAAAAATAGGTAACTAAAAAAAAACTTTCATTCATTCAGATTCATTACTTAAAAATATGTCACATATGATTCCTTGATAAATGAAGCACACTGAGCTCATTCCAATAAAGGGTCATAAGCATTGTTTCTCAGGGTTTGCATTTTGTCAGGGCTGATCAGCTCAGACCCTGGGGTCAGCCCTGAGAATGCTTCTGTTGGGGCTGTTTTTCCAGTGCAGACAAAAATTTAAACAAAACTAAACTAGTGAAACATGTTTGAAAATCAGCCCCAAGTCAGCCCCAACCCTCAAATCTCATGGACTTATTTCAGGCCCCAACCATTTTTCCAAATGCAAGCCCTGGTTTCTGAGGCAAAAAGTGAAAAATAATGAATATAAAATTTCAATGTCATTCTTCTTTTTAAACCTTTTCCCAATGAATCGCCTGAATACGCCCACATAATTTGCAAATTATTAAACAGTTGAAAAAAAAAATTTTTTCAAAATATTTCAACAAAACCATATGTTATGACCCCTCATTGGAATGATCTCATGGAGCTCATTCAATGAGGGGGTCAAGATATGGTTTTGTTGATTTTTTTTGGAAAATGTTTTAAAAAATAGTAATTAAAATAATAAATTTTGATATTCTCTTGAGTTGGGTAAAGGGTTAATTAATGTTAATTATTTATCCCATGTCATTAGCATGTACATGTATAAATTATCAAAATTTTTTTGTCTTTATTTCTTTTCAAATCTTTCAAAAGATATCAACAAAATCGCATTGGAACAAGCTCATTCCATTGAGGTTTTACATAGAATGTTTTTTGTTGGAAATGTCTTCCCACCTGCTCAATTGGAAAAGTACGTAGACAGATGTTACCAATTTCGTTAGGGAAAGAGAAATGTGGTGGTATACATAGGTGTCTGTACATGTAGATGTAAACTGTTGATTTATTCCAGTAGGATTCATAAGAATCTTAACTCTTTCCATTCTACTGTAAGCAGATCTGGACTTATAAAAAATCTATTGGAGCTACTACGGCTCCCCTAAACTCCTGTCCCATGAGAGCCATATTCTATACTTAAGTCAGTTATTAATAAGGAAATTGAAGATTTAAGAAGAGCTATTACAGCTCTTATGGAGAGTAATTATGGCTCAACTTAAATTGATTTTGCAGGAGCCAAAGTCTGTTACTGGCTGTTAATCCTGTCCAGGACCAGAAATTTCCTGTCAACAAATTAAGTGTAATTCGGGCACATTTGACCAAATTTATTCCCCTGTAAAATTAATTGACTTTTGGCAAATGATTTTGTGAGTTAAATTTTGATTAATTTTTCTTCAAATCAAGTCATGGCTGCTTCATACAGTTAAAACTAGAAGTTCTGTCATGAAATGCGCACAAATAGCACATCGATTTGCGCGTTAATCCATGCGTTATGACCATAATAAGAGTATCAAATTCTGTACATGTACATATGGCCTGTGCACAAGCAATGTTTCAGCCAATGGACCTCCGGGATACTGTAAACGCACATTTTGTGACAGGACTTCTAGTTTTAACTCTACATGTACATGTACATACAGTTAAAACTAGAAGTCCTGTCACGAACTGTGTGCTTATCTAGGCTTAATTACGTGTATGGATTGCACGCTATTGCCATATTGAACGGCATCCAAAGCACGGCAGGTTCTCCTGGTTACTCATAGCAGACACAGGCGATGTTTCTGCCAATGGACCTCCGGGTTACCCGGAGGTCCATTGGCTGAAACATTGCTTGTGCACAGGCCATATGTAGTTATGTACAGAATTTGATAGCCTTACTAGTACTATGGTCATAACGCGTAGATTAACGTGCATATCAACTTGCTATTTGGTCGCATTTCATGACATGACTTCTAGTTTTAACTGTATAGCAATTTGTTTATCTTGAAAATACTCGGCAGGTTAAGAGTTAATATTGTTAATCATATTGTTCACCCTTTGGAACAGAACATGATACATGTACATCATAATTTTTTTAAGGCAGGATGGCCGCTACATGTACATGTAAGTGAATGTGTACATGTAGGTTTGACCTTGGGCCCCAAGGCTGCACCTTGGTAATATTCAACTGACTTCCCTCAAATAATGAATATGGACTCTTCCAACAGTTCCCCTTGAACTGACATGGAAGATACCACTGGGGTTCAAAGGGTTCTGGGTGGCTTTTTATCTTGTAACTGTTGATTGTCTCTAAAATATATATGAAGTAAATAAAATAATGAACAATCATTTAAATAAAGTCTTATAAATACACTAAGACGTGTACAGTTAAAACTAGAAGTCCTGTCACGAATAGTGCGCTTATCTACATGTAGGCTTAATTGCGCATTGGAATTGCGCGCAATTGCCATATCAAATGGCATCCAAAGCACGGCAGGTTCTCCTGGTTACTCATAGCAAACACATGCAATGTTTCTGCTAATGGACCGCCGGGTTACCCGGTGGTCCATTGGCTGAAACATTGCTTGTGCACTTGCCATATGTACAGAATTTGATAGCTTTACTTGGGCCATAACGCGTACATTAACGCGCATATCAACATGCTATTTGCGCATTTCATGGCAGGACTTCTAGTTTTAACTGTACATGTACAGTCCACTTTCAAGGTTAAAAACCACTGCAGTGGCTATCACTAGTATCAGACTAGTAACATATACATGTACAGCGCATGAGAACCGATTAACCGCATGTTAAAACTGCTCACATACGGAATGTGGTGAGTGGATTGTAACTAAATTAGCCGTGGAGTGGAGTTATCACCCAAGCTACATGTATAACTTTCAAATTTTGTATATGTCGGCAAAAACAAAAGCAACGTTTCAGCCAGTGGACATCCGGGTTTAACCCGGAGGTCCATTGGCTGAAACTTTGCTGGTGCTGGTTATGCTTTGCAACAAGTTTGCAATTATTGCTCGGGTGGAATCTCCACTCTGTGGGTGATATAAGGCCTGGCCGTTTGAGGAGGGCTATTGCTCCGGCTCTCCTTGGCTCCCCTCAAATCATATTGGGGAGGGCCATAATTGCCCTCCTTAAACTGTAATGGCTCTCCTCAAACTTTCAATTCCCATATTGAAAACTGTGTATAATTAATGTAAGTGTGGAATAGCTCCCCTGAAACAGATTTAGGGAAGCCGTTGCGGCTCCCCTGGATTTTTCAAAAGGCCAGGCCTGGATATAGTGATAATACACTACACTCTCCACGTACTGTACATGTACATGTAAACTCCTTGTGTGTTATGTAAAAAAAAATTTGACAGATTGGGTTCGGTGGAAATTTCACTCTCAGTGTTTTCATCTTTCTTCATTCACTCTATGTACATGTACATGTACTATACCAGGGCTTATATTTCAACGAGAATCTGAGAATCGATTCGCACAAAGATTCGTGCAATAAAACCGACGAGAATCCATGTAGATTCTCGCTGCACCTCTACTAGGATTCGCGTGAAAAGAATTGAGTCAAATTAACCCTTTATCTAACATGAGAAAACAAATTAACCAATACAAGGCTAACATGACCTGAAATATCCTGACACTTTGTCAATAAAATTGCACAAATACACTGTATGGCTGTCATTGGAACTGGCTCATTGAGCCGGTTCCAACGACAGCCATACACTGTACAATGTACATGTATTTGTAAGATTTTATTGGTAAATATTGTTCATTTAATTATTTTATCATTTATTTATTATTTATTGTTTAAAAATTATCAAATTTGGTTTTAAAAATTAAAAAGGTGTGTTGGGTAAAAGGTTAACATGTGTTATTAGTATACATCTGTAGTTGAACCATGGTGCGTCATGGAATCCTGGGACACTCATAGTACATGTAGGTATGGATTCTCTCAACCATTTTCACGAGAATCCAAATGGATTCTCACAAATTTAGACGAAATATAAGCCCTGTATACTCTTGTGTCAACGGCAATAACAAAGTTTACATTAATTGTTGGGAGTTTGGTGACTCAGTGGTTACATGTACGTCTTTTCACTTCAAATCGAAAGCTCCACGGTTGTGTCCTTGTGGGAGGCACTTACATGTAATCCCTATTGCCCATGTGGGGTGGGGGGGGGGAGGGAGCACGGTGATGCTGAGTACTAAGACAGTGTATGTTGATAACTCGATGGTGCACTTGTCTTCAACCAATACTAACTTTGCTTTTCTAGATTAAGTACATGTACGTTGGGGAGTCTGACAGTTATTTGATGCTGCTCGGTGGTTCTCGCTGGGTACTCTGGCTTTCTCCACCCAAAAATTGTTCGATGCAAGGTGACCCTGGCTGTTGAAAGTGTCGTTAATCCCCAATTAATAAATAAATAAACAAACTTTTTAATAATGGCTTTATGTAATATGAAGAACATTAGACGGAACATGTAAACAGATGTACATGTAAATTGTTTCATTTTTATTGTAACTCAAAAACATTGCTTTACAACTCCTCTTTCTGACAAACACTACATTTTTTTTCCAATGATTAATAACACATGTACATGTGAATAAAGTTTTTGTGCAAAAGGTGAATAATTAATAAAAAATTTGAATGTCATTCTTTGTGAATCAGAATGGCACTTTTCAATTGTAGTTATTGTGTTACATGTACATGTTATTATGTAAAGTTCTAGTTTATTTAAGGGCGTGTACAATATACAGGCCTACAAGCATTCCAAAATATACAACATTTTTTAGCTCAACTTTGACGTAAGTCAAATTTGAGCTTATGCCATGGCCAGTCGTCCGTCTGTCAACAATCCAATACGGCTCAGGCTAGAGGCTGCTGTACTTATGAACCGATCTTTACTAAACTTCTATGTACCTTTGTTATCACCGTGGGACGAGAACGAGTGTTTTGGGGTCCGGTCCGAAATTCAAGTCGGCCGCTGACATTTTTTGTACAAAATTAGGTGCAATCAGTTTTTTTGTACAGAACTTCCATATGAAAGCTCTGATTTAAATAATTTTTTGTTTGAATGTTTCGTACCATGACATACATGTACATTACATATAATACAGGTTTTTTTCTCGTGCGTAAATTATGCAAATTAGACTAACTTTGATTTATTTAGTGTTACTTTCAGCACTGTTCATGTAAGTGCAAATGCCAAAACGGCTCGGACTAGAGGCCGTATTTATGAACCGATCTTTACGAAGCTTTTTGTGTACCTTTATCACCGTGGGACGAGAACAAGTGTTTTTGGGTTTGGTCTGAAATTCCAGCCATTTTGTACAAAATTAGGTGCAGTCAGATTTTTGCGTAGAACTTCCATATGAAAGCATTGATTTGAATAATTTTTTGTGTGAATGTTTAGTACCATGGGATACATCACATATAATACGTGTTTTTTCTCGTGCATAATTATGCCAATTACAAATGTAGACTAACTTTGATGTTTTTTGGTGTTACTTTCAGCACTGTAACTGCAAATGCCAATACGGCTCGGGCTAGAGGCCATATTAATGAACCAATCTTTACGAAACTTCTTGAGTACCTTTGTTATCACCGTGGGACGAGAACGAGTGGGGTGCGGTCCAAAATTCAAGATGGCTATCAGCAGCCATTTTGTACTTTAGTTAATGCAATCAGTTTTTTGTACAGAACTTCTGTATGAAAGCTCTGATTTGAATAAATTTTTGTATGAATGTTTAGTAACATGGAATACATCACATGTAATACAGTTTTTTTTCTCGTGCAGAAATTATGCAAATTAGATGAACTTTGATTTATTCAGCGCTACTTATACACTGTAAGTGCGCATGTCAATACGGCTAGGGCTAGAGTCTGTATTTATGAACCGATCTTCACGAAACATCTTGGGTACCTTTGTTATCACCTTGGGATGAGAACGAGTGTTTCTGGGTGCGGTTCAAAATTCAAGATGGCTGCCAGTGGCCATTTTGTACCGAAATTAGGTCAAATCAGTTTTTTGTACACAACTTCTATATGGCTGAGGCTAGAGGCCGTATTTATGAACCGATCTTTACGAAACTTCTTGGGTACCTTTGTTATCACCGTGGGATGAGAACGAGTGTTTTTGGGTGTGGTCCAAAATTCAAGATGGCCACCAGCAGTCATTTTGTACCAAAATTAGTGCAGTCAGTCTTTTGTACAGAACTTCTGTATGAAAATTCTGATTTGAATAAATTTTTGTATGAATGTTTAGTAACATGGAATACATCACATATAGTACAGGTTTTTTTCTCGTGCAGAAATTATGCAAATTAGATGAACTTTGATTTATTCAGTGCTACTTACTTATACACTGTAAGTGCACATGTCAATACGGCTCGGGCTAGAGGCCGTATTTATGAGCCGATCTTCACAAAACTTCTTGGGTACCTTTGTTATCACCTTGGGACAAGAACAAGTGTTTCTGGGTGCAGTCCAAAATTCAAGATGGCTGCCAGTGGCCATTTTGTACCGAAATTAGGTCCAATCAGTTTTTTGTCACAACTTCTACACAGCTCATATTTGTGAACTGATCTTCACGAAACTTCTTGGGTACCTTTGTTTTCACCTTGGGATAGGAATGAGTGTGTTTTGGGGTGCCTTTGTTATCACTGTGCTATGAGAACAAATATTTTGGGGTTCAGTCAGACCCACTCTGGGGCTCAAAGATTTTTTTCTAGTTTAGCATCTGACTGTCACCCACCTTTACAATACTTTACCTATACATTTGTTACAGGCAACGGTCAGTATTTATGTACAGACCGTTACAATACTTTATATGTACCTTTGTTATCAGGTCATTACCTAGATGTTTGTCATTGCTGTGTCACATACTATACATGTACATGTCTTTGTCTTGACAAGTTGAGCTACAGTGTCATTGACACTTTCATTCCAACAGCCAAGGTTGCTTCATGTCGAACAGCTTCATAGTAAGTTCATACATGCACATCTTCTAGTAGGTGGGGGAAGATAGAGTTTTCGGACACCAGCCATCTACATGTTAGGGTTTCGTAAATTGCGAAAACGGTCGTTTCATAACTTTTGTTCCCGTTACGTTCTCGCAAATGCTTGTTAAGGAGACCCATTTACCGTTCCCACAAAACAGTATGTTTTCATTAGATAAAATTTAAAAACTTAGATTAATTTTAGATCTGAAACGATTAAAGGGTTTTCTTGATCAATTAATCGCATGGATTAACCTTGGTTAACCGATTAATCACTTGCCCTAATAGGTAGCTGAATAATTGCTGTACTGTTGAATCGTTGATGATTATATAATTAAAACTTTACTCAACATAATGGACAAAACCGGTGTTACGGTATGGAAATATTATTGATATTGATAACAGAAAGAAATCTGAGAATCAGCAACAATAACTATGAATTCAATTATTCTGAAATTTAATTAAAAAAAATTAATATAAAATAAAATAATACAAAGATCTTTTACATTAATTGGTTTACAGAAAATAAAAACAATGGTACTTATCAATTATAGAATTAGTCCAAAATACAGTTTGACAGAATCCAGTAATCCAGTGGTGAAGAATCTTGTGGAGAAAGTGACCAGCTGGTAGTATAAATCCAAGAATGTCTCTTCAGAAACAGTATCCCGTAGATTTGTAATAAAATTTTCACTTAAAAATTTCAGCAGTCTCCAATAAAATATAACAAAATGCTCCACAAAATTCAAATGGAGTAAAAATCCAAGAAGTATTGGCGCCACAAACCATAGAGCACAATCTAATATCAGGGCTTGCCTTGAGTCGGGGCTGATCAGCCCAGGCCCCGAGATCAGCCCTGAGGAGCACTTGCTGGGGGCTTTTTTTCAAGCCCCGACATTTTCCACAAAAAAGCACTAACAATAATGGACAAAATGGAAAGTCAGCCCCGAAAAGGCCCCAACCTCAATATGTGGGGCACTTTTTTTAGGCCCCGACCATTTTACTCAAGGCAAGCCCTGTAATATAATGCCTATATTATGATTAAAATTAAACAGTCTCTCAGTTGCAGAATGAGGTCCCCAGCAGGTGAATTTGCTGATGCTATCCCATACAGCGGGCCAGTTTATCCTCTGCATGGGTACCTCTTTCTGTTTATGTTTGAGACCTTGATTCAATTTGAGGTTCACAGAGGGTAAATTTAGTTATGCAACCCTGCTCTGCAGGGCAGCATCACCAAATTCACCCTCTGGGGACCTCATTTTTTGTAAAATGTTATATGTACTGAGCTATTCTGAAATGTTATAAACATATATTTTTTGTATGTTATGCATATAAATATTTTTTTTTATCAAATAAAGTGCTTATCAGGAAATAAATGTTTCCGTAATTAACCTTAATCAACCCTTAATCAATAACAGTATGTAGTTGGTCTGAGGGGTATTGGTCTTTTGGGAATTGGCCTAAAGGGAATTGGTCTAAATTGTATTGGTCTAGTGGGAAGACATCTTTTTTTCCTACCCCTGTCATTTTTGGTAGGGTTTTCTTCTTGAGGGTTTTTTTCCTTGAGGGTTTTTTCCATGTGGGTTTTTTCCGGATACAAAAGTGAGGGGAGCAACCATACGCATGGATCATTCAGTTAAAAAAGAGAAGGTTTTGTACATGCACTCATTGAAAACTAATTACACATGTTGAGTCCACCGTTTTGATAACATTAATTAAATGATAAATAAATGATAAATAAATCACCAACTCAACGAAATAAATTAGACTAGTTCATACCTTGAAAACTAATTACACATGTTGAGTCCACCATTTTGATAACATTAATTAAATGATAAATAAATCACCAACTCAATGAAATAAATTAGACTAGTTCATACCTTGAAAACTAATTACACATGTTGAGTCCACCGTTTTGATAACATTAATTAAATGATAAATAAATGATAAATAAATCACCAACTCATGACGATATTTTTATATAGGACTAAATGTACTATGCATTAAACAAAAAAAAGACACAACTGTAATATTACTACTCGTATTTGTACATTGTACATGTATAAATTTTGGAGGTTAAAGTACAGTTGAATGTAGAACCCGGTGGGAGGGGGGGGGGGGGGGAATAACATCATGAACAGCTCAAGAATACAATACAATGATATGATCTTCGTTCCTAAAAAATCAATTCTTACATGAAGATGCTGAATAATTGTCAAATTACATGTAAATAAATCAAGAATGAGATAATATTGTAAGATACAGTGTAAATTGGTTATACATGTACAGTGCATGGATAATGCATTATCACTAAATCACCTGCAGAGTGGAGATTCCACCCAAGCAATAATTGCAAATTTCAAATTTGTCGCAAAGCAGCACAAGCAAAGTTTCAGCCACAGGTCCTCCAGGTTAAAACTGGAGGTCGATTGGCTGAAACATTGCTTCTGTTTTTTGTCCATACGTACAAAACTTGAAAGTGATACTTGGGGTGATATCTCCACTCCATCGGTGATTTACTAGCATTGTACAATCCACTCCCCTATAGCCCACATACTCTAACTGCCATATGGGTTGTCAAGGTGATGTAGTGAATTCTCGACCTTCCCTATGGATTGTTACAACCGATAATGTTACATCGCCGCATAATGTTACACCAACGCATAATGTTACAAAAAATGTAGTAAACAACCGATAATGTTATAAACTCCGCATAATGTTTTAACTTTTTTCAACCTGTTTTGTTATAAAAATCGACGCATAATGTTATAACTTTTTTCAACCCGTTATGTTACAACAAATTAACCGATAATGTTATAATTATAACTTCTGTATACTAATTCCAGTTACAGCTATTGTAGATGGACTTTACCACTTACCATTTATTGCCGCATAAAGGTATGTAATATTTGTACTACAGGTTTCTGCTCTGGTTAAGGCGAGAAATTACCCTCCCCCCCCCCCCCGCCCCAATTCCCTGGGATTTATCATAGAAGGACCTAGTCATGTTACATAGACGCAGATTATCCTAGTAACTCAATCGTGTGACGTCATTACCATGATCATAGAGTGCCCACATGGTGAAGGCGGGGATTAGAGATGGGCAAAATACCGAAAAACCGAACCGATACCGATATCATGGGGATACCGAAAAACCGAACCGAACCAATCTTTGAACACCGAAACCATCGGTATGTTCAGTTTGCCCTACTTTCGCTCATTTAAAAGGTCTTGTTGAAGATTGATAGCAGTTGAAGTGTTCATTTTCGTGAAAGAGGTGACTGATTTTCTTTTTCAGTTTTGTTATGACATGGACAGTTGAACTGAATTCTCAATAGACTACTACCTGTACATACTTTGCTTAGCAGTGATTTCTTGCCAAGTCTTGGCTGCCTTACCAGGCAGCCAAGACTTGGCTAGAAATCACTGACCAGATGGTATTTCTACTGTCATCAGGCCCACCTAAAGATTACATCTTCAAAACACACATTCTAAGATTAGACACCTTAAGTAGCCTTGAAATGATAAGGCGTGTTTAGAACAAGCCACCAAATTACTGTAGATATGATTTGTATTGGCAAAAGCATGACAATGTTGAGCTCATTAGCAGTGGCATGTGTAGCACTATGATAGAATGATACAAGAACAACTTATTCTGTATTTTTCTGACATGGATTCCCCTTTCGTACTATCTGTGAATCTCAAGCCACAAACCGAATACCGAACCGATACCGCGGTATGCCCACAAAAAAATACCGAAACCGATACCGAACTCAAAATTCCAATACCGCCCATCTCTAGCGGGGATGGTGGGAGAGGGGTGCTATTTTATCCTGTTGGTACGTTTACCAACATGCGTAGTCTCCACTTCCAGAAATGTAATGTACCATAGTCCCCTGACGCCTTTGGGGATGGACAACTGCCTCTGTTTCTGCTTGTTTTGGGCATCTAAAACTCATTTGTCGCATTTTTCTTAGTCATAAAAATATCTTATTGTTCATTAATTTGACATTTTAACAACTAACAGTGAACAAAAATGAGGTGGAGTTAAAAGAGGTCAAAAAGTTGGATGGAGCGAGGTACATATGGTGGATGTGGCGGGTTGGTAGTGTCGCACGGAACAAGAATAAGATGCGACACTGGGTATGAAGAGGAATGGGGTTTAGGAGGATTGGAAGAGGTGGGCAGGGATTAGGCTGAGAAAGAGAGGAGGTCATGAATTAGTACATCAGGGTGATTGTGCAAAGAAGGCTATCTAAGAATGCTATAAGGGAGTAGTGCTAGACGGTATGATAATATAGATGGTGGAGATGTTGGAAGAAGTAAAAGTGATGAATTTGGGATTACAGGTTCTGGAAAAGGCGGAATCACTAGAACAGGCAGTATAGGGAGAAGAAGGAGGCTGTGGAGGAGGAGTTGTGTTGATGTTGGTGTTGTGGCTGTGTTGGTGATGGTGTTGAGTAGTTATGTATGTTGAAAATGAGCCATTTTGTAGGACCCCGGGGCAGGGCCGGGGAAAGTGACGTGATGTCACGTGGCTGGGCGGTCATGTTGGGTTGTCATGATAGTGCACGTGGGTGGCCATGTTGTGGCGTCATTGTCATGATAATAGGAGGTAGGAGTGCGTATACGCAGCACGTGTTGTTATGGGGACACATGCTCCGTCTCACCCCTAACAACCCGACAATAGATATCGAATTAATCCAAACAAATCGACAATCTTCAGAAAACTGACCCAAACACTCCAGAAAACATTCCCAAATAAAGGTAGGATAGTATCCTTAATGAGGGTATGAGATGTATGAAGAGGTACTCATTGCGCTGATTTTCATAGCTTTCATTTTGAGACGTATGATTTTGCGCGCATCGTGCTCATTTTCATAGCTTTCATTGCTTCATACGACGAAAAGGGGGATTCCGTGGGTTTAGTATCCTTAAAATATAGGATAGTATCCTTACCTAATGTCCGACCATATAATGGACGCGTAATTTATCACAGAAATGGGTTTATTACAATAATGGTATATATTATTTAAAGTCAGAATGGTCCAATTATACACTGGGAACTGAAGAGTTCCCTCAAATACAGGCCGACGGTATCCACCTGAAACTGATGCCATGACAGTATAAATTACCAAAGATATGTTTATTTGAAGTTATAACATTATCGGTTAATTTGTTGTAACATAACGGGTTGAGAAAAGTTATAACATTATGCGTCGATTTTTATAACATAACAGGTTGAAAAAAGTTATAACATTATGCGGAGTTTATAACATTATCGGTTGTTTACTACATTTTTTGTAACATTATGCGTTGGTGTAACATAATGCGGCGTTGTAACATTATCGGTAGTAACATGGGTCATGTATTGATTCTTCCTAACAACAGACTTGTCAGTATATGCCCAGATATAAGGTCTCAACTTCAATACACCATCTTGAAAACCCACGTCTCGGCCTCGCCTTTGGGTCATGTAATGACTCATCCTAATGAACTTGTTGATATTTTCCCAGAGAAAGGGCCTTGAGTAATAACCTCTAAAAAGCAATTGGCATTGACAACACATGTTGCTACATGTCCATGTAGATCAAATATTAAAGTAATTAAAATACCCTGCATATTTATTGTGATCAATCCTTATTTGACTGACTTACTCAAATAGTTTAAATACTTTTCACGTACAAGAAGTCAGAATGAATTAATACAAGGCATCCACATTGTGAAGTTTCACATACAGGAAGTCAGAATGAATTAATACAAGGCATCCACATAGTGAAATTTCCACCTTGAACCAAGTGGTCCATTAACTGAAACATTGCTTGCACTTCAGGACCTATACATTGTATAACAGAATTTGAGGGTTATGTTTTTTGGTGGAAACTTCACTCCATGAATGTTTAATTGTAATCCATTGCAGACCGGGGTGCGGTGGCATTGCGGTAACCGGTTCTCGTCAGATCACCGAAGTTAAGCAATGTCGAGTCTGGATAGTCCTTGGATGGGTGACGTTCTGAGCGATTGATTCGGACTCCCATGTTGTGTCCTTGGGCAAGGCACTTAACCCTGGTGGTCCATGGTGGCACGATGGCGTTGTGTACTAAGGCATACTGCACGTCGATTGGGCACGTCTTAACCCTTTACCCAACGCAGGCGATATCAAAATTTATTATTTTAAATATCATTTTTTCAAATTTTTCAAAAAACTTCAACAAAACCATATCATGTGACCCCTCGTTGGAACGAGCTCGTTCCAATGAGGGGTCACATGATATGGTTTTGTTGATATTTTTTGAAAAATAATATTTTTTCAACTGCTGAATTTGCATATTACGCGGGCGGATGCGGGCGATTCGTTGGGTAAAGGGTTAAACCAATCTAACCCTGCATGTGCTGCAGTGCGGAGTTACGATGTCAGGGAGCTGAAGATCTAAGAGAAGTCTCTGACTAATCGTCGCCTTAGTGCTAGAATGTTCTATGTCCCCTTTGGGACTATGTATTACCTCCCCTTTGGGACATAGAACATTCTAGCACTCAGGCGATGTAATATTGGCAATTGTTTCTTGAGTCAATGTCCGACACGATATTAGTTGTATATTAGTTGTAAAATCGTCGTGATTCACAGTCATCGATCATTACAGCTGTAATTAATTTCTAGGGCACCTGAGTGAAAAGGATATACTTATTGTCGTATTTTGCACAACTCTCACAATTTTGTGGTCGAAATACATGTATGAAACTCAACAATCTCAACTCAACGAATTGACGTTGGCGTTACCATTACCAACATTCATAAAATACTTACGTTTTTAATCAGTTAGAATTTTTTTTTTTTAATTCCAACAAATGCAACATTCCGACACAAACGTACATAAATTTGCTTCGGAAAGTTATTGATGACTGGTTATCATTCTGACATTCTGTGACATCAACATGCAGTAGTTTATTTGGTCTAATCTATTTCACAATTAATGCCGAGATTACTCTCCCTGGAGTTAATCCATTTCACTCCAAATGTCTTGTCCAGTTTAATTATTGCATTCATTGTCCACGTAATATCGGGTGGGTTTAATACTTTTGTTTCACCTCGGACCTGTGGTATTCATGTAACGGTCGCTTGCGCAGTAGTGTGTGTACATATAATATTGTTATCTACAAATCTACTGTTACTACCATCATCAAAGCCTAAAACAACATTTTCTTACAACTGAACTTGATATTTCACAAAATATTTCATTAAACATTATGAATTTGTAATAAGAATTGTGATTGATTTGTATGTATCAAATATGTATTACAATACATGTATGTAAAATGTAATTGAATATTTGGATGATATTCTATCCAGATTTATTAGTTACAGGGGCAGATAATTAGAAACCAAAATAAGTATCGTTGAATGGTGTGGTGGGATGGGATGAGTAAAACTTATGCAGGGGAACATATTGGTGCCATACACAAGACTTACCAAGTGTCTTGGTAAAATTTACTAAAATATCTTTCCCCAGGGGGGAGATTTACCCATTCCACATTGACACACCACACAAGTGTGATTTTTCACTCACCAGACCACATTCCATAATTATGACGCAATCAAAATAAAACTTCTGCTTGTTCAGTCGATTTATCTTTAACCCTTTACCCAACGTAACGGCCAAAACCGGCCAGCGCTATTCTCAAAAATCGCCAATTAATTTTCACTATTTTTTTCATTTTTTGTCTCAAAAACATAGGTTATGACCCCTCGTTGGAACGAGCTCGTCGAGCTCGTTCCAACGAGGGGTCATAACCTATGTTTTTGAGACAAAAAATGAAAAAAATTAGTTATTCAAGAATTTTTTTTGCAAGTGTCGTCTGCTTTTCATGTTAGGTAAAGGGTTAAGGAGAAATATAAATTACATATGTACGTAGGCCTGGTTGGAAAGTGTCTCAAAACGTTTTGTATATACTAAAGTTATATAATTAATTATGTTGGTCTATAGGCCCGGCTTTTAAGCCCTGGAATCTCAATTAATGGAAGATCTGTGGAGGTGCAACTGCTTAAAGTTACTACATGCAGGCTGAGCAGGAAGTCTACCAGGCATTTTGCTGGGTCTGAGCCACTGAACTGAAAACTCAAATCTTTTGGGGAAGTTGACCCAACAGGAGTCGATTCCTAATCTACGGCACCCAATCACCTAGCTACATGTATAAATGCTCTGTCACCATACTGTACCAACAGAGCTAACAGAAACTTTGATAAAGCCATGAGGGTTGTATCTAACTCTGCCGGTATGTTAGTTCACATTTACAGTGGAGCTGAAGCAGTTAAAGGGTTTTCTTGATCGATTAATCATACAGATTAACCTTGGTTAACCGATTAATCATTAGTTTTAGTAGGTAGCTGAATTATTTCCGTACTGTTGATGATTTAAAGCATTAACTCTTCAAAAGTAACGGACAAAACCAGCAAGCGCAAAACATAAAAATCTTCTTCAAATTTTATTACGTTTTCAATTTTTGTCTAAAAAACCCCATAGCTCATGACCCCCTTATTGGAACGAGCACATTGAGCTCGTTCCATTGAGGTGTCATAAGCTATGTTTTTGAGACAAAAATTGAAAATTTTTAGAAATTAAGGAATTTATTTTGCAAGTGTTGTTTGCTGTCTGCAACAGAAAAAGAGTTAAAAATGACCATTTCCAGCTATTGATACAGTACAATGATCGGGGGCGTGGTAGCGTTGTGGTAACCAGTTCTCACCAGATCACCGAAGTTATGCAACGTCGAACCCGGTTAATCATTGGATGGGTGAACGTCTGAGCAATCGATTCAGACTCTCGCACTGTGTCCTAGGGCAAGGCACTTAATTGTCTGATTAACTGATTGTCCACATGGGGGCACAATGACGCCGTGTTCTAAGGTGTATTGCACGTCGATGGTGCGCAAGTCTTTAACCCTTTACCCAACGCAGACGATATCAAAATTTATTAATTTAAATATCGTTTAATTTTTTTCGAAAAATGTTAACAAAAACATATCATGTGACCCCTCGTTTGGAACGAGCTCGACGAGCTCGTTCCAACGAGGGGTCACATGATATGGTTTTGTTAAAAATTTTCGAAAAATGATATTTTTTCAGCTGCTGAATCTGCATATTACGCGGGCGGATGCGAGCGATTCGTTGGGTAAAGGGTTAACCAATCTAACCCTACCTGTGCTGCAGTGCGGAGTTACAATTTTGGGGAGCTGGCAGCTGCTTGTCGTTGCTCGGTGCTTCTCTCCGGGTACTCCGGCTTCCTCCACCCGTAAAACTGTCACGGTCATGATCAGCCATTGTGCAATGTGCAGACATGTACATGTAAGTACATGTATCTGACCTTAAACACCAATAATAAATAATTAAACAGTACAATGATCATACAAGTGAACAAGTATGTCTGTACATATTACTACATAACTTGCAAGCTTTTATCTGTCCCATAATAATTGATGCAAGTGAAGTCAGTGTGACAAAATTTGCCTGTTTTAGAGCATGTTTGTTCCTTTGTTAACCCATATAATACAGTAGGTTAAGTCAATGGTTAATCGATCAATTACTTTTTTTGATCGATCAAGACATTGATCATTGGTTAATTGATTAATCGGTTAACTGTTTCAGCTCTAATTTACAGTACATCCCTCCCCAAGACCTATATTCAAGAATTAATAATTACATGTACTGAATTTTTCCCAAACCATAGCTTATGACTCCTCATTGGAATGAGCTCATTCCAATGAGGGGTCATTGATCATAGGCTATGGTTTGAGAGAGAAAAATTAATATATAGAATGGCGATTTTTGTATATTAATATGGAGTCGGTTTTGGCTGATTTGTCAGGTGAAGGGTAACTGGCCTGTCATATGTGACAGGTATGATTTATTTTTTCTTGTCTCCACCCAATGTCTGGCTGTCAGTGACAGGTGGACAGATGTACATTTCAAGCCCTGCCCCCAAGACCGTTATTCAAGAATTAATAATTACTGAATTTTTTGGGGGAATTGTTGCTGTTGTGATTTGTAATTATCAACATATACCTGAGATAATAGTGAGTTTTGAGACTGAGATTTACGTGTACCTGCAAATCGTTTTTAAGCTAACATTCGATACAACTAGAACAGATTTCTGTTATAATGGTCTATAGGTCCAGTTTTAAGCACAGAAATCTCAATTAATGGAAGATCTGTGAAAATGCAAGTGCTTGAATTTATTTTGATATCGCCTACATGTATGTAATGTATACAGTAATTCCACCAGATATTGCTGTACATGTAGGTCCGAGCCACTGAACTGAAATCACTATTGTACCTGTTGAGACCTTGCTTTTCCCATTACTGAAGGTTGTGTGTTACATGTGTGTATTGATAACAACTTGGGCGCGGTGACGTCGCGGTAACCGGTTCTCGTCAGATCACCAAAGTTAAGCAACGTCGAGTGCGGTTAGTAGTTGGATGGGTGACCATTTCAGCGACTGATTCGCATTCCCGCGTTGTGTCCTTGGGCAAGGCACTCAACCCTGGTTGCCTACATGGGGGCACGATGACGCTGTGTACTAAGGCGTACTGTACGGCGATGGTGCGCATGTCTTCAACCCAATCTAACCCTGCCTGTGCCGCAGTGCAGAGTTCAGAGTTACGGTGTTGGAGAGCTGGCAGCTGCTTGTCGTTGCTCGGTGGTTCTCTCCGGGTACTCCGGCTTCCTCCACCCGTAAAACTGTCGCCGACATGGTATGACCCTGGCTGTTAATGTGTCGTTAAACCCTAATAAAAAAAAGAAAAAATTGATAACAACTCACAATTGGGTGTTAAATCAGGTAAAATTATCAAATGAATTTGCACCTGTCACAGTGTGTAATATGACAGAGAAATTTGCTTGTTTCATCTAACATTTTTATTCTACAAACATCAAGTAAATAATATTAAACATGAGTATTTTGTATTTTCTATATTTGTATAGGATGAACATATAAGGGTTATTACAATAATGTGAATCGTAATTTCAAATGTTACTGATACATGATGTACAGCTTGTGAGGAGAAACCACAGATACATGTACCTCAGAAAGTACATGTATACTCTAGTAAGTGGTACAGAGTACCACACTCACCCTGGCATGTCTGTCGAAAACCACATACAGTACAAGTCAAAATAAGTTGTAACATAACCACAATAAACTAATTATACTGCTGCTCCAGCACTGTTAAGATCAGAATCTGACATCATTTTCTGGAAAGCTCTTACTGAGAGCTCTCCAGAAAATGATGTCAGCTTCTGGTCCTACCAGTATAGGAAGAGAAAGATACATAGTTTATAGTGGTTATCCTGCAACTTATTTTGACATGTACTGTACCTTGACCTTTGCATTATTAATTATAGTACAGTGTACAACCCGAAAACACCCAAGCCCACCTCTGGCCAAACAATCCACTGCAGTTTGACCCAAATCAGTCGCTACATTTTGACCAAAACCGGCCACTAAGAGAATCCAAACCACCCTCCAGTACAAATATTATGAAATGAACATTTTCTATACATTTGTTAAGTTTGAGTAATTTTAATTGATTTTTTGTTTTTATTTTTTTTTCCCATCAGAAGACTTAATTGGAAGGTTTTTGCCTGATTGATGTTTGTGTAAACATTGTTGCAAAGAGCAATTTTTATTAATACCTTGTAAAAAAAGAAATGAACACTGATCTCATATTGAGTACATGATAGAAGAATATTTGTAAATACTCTTGTGTTCCTAATAAACTTACATGCATGTTTATTAATTTTAGGGCATTTTTCCACCCTGTATGCACCTTATTTGGGCCTGTATGCAGATTAAAATTGCCCTTCTGGGGGGGGGGGGAGGGGGTCCACCCTGTATGCACCTTATTTGGGCCTGTATGCTGATTAAAATTGTCCTTTTTGGGGGGGGGGGGGGGGGTCCACCTTGTGTGCACCTTATTTGGGCCTGTATGTTTATTAAAATTGTCCTTTCATCGGGTTGGGGGGTGGGGGGGGGGATCTTCAAATTAGTAAATCTTCACTTGATTGTGCGACTGTTGTTTAACACATAAAAGCCCAAACGCCTATTAGTTTTCTTTAATAAAACTAACTGCAATACTGGAAAATAAGTTGGCTTTTAATAAAATTAACTAGCATTACTCCCCCAGCCCCTCAATGGATTTCCACCCCGTTCTATATTATGGATCTGTGCTTTTATTTAATTTTGATAAATGTTCCACCCCATACTTTTATTTCCACCTGTACTTTTATTTGGAACACAAGAGTAGCACCGCACCCTGTAGGACTACATGTATGCGCTTATCGTAGTTAACTTATAGCCTAGTAGCCAACATATGTGGTTGCTTCTACATATTATTTTGTTATCAGGTATTAACAACTGCCAAAGGCAATTTTTAATACGTGCTGAAAAACGAATATTTAGAAACCAGCCCTGCGCCCATATTCTCTACCTGATATAAGAATATTTGTAAATGTAAAAACAAAATTCATTAAGAGCCCACCACCTATTGAAAAATGTCCCCGGTACATTTCAATACACGATAAAAAATAATATTTGTAAAAAAATGACCCGCATGACAGACTCACATTTATAACATTACCGGTGCTTTAATTTTTTCAGTGTCATTTTTCAGACCCCAATCATTTTTATTCCAGTATATTTAAGATTTCCAACATGTTTTTTTATGTATATTTATTTACTGAGGACGGTTTGGGTCAAATTCTTAGAAGATATTTTGGTCACTGTGGAGGACGATTTGGGTTAAATTAGGGGCCAGTTTGGGTCAAATTGCAGGAGGACGGTTTGGCCAGAATTTTGGGAGAAATTCTCTGTACAATGTACATGAACTTAGTCAATTAACATCGACTGCTGAGGCAAAAGACCCCCACTGCCCACGTGGGGGCACGGTGACGCTGTGTACTAAGGCGTACTGCACGTCAATGGTGCACCTGTCCTCAACCAATGCTAACACTGCTTGCGTGGAGTTGGTATGTTGGGGAGCTGACAGTTGCTCGCCGTTGCTCGGTGGTTCTCTCCGGGTACTCCGGCTTCCTCCACCCGTAAAACTGTCACGGTCATGGTTAGACATTGTGCAGAAATATGTGACCTTAAACACCAATAAATAAATAAATAAATAAATGAGGCAAAAGCCAAGAAAAATATTCTTTCTCGGCAATAAAACTGTCGACGAAAATTAAAAAAAGAATATCTCCTTAGCTGTAAAGTGAAGATTCAGACACTTAACCCCGATTGTCCACATGGGGGCACGATGACGCCATGTACTAAGGCGTACTGCACGTTGATGGTGCGCATGTCTTCAACCAATTTAACCCTGCCCGTGTTGCAGTGCGGAGTTACGATGTTGGGGAGCTGGCCGCTGCTCGTCGTTGCTCGGTGGTTCTCTCCCGGTACTCCACCTCCCTCCACCCGTAAAACTGCCACGGTCACGATTAGCCATAGTGCATAAGTATGTGACCTTAAACACCAATAAATAAATAAGTGAACATTCAGGTTTGATTATGGTATTAATATATTACCTGAATTCATTTTTGTCCACGGCTCACTATTGTTATGGTGTCAAACAAAGCAACGGTCCTTTAGAGAATCAATAAACTTCACTTGTATTCGTTTAGGTCTTGCCCATAATGTTTTGGATTGCTGAAAATAGACCGGGGGGGGGGGGGGGGGGGGGGGGGGGGCTCCTGTGTTGCTAAAAGTGGCCATGTAAAGAATTGGCATTCGGGCTTACCAAAACAACATTTTTCAACCGAAGACGTGGCCAGTCATGAAGAAGTGTCGGAATCCCCTGACCAGTACTGACTGACTAGTGTGGACTGCTGACCCCCAAGTTCATACCCATTTAGAGATATCCAGACAGTTCTTCTGTGCTTACGTTACAGATGTTTCATTAGAAGCATCTTCAACTCTATCACAAAATGAATATCTGAATCTAAAATGCTGTTTCAAAACTACCGAAACAGAAAGTGTTTTTGTCGATGCACAGTTATTTTCGTATGGCAATTGTTTTGCAAATTATTCATTTAATTGACAGGGGATGACTTGGTATTATGTATTTAGTCATGTGTTTTGTTATGCTGAATCAGTTTTTAGCTCACCGAAGGGAGCTCAACTTATCACTTGCTGTCCGTTGTCCGTCGTCCGTCGTCGTGAACATTTTTCAAACGACTTCTCCTCTGAAACCACTGGTCCGATTTTCACGAAACTTCATGTGGATGTTCATTACTATATGGCAATTCATGTTTGTTCAAATGAAATGGCCACGTCCCTCTGTATGGGGCATAACTCTGATAGCACCTTATGAATTATAGAAAAATTATTAAAAAATCTTCTTCTCCAGAACCAGTGGGCAGAATCTTTTGATACTTGGTATGCAGCATCTTGGTATGGGTCTGATTCAAGTTTGTTCAAATCGGCCCCCCTGGATTCACATTTGGGCTCAGTATAGAAGCCCGAATTCGAACTTAGTGCATTTCAGGCAAATTTCTTAAAAAATCTTCTTGTCCAGATCCAGCAGGCAGAATCTTTTGATATTTGGTATGCAACATTGTAGGGTGGGTCTGATTCAAGTTGTTCAAATCGGCTCCCTGGATTCATATTTGGGCTCAGTATAGAAGCCAGAATTCGAACTTAGTGCATTTCAGGCAAATTTCTTAAACAATCTTCTTCTCAATATCCAGCAGGCAGAATCTTTTGATATTTGGTATGGAACATTGTGGGGTGGATCTGATTCAGGTTTGTTCAAATCGGCCCCCTGGGTTCATATTTGGGCTCAGAGTCTTTGGATATTGGGTATGCAGCATGCTTAGGAGGTGGGATTCAAATTTGTTCAAGCCATGTCCCAAGGTCCATATTTGAGCTCACTATGGGAGCCCGGATGATGATAACTTAGTTCAAAATGAGGAATTTTCTTAATAAATCTTCTTCAGATCCAGCAGTCGAAATGTTTTGATATTTGGTATGCAGCAGGCAGCATTAGGGGGTGACATTGAAGTTTGTTCAAGCCATGTCCCTAGGTCCATATTTGGGCTCACTGTGGGAGTTTGAATTGTAACTTAGTTCGAAATGAGGAATTTTCTTGAAAAATCTTCTTCTTCAGATCCAGCAGTCGGAATGTTTTGATATAAATTTTTTTTTTTAGATCCACTGGTCAGAATCTTTGGATATTTGGTATAAGCTTTTCTTAGGAGGAGCAGATACAACTTGTTGAAATCAATTCTCTGGGTTGATATTTAGGCTACCATGTCAGAGGTGAGCGCGTCAGCTCCCCTGGGGCCTCTTGTTTTAAAACATTTCTACTGCACAATTTTCATATTTCACGGCGGATGTAGCCTTTTATTTGGGAAGGGTTAATTGCTCTCTAGGTGGCACTGAGTCTCACTGTTGTCTACTCTCAAAAAAGTAAAAAGATCAGATGTAATTGTGTACAAGAATGACAGCTGTCGTCAGAATCGAATGACTGTAATCAGACTTAAAATTCATTGAATTTATTCTTGTAAATGATTCTCGTAATACAAACAATGAGAATCAAGTTTGATTCTCGTGAAAATTCAAATGTTTACAGTTAATTATTTGTTTAACCCTTTACCTAACATGAAAAGCAGACGACACTTGCAAACAAAATTGTTGAATAACTAATTTTTTTTCAATCTCGTCTCAAAAACATAGGTTATGATCCCTCATTGGAACGAGCTCGACGAGCTCGTTCCAAAGAGGGGTCATACCCTATGTTTTTGAGACAACAAAAAAATGAATCTATAATAAAAATTAATTGGCGATTTTTGTAAATAGCACTGGCCGGTTTTGTTAATGGCCTGGAAAATTCAACTTAGTACTACTTTTTGTTTGTTTCCTCACAATAAGGTCACTTTGACTTACCATTGGTGTCATGTGAAGTAGTGGCTGCCTATACATGCAGGCAAGATGGTATTAGAAACCACTGCCAAAGGACTGTACGCGTAAGTTACTTCCACCAGCAAGGTCACCAAAGGCCAGCATATTGGAACATTGTTATATATATACATTTCATACTCGGATGAGACACTAAACTAACCAAAGTTGGAGCTGTAAGCCATTAACTCTTAACCTACAGAGTATTTTAGAAATATTTTCTATCAAATCTAGTCATTGCTGCTATTGCCATAAAGCAGTCATGACTAGATTTCATGAACACTTCATCTATATTTAACTTCAGGAATCATTGACTAAAAAAAACTATATAATTTACACAGTTAAATTTGACTAAATGTGCCTGAACTTATTTCACTCGCAAGGGAAATCTTCTCCTGGACAGGAATATCCACCAGCAGCTTGCAAGCAGTTAAAGGTTAAACTTGAGTAATTTATAAGTATGAGGTTTGTGGGGTTTTTTTACAATGAAATACATGTACATGTATCTACTGGTTAAACTCCAAAGGGTATACATGTCATGTAACAATACTCTCAAATTGTAAATTATGTAAGAACTGATAATTGATTTGCGCATCAGAAGTCCGCGAGAATCAAAACTGATTCTTTTGAGTTGGGACCAAGCCGAGAAGTCCTAGGTTCGAATCCCACCGCAGCAACCACATTGTGTCCTTGGCCAAGACACTTAATCCCAGTTGCCCACGTGAGAGCACGATGACTTTGTGTACTAAGATGTACTGTACGTCGATGGTGCACTTGTCTTCAACCAATACTAACAAGTGGAGTTAGTACGTTGTGAATCTGACAGTTACGCGTCGTTGTTCGGTGGTTCTCTCCGGGTGGGTACTCCGGTTTCCCCCACCCGTAAAACTGTCTTGACACAAGGTGACCTTGGCTGTCGTAAGTGTCGTTACACTCCAATAAATAAATATTTGATTGGTCAATTCTAAAAGAAAGCTTTCACCGAAAAAATCTATCAAATTAATGTGCGCGTGTAAATAGAACTATTTCAAAACATAAACGAAACCACGATGCCTGATTTCATTTGTTATAAACATCATTAAAATTCCAATGATAAGAAATGTATAAAGACTTAAAAATTATTATTTATAAAGCTGAATTGTGGACCTATATTTTCACGTGGCTATGACGTATGACTGCGTGTAGCTTTGTCGCGTCAGAGTGATATGCATGATGTTCAAGGTGGAATTCCATTTTTAACCCTTTTGTTTCTATCTAAAAGATGTGTTTTTGGAACACCGATGTCATAAGAAAGACAGAATATGAAATTCGTATTTTGGTCATGCTCGATTTATGCAACGAGTCTTAAAATTTTTCTGTTTTGTGGGACCTCTGGCGAGGTGAAACAGAAAGCTCGTAGACGAGTTTCATAAATAAAGTATGATCATATATCACTCATTCCATATTTTCCATATGTCAACTGATCACCTATTGAAATCTTATGATATGTTATTTCTCACTTTGTGAATATTGTATATACAACAATTTACTTCAATTATATTCTCGAAATAATATTTGAAGATCTTTTTAAAAGTATGTATGATGTTCGAAAATATTTCTTGTGTAATAAAATGGATACTCTTAATATATTGTTGTATTTATTATTATTTACAAGACAATTCAGAGTTATATGTTCTTGTAGATGTTTTTCAGTTTGTTCATTAGCAAAATTTGCAAAGCATAGTTCTATTTTTCCAAACCACCCACATTATCCCGTAATTAATCTGTTCTTTTACACTAAGTATCTAAGCATAATTTTGGAATTATTCAGGGGGAGGCCACCAAAAATTTGCAAGACGTGACGTGGGGGTGGGTGGGTCTCTTGGGTGGGTCTCTTGAGTGCGCCAAAAATGTGCATTTCCAACTTGTGCAATTTTTTGAATTTTTTAAAAATATATCAATATATCAGCTAATATATACCATCATTTGTGGTTCAAACCTTAAAGATGATGTTGTACATCACACCCTTAACATAAATACAACATCAGGAGGCTTTATATGTGAGAATATTGGGCTTAAACTGGAAAAATGTCACACGTTAGTAGGGGGGTGGGTGTCTTGTTCGAAATGTAGAAAATGTGCAGACAATATTTTGGGAACAATTCAAATGAAAATTTGTTCCCGTATATGTACACCTGCTCTGGCTAAGCCTGATAATGAACAGCTTGTCATTTGTAGATTGGGGCCCACAGCAGCCCACAGAGGTTTAAATTGGTGGTACCAGTTTAACCCTTTACCTAACATGAAAAGCAGACGACACTTGCCAAAAATGATTGAATAACTAATTTTTTTCATTTTTTGTCTCAAAAACATAGGTTATGTCCACTCATTGGAACGAGCTCGACGAGCTCGTTCCAATGAGGGATCATAACCTATGTTTTGTGACAAAAAATGAAAAAATAATAAAAATTAATAGGCGATTTTTGAGAATAGCGCTTGCCGGTTTGGCCGTTACGTTGGGTAAAGGTTAAGAACATTATGAAAACCCCCTAAAGACAGCTGTGCCTACTAAGTTTATAAGCTTATTTTGGATTTTAATAGGAGAGTTGGGGGTAGGTGTCTGAGAACGGTAGTAGAAAATTTGAACGTAGGGGTGGGTGGGTGTAAAAAGGAGCCGAATAAAAATAGGACGTCACGTCTTGCAATTTTTTAGAGCCCCCCCCCCCCCCCCTAAATTATTTACGATTATTTGTCCAAAGTAAATAGCCCAACATTAATTCTTTGTCCGTCCGTTTACGATGCTTATCCAGGCATTCACTTGAAAATTGTGTGTCCAAAATCTTCCTTGGAAACCATGGGAAGTGGAGTAGAGCTTGTTTATCGCGGTTAATACCCAAGTTTGCTTTTTAAATAAGACAGGGTAACTAATTCTTGGTGGTGTAAGTTCTCTCAAGTGGACATCATAGGTGTAATGTGGCAGTAAAACTCCCCAATTCTCAACAGAACAGCCCACGTGATGTATTGTCCGTTAGTGGGTTTACGATGTTAACCAATCAGAACCGTGGTTGTACCATCCATGTCAGTTCATTGGCTGCATTTGGAAGAGTTCATATTTTCTGGGGGTAGACGTAGACCAATTAATGTTTGCAACATTCAACCTTGGAGCTGCACGTTGAAAATATCCCCTGGTCCACTCTACACATTCGCTTAGCAGCCATCCTACTGTATGAAAATTATGACATATCATGTCCCAGGATTGGAAAAGCGGTCTCTCTGTTTGAAAGGGTTAATGACAAACGGGAATCAATAAATCCGTATTCTTGCAACTTGAAAACATCTTTCATTTCTCCATCCCCCATTTCCATCCCTCAGACTTTTCTCAGAGCCAACCCTGGTAATAGTAGTAATAACCTGAATGGGGAGCATTGCAGTTTATGAACGATCAGAAACAATTAACTGCCCTCCATCTTATTAGCGACTGCGCTTCGGCTCGCTTATTACCGGTTATCAGTTATTTTTGTTGGGCCGTTCGTAAACTGCACTGCCCTCCAAAATCATGTTCTGGTTTCTTTCAGCTTTTTAGGTTAACTTGACAAAGTCAAGATAAATCTATTTCCATCACTCATGCGGACGTCTGTTTGTGAGTCTGTTCACATTTTCCTTCAGCACAGGCTACACCCTGTAGTTCTTGTCCGATCGTCGCGAAATTTCATATGCACGTTTGAGGTCATGTCTAAATGAGAACGCCCCCTTTTGGTCGCGATCGGTCAACCGTGATGGCTGCCGAGCCCAAAACCATAAAACTTTTAACACAGTCTACAGGTCGTATTTATGAAGGGATTTCATTGTAACTTGGTAGGATGACTCTGTATAATGTACAGACGAGAACATCCCCTACTGAACATGATCCTCCAATCGTGACTGCTGCTCAAGCCTGAAACCCGAAAACGTGTAGCACAGTCTACAGGTCGTATTTATGAAGGGATTTCATTGTAACTTGGTATGCTGATTCGGTATAATGTGTAGATGAGAACGTCCCCTTTCAGTCGCGATCAGTCGACCGTGACGGCGACATGGGCCCAAAGCCCCAAACCCGTGAACACAGTCTACAGGTCGTATTCATGAAGGGATTTCATTGTAACTTGGTACGATGACTCTGTGTCATATCCAGATGAGAACTTCTCCGTTTGGTCGCAAAAACTGTCAACTATGATGGCTGCCTATCCCGAACCCTGATAACTTTTAGCACTGTCTGTAGGTCGTATTTATGAAGGGATTTTGTTGCAACTTAGTAGGATGACTCTGTGTAATGTCTAGATGAGAACGCCATATTTTGGCCGTAATCGGTATATTGATTCGCTACAGGGGTCCCATTCTAATTTCTTCAAATCAAGTCCATTGGTTAATATCTCTACTGAAGGTGCGAATGTGAACGTAGTGCAATATAGGGATTAATTTGTAAATATCGTCTTCAGATTCAGATGATATATGATACAAAACATCCTTATGGGACAGATTCAAGGTTGTTCAAATCAAGGCCTTTGAATAATATTTGGGCTTCCTGTTGGAGCCCGAATTTTTAATGGCTGCAATATCAGGAATATTGAAGGGGTCAGCACCAACCCCTCTCCTCGCGCTCCCCTCGCCTCCGAACCCTTGACATTCAGTGTAGTGTAGTTCAAGTACGCAAGAATGTATTATAAATATCTTCTTCAGATTCAGATGGTATTCGGTACAAAACATCCTTATGGGGCAGATTCAAGGTTGTTCAAATCAAAGCCTTTGAATAATATTTGGGCTCCCTGTTGGAGCCCGAATTTGTAAGGTCTGCAGTATGAGGAATATCTTCACAAATTTTCTTCTGATGAATCCCCCAATCTAAATCTTTTGATATATGGTATACACCACTCTTTGGGTAGTCAGATTCAAGTTTTAAAAAAATCAAGCCTCTGGGTTAATATTTCGGTTCCCTATTGGAACCCAGGTGTTAACTTATGCAATATGAAGTATAATATTTTAAAATTTTCTTCCCCAGAACGACTAGCCAGAATCCTTTGATATATGGTATACTGCACCCTTATGGGGTCCGATTCAAGTGTGCCCAAATCAAGTCATTCGATTACTATTTGTGCTCCCTACTGGAGCCCAAATTTTTACTTGGTGTTGTATGGGAAATATTCTTTTTATCTCTTCTGATCCAAAGGGCATGTGAGCCATTGCCATCACTTGACGTCCGTCGTCGCCCGGCGTTCGTCATCCGTGAACTATTAACATGTTCATCTTCTCTGGAACCACCTAGCCAATGCGAAGCAAATTTGGCAGGAATGGTCTGTGGGATGTCCTCTATACAGGATGGTAATTTTGTTTCTGTCGGTTTAAAAACATGGCCGCCAGAGGCATTCTTGTATTCTGATTGGTGGATTTTCAAAAATCTTCTCTGAAACTATAAGACAAACTGTTTTGAAACTTCAAATACTTGATGAGGGGGACATCCCTCATTTAATCCTTTCCCTAACATGAAAGGCAGACGACACTTGCAAACAAAATTATTGAATAACTAATTTTTTAGCACACCTGACTTTCAGTCAGGAGAGCTATAGTGATCACTCACCGTCCGTCGTTCGTCGTCCGTGAACATGGTGTTTGCGTCTTCTCCTTCCAAACCGCTGAACTAATTTAATTGATATTTGAGATAATAGTTTGTTATGACATCGCAGTTTGATTTTGTTCAAATCAAGTTGTCTCGCCCCTTGGTAGGGCCACACCCAAAAAGTGTGCTGAAATCTTAAAAAACCTTCTTCAGCAGTGGCAGAGACTTGATATTTGGTGTGCAGCTTCCTTTTGAGGTGTAGACTCAGATTTGTTGAGAAGTTTGATGGGCTATATTTGGCGTCGTTGTGGGAGGGGTAAAAGTTTTGGCCCCGCCCAAAATGTCTATTTTCCGAACCGAGAGGCTAATTTGAACCAAATTTTATGTGAGGGCTTATTGGGTCATAAGTACCTAATTTATGCCGAGTTTTTTTCCCCGTAGCCCCAGGGGAACCACAGGAGCTAAAAATAGAAAAAAACTAAAACGCCTATATCTCCAAAACTGCACGGCACTGAGAATTTTTATTTGGTGTGAAGCTTCCTTAGGGCCAACAGAAAGGATTGGTAAAAAAAAAATTGCCATCGGTTTTATCATAGGGTACAGTTTCGGGACTTTGAAAAAGTGCGGAGTCAGCACTATTTAACACTGTAGGCAATGGGAAAAACATTAAAAAATCTTCTTCTCCAGCTCCAACAGGCAGAATCTTTTGATATTTGGTATGCAACATTGTAGGGTGGATCTGATTCAAGTTTGTTCAAATCGGCCCCAGGGTTTATATTTGGGCTCAGTATAGGAGCCCGAATTCGAACTTAGTGCATTTCAGGCAAATTTCTTAAAAAATCTTCTTCTCCAGATCCAGCAGGCAGAATCTTTTGATATTTGGTATGCAACATTGTGGGGTGGATCTGATTCAAGTTTGTTCAAATCGGCCCCCTGGATTCATATTTGGGCTCACTACAGAAGCCTGAATTCGAACTTTGGACATTTCAGGCAAATTTCTTTAAAAATCTTCTTGTCCAGATCCAGCAGGCAGAATCTTTTGATATGTGGTATGCAACATCGTGGGGTGGATCTGATTCAAGTTTGTTCAAATTGGTCCCCGGGTTCATATTTGGGCGCAGTATAGGAGCCCAAATTTGAACATAGTGCATTTCAGGCAAATTTCTTTGAAAATCTTCTTCTCAAGATCCAGCAGGCAGAATCTTTTGATATTGGGTATGCAGCATGCCTAGGGGGGTGAGATTCAAGTTTGTTCAAGCCAAGTCCCTGGGTTCATATTTGGGCTCACTGTGGGAGCTTGAATTGTAACTTAGTTCGAAATGAGGAATTTTCTTAAAAATCTTCTTCAGATCCAGCAGTCGGAATGTTTTGATATGTGGTGTGTAGCATCCTTGGGTGGGGGGGGGGGGGGGGGGGGATTCAAGTTTGTTAAAGCCAAGTCACTGGGTCCATATTTGGGCTCCCTGTGGGAGCTCGAATTATAACTTTGTCAATATGAGGAATTTTTAGCTGCGACTAGCAGCTCTATAAGAGGCAATGTCGGTTTGTCGGTCTGTCGGTCGGTCGTTCTGCCCGTGACCAACAAGTTTCAAAACTCAATAACTTTTGAAATACTAGATGGAATGACTTTATATTTGGCATGTAAGTGTATCTTATTGATGTCTAGCCACTGTTCAATGCATGTGTTGTTCCAAATATTTTTCTTGGAGTTATGGCCCTTGATGAACGTAGAATGTTTTGAGATTGCACCACCCGTCGTGGCTACGGCGTCGATGTCTCGATTTTTCTTTAAAATCTTCTTCAGATTCTGCAGTCAAAATGTTTTGATATTTGACATGCAACAAACTTAGGGGTGGGGGGGGGGGGGGTGGGGGGAGATTCAAGTTTGTTCAAGCCAAGTCCCTTGGTTCGTATTTGGGCTCACTATGGGAGCCTGAATGACAACTTAGTTCAAAATGAGGAATTTTCTTTAAAAATCTTCAGATCCAGCAGATGAATGCTTTTGATATTTTTTATGCAGCATCCTTAGGGGGGTAAGATTCAAGTTTGTTCAAGCCATGTCCCTAGGTCCATATTTGGGCTCACTGTGGGAGCTCGAATTGTAACTTAGTTCAAAATGAGGAATTTTCTTTAAAAATCTTCTTATTCAGATCCAGCAGTCGGAATGTTTTGATATTTGTTGTGCAGCATCCTTGGGGGGGGGGGGGGGGGGGGGGATTCAAGTTTGGTAAAGCCAAGTCCCTGGGTTCATATATGGGCTCCCTGTGGGAGCCCGAATTATAACTTAGTTCAATATGAGGAATATTCTTTAAAAATCATTTTTTTTAGATCCACTGGTCAGAATCTTTGGATATTTGGTATAAGTTTTTCTTAGGAGTAGCAGATGCAAATTGTTGAAATCAATTCTCTGGGTTGATATTTAGGCTACCATGTCAGATGAGCGCCCTGGGGCCTCTTGTTTCATTTTTGCGAGCTCGTTCCAATGAGGGGTCATAAGCTATGTTTTTGACGCAAAAAATGAAAAAAATAATGAAAACTGAATGGGAAGTTTAGTGAATAGCGCTGGCGAATTTTGACCGTTACGTTGGGTAAAGGGTTAAAGCTGATCGGATTGCAAACATGGCCGCAATTGAGGATTATAGTTACTATAGAAACCCAATTGGGAAATTGCATTTTCATCTTTTCTAGGGGCGCGCTAGCTCAGTAAGTAGAGGTGCAGGCTGTAAGCCGAGATGTCGGTTCGAATCCCATCTGCGGCAACCGCGTTGTGTCCTTGGGCAAGACACTTCACACCCATGCGGGGTCACGGTGGCGTTGGGTACCAAGGCGTACTGCACGTCGATGGTGCACTTGTCTTCAACCAATGCTAACCCTGCTTGTTTGGAGTTAGTATGTTGTGGAGCTGACAGTTGCTCGCCGTTGCTCGGTGGTTCTCTCCGGATACTCCGCCTTTCTCCATCAGTAAAACTCGCGGTCGCGATTGGCCATTGTGTATAAATATGTGACCTTGAAACACCAATAAATATTAAATATAAATAAATAATCTACTTTTCTGGAACTACTGAGGCGATGTGAATCAAACTTGGCCGGAATGGTCTATGAGATGTTCTCTACAACTGTTCTTCATTTTGTTTACTGTCAGATGAAAAACATTGCCACAAAGGCATTCTTCGATTAGGAATGGTCGATTTTGAAAACTACACATGATTGATGATTGGAAAACCCTTTAGTAATGATCCCCATGTAATGTTGATCGTGTCGAAAACTTTGCCGCAATTACGGCTCATAGTTACCATGGCAACTCTAGAGGAAATCACATTTTTATCTTCTTATCTGAAACTGCTTGGCCAATGTGAACCAATAACGCAAATAAAATATGGAAAGTTCCCTGAAAACAATCATCATTCTGTATGTAGTTCTGCCAGGTGAACGATTACAGGCTCTTTAGAGCCTCTTGTTAAATTTTCTTTTCAAGAACCCTTGGTATACATAACCCCTCGGAAAGTCAGATTCAACTTTGTTAAAATCAAGTCCTTGGGTTAATATTTGGGCCCCTATTGGAGCCGGAATTTTAACTTGGTCCAATATGATGACTAATTTATAAACATCTGCTTCTTGAGAATCTGAATCGTTTGACATCTAATATAGAGCATCATAAGAGAGTTCAGATTCAATTTGTTCAAATAAAGTCCCTGAGTTGATATTTGTGTTCCCTGTGGCAAATTTTAACATAGTACTAAATTTGTAATATTGTTAAAATCTTCTTCCGAACCACTAGTCAGGAACCCTAATTTTAACTGCAAAAGAGGAATATGTTTGTTTTTAAAATCTTATTGAGAACGACCATTCCGAGTGTTTTGAAACTTAGTATACAACACCCTAGCCTAGGTCAGATACACGTTTGTTCCGATTAAGTTCCCAGACTCATAAATGGGCTTCCTTTGGAGAGGGTGGTGGAAAATAACTTAGGGTGATATGACGAATAATCTTTAACCCTTTACCTAACGTAACGGCCAAAACCGTCCAGCGGTATTCTAAAAAATCGCCAATTAATTTTCATTATATTTTCATTTTTGTCTCAAAAACATAGGTTATGACCCCTCTTTGAAACGAGCTCGTTGAGCTCGTTCCAATGAGGGATCATAACCTATGTTTTTGAAACAAAAATGAATTTTTTTAGCTATTTAAGAATTTTGTTTGCAAGTGTCGTCTGCTTTTCATTTTAGTAAAGGGTTGAACATCTGCTCCTTCAGATCCATCAATTGGAATCCATTAATACCTGGTATACGGCATCCTGTGGTTGGATGGGAAGGGCTCTGACTCAAGTTTTTTCAAGTCCCTTGTTTGATATTTGGACTCCCCAGTTTTGCATACCTGGACATCTGGCGTTGTTTCAGTGGTAACATCCCTGTCCAGAAAAAAAAAAAACATCTGACATCGACAAAAAAGTAATAAATAATTAAATGATTTCATTCCCCTGCAGTGTTGACTAGTCATAGACGCTAATTAAATCTTTCTTTAAACAGTTTTGGTCGGGTGAGCTTCTCGAGCCCATTGGGCACCCTTGTTATATTAAGCTGCTAATGCCACACCCAGGATGCACTTGTTGGAAAAGGTACGTGCTTTTCATAAACTGAAGCAAAGAAAATAGCAGTTACAAATAATTTTAGCTTTTTCACGTAGATGACGTTCCTCTAGAATCATTGTGAAGTATTTGTCACTCGACGGAAGAAACGAACGACGTGACCTTATGTGACTTTCTCACATTTATTTAATCAAGACGAATACAAAATATCCATAAGATGTATAATTACAGAAAAGTACGGAGATATGAGTTTCTCGGCAAGTGTTGATTACGTCGTTATGAAACACAATAAATTCAGCGATTATCATATCACGACTGGATATTGTCACTTGAGCGCACCAATGCGTTATCTTCATCGTCCGTAGTATGTGAGGGATGACTTGTCCCCCATCTGATTGGTAATCTATGTCAGGTAGAGATGGGAATTATACCGAAAAGCCGAACCGATACAGAAATCATGGGGTACCGAAAAACCGAACCGAACCAATCATTAAATGCCGAAACCATGTATATTTTCCATTTTTCTGCATTTTCTGTTTATACGACCATTTTGAGGCTTGATACCAGCTGAAGTATTCATTTTCTGTTTATACGACCATTTTGAGGCTTGATACCAGCTGAAGTGTTCATTTTCTGTTTATACGACCATTTTGAGGCTTGATACCAGCTGAAGTGTTCATTTTCTGTTTATACGACCATTTTGAGGCTTGATACCAGCTGAAGTGTTCATTTTCTGTTTATACGACCATTTTGAGGCTTGTTACCAGCTGAAGTGTTCATTTTCTGTTTATACGACCATTTTGAGGCTTGATACCAGCTGAAGTGTTCATTTTCTGTTTATACGACCATTTTGAGGCTTGATACCAGCTGAAGTGTTCATTTTCTGTTTATACGACCATTTTGAGGCTTGATACCAGCTGAAGTGTTCATTTTCTGTTTATACGACCATTTTGAGGCTTGATACCAGCTGAAGTGTTCATTTTCTGTTTATACGACCATTTTGAGGCTTGATACCAGCTGAAGTGGTCATTTTCTGTTTATACGACCATTTTGAGGCTTGATACCAGCTGAAGTGTTCATTTTCTGTTTATACGACCATTTTGAGGCTTGTTACCAGCTGAAGTGTTCATTTTCTGTTTATACAACCATTTTGAGGCTTAATACCAGCTGAAGTGTTCATTTTTATGAAGAAAGTGAATGATTTTCTTTTCAGTTTTGTTAACCAATAAAGACCTGGGCAATCGTCCCTAATTTCCACTCGACTACGACCTACACGTGTCTATTTGCTTAGCAGTGATTTCTAGTCAAGCCTTGGCTGCTTGTTGAGACAGTCAAGACTTCACAAGAAATCACTGTCCCGGTGATTTGTCTATTGTCAGCAGGACCTCCTAATGGTGGCAAGTTAATGACACATGATCCGAGCTCGAAAAAGTTTGTTTGAAATAGGCCTTTAAAGATTGAGGTGTGTTTGGAACATGTCACAAACAAACCTCTCGTGTACCTCACTATGTTACTAATAATAAATCAGATAAAGGTCGAGGTCACTCCATCTTAGATGAAATCATAAATCGATTTGTAATTTAAACAACACCTCATTCGGGACACCGTCTGCTGCACGTGTGAAAAATCCACAGAAATGAAGCGGTTTGTTAGACACTCCTGATGAATAATTGCGAAACTGGCAACGTCGTTTTAAATATTTCGCGTTTTGACTTTAGACGGTTGCATATGCCACTGGTGCCGTTAACATAGAAAAAATTAAGCGAGCTCTTGTCCTATCAGACAGCACGGCGCATTATCTTATTGGAACAATATATTATTGAATGAAGCCGATAGCGCTTCGCTTTTGCCGACGATGAAGGAGCGGAAACAACAACTATTCTTTCTCACTGTCGATCTCTTCATTATTTAAAACTTGACTGAAACGTTGTTAATGAATATTAGCAGCAGCCAATATTGTTTTCTTTACCAGCGTAGAACGACGGATACTTTGCGCTTTGATTTGGAAGAAGTGCGTCAGGGGATACAATGCTATTTTCGTTGGCAGTGTTAAAGTGCCAGACGCTTCGGACGAGTCGGTCGCATCGAACGAGTAGAACGCATCACAGTAGTGTGAAAAGACCTGGAACCTCCCGGTAATACCAGCCTGTGAGAGGTTAGGCTCCTTGCAAGATCAGAACCCCATCTTAGTGATCTGGTAAGATCACAACCATAGTTTTCAGTACAACTAGTGAGGTGTTAACCATCTGGTAAGAATATCACAGCCTCACCCACCAGTTCACCAAGTGGTGTTTTACCAATTATGGTGGTAAGACTTTAACATCACTTTCCAATACAACCAGGGATCTGTTACCCATCTTGTAAGATCACAACCTCACCTCTCATTCCAATACAACCAATGATGTGTTACCCATCTAATAAGCTCACAACCTCACATTCCAGTACAGCCAGTTATGTGTTGTCAACCTGGTTAGACAAGAGGTCAATGTGTTTTTGGGGTTTTTTTATTTACTGCCATTTTCGACATTTTAATGTCTATTTCGTTCTTTGTTTGACAAGTACGACTTGGTGAGCTTCTTGAAATGACAAAATCGACGTTGGTCATCCTGCCTTAGATGGTATCTGGAGATTCGCTTGCGATCTTACGTAGACTTCCAAGGTTTCTTTCGCTTTCTTCATTTCTTTATTAATAGTTTTTAGTTCTGTCTCTTTTGTTGTGATTAGCGACCAATACAAATCTCCGTCATTATATCCCATTACACCCCTCCTCCCATTGGCGTCAGCTCAAATAAAGTTTGTTACAAATGAATGCCCGGCAGTTTCTCAGTTACGGTTCTTGGAAAGTAAAGTCTTTCCCACCAATACATTTCTGGCGAAAAAGAAGCAGGCGCTGTCATCCTAGCCCCCATGGTCTCAGCACAAGGTGACAACGAACCCTCACCCCTCCCTCCCGCTTCCGGTGCCCTTGATATTAACATCAGAGCTGCAATGATTTGCAAAATAAAATTTAGAATATCATGAAAATCCAAGCAACCGAAAAAGGTTCTTTATTGTGCGAGATAGATAAACAAGAATCAGTGTAGTGTAGTTCAGACAACTGAGAAAAAATCCAGACAGTCTAACAAACACGAATCAGTGTGGTGTAGTTCAAGTACACAATGATGTATTATTCACGGGTATAACATACATGTGTCTTTCTAAAACGATTTTAATTCTATGTAAAGTATTTCTAAAGGTCGCCGTTTAATTTACGTCTCATCCAAAGTTTATTTTCTTCTTTGATATGGTAGTTATGACAGCATAATATAAACCGTGGGACAAAATAACATTCGTTTAAATACAGTATGCGTTAAATATAGTGTGATAGACCGAAAGATTTGCTTAGACATAAAAAATACCTCAAATGAAATACGATTTTAATTCTGTGTAAATTATGTCGAGAGGCCATCGTTCAAATTACTCCAAACAAAAAAAAAATATTTTCTTCTTCGGTATGGTAGTGTTGACAGCATAATATAAACCTTGAAACAAAATAATAATACAGTTTGCATTAAGTGTTGTGTGATAGCCTAAACAAATTGTTCAGGCAAACAAAAAATACCTCAAATGAAATGTAATATATCTGCTGTACGTTCAGCACGATCACCAGATAATATGTTGTTTATCTTAAACTAATACCAAGTTGAAGTCAATAGCAAATCATGTATATTTCGGGTCCCATCTTGAGAACCTCAGTGATGAACTCCAGCAAGTGACGTCATGTCAAGTGACCCTGCCGCGCCATGGTATGTTGACAAGCTAGACTTCATGGGGGACCATGTCGTAACGTCATTACCATGGTGATACACATTGTCAGTGCGCATGCGCAGCAAATGTTGTTGGTATGATATGTGATGCCGTCGTCCATTTTCTATACTGGAGACCGCCATCTTAGTTTCAATTGTAGCATGAAAATCTAACAGGAAAGGGAGTAAATCCAATTACCACAAACAAAATAAATTCCATTTTATGGAGTCGTATAACAATCCCACTTACGGAATCCCTTTTCAGAATATATATGTAGTTACAGAATCCATTGGGGCGCGGTGGCTCAGTGGTAGACTGTTGGACTTCTATGCTAGAGGACCCGTGTTCGATCCCCGTGCGGGACGACCCGCGTTGTGTCCTTGGGCAAGGCTCTTTATCTCTGCACGATGCCGCTGTATACTAAGGCGTACTACACGTCGATACTGCACATGTCTTCAACCGCTGTAATCTTGCTTGAGCAGAGCTTGAACAGAGTTAGAATGTTGATTAGCTGACAGTTGCTCGTCGATGCTCTATGGTTCTCTCCGGGTACTCTGGCTTCCCCCCACCCGTAAAACAGTCACGGTCACAATTAGCCATTGTGTATAAGTATGTGACCTTAAACACCAATAAATAAATAAATAAATATATAAATACAGAATACATTTTTTCGTTGTATGTTTTCTTCGTCGTATGTGCCAACTTTAAGGGAATGAAAACACCAATATGGGCTTAGATGAATGGAACAATCTGGTTGAACTTGTAAAAGTCCTGACCGAGTGCAGAGTTGAGACAGACTCAGACACAGCTAGGAAGTACGAAGTATTGTTACAAGACAATAATAGTGGAAGAAAGAGCTAAGGGTGGTAGTAGACTATAGTAGTATTGGATGACTACAATAATAGTGTTGGATTACACGATAGATGATGGTGACTATTGACAAGTCGGCAGTGGTGGGTTAAGAACTATAAAGGTTTTGGGGTTGCCAAGAAATCGGACTAAACAGGTACTAGGACACATGAGCATCTTCAAATAGATATCCTTAGATAAGTAACATGCAAAACGTATCCTCAAAAGGTGTCCTCATATGATACATTGCCATGTCATAAGTATTCTCACAATAGTCACATACCCAGATGAATCGTAGAACAGTATTGGGAGTCACTCGTTCGAGCAATTGTTCTACAGTTGATTTGCTCAATGATATTCGAGTCGCAAGTGCATTTACCCATGAAGCAACTGCTGGATAACTTATTCCCTCAATGATATTCGCGTCATTCGAGTAATGCCTTTTCAGTAACTACACGAGAGTCGACATTAACTGGGGGCCTTCACGGCATTAGTTTAAACAATATTTATTCATGAAATGTAGAAAAATGTAAACATCAAAAATGTTGGAGGACAGAATATAAATGAATAACAATGGGTTGCATAAATAGCAAGTACAACAGGTGATAGGGATTCAGCAGGAAGCCTATGGCTTATGTGAATCGTCTCCTAAGATCAAACAATTACACAAAATGAAAGATGACAGTTGATGGAAAGGGTGGAGAGTCCATAGAGTTAATAAACAGCAATTGATGGAAGTTACACGTAAAAAGTAAATATATCCAGTCAAAACCCTTATAAAAAAGTACCATGGAAAACACATGGTATTACCAGGGTATTTTGGGATTTACCATGGTTTACCATGGTACTTTTTTATAAGGGAATGATCATGTCTGAGACAGGAACATATGGAAATTATGTTCGAATCACTAATCAATCAATCTATCCATATTTTGGGGTTTGTTGTTCTGCGTTTGGAATGTGAGCATCTAATTAAGCTACAGACTATGCAGTATAAGGAGGGGTTAACTGTCGAAGCACATCTGGAATATATACATTATAACACCCAGACGCTCAGGTCAGCGCCAGTGTGCGACACACATACATATGCACGCGTGCACACGTACACTCAAACGCTAGCCGAAACGATCACAATAGTAGTATGTCTCGTATGTTTCACCCCTCATTTGGATGACCTCGGTGGATGACCTCGGAAGTGACGTCATGTCACGTGACCCAGTGCCGCCATGTTGTGTTGTCATGGTAACCCGCGTGAGCGGCCATGTTGTGATGTCATCTCCATAGTGATACGTGGTGTGAGTGCGCAACGCGTATCGTTAGGGTGATACGTCTTTCCGTCGTCCATTTTGTATACTGGAGGCCGCCATCTTCGTTTCTATGGTAGCACGTGGTTGCTATGTGACCCAAAACCTTCTAACAAGACAGGGGTATATTCGGAGGGTGTGTTTCTTTGTAGAAGAGTAAATCTAATTACCACAAACAACCCGACAACTTGTATTATTTCGAATTCTTCCTGAATTATCTGCTTCTATCTATGTATGCAATAGTTACCGTTTATCTGGCCATGTTCCTTTATTCTAGAGTATACTCCAGTAGCGTAGATGAGCCTAACAACTGGAACAGTTTACCTTATTATTGCTATATTTAGCAATTTCTGGTCTATTCTTCTTAGTTCTGACCCTGTTCTAAGTACTCCTGTTGTTTCATTTATCTAGATTGTAACTAACCAATCAGATTGCTTGATTTCCCATAATCTCTATACAGGGTTATCTCCTTGTGTATAACAAAAGACTATATCCAATGGCCATATCTCATGGAATCCCATTTTTTGCTAAACACCTGTGGCGATGGAATCCCTTTTTTGTCGTATGAGGCCATGAGAGCTATGTAAAAACCCTCAATGAGTCCTCACTTATTATCCCTCATACCCTCGTTGAATTTTGAAGTTATGAGGACCTTGAAAAATCCCTCAATGAGGTATAATTTACTTCGACTCTTAGCCTCATTTCAGTATTTAACAGGTATATCCTATGGAATCCCATTTTGGAAAACGCCTGTGACTGTGGAATCCCTTTTTGTCGTATGAGGCCATGAGGGCTATGTAAAGCCCTCAATGAGTCCTCATTTATTATCCCCCATAGCCTCATTGAATTTTGAGGTTATGAGGACCATTAAAAATCCCTCAATGGGGCATACTTTACTACGACTCTTAGCCTCATCTCGGTATTTGAGGATACCCATGGCCTGGTATGGATTTATTCGAGGATACCTATCGAGGATACCTTTTATAGGATACTTATCTGACGATACTATATAGGCTGTACATATCCCAAAAGGTCTCTTGCTGGCCCTTAGTACTATTAATCCACCTGATGCTTTATGTTATCCTATGACTGGTACAGGTAGTACGCAATGCTAGGCATAGGGGTATTGTGGGTAGGGGTACTGCCTCGTAGTTTAGAACGGTACTATAGTATGGCGGTATATACATCTATAGGCCCCTGTTAGTGCTTGGTACTATTAACGAACCGATTGCTTTGTTTTATTATATGGCTGGTATATGTAGTACGTTATGGTAGACCTAGTGATTTTGTGGGGGTGGGGTAATGCTTGGTAGTTTAGAACGGTAGTATAACATAGGCTATGCATATCTCTGTAGGTCTCTTGCTGGCCCTTGGTGCTACTGATCCACCAGATGCTTCATATTATTGAGAGGTATAATGGGGTGGGGTCAATGCCTGGTAATACAGAACGGCAGCAGAGTATGGTTGGTATATTCCCCTATAGGTTCCATCCTAACCGTTCATAGTATTAACCTACCAAATGCTTTGTATCATCCTGTTACTGGTAAGGTGGTACGTAATACCAGTAGTTCCTACCTAATTCCGAGTACTCTTGTTGTTTCATTTATCTAGATCATTTATATAAATTATAATTAACCAATTAGATTGCTTGATTTCCCATAACCTGTATGCAGGGTTATCTCCCTTCTGTATAATAAAAACCTATATCAATGGCAATATCCCCAGCACCCCAATTTCGGCACCCCTTTTTTGAAAAGCATATGGCCTTCGGCACCCCTTTTTCTGAAATGAGGATAAGAGTCGTATTAAATATCCCTCATTGAGGGATTTTTAATACGACTCTTATCCTCATTTCAGAAAAAGGGGTGCCGAAGGCCATATGTTTTTCAAAAAAGGGGTGCCCAAATTGGGGTGCATTCTGGAGAATCCCTTTTTTCTGAAATGAGGATAAGAGTCGTAGTAAATTAGACCTCACTGAGGGTTTTTTACTACGACTCTTATCCTCATTTCAAGGAGATAACCCTGCATACAGATTATGGGAAATCAAGCAATCTGATTGGTTAGTTACAATCTAGATAAATGAAACAACAAGAGTACTTAGAACAGGGTCAGAACTAAGAAGAATAGACCAGAAATTGCTAAATATAGCAATAATAAGGTAAACTGTTCCAGTTGATAGGCTCATCTACGCTACTGGAGTATACTCTAGAATAAAGGAACATGGCCAGATAAACGATAACTATTGCATATATAGATAGAAGCAGAGAATTCTGGAAGAATTCGAAATAATACAAGTTGTCGGGTTGTTTGTGGTAATTATCCAGGGAAGTCGTTCCCGAAAATACTCCGATTCAATCGAACATACCCTCCGAACATACCCCTGTCCTATTGTAGGCCTTAGGTAACATAGCAATCACGTGCTACCATAGAAACCAAGATGGCAGCCTCCAGTATATAAAATGGACGACGGAAACACGTATCACCCCAACAACACGCGCTGCGCATGCGCACTCACACCACGTATCACTATGGAGATGACATCACGACATGGCCGCTCACGCGGGTTACCATGACAACACAACATGGCGGCACTGGGTCACGTGACATGACGTCACTTCCGAGGTCATCCACCGAGGTCATCCAAATGAGGGGTGAAACATACGAGACATACTACTCACAATGTAATTCTGTACCGTTCTGAAAATGAGATAATTTTCAGTATACGTCAGACTTGTACTGTCATACATGAGGGTGTCAAGATCTAAAGGAAAATGTAAATACTCTCATGTAACTCTCATGATCTCTTGATAATATGGACAGTAGACCAAAGGCTCTCATGTAACTCTCCTAATCTCTTGATAATATGGACAGTAGAACAGGAAGTGTTCTGCTGTTTCTAAGTTACCGCAGCGACAGAACGGTGTGTGGTGAAGGTGATTATTATATATATCGAAATTAAGGTTATTGCAGTGCAAACGCAATCGACAGTGGTAGATTTGAGCTGGGCGGGATAATGCAGAACTAATGTGTTCCGGTGCTCTATTGGTTCCAGAGTTAAGATATCATTTAAAGTTATTCAGTGATGTATCCTCGCGAATTGAGAGGGGAATAGTATTCCAATGGTTGGTTACATTCGGGAAAAGGGACAGTTGATATAACTGTGTGTTACAAAAAGGAAAATGTAAATAGTTCTGGTTGTTTCAACGTAGACCGTCAGGGCGGTTAGACGACATATGATCGGAGCGGGATGTTCTATTAGCAACACAGCCGGGTGTCATGCGATGATACATTTTGTAGAAGAGGATGAGATTGTGTTTATGACGCCGTTGCTGTAAAGTTTCCCAGCAGGTCTCAGAGTACACTAGAGCTTTGCTAGCGCTTAAAGTTGCTCCTGCTACAACCTTGGCAGCTGCAATTTGTATTTTTTCCAGGTCAAGGGAATTAGATTCAGAGAAGTTGTCCCAGATGGTATCAGCGTATTCAAGAAGCGGGCGTATAAAGACAAAGTATATTTCTTTTCCAGAACCCTACGATCTAATAAGAATTTGACCTTCCTCAAAAGGTCTAAACGTTCCCAAGCTGTAGCATAAATACAAGAAACGTGGACCAATAAAGACAGGACCTGCGGCTTTGGAGGGATTTAACGATTTCAGAGCGTTGTACATTTCTTGGATTGAAGGTTAATATTGTGAATTGTTGATCGTTCCGGAAAATCATTACACGGCAAGAAGGTGTCATCAACTCTTGATATGGAACAAAAATAATCGTTAAAAAGTTCATATACATTTTCTACATACATTTGTTTATCGTGGCTAATTGTGGGAATAGCTTGGGATTATTGCCAATGACAGGCTTCAGTGTTTTCCACCACATGGAAGGCTTTGTTGTGTGACTAGAAAGAATAGTGTGTATTTTGTTGGTATGGAAACGTTTGGCTTTCCGAATGGCAGAGACCATTTCGTTTCGCTTAGCTTTGTACTTGTTCCAGCGACCATCTAAATGTGTACGTTTTGCTAGATGGTATAGGCGTTTACGTTGCCTGATTAGGTATCTAATTTCATTGTGCATCCGGGGGTTGGGGTGGGTGGGGCTCATTCCTCCTAGATGTGATACTTTTGTTGGGTATATATCTAGAGACATGGGCAGTGGTGGCGCCAGGGAGGGGGGGGATAGCCCCCCCCCCCCCCCCCACCGAAGAGGTCCAGCCCCCATCCACCCCCCGTCGGAGATTTTTAGTCAGTCCGTCGGAGAGTCTCGTAAACCCGACTTCACGAGAAATTTCCGACAATCGAATGTAGATATCTCGTCTTGTCAGTCTCGAACCCGTGCAGCACTGGAACTTTGATAGAGAATAGTGATTCACACGAAATGCCTTAATGTCGTTCGTCAAACTGGCTTTATAGATGAAATATTTCCCGACCTTATTATAATATGTTTACTTTAACCCTTTACCTAAGGTAACGGCCAAAAGCGGCCAGCGCTATTCTCAAAAATCGCCAATTAATTTTCATTATTTTTTTCATTTTTTGTCTCAAAAACATAGGTTATGACCCCTCGTTGGAACGAGCTCGCTGAGCTCGTTCCAACGAGGGGTCATAACCTATGTTTTTGAGACAAAAATGAAAAAAAATAGTTATTCAAGAATTATTTTTGCAAGTTTCGTCTGCTTTTCAGGTTAGGTAAAGGGTTAAATAATCAACAAACATACTCAATTTGCTTCTATTTTGGTTCTCCAATTTACCAATTTTCACTCATTTTCCTTCGTTTGGGAGGTCAAATGTTATAGCCCCCTTGTCGGAGAGGTCGGCCCCCCTGTCGGAGAGGTCGCCCCCCCCCCCCCCCCCCCCCCCTCTGTCGAGAAATCCCTGGCGCCACCCCTGGACATGGGATAATAGAGTGTCATTAAAGTCTGAGACTATTTTATCATTATGATGACTATAGACCATTGAATCCCAATTAACACTCTCAAGGGCGTTATTCAGACCAACATAGTCGTCACATTGAGAGTACAACCATATGCGACGTTTACAGGATGTACGTGGATTTACGGGAATGTACGTGGATATACGGGGAATGTAATTTCAAGGGAGATATGACTTGATCCGGAATCAGTGGTTCGAGTACCTCACATGGCACTACAATAACTGTATTACTTACAGCGAATAAGTCAAGTAAGGAAGCAGATGATTCAGTGAAGTGTGTTGCCTCATTCACAAGCTGTCTGAGGTTGAAGTAGTTTAACAATTCTAGAAATGGGCCCCTGCGGGAGGATAGTTAACCCTGATTGTCCACATGGGGACACGATGACGCCATGTACTAAGGCGTACTGCACGTCGATGATGCGCATGTCGTCAACCAATCTAACCCTACCTGTGCTGCAGTGCGGAGTTACGATGTTGAGCAGCTGGCAGCTGCTTGTCGTTGCTCGGTGGCTCTCTCCGGGTACTCCGGCTTCCTCCACCCGTAAAACTGTCACGGCCATGATTAGCCATTGTGCAATGTGCATACGTGTACATGTAAGTACATGTATATGACCTTAAACACCGATAATAAATAATTAAACAGTACAATGATCATACAAGTGAACAAGTATGTCTGTACATATTACTGCATAACTTGCAAGCTTTTATCTGTCCCATAATAATTGATGCAAGTGAAGTCATTGTGACAATATTTGCCTGTTTTAGAGCAAGTTTGTTCCTTTGTTAACCCATATAATACAGTAGGTTAAGTCAATGGTTAATCGATAAATTACTTTTTTTGATCGATCAAGACATTGATCATTGGTTAATCGATTAATCGGTTAACTGTTTCAGCTCTAATTTACAGTACATGCCTCCCCAAGACCTATATTCAAGAATTAATAATTACTGAATTTTGGGGGGGAATTGTTGCTGTTGTGATTCGTAATTATCAACATATACCTGAGATAATAGTGAGTTTTGAGACTGAGATTTACGTGTACCTGCAGATCGTTTTTAACCTAACATTCGATACAACTAGAACAGATTTCTGTTATAATGGTCTATAGGTCCAGTTTTAAGCACAGAAATCTCAATTAATGGAAGATCTGTGAAAATGCAAGTGCTTGAATTTATTTTGATATCGCCTACATGTACATGTATGTAATGTATACAGTAATTCCACCAGATATTGCTGTACATGTAGGTCCGAGCCACTGAGCTGAAATCACTATTGTACCTGTTGAGACCTTGCTTTTCCCATTACTGAAGGTTGTGTGTTACATGTATGTATTGATAACAACTGGGGCGCGGTGGCCTCGTGGTAACCAGTTCTCGTCAGATCACCGAAGTTAAGCAACGTCGAGCGCGGTTAGTAGTTGGATGGGTGACCATTTCAGCGACTGATTCGCATTCCCGCGTTGTGTCCTCGGGCAAGGCACTTAACCCCGATTGCCTGCATGGGAGCACGATGACGCTGTGTACTAAGGCCTACTGCACGTCGATGGTGCGCATGTCTTCAACCAATCTAACCCTGCCTGTGCTACGGTGCAGAATTCGGAGTTACGGTGTTGGAGAGCTGGCAGCTGCTCGTCGTTGCTCGGTGGTTCTCTCCGGGTACTCCGGCTTCCTCCACCCGTAAAACTGTCGCCTGTTACAACCGATAATGTTACAACGCCGCATAATGTTACACCAACGCATAATGTTACAACAAATGTAGTAAACAACCGATAATGTTATAAACTCCGCATAATGTTATAACTTTTTTCAACCCGTTATGTTATAAAAATCGACGCATAATGTTATAACTTTTTTCAACCCGTTATGTTACAACAAATTAACCGATAATGTTATAACTTCTGCTTACTAATTCCAGTTACAGCTATTGTAGATGGACTTTACCACTTACCATTTATTGCTGCAGAAAAGTATGTAATATTTATACTAAAGGTTTCTGCTCTGCTTAAGGCGAGGAAACACCCCCCCCCCCTCCCAACTCCCGGGGATTTATCATAGAATGACCTAGTCATGTTACATAGACGCGGATTGTCCTGGTAACTCAATCGTGTGACGTCATTACCATGATCGTGCAGTGCCCAGCACGGTGAAGGCGTGGGTGGTGGGGGAAGGGTGCTATTTTATCCGGTTGGAACGTTTACCAACATGCGTAGTCTCCGCTTCCAGAAATGTAGTGTACCATAGTCCCCTGACGCCTTTGGGGATGGGAAGATGCCTCTGTTTCTGCTTGTTTTGGGCATCTAAAACTCATTTGTCGCATATTTCTTAGTCATAAGAATATCGTATTGTTCAATAATTTGACATTTTAACAACTAACAGTGAACAAAAATGAGGTGGAGTTAAAAGAGGTCAAAAGGTTGGATGGAGCGAGGTACATACGGTGGATGTGGCAGGTTGGTAGTGTCGCACGGAAGCCGAAAATAAGATGCGAGACTAGGTAGGAAGAGGAATGGGGTTTAGGAGGACTGAAAGGGGTGGGCAGGGATTAAGCTGAGAAAAAGAGGAGGTCATGGATTAGTACATCAGGGTGATTGTGCAGAGAAATCTATCTGAAAATACTGTAAGAGATTAGTGCTAGACGGTATGATAATATAGATGGTGGAGATGTTGGAAGAAGTGGAAGTGATGAATTTGGGATTAGAGACTGGAAAAGACGGAATCACTAGAACAGGCAGTATAGGGAGAAGGAGGAGATTGTGGAGGAGGAGTTGTGTTGATGTTGGTGTTGTGGCGGGGTTGGTGATGGTGTTGAGTAGTTATGTATGTTGAAAATGAGCCATTTTGTAGGATCCCGGGGCAGGACCCCGGAAGTGACGTGATTGTGCGGTCATGTTGGGTTGTCATGATAGTGCACGTGGGTGGCCATGTTGTGATGTCATTATCATGACAATAGGTGTTAGGAGTGCGTATGCGCAGCGCGTGTTGTTATGGGGACACGTGCTCCGTCTCACCCCTAACAACCCGACAATAGATATCGAATTAATCCAAACAACCCGACAATCTTCAGAAAACTGACCAAACACTCCCGAAAACACTCCCAAATAAAGGTAGGACAGAATCCTTAATGAGGGTATGAGACGTATGAAGAGATACTCATTGCGCTCATTTTCATAGCTTTCATTTTGAGACGTATGATTTTGCGCGCATCGTGCTCATTTTCATAGCTTTCATCGCTTCATACGACGAAAAGGGGGATTCCGTGGGTTTAGTATCTTTAAAATATAGGATACTATCGTTACCTAAAGTCCGACCATATAATGGACGCGTAATTTACCACAGAAATGGGTTTATTATAATAATATTTGGTTTATTACAATAGTTTTTTTTTTAACTGAGAGATAAACTGGAAGGGGAAGGCGCCGTCCCTGTCCCCGGAGCCCTACTGCCCCTTGCCCCTGGAGCTCCTGACGTCCCGGTCCCTCGAGTTTCTGGCGAGTTACTAAATCGGTACTGGCAGGATTCGGGAGTGTTTTCGGGAATGTTTTGGACAGTTTCCTAAAGATTGTCGGGTTGTTTGGATTAATTCGATATCTATTGTCGGGTTGTTAAGGGTGAGACGGAGCACGTGTCCCTATAACAACACGCGCTGCGCATACGCACTCCTACCACCTTTTTTCATGATAATGACATCACAACATGGCCACCCACGTGCACTATCATGACAACCCAACATGACCGCCCAGTCACGTGATATGACGTCACTTACGGGGTCCTGCCCCGGAGTCCTACAAAATGGCTCATTTTCAACATACATACCTCAACACCATCACCAACACCGCCACAACACCAACATCAACACAACTCCTCCTCCACAATCTCCTCCTTCTCCCTATACTGCCTGTTCTGGTGATTCCGCCTTTTCCAGAACCTGTAATCCCAAATTCATCACTTCCACTTCTTCCAACATCTCCACCATCTATATTATCATACCGTCTAGCACTACTCTCTTATAGTATTCTCAGATAGCTTTCTCTGCACAATTACCCTGATGTACTAATCCATGACCTCCTCTCTTTCCCAGCCTAATCCCTGTCCACCCCTTTCAATCCTCCTAAACCCCATTCCTCTTCCTACCCAGTCTCGCATCTTATTCTTCGGCTTCCGTGCGACACTACCAACCCACCACATCCACCATATGTACCTCGCTCCATCCAACTTTTTGACCTCTTTTAACTCCACCTCATTTTTGTTCACTGTTAGTTGTTAAAATGTCAAATTAATGAACAATACGATATTCTTATGACTAAGAAATATGTGACAAATGAGTTTTAGATGCCCAAAACAAGCAGAAACAGAGGCATTTGCCCATCCCCAAAGGCGTCAGGGGACTATGGTGCACTACATTTCTGGAAGCGGAGATTACGCATGTTGGTAAACGTACCAACCGGATAAAACAGTACTCCTCCTCCACCACCCCCGCCTTCACCATGTTGGGCACTGGATGATCATGGTAATGACGTCACACAATTGAGTTACCAGGACAATCCGCGTCTATGTAATGTGACTAGGTCATTCTATGATAAATCCCCGGGTGTTGGGGGGTGGGGGGTGGGGGGTGGTGTCTCCTCGCCTTAACCAGAGCAGAAACCTTTAGTATAAATATTACATACTTTTATGCGGCAATAAATGGTAAGTGGTAAAGTCCATCTACAATAGCTGTAACTGGAATTAGTATACAGAAGTTATAACATTATCGGTTAATTTGTTGTAACATAACGGGTTGAAAAAAGTTATAACATTATGCGTCGATTTTTATAACATAACGGGTTGAAAAAAGTTATAACATTATGCGGAGTTTATAACATTATCGGTTGTTTACTACATTTTTTGTAACATTATGCGTTGGTGTAACATTATGCGGCGTTGTAACATTATCGGTTGTAACATCGCCGACATGATATGACCCTGGCTGTTAATGTGTCGTTAAACCCTAATAAAAAAATTGATAACAACTCACAATTGGGTGTTAAATCAGGTAAAATTATCAAATGAATTTGCACCTGTCACAGTGTGTAATATGACAGAGAAATTTGCTTGTTTCATCTAACATTTTTATTCTACAAACATCAAGTAAATAATACTAAACATGAGTATTTTGTATTTTCTATATTTGTATAGGATGAACATATAAGGGTTATTACAATAATGTGAATCATAATTTCAAATGTTACTGATACATGATGAACAGCTTGTGAGGAGAAACCACAGATACATGTACCTCAGAAAGTACATGTATACTCTAGTAAGTGGTACAGAGTACCACACACACCCTGGCATGTCTGTCGAAAACCACATACAGTACAAGTCAAAATAAGTTGTAGCATAACCACAATAAACTAATTATACTGCTGCTCCAGCACTGTTAAGATCAGAATCTGACATCATTTTCTGGAAAGCTCTTATTGAGAGCTTTCCAGAAAATGATGTCAGCTTCTGGTCCTACCAGTATAGGAAGAGAAAGATACATAGTTTATAGTGGTTATCCTGCAACTTATTTTGACATGTACTGTACCTTGACCTTTGCATTATTAATTATAGTACAGTGTACAACCGAAAACACCCAAGCCCACCTCTGGCCAAACAATCCACTGCAGTTTGACCCAAATCAGTCGCTACATTTTGACCAAAACCGGCCACTAAGAGAATCCAAACCACCCTCCAGTACAAATATTATGAAATCAACATTTTCTATACATTTGTTAAGTTTGAGTAATTTTAATTGATTTTTTGTTTTTATTTTTTTTCCCATCAGAAGACTTAATTGGAAGGTTTTTGCCTGATTGATGTTTGTGTAAACATTGTTGCAAAGAGCAATTTTTATTAATACCTGGTAAAAAAAGAAATGAACACTGATCTCATATTCAGTACCTGATAGAAGAATATTTGTAAATACTCTTGTGTTCCAAATAAACATACATGCATGTTTATTAATTTTAGGGCATTTTTCCACCCTGTATGCACCTTATTTGGGCCTGTATGCAGATTAAAATTGCCCTTCTGGGGGGGGGGGGGGGGGGGGGTCCACCCAGTGTACACCTTATTTGGGCCTGTATGCTGATTAAAATTGCCCTTCTGGGGGGGGGGGGGGTCCACCCTGTGTGCACCTTATTTGGGCCTGTATGTTTATTAAAATTGTCCTTTCATCGGGTTGGGGCGGGAGATCTTCAAATTAGTAAATCTTCACTTGATTGTGCGACTGTTGTTTAACACATAAAAGCCTGAACGCCTATTAGTTTTCTTTAATAAAACTAACTGCAATACTGAAAAATAAGTTGGCTTTTAATAAAATTAACTAGCATTACTCCCCCAACCCCTCAATGGATTTCCACCCTATACTATAATATGGATCTGTGCTTTTATTTAATTTTGATAAATGTTCCACCCCGTACTTTTATTTCCACCTGTACTTTTATTTGGAACACAAGAGTAGCACCGCACCCTGTAGGACTACATGTATGCGCTTATCGTAGTTAACTTATAGCCTAGTAGCCAACATATGTGGTTGCTTCTACATATTATTTTGTTATCAGGTATTAACAATTGCCAAAGGCAATTTTAATACATTCTGAAAAACGAATATTTAGAAACCAGCCCTGCGCCCATTTTCTCTACCTGATATAAAAATATTTGTAAATGTAAAAACAAAATTCATTAAGAGCCCGCCACCTATTGAAAAATGTCCCCGGTACATTTCAATACACGATAAAAAATAATATTTGTAAAAAAATGACCCGCATAACAGACTCAAATTTATAACATTACCGGTGCTTTAATTTTTCAGACCCCAACCATTTTTATTCTAGTATATTTAAGATTTCCAACATGTTTTTTTTATGTATATTTATTTACGGAGGACGGTTTGGGTCAAATTCTTAGAAGATGGTTTGGTCACTGTGGAGGACGATTTGGGTTAAATTAGGGGCCGGTTTGGATCAAATTGCAGGAGGACGGTTTGGCCAGAATTTTGGGAGAAATTCTCTGTACAATGTACATGAACTTAGTCAATTAACATCGACTGCTGAGGCAAAAGACTCCCACTGCCCACGTGGGGGCACGGTGCCGCTGTGTACTAAGGCGTACTGCACGTCGATGGTGCACCTGTCCTCAACCAATGCTAACCCTGCTTGCTTGGAGTTGGTATGTTGGGGAGCTGACAGTTGCTCGCCGTTGCTCGGTGGTTCTCTCCGGGTACTCGAGCTTCCTCCACCCGTAAAACTGTCACGGTCATGGTTAGCCATTGTGCAGAAATATGTGACCTTAAACACCAATAAATCAATAAATAAATAAATAAATGAGGCAAAAGCCAAGAAAAATATTCTTTCTCGGCAATAAAACTGTCGACGAAAATGATAAAAAAAAGAATATCTCCTTAGCTGTAAAGTGAATTTTCAGACACTTAACCCCGATTGTCCACATGGGGGCACGATGACGCCATGTACTAAGGCGTACTGCACGTCGATGGTGCGCATGTCTTCAACCAATTTAACCCTGCCTGTGCTGCAGTGCGGAGTTACGATGTTGGGGAGCTGGCCGCTGCTCGTCGTTGCTCGGTGGTTCTCTCCCGGTACTCCACCTCCCTCCACCCGTAAAACTGCCACGGTCACGATTAGCCATAGTGCATAAGTATGTGACCTTAAACACCAATAAATAAATAAGTGAACATTCAGGTTTGATTATGGAATTAATATATTAGCTGAATTCATTTCTGTCCACGGCTCACTATTGTTATGGTGTCAAACAAAGCAACGGTCCTTTAGAGAATCAATAAACTTCACTTGTATTCGTTTAGGTCTTGCCCATAATGTTTTGGATTGCTGAAAATAGACCGGGGGGGGGGGGGGAGGGTGGGGGGGGGGGGGGCTCCTGTGTTGCTAAAAGTGGACATGTAAAGAATTAGCATTAGGGCTTACCAAAACAACATTTTTCATCCGAAGACGTGGCCAGTCATGAAGAAGTGTCGGAATCACCTGACCAGTACTGACTGACTGGTGTGGACTGCTGACCCCCAAGTTCATACCCATTTAGAGATATCCAGACAGTTCTTCTGTGCTTACGTTACAGATGTTTCATTAGAAGCATCTTCAACTCTATCACAAAATGAATATCTGAATCTAAAATGCTGTTTCAAAACTACCGAAACAGAAAGTGTTTTTGTCGATGCACAGTTATTTTCGTATGGCAATTGTTTTGCAAATTATTCATTTAATTGACAGGGGATGACTTAGTATTATGTATTTAGTCATGTGTTTTGTTATGTTGAATCAGTTTTTAGCTCACCGAAGGGAGCTCAACTTATCACTTGCTGTCCGTTGTCCGTCGTCCGTCGTCGTGAACATTTTTCAAACGACTTCTCCTCTGAAACCACTGGTCCGATTTTCACGAAACTTCATGTGGATGTTCATTACTATATGGCAATTCATGTTTGTTCAAATGAAATGGCCACGTCCCTTGAGGGTTCTGTATGGGGCATAACTCTGATAGCACCTTATGAATTATAGAAAAATTATTAAAATATCTTCTTCTCCAGAACCAGTGGGCAGAATCTTTTGATACTTGGTATGCAGCATCTTGGTATGGGTCTGATTCAAGTTTGTTCAAATCGGCCCCCCTGGATTCACATTTGGGCTCAGTATAGAAGCCCGAATTCGAACTTAGTGCATTTCAGGCAAATTTCTTAAAAAATCTTCTTGTCCAGATCCAGCAGGCAGAATCTTTTGATATTTGGTATGCAACATTGTGGGGCGGGTCTGATTCAAGTTTGTTCAAATCGGCCCCCTGGATTCATATTTGGGCTCAGTGTAGAAGCCCGAATTCGAACTTAGTGAATTTCAGGCAAATTTCTTTAAAAATCTTCTTCTCAAGATCCAGCAGGCAGAATCTTTTAATATTTGGTATGCGACATTGTGGAGTGGATCTGATTCAAGTTTATTCAAATCGGCCCCCTGGATTCATATTTGGGATCACTATAAAAGCTCGAAATCAAACTTAGTGCACTTCAGGCAAATTTCTTAAAAAAGCTTCTTGTCCAGATCCAGCAGGCAGAATCTTTTGATATTTGGTATGCAACATTGTGGGGCGGGTCTGATTCAAGTTTGTTCAAATCGGTCCCCTGGATTCATATTTGGGCTCAGTATAGAAGCCCGCATTCGAACTTAGTGCATTTCAGGCAAATTTTTAAAAAATCTTCTTCTCAAGATCCATCAGGCAGAATCTTTTAATATTTGGTATGCGACATAGTGGGGTGGATCTGATTCAAGTTTGTTCAAATCGGTCCCCTGGATTCATATTTGGGCTCACTATAAAAGCTCGAATTCAAACTTAGTGCATTTCAGGCAAATTTCTTCAAAAATCATCTTCTCCAGATCCAGCAGGCAGAATTTTTTGATATTTGTTATGCAACATTGTGGGGTGGATCTGATTCAAGTTTGTTCAAATCGGCCCACTGAGTTCATATTTGGGCTCACTATAGAAGCCCGAATTCGAACTTAGTGCATTTCAGGCAAATTTCTTAAAAAAGCTTCTTCTCCAGATCCAGCAGGCAGAATCTTTTGATATTTGGTATGGAACATTGTGGGGTGGATCTGATTCAGGTTTGTTCAAAACGGCCCCCTGGGTTCATATTTGGGCTCAGAATCTTTGGATATTGGGTATGCAGCATGCTTAGGAGGTGGGATTCAAATTTGTTCAAGCCATGTCCCAAGGTCCATATTTGAGCTCACTATGGGAGCCCGGATGATGATAACTTAGTTCAAAATGAGGAATTTTCTTAATAAATCTTTTTCAGATCCAGCAGTCGGAATGTTTTGATATTTGGTATGCAGCAGCCTTAGGGAGTGACATTCAAGTTTGTTCAAGCCATGTCCCTAGGTCCATATTTGGGCTCACTGTGGGAGCTTGAATTGTAACTTAGTTCGAAATGAGGAATTTTCTTGAAAAATATTCTTCTTCAGATCCAGCAGTCGGAATGTTTTGATATAAATCTTTTTTTTTTAGATCCACTGGTCAGAATCTTTGGATATTTGGTATAAGCTTTTCTTAGGAGGAGCAGATACAACTTGTTGAAATCAATTCTCTGGGTTGATATTTAGGCTACCATGTCAGAGGTGAGCGCGTCAGCTCCCCTGGGGCCTCTTGTTTTAAAACATTTCTACTGCACAATTTTCATATTTCACGACGGATGTAGCCTTTTATTTGGGAAGGGTTAATTGCTCTCTAGGTGGCACTGAGTCTCACTGTTGTCTACTCTCAAAAAAGTAAAAAGATCAGATGTAATTGTGTACAAGAATGACAGCTGTCGTCAGAATCGAATGACTGTAATCAGACTTAAAATTCATTGAATTTATTCTTGTAAATGATACTCGTAATACAAACAATGAGAATCAAGTTTGATTCTCGTGAAAATTCAAATGTTTACAGTTAATTATTTGTTTAACCCTTTACCTAACATGAAAAGCAGACGACACTTACAAACAAAATTCTTCAATAACTCATTTTTTTTCAATCTCGTCTCAAAAACATTGGTTATGATCCCTCATTGGAACGAGCTCGATGAGCTCGTTCCAAAGAGGGGTCATACCCTATGTTTTTGAGACAAAAAAAAAATGAAACTATAATGAAAATTAATTGGCGATTTTTGTAAATAGCACTGGCTGGTTTTGTTAATGGCTTGGAAAATTCAACTTAGTACTACTTTTTGTTTGTTCCCGCACAATAAGGTCACTTTGACTTACCATTGGTGACATGTGAAGTAGTGGCTGCCTATACAGTCAGGCAAGATGGTATTAGAAACCACTGCCAAAGGACTGTACGTGTAAGTTACTTCCACCAGCAAGGTCACCAAAGGCCAGCATATTGGAACATTGTTCTATATATACATTTCATACTCGGATGAGACACTAAACTAACCAAAGTTGGAACTGTAAGCCATTAACTCTTAACCTACAGAGTATTTTAGAACTATTTTCTATCAAATCTGGTCATTGCTGCTATTGCCATAAAACAGTCATGACTAGATTTCATGAACACTTCATCTTAACTTCAGGAATCATTGACTAAAAAATAACTTCATATAATTTACACATTTAAATTTGATTAAATGTGCCTGAACTTATTTAAGTCACAAGAGAAATCTTCACCTGGCAGGAATATCCACCAGCAGCATTCAAGAAGTTCAAGGTTAAACTTGAGTAATTTATAAGTATGAGGTTTGTGGGGTTTTTTTTACAATGAAATACATGTACATGTATCTACTGGTTAAACTCTAGTTCAGCGATCTGAGCGTAGTGGCTACCACTCTACGTTCCGATTCTTCCCATTCAATCCTATAGAAAAAGTTCCCATCAAGTTTTTATGGGAACTCAAAACTCGAAATTAGGAATATGAATCAAGCTTTCGCCCTTATTACCGGCTGCAATCGATAGTACACGTATTTCCTTACATTTGGGCAGAGTTTATTGATCCAAACTAGGTTTTATCCTTTTTGATGACCTCCTCTGCGCGAATGAGATCGAGATTCCGGTTCTGCATCGATGAAAAGGTCTATTTGTTTCGGTGCCATTAGCGGGTTATTGTTTTTACTGTTTTATATTTATACAAAAAACATGGCCGATTTCGAAATCTCCGTTGCCGCCTCACGAGTACTCAAATGACGATAATTAAAAGATAAAACCTAGTTTGGATCAATAACCTCTGCCCAAATGTAAGGAAATACGTCTACTATCGATTGAAGCCGGTAATAAGGGCGAAAGCTTGATTCATATTCCTAATTTCGAGTTTTGAGTTCCCATAAAAACTTGATGGGAACTTTTTCTGTAGGATTGAATGGGAAGAATCTGAACGTGGAGGGGTAGCCACTTCGTTCAGATCGCTTAACTAGTTAAACTCCAAAGGGTATACATGTCATGTAACAATACTCTCAAATTGTAAATTATGTGAGAACTGATAATTGATTTGCGCATCAGAAGTCCGCGAGAATCAAAACTGATTCTTGTGAGTTGGGACCAAGCCGAGAGGTCCTAGGTTCGAATCCCACCGCAGCAACCATATTGTGTCCTTGGCCAAGACACTTATTCCCAATTCCCCACGCGAGAGCACGATGACTTTGTGTACTAAGATGTACTGTACGTCGATGGTGCACTTGTCTTCAGCCAATACTAACAAGTGGAGTTAGTACGTTGTGAATCTGACAGTTACGCGCCGTTCTTCGGTGGTTCTCTCCGGGTTCGGTACTCCGGCTTCCTCCACCCGTAAAACTGTCTTGACACAAGATGACCTTGGCTGTCGTAAGTGTCGTTACACTCCAATAAATAAATATTTGATTAGTCAAGTCTAAAAGAAAGCTTTGTGATTGGGTATCGCCGAAAGAATCTATCTAATTAATGTGCGCGTGTAAATAGAACTATTTCAAAACCTAAACGAAACCACGATGCCTGATTTTAGTTGTTATAAACATCATTAAAACATCATTAAAATTCCAATGATAAGAAATGTATAAAGACTTAAAAATTATTATTTATAAAGCTGAATTGTGGACCTATATTTTCACGTGGCTATGACGTATGGCTGCGTGTAGCTTTGTCGCGTCAGAGTGATATGCATGACGTTCAAGGTGGAATGCCATTTTTAACCCTTTTGTTTCTATCTAAAAGATGTGTTTTTGGAACAGCGATGTCATAAGAAAGACAGAATATGAAATTCGTGTTTTGGTCATGCTCGATTTATGAAACGAGTCTTAAAATATTTCTGTTTTGTGGGACCTCTGGCGAGGTGAAACAGAAAATTCGTAGACGAGTTTCATAAATAAAGTATGATCAAATCACTCATTCCATATTTTCCATATGTCAACTGGTCACCTATTGAAATCTTATGATATGTTATTTCTCACTTTGTGAATATAGTATATACAACAATTTACTTCAATTATATTCTCGAAATAAAATTTGAAGATCTTTTTAAAAGTATGTATGATGTTCGAAAACATTTCTTGTGTAATAAAATGGATACTCTTAATATATTGCTATATTTATTATTATTTACAAGACAATTCAGAGTTATAGGTTCTTGTAGATGTTTTTCAGTTTGTTCATTAGCAAAATTTGCAAAGTATAGTTCTATTTTTCCGAACCACCCACGTTACCCCTTACTCTGTTCTTTTACACTAAGTATCTAAGCATAATTTACGAATTATTTAGGATTATTTGTCCAAAATAAATAGCCCAACATTAATTCTTTGTCCGTCCGTTTACGATGCTTATCCAGGCATTCCCTTTAAAATTGTGTGTCCAAAATCTTCCTTGGAAACCATGGGAAGTGGAGCAGAGCTTGTTTATTGCGGTTAATGCCCAAGTTTTGCTTTTTTTTTAAATAAGACAGGGTAACTAATTCTTGGTGGTGTAAGTTCTCTCAAGTGGACATCATAGGTGTAATGTGGCAGTAAAACTCCCCAATTCTCAACAGAACAGCCCACGTGATGTATTGTCCGTTAATGGGTTTACGATGTTAACCAATCAGAACCGTGGTTGTACCATCCATGTCAGTTCATTGGCTGCATTTGGAAGAGTTCATATCTGGGGGTAGACGTAGACCAGTTGTTCGAATCCCACCTGCGGCAACCGCGTTGTGTCCTTGGGCAAGACACTTCATCTCCATTGCCCGCGTGGGGGCACGGTGGCGTTGTGTACTAAGGCGTACTGCACGTCGATGGTGCACTTATCTTCAACCAATGCTAACCCTGCTTGTGTGGAGTTAGTATGTTGAGGAGCTGACAGTTGCTTGCCGTTGCTCGGTGGTTCTCTCCAGGTACTCCCGCTTCCCCCACCTGTAAAACTGTCACGGTCATGATTAGCCATTGTGCATAAATATGTGACCTTAAACACCAATAAATAAATACGAAGACCAATTAATGTTTTCAACATGCAGCCCTGGAGCTGCAGGTTGAAAACATCCCTTGGTCCACTCTACACATTCGCTTAGCAGCTATCATACTGTATGAAAATTATGACATCTGTCCCAGGGTTGGAAAAGCGATCTCTCTGTTTGAAAGGGTTAATGACAAACGGGAATCAATAAATCCGTATTCTTGCAACTTGAAAATATCTTTCCCTCTCTCCATCCTCCATTTCCATGCCTCAGACTTTTCTCAGAGCCAACCCTGGTAATAGCTGTAATAACCTGATTTGGGTGAATTGCAATTTATGAAAAAACAGAAATAATTAACTGCCCCCCCCCCCCCCCCCACTCCCCCCCCCCCCCCCCCCATTTTATAAGCGACTGCGCTTTGGCCCATTTATATCCGATTATAAGTTTTTTAGCTTAACTTGACATAGTCAAGATAAGCTATTGCCATCACGCGTGCGGAAGTCTGTTAGTCTGTGAGTCTGTGACGTCTGTTCACATTTTCCTTTAGCACGGGCTACACCCCGCAGTTCTTGTCTGATCGTCACGAAATTTCATATGCAGGTTTGGGGTCATGTCTAGATGATCTTGGTCGCGATCGGGCAACCGGAATGGCTGCCCGAGCCCAAAACCCGAAAACCATTAGCACAGTCTACAGGTCGTATTTATGAAAGGATTTCATTGTAACTTGGTAGGATGCCTCTGTATAATGCCTAGATGAGAACGTTCCCTTTTGGGCATGATCTATCAGCCGTGATGGCTGCCCAAGCCCGAAACCCCAAAACGTTTAGCACAGTCTGCAAGTCATGTTTAATGTGGAGGGATTTCATTGTAACTTGGTAGGATGACTCCTTATGATGTCTAGATGAGAATTTCCCCATTTGGGCATGATCTGCCAACCGTGACGACTGCCCGAGCCCCAAACCCGAAAACCTTTAGCACTGTCTACAGGTCATATTTATTGAGGAATTTCATTGTAACTTGGTGGGTTGACTTCATAGAATGTCTAGACGAGAAAGTCCCATTTTGGACATGATTGGGCAACTGTGACGGCTCCAGGGGCCCGAAGCCCGAAAACCTTTAGCACAGTCTAGAGGTCATATTTATGAAGGGATTTCATTGTAGCTTGGTAAGATGACTCCAAATAGTGTCCAGATAAGAACGTCCCCTTTTGGTCACGATCATTCCTTGATGGCTGCCCGAGCCCAAAAGCCTTTAGCATGTCTGTAGGTCGTATGTATGGAAGGATTTCATTGTAACTTGTTAGGTTGACTCCATATAATGCCTAGATGGTGACATCTCCTTTTGGTCGTGGTTGGTCAACTGTGATGGCTGCAGGTGCCTGAAGCCCGAAAATCTTGAGCACAGTCTACAGGTCATATTTATGAAGGGATTTCATTGTAACTTCATAGGATCGCTCCAGATGATGTTCAGATGAGAATGTCCCCTTTTGGTTGCGATCATTCAACCATGATGGCTGCCCAAGCCTAAAGCCCGAAAACCTTTAGCACAGTCTTCAGATCATATTTATGAAGGGATTTCATTGTAACTTGGTAGGTTGACTTCATGTAATGTCTAGATAAGAACAGCCCCTTTTGGACACCATTAGGCAACTGTGTTGGCTACAGGGGCCCAAAGCCCGAAAATCTTTAGCACAGTCTACAGGTGATATTTATGAAGGGATTTCATTGTACCTTGGTAGGATGACTCTAAATAATGTCTAGATAAGAACGTCCACTTTTGGTCGCGATCATTCTGCCTTGATGGCTGCCCGAACCCAAAACCCCAAAACCTTTAGCATAGTCTATCGGTCATATTTATGGAAGGACTTCATTGTAACCCGTAAGTTTGACTCCATATAATGCCTAGATGATGACATCCCCTTTTGGTCGTGATTGGTCAACTGTGACAGGGGCCCGAAGCCCAAAAACCTTTAGCACAGTCTACAGGTCATATTTATTAAGGTATTTCATTGTAACGTGGTAAGTTGACTTCATATAATGTCTAGATGAGAACGTCCCATTTGGACGCAATTGGGAAACTGACGGCTACAGGGGCCCGAAAACCTTTGACACAGTCTACAGGCCATATTTATGAAGGGATTTTAATGTAACTTGATAGGATGACTCGTTTTGGAATAATATCACTGTAAATTGGTAACTTTTGTTGATATACGTTAACTGTGAGGGCCAGATACATTAACTGTGAGGTCATATTAACCCACCCCTCAGCTCTTTAGTACAGTGTACACCTCATATTATTTTTATCATAAACATAGCATACAGGGAACAGAAATGAACATATTCCCAATTATCACAATTCTTGTCTTATTTCATCGTCCCATCGTCAGGTTGGTGAAGCCCTTGGTGTGCACCATACGGTAATCACCAGAGCCTGGGCAAGATTTCAGCAGTATGGCATACCAGTAAGACGGCATGGTGATGGCAGAGGCAGGGCAACATCTGCAGCTGAAGACCGGTTTTTGATTATTCAGGTCCGTAGGTACCGCTTTGCCACAGCAACCAAGCTTCGCAGTGACCTTCATAAAGCATCCGGGGTAAATGTTTCGACGCAGACTATTCGGGCAAGGTTGCACGAAGGTGGTCTCCGATCGAGAAGACCATGTATTCGCATTCCGCTGTCCCAGAACCACCACCAGGCACGGTATGAATGGGCCATGGACCACGTTGGGTGGACCAGAGAAGATTGGTCGACCTGTCCTTTTTACAGATGAGTCAATGTACTGCCTAGACCACACAGAGAGGCGTTCTTGGGTATGGAGAAGAGCGGGAGAGCGATTCCATTCAGCCACCATTGCTGAGCATGACCGCTATGGTGGAGGGTCAATCATGGTCTGGGCGGCATCAGCAGGGATGGACATACAGAGCTCTGTGTCCTTGAACGTGGTACATTGATAAGATCCTGGATGTCCACGTCAGATTGTTTGCTGGTGCAGTGGGTGATAGATTCATTCTGATGGACGATAATGCCAGTCCTAATGTTGTCCATACTGTCGGGGAGTACCGACAGAGGGAGGGATTGAGCGTATGGACTGGCCAGCAAGATTCCCTGACCTCAAACCAATCGAACATGTCTGGAATGAGTTGCAGCTTGCAATTTCAGCCCGTCCAGTCCAGCCAAGAATTGACCAGGAGCTTGGTGCCATGCTGGTCCAAGAATGGAACAACATCCCAGAAAGGACCACTAGGAACCTGATTGGGAGCATGAGAAGGCGTTGTCAAGCTGTAATTAACAGTACTGGGTCTCAAACTCGATATTGAACCCATACCAGTTCGCTCCGTCAACTTGTTGGCAAATTGAATAATTTCCTCTTTTACCAATAATATCCATTTTCCATGGTAATCGTATTCAAAAGCTAAAAAAATAATGTCAAACACAAATAAAATTCTTAATTGCTGTACTTAAATCATTAAAGATATAATTAAATAAAAAATATATACACTTTTCATCACAATATTTCAACTAAAACGTAAAACAGGTAGTTGGATATACTTGTTGCTTACCAAACTTTGAGTAGTATATTATAAATATCTTCAGATTTACATGATATACGGTACAAAACATCCTTATGGGGCAGATTTGTTCAAATCAAGGCCTTTGAAAAATATTTGGGATCCCTATTGGACCCCGAATGTTTACTGGCTGCAATATCGGGGGGTGGGGGGGCACCAAAAATTTGCAAGACGTGACGTGGGGTGGGTGGGTCTCTTGAGAGCACCAAAAATGTGCATTTCCAACTTGTGTAATTTTTTTATTTTTTTAAAAATATATCAATATATCAGCTAATATATACCATCATTTGTGTTTCAAACCTTAAAGATGATGTTGTACATCACACTCTTAACATAAATACAACATCAGGAGGCTTTATATGTGAGAATATTGGGCTTAATCTGGGAAAATGTCACACGTTAGTAGGGGGTGGGTGTCTTGTTCGAAATGTAGAAAATGTGCAGACAATATTTTGGGAAAATTCTCTCTGATGCACTAAATTCAACCCAAGTTATTTATTTATTTATTTATTTATTTATTTATTTATTTATTTATTTATTTATTTATTTATTGGTGTTTAGCAACACTTTAACAGCCAGGGTCATATCGTGTCGGTGACAGGTTTACGGGTGGAGGAAGCCAGAGTACCCGGAGAGAACCACCAAGCAACGACGAGCAGCTGTCAGCACTTCAACATCATAACCCACAACTGTACTACACACTGCACAGCGGTACTGCGTACTACCCAGCACAGACAGGGTTAGATTGGCTGAAGACATGTGTACCTTGGCGTGCAGTACGTCCCAGCACACAGCGTCATCGTGCCCCACGTGGGCAACTGGGGTAAGTTTATTTTGGATTTTAATGGTAGAGTGGGGCGGGTGTCTGAGAACGGTGGTAGAAAATTTGCACGTTGTGGGTGGGTGGGTGTAACAAGGAGCCGAATAAAAAATAGGACGTCACGTCTTGCATATTTTTAGTGTCCCCCCCCCCCTCCTCCCCCTGGCAATATGAGGAATATTCTTTCCAAATTTTCTTCTCACGAACCCCCAATCTAAATCTTTTGATGCATGGAATACACCTTCCTTTGGGTAGTCGGATTCAAGTTTAAAAAAAATCAAATCTCTGGATTAATATTTGGGTTTCCTATTGGAGTCCAGGTGTTAACTTAGTCCTATATGAAGAATATTTTAAAATTTTCTTCCCCAAAACGACTAGCCAGAATCCTTTGATATATGGTATACTGCACCCTTATAGGGTCCGACTCAAGTGTGCCCAAATCAAGTCCTTTCATTGCTATTTGGGCTCCCTACTGAGCCTAAATTTTTACTTGGTAATATATGGGAAATATTCTTTTTAGGTCATCTGGCCCAAAGGGCATGTGAGCTATTGCCATCACTTGACGTCCGTCGTCGTTCGTCGCACGTGAACTATTAACATTTTCATCTCCTCTGGCACCACCGAACCGATGTGAACCACATTTCGCAGGAATGGTGTATGGGAGGTCCTCTCTAAACGAGGCTCATTTTGTTCCTGTCGGTTGAAAAACGTGGCCGTCAGAGGCATTCTTGTATTCTGATTGGTGGATTTTCAAAAATCTTCTTCTCTGAAACTACAAGACAGAACTGTTTTGAAACTTCAAATACTTGATGAGCCCCACCCCCCCCCCCCCCCCATTTAATCCTTTCCCTAACATGAAAGGCAGACGACGCTTGCAAACAAAATTATTGAATAACTAATTTTTTGCTCAACTTTGACATTGTTTTTGGGTGAGGTCCGAAATTCAAGATGGCCACCAGCAGCCATTTTGTACCTTAGTTAGTGCAATCAGTTTTTTGTCTAGAATTTCTGTATGAAAGTTCTGATTGGAATAAATTTTTGTCTGAATGTTTAGTAACATGGAATACATCAAATATAATACGGGTTTTTTTCTCGTGCAGACTTTAGGCAAATTAGATGGACTTTGATTTATTCATTGCTACTTTCACACAGTAAGTACACATGTCAATACGGCTCTGGCTAGGGTCTGTATTTATGAACCGATCTTTACAAAACTTCTTGGGTACCTTTGTTATCAGCTTGGGACAAGAACGAGTGTTTTGGGGTGTGGTCCGAAATTCAAGTTGGCTGCCAGCGGCCATTTTATACCGAAATAAGGTACAATCAGTTTTTTGTACAGAACTCCTATATGAAGGTTCTGATTTGAATAAATTTTTGAATGAATGTTTAGTAAAATGGAATACATTACCTATAATTCGGGGTTTTTTTCTCGTGCAGATATTATGCAAATTAGATGAACTTTGATTTATTCATTGTTACTTATACACAGTAAGTGCACATGTCAATACGGCTTGGGCTAGAGGTTGTATTTATGAACTGATCTTCACAAAACGTCTTGGGTACCTTTGTTATCACCCTGGGACGAGAACGAGTGTTTTTGAGTACGGTTCGAAATTCAAGATGGCTGTCGGCGGCTATTTTACACCGAAATTAGGTGCAATCAGTTTTTCTTTGTACAGAAGGTCTACGATTACCTTTGTCATGAGGGTAACGAGTGTTTTTGGGATCGGCCAAAAATTCAAAATGCAGTCATATTTTCGGCGATTGTGTGTTTTACATTTTTTGTACAGAACCTGTAAAGAAGATTTTTTACGTCAGTAATGTTTGCTATAAATTTATTGGGTGCCTTTGTTGTCACTGTGATTTGCGAACAAACATTTTTGGGATCATTCAGACCCACTTGAAGACTTAAAAGGGGGATAATTAAAAATCTTTTCCCAACACACCAGACTTAATAATGTTTCTTGAATTCAGCATCTCTAGGATGTGTATATTCAAATGTGTTGAAACTAAGTTTCTGTGTTAATATTTGGTGTTGTTTGGTAAGGGTAAACATTATCAGCACAACCAGATTTTCTATTTCCCATGAGAAAAATAAAACCTTCTCACCCGTGGGAACCCAATGTACGGAAGCGTCGAGGCGCCGGTTGAGTATTATTTCTATCTTGCACGTACAAGTTAGATATCTTGCACCTGCAAGTTACTATCCTGCACGTGCAGGTTAGCTATCTTTCACCTGCAAGTTACTATCTTGCACGTGCAGGTTAGCCATCTTGCACGTGCAGGTTACCTATCTTGCACGTGCAGGATAGCTATCTTGCACCTGCAAGTTAGCTATATTGCACGTGCAGGTTATCTATGTTGCACCTGCAAGTTACTATCTTGCACATGCAGGTTAGCTATCTTGCACCTGCAAGTTACTATCTTGCACTTGCAGGTTAGCTATTTTGCACGTGCAGGATAGCTATCTTGCACCTGCAGGTTAGCTATCTTGCACGTGCAGGTTAGCTATCTTGCACGTGCAAGTTACTATCTTGCATGTGCAGGTTAGCTATCTTGCACGTGCAGGATAGCTATCTTGCACCTGCAAGTTAGCTATCTTGCATGTGCAGGTTAGCTATCTTGCACCTGCAAGTTACTGTCTTGTACGTGCAGGATAGCTATCTTGCACCTGCAAGTTAGCTATCTTGCACGTGCAGGTTAGCTATCTTGCACCTGCAAGTTAGTATCTTGCACGTGCAGGTTAGCTATCTTGCACCTGCAAGTTACTATCTTGCACATGCAGGTTAGCTATTTTGCACCTGCAAGTCTATACTATATTTTAGAATGTCTGTATGTCTGTCTGTCTGTCTCTTTCTTTCTCTCTCTCTCTCCCTCCCTCTCTCTCTCTCTCTCTCTCTCTCTCTCTCTCTCTCTCTCTGTATGTCTGTCTGTCTGTCTGTCTGTCTGTCTGTCTGTCTGTCTGTCTGTCTGTCTGTCTGTCCGCTATAGAAATGAATATGGGGCCATCCAGAGTGCCCAAAATGGGTCTACTTGGGGTACTTTTTATGGAGGAGGTCCTCGTCAGGTTTAAAAAAGTGTGCGGGGTGGGGGTGGGGGCAGGGAAGGGCATCGAAAGTTATGACCAAATATTTTTTCACTGATATAGGTCTTCAAAGGGGTCTACTTGGGGTAACTTTTGATCAGGAATCTAATGGTTGCTTTTAAAAAAGTGGCGGGGGTGGGGGGTGGGTGGGGAGGTGCAAAATTGATGGATTTCACCGATATAGGTCCTCAAAGGGGTCTACCACGGGGAACTTTTTACCAAGAATCTAATGGTGGAGGTTTAAAAAGTGACGGGATTGAAGGCCCCGCCTGGAGGTCGGTGCCGTGTGTGCCGCCCGTAGGGCGGGCTGGGTCGAAAAATACGCGGCCCATATTTTTTTTTTTTTGGGGGGGGGTACTTTTCATATGACCCCTAAATTTTCCCGTGCAACGCAGGGTAACCCTGCTAGTTAGTCATATTAGAAGTTGAGTTCATCAAAATTAGTATATAAGGGTCCAACCTAGCCCCAATTTGCCGGACCTAGGTTCGAATTTGCCTGACCCCTCCAGGATTACGGAAATTCCTATCGCGGAGTCAACCACTATAGGCTCATTGACCATGTCTAGTCGCCTGGCTATGTACGTTTCGCATCGCTTGCATCGCAGGCTAGGTGTGGATGCTTTATATTGGAGTGTGAATGGGAAACGTCAGGAATAAAGAGTAAAAATGGTTAGAGTTGTAATGACGTCGGTGACGTCATGGTGAGCTCGCGACGTCATGACGACGTTGACCGCTGTCGATGTCCACAGAAATGAGTGGCTGGCACCTGCATGTTGCTATCTTCTACCTGCAAGTTGCTATCTTGTACGTGCAGGTTAGTTATCTTGCACTTGCAAGTTAGTTATCTGGCGACAGCCACCCAGCCACCGTATCTCAGAAGCCCCGGCTCCCCATACTTGCCCAGTGGCTTACATTCCCGTATTACCTCTGCCGCTTGACCAAGAGCGATACAGTCGCCCTTCCCCTTCTTCCAGAAGCCCTTCACGCCACGATTCCCTAACCCTACCTTCTCGACCGAATACCCTAATCACATCAGAGACCCGTCGACCTTATTCCACGACCCAGGCCTCCACGACCTGCGCAAGTGAACCAGGGATCCTACACCGAGCGTTCCGATTAAGAACGGCACAGCCACTCTCCCACTTCTTCCAGTACCCCTACCTCAACAAGCTCGAACAGTCGCCTGACAGGTCAGTCATTGCTGATGATCACTATAATCCAGATATAGAAGAATCGTTCGAAGAGTCGCTGGGACTAACTCTTTGATTACTAATTTTCTCCTCGAAGACTCATTTCAGGGAGTCGTTCGAAAAGCTGCTTCTAGAGCAGCTCCTCAGTCACACATCTGTATGAGTCGTTCGAGGTGTCAATTTTCGATGGGCTGCTTTAGTGGCTCCTTGTTTCGAGCCCTTCGAGCCGACAGAGTAGGACAGAATCGATCAGGGAGAAGAAGGGTTGAAAGCCTGAAAAGGGACATCCCTGTTCCTGTTAAGGAGTATTGAGACCCGGCCCATCAGGTTTTACCCAACGGCACGGCCACCTATAGGGAGACATCGGCTATTCAAAGACCCTACGGACGTCCAGTCACTCACCTCTGTGGACATCGACTGCGGTCAGCGTCGTCATGACGCCACGAGCTCACCGTGACGTCACCTTCGTCATTGCAGCTCTATCCATTTTTACTCTTTATGCCTGACTTTTCCCATTCACACCCCCCAGCATAAAGCATCCACACCTAGCCTGCGATGCAATCGATGCGAAACGTAAATATCCAGGCGGCTGGACATGGCCAATGAGCCTATAGTGGTTGTCTCGGCGATAGGAATTTCTGTAGTCCGGGAGGGGGTGCCGGCAAATCCGAACCTAGGTCCGGCAAATTGGGGCTAGGTTGGACCCTTATATACTACTTTTGATGAACTCTACTTCAAATGTGACTATACATATAACTAACCTGCACCTGTAAGATAATAACTTGCAGGTTCAAGATAGCTAACCTGCACGTGCAAGATAGCTAACCTGCAGGTGCAAGATAGCTATCCTGCAGGTGCAAGATAGCTAACCTGCACGTGCAAGATAGTAACTTGCAGGTGCAAGATAGCTAACCTGCACGTGCAAGGTAGTAACTTGCAGGTGCAAGATAGCTATCCTGCACGTGCACGATAGCTTACCTGCACGTGCAAGATAGTAAATTGCACGTGCAAGATAGCTAACCTACACGTGCAAGATAGCTAACCTGCACGTGCAAGATAGCTAACCTGCACGTCCAAGATAGCTAATCTGCACGTGCAAGATAGCTAACCTGCACGTGCAAGATAGTAATTTGCAGGTGCAAGATAGCTAACCTGCACGTGCAAAATAGTAATTTGCAGGTGCAAGATAGCTAACCTGCACGTGCAAGATAATAACTTGCAGGTGCAAGATAGCTAACCTGCACGTGCAAGATAGAAATAATACTCAACTGGCGCCTCAACGCTTCCGTACCAATGAGCTAAAGATAAAAAATTCAAATACCTATATTTTAAGAAGGACTTGTCAAATATTTATTAATGCCTGACTTTTCCCATTCACACCCCCAGCATAAAGCATCCACATCTAGCCTGCGATGCAATCGATGCGAAACGTAAATATCCAGGCGGCTGTACATGGCCAATGAGCCTATAGTGGTTGTCTCGGCGATAGGAATTTCCGTAGTCCGGGAGGGGTGCCGGCAAATCCGAACCTAGGTCCGGCAAATTGGGGCTAGGTTGGACCCTTATATACTACTTTTGATGAACTCGACTTCAAATGTGACTATACATATAACTAACTTGCAGGTGCAAGATAGGTAACCTGCACCTGTAAGATAATAACTTGCAGGTGCAAGATAGCTAACCTGCGGGTGCAAGATAGCTATCCTGCAGGTGCAAGATAGCTAACCTGCACGTGCAAGATAGTAACTTGTTGGTGCAATTTAGCTAACCTGCACGTGCAAGGTAGTAACTTGCAGGTGCAAGATAGCTATCCTGCACGTGCACGATAGCTTACCTGCACGTGCAAGATAGTAAATTGCACGTGCAAGATAGCTAACCTACAGGTGCAAGATAGCTAACCTGCACGTGCAAAATAGCTAACCTGCACGTGCAAGATAGCTAACCTGCACGTGCAAGATAGCTAACCTGCACGTGCAAGATAGCTAACCTGCACGTGCAAGATAGCTAACCTGCACGTGCAAAATAGTAATTTTCAGGTGCAAGATAGCTAATCTGCACGTGCAAGATAATAACTTGCAGGTGCAAGATAGCTAACCTGCACGTGCAAGATAGTAACTTAGAAATAATACTCAACTGGCGCCTCAACGCTTCCGTACCAATGAGCTAAAGATAAAAAATTTAAATACCTATATTTTAAGAAGGACTTGACAAATATTTATTAATTAGTATGAATCTACCTCAGACGGGTTTGAAACAAACAGTTTAAAATAATTGCTAACATTTGGCTTACGGTGCACCATACAAGGATCCCAATTGTAACATTAACCCAATGGTGATTTCTTTTCTAGTTTAGCATCTAACTGTCACTCACCTTTACAATACTTTTCCTGTACACTTGTTACAGGCTACGGTCAGTATTTATGTACAGACCTTTACAATACTTTACCTGTACATTTGTTACAGGCTACGGTCAGTATTTATGTACAGACCTTTTAGTTTACAATACTTTACCTGTAGATTTGTTACAGGCTACGATCAGTATTTATGTACAGACCTTTACAATACTTTACCTGTACGTTTGTTACAGTCTACGGCCAGTATTTATGTACAGACCTTTACAATACTTTACCTGTACATTTGTTACAGGCTCTAAGCCGAGAGGTCCTCGGTTCGAATCCCACCTGCGGCGACCGCGTTGTGTCCTTGGGCAAGACACTCCACCCCATTGCCCACGTGGGAGCACGGTGACTCTGTGTACTAAAAGCGTACTACACGTCGATAGTGCACCTGTCTTTAACCAATGCTAACCCTGCTTGTGTGGAGTTAGTATGTTGGGGAGCTGACAGTTGCTCGCCGTTGCTCGGTGGTTCTCTCCGGGTACTCCGGCTTCCTCCATCCGTAAACTATCATGGTCATGATTAGCCATTGTGTAGAAATATATGACCTTAAACACCAATAAATAAATAAATAAATAAATGTTACAGGCTACGGTCAGTATTTATGTACAGACCTTCACAATACTTTACTTGCAGATTTGTTACAGGCTACGGTCAGTATTTATGAACAGACCTTTACAATACTTTACCTGTAAATTTGTTACAGGCTACGGTCAGTATTTATGTACAGACCTTCACAATACTTTACCTGTAGATTTGTTACAGGCTACGGTCAGTATTTATGAACAGACCTTTACAATACTTTACCTGTAAATTTGTTACATGCTACGGTCAGTATTTATGTACAGACCTTTACAATACTTTACCTGTAGATTTGTTACAGGCTACGGTCAGTATTTATGTACAGACCTTTACAATACTTTACTTGCAGATTTGTTACAGGCTACGGTCAGTATTTATGTACAGACCTTTACAATACTTTACCTGTAGATTTGTTACAGGCTACGGTCAGTATTTATGTACAGACCTTCACAATACTTTACCTGTAGATTTGTTACAGGCTACGGTCAGTATTTATGAACAGACCTTTACAATACTTTACCTGTAAATTTGTTACATGCTACGGTCAGTATTTATGTACAGACCTTTACAATACTTTACCTGTAGATTTGTTACAGGCTACGGTCAGTATTTATGTACAGACCTTTACAATACTTTACCTGTAGATTTGTTACAGACTACGGTCAGTATTTATGTACAGACCTTTACAATACTTTATATGTGCATTTGTTATCATTACCTAGATATGTGTCATTGCTGTGTCACATATTACATATGTACATGTCTTACACAAGTTGAGTCACAGTGTCATTGACACTTTCATTTATTCGTTTTGTTCAATTTTGAGACGAAAAAAAATTCTATAGCCTGAAAAGTTTGGGTCCACTTCCGACCAAAATTCGGCAATTGTTTTTTCGATTCTTTTCAAAATCGAGTTCCCAGATGTATTAGAATAGTTTTATGCGAAAATATCCCCCCTCCCTTCTTCCTTTTCGGGGGGGGGGGGGGGGGCAGTTAGATGCAATAAAATGTTTGGGTGCAAAATATATTTTGAAAGATTTAGAGTGATAAACTGCCCAGCCTTTCTGAATTTTAACTTGGTGCATTATGAAGGAATTTCTTTTAAAATCTTCTGTAGATCCACCAATCAGAATCCTTTCATATTTGTTATACAACATCTCTAGGTGGGTCAGATTCCAGTTTGTTCAAATCGTGTCCCTGGGTTAATATTTTGGCTCCCTATTTGAGACCAAAGTTTAACTTAGTGCAATGTGAGGGCATTTCTTTAAAAACGTTCTTCTTCAGATCCACCAGTCAGAATTCTTTCGTATTTGGTATATAACATCTCAAGGGTGATCAGATTCAAGTTTGTTCAGTTTGAGTTCCTGGCTTTATATTTGGGCTATATATGGGTGTGGCGGTGGGGGGGGGGGGGGTATGTTAGGTTCAGGTTTCTTCAAATCCATTCCTCGTTGTTTTTCCATAAAATTTGCCATTCATGACTTAATTCCTTTGTAGTGTTGATGAACCATGTCGAACTGAATTTGTCCCCAAATATTTCTTTTAACCACTTTGGCAGGTGAGCGATTAAGGCACCATTGGGGAATCTTGTCTATTTAGACAATCATTGAGGCTTGATATACACTGTAAAAAATTACCGTAATTTTTTACGGTCATTGACCGGCAGCATATGACCGTAAGTGTTACGGCAAACCGTAAAAAAATTCACTGTCATTTGCCGTATCTTCCCGTAATTTTTTTTCACGGTTAGCTATTATTTGTACGGTCATATGCCTGGAAACTAGCTGCCGGACATATGATCGTAAAAAATTTTAACCATCAATTGCCTTATTTTCCCGTAAAAATTACCATCAAAATAATTACGGTTAAAATGACCGGTGACAGTGTTCCAGCCAAATGGCTGGAACACTGCCACTGGTCATTTTGACCGTAATTTAATTCCAGCCGTCATTAACCGAATTTTACCTAGAACCAATAAAAGCACATGGGTTTGTCGGCCTTAGCGGAGATCCGTGGCGACAAGCTTAGCCATAAGATCCATCGAATATCAGTGATGCAGTACAAACAGTCTGCTATTCTGCATGATTACCGAAACAACTACACGCATAAAAATTGATGTTATTTGATTTTCATGTCTAAGACTGAAATGAAAATGATTCACTTGGCCACAAACTTACAAATTGATAGTGATACGTTGCTGTTCGTCTTCAAAAGTATCGGGCATCCTTCTTAGAAATGGCGACTTCAAGAGTGGCATATGGCAAGGCCGATCCCATAATTCACCATTTTTACCACCGTGCGACGTAATTGGATAGCGTGACGGGAGAAATACGTTCATTGGATCAAATTCGAGGGTTTTTCTACGGCAAAACCGTTAAAATTAATTTACGGCTTCGAGACCGTTGTATTTGATAGTCATTTGACAGTAGTTAACCGTAGAATTACGGTAATGTTTTACAGTGTACCATCAAATGTTCATTTTTATGAAAGAAGTGAATGATTTTCTTCACAGTTTTGTTAGCTGATAAAGTTATGGGCAGTCGTCACGACTTCCCACTCGATTACAGGTTTCTAGTCAAGTCTTGGCTGCCTGATGAGAAATCACTGCACAGGCGATTTGTCTATTGTCACCAGGTCCTCCTAATGGTGGCAAGTTAATACCACGTGCTTCAAGCTCGCGGAAACTTGAAATAGGCCTTTAACGATGGATGTGTGTAAATAAACTGAATAAACTCCGAATTCCAGTGTTTGAAAAAAAAGGGCATTCAACAAACTATTAATTAAAAATAGAATATGTTTTCATTTTTGGAATTCACTTTAAAAGAATTTCCACAATCCAATATAAATATTTCTATTAGTTCCTTGAATCTTGCATCCTTTGTGCATTTTACAACCTTGGTCAGTGTATATGTTCATGTATATTTCATGTCGTGTGTCATAAGGTAGTTACCCACTTTTAATAACCAGAAAGTGTGACTAACCCTGTGCATTGCACAGGGTTAGTCACACTTTCTGGTTATAAAAATGTTCTTTATTAACAGAGTAACTAACCAGATGTACTGTACAGTTGTAGTGTAAATCTTGTCACAAATAAACCCCTCGTGTACCTCACGATTTCACTGGACAAATTATTAATAATAATACAGATAAAGGTGGAGGTCACTCCATCTTAGGTGAAATCTTAGGGAACATATACTACTGAATGAAGCCGATAGCGTTTCGCTTTTGCCGACGATGAAGGACCGGAAGCAACAACTATTCTTCCTCAGAATCGCTCTCGTTGTCGCTCTCTTCATTATTCAAAACTTAACTGAAACGTTGTTAATGAATGTCAGCAGCAGCTAACATTGCTTTCTTTACCGACAAAGAACGACGAATGTTTTCCACTTTGAAAGCAGTGCATCAGGGAACACATTGCGATTTTCGCAAGCAGTGTTAAAGCCCACGGCTTATCGGACGAGTCGACCGCATCGGAAGTGTCGAATGTACCACAGTAATGTGAAAGGACCAGTAAGACCACAACTTCTCTTTCCAGTACAGCCTGTAAGAGGTTAGGCTCCTGGCAAAATCACAATCTTCTCTTATAGTACAACTAGTGAGGACGTCGCTTGGGTGCTAGAATGTCCTATTCCCATAGGGGGGGAATAATATATCATCCCATGGGGGACATAGGACATTCTAGCACTCAGGAGACGAGGAGTTAACCTTCTGGTGAGATCCCTAGATTATCTTGCAGTACAACTAGTGAGGCGTTTCCTATCTGGCAAGGTCACAGCGTCCCCTCCAGTGCAGCTGGTGATGTTTTACCCATCTGGTACAACCTGCTAAGATATGAAGTCAGTCAGGTTTTTTGTTTGTTTTTTATTTTCAGTCCTTTTTCGAATTTTTACGTCAATTTCGTTTGTTGTTTGACAAATACGAGTCGGTGACCTTCTTCTTGAAATAACAAAATCAATTTTAGTCGCGCTTCCCTGGATGGTATCTGGTTAATCGTTCTTGCCTAGATGGTATCTGGTTAGTCATCCTTCCCTGGATGGTATCTGGTCAGACGTCCTTCCCTAGATGGTATCTGGTTAGTCGTCCGTCCCTAGATGGTATCTGGTGGTTAGTCGTCCTTCCCTAGATGATATCTGGTTAGTCGTCCTTCCCTGGATGGTACCTGGTTAGTTGTCCTTCCCTAGATGGTATCTGGTGGTTAGTCGTCCTTCCCTAGATGGTATCTGGTTAGTTGTCCTTCCCTGAATCGTATCTGGTTAGTTGTCCTCCACTAGATGATATCTGGTTAGTTGTCCTTCCCTGGATGGTATCTGGTTAGTTGTCCTTCCCTGGATGGTATCTGGTTAGTTGTCCTTCCCTAGATGGTATCTGGTTAGTTGTCCTTCCCTGGATGGTATCTGGTTAGTCGTCCTTCCCTAGATGGTATCTGGTTAGTCGTCCTTCCCTGGATGGTATCTGGTTAGTTGTCCTTCCCTGGATGGTATCTGGTTAGTTGTCCTTCTCTAGATGGTATCTGGTTAGTTGTCCTTCCCTAGATGGAATCTGGTTAGTCGTCCTTCCCTAGATAGTATCTGGTTAGTCGTCCTTCCCTGGATGCTATCTGGTTAGTTGTCCTTCCCTAGATGGTATCTGGTTAGTTGTCCTTCCCTGGATGGTATCTGGTTAGTTGTCCTTCCCTGGATGGTATCTGGTTAGTTGTCCTTCCCTAGATGGTATCTGGTTAGTTGTCCTTCCCTGGATGGTATCTGGTTAGTTGTCCTTCCCTAGATGGTATCTGGTTAGTCGTCCTTCCCTAGATAGTATCTGGTTAGTCGTCCTTCCCTGGATGGTATCTGGTTAGTTGTCCTTCCCTAGATGGTATCTCGTTAGTTGTCCTTCCCTAGATGGTATCTGGTTAGTTGTCCTTCCCTAGATGGTATCTGGTTAGTGTCCTTCCCTAGATGGTATCTGGTTAGTTGTCCTTTCCTGGATGGTATCTGGTTAGTTGTCCTTCCCTAGATGGCATCTGGTTAGTTGTCCTTCCCTGGATGGTATTTATTTCGCCTTTTCTGTTTCTTCATTAATATTTTTCAGTTCTGTTTTGTTTATGTTCTGTCTCTTTTCTTGTGGTTATCGAACAACACAAACCTCCGTCATTATACCCCATAACACCCCTCCTCCCATTGGCATCGGCTAATGTAAAGTACGTCACAAACGAATACTCGCGAGTTTCTCAGTTACAGTTTCTCGGAAAATAAAGTCTTGCCCACCAATTCACTTCTGGCTAAAAAGAACTCGCGCTGCTACCCTAGCCCCCATGGTCTCAGCACAAGGGGTAAGCACCCCCCCCCCCCCCACACGCGCTCTTCTCGCTTGCGGAGTTCTTTACTATCAACATCTGTGCGGCAACGATATACACGACATACAATTTAGAACATTATGAAAATTCAGACAACTGAGAAAAAAAAATCCTTTATTGTGCTTGGTTGTCAACAAACAAGAATCAGTGTAGTGTAGTTCAGGTACTCAATTATGTATTATTATTCACCGGAATGTACATATGTCTTTTTACTACGATTTTAATTCTACGTTAAGTATTTCTAAAGGTCGTCGTTTAATTTACTTCTCACACAAAGGTTATTTTCTTGTTTTGTATGGTAGGTATGACAGCATGAGATAAACCGCGGGGCAGTATAATAACCATTTAAATATGGTGTGATAGCCCGAAAGACTTGCTTACGCAATAAAATACCCCGAATGAAATGATTTTAATTCTGTGCAAAGTATTTCTAAAGGCCGTCGTTCAATTTTCTTCAAACACAAAGGGTATTTTCGTCATCGGTATGGTAGTTATGGCAGCATAATATAAAGCTTGAAACAAAATAATAACCATTTAAATACAGGGTGCATTAAGTGTTGTGTGATAGACCAAAACTTGTCCAGGTAGACAAAAAATACCTCAAATGAAATGTAATATCTGTTATAAATTCAGCACGAACACCAGTTAATAGCTTATTTATCTTAAACTAATAGAACCAAAAATTGAAATCAGTAGCATATCATGTATATTTCGGGTCCCATCTTGTGAACCTCGGTGGTGAACCCCGAAAGCGACGTCATGTCACGTGACCCAACGCAGCCATGGTGCGTTGCCGAGGTAGCCTATATGAGCGGCCGTGATGTAACGTCATTTCCACAGTGATACTTAATGTCAGTGCGCATGCACAGCGCGTTTTGTTATTTTGATATGTGATTCCGTCGTCCGTTTTGGAGACCGCCATCTTGATTTTAATGGTAGGACGTAGTTACTGTATGACCCAAAACATTATAGAAAAGGATATGTTTGGAGGGTATGTTCGATTGAACAAGAGTAAATCTAATTACCACACACAACCGAAATTCCATTTTTTTTGAGTCAGATAAGAATCCCACTTATGGAATCCCTTTTTAGGATATGTCTGGTTAAAGAATTCATTTTTTCGTCGTGTGCCTGTGTAAAGGGAATGTAAAGACCAATATGGACAAGCCTGAAAATAACTTTCACAACGCTTCCAGATAAAATGGCAAACACCAAATAAATCATGTCTGTCATTTAAGAATGATATCTGACATATTACAAAATGGAGTTTGAGTATTCGATATAATGTGTTTTGGGTGTACCTGTACCTTCATCTTAAAACTACTCAGAATTCATCCAATCATACCTTGTTTGGCAGGGCTCAATGAGCCCTGCGAAACAAGGTATGATTGGTTTCATTCTGAATTGGAACTGAATTACCCTTCAGACATAATTTAGATACATGTATGGCTATATCAAATCATATTCCTTCACATACTGTTAACAATGATGAGCTGTACAGCCACTTTCTTCACACTTCCCAACTTGCCAGGACCAGAAATCACAATAATCATTAATTTTAGGCTTACTAGTTATGTACATGATTTCCAACATGCATGATGTTCTGATCACTGAACTTCATTGATAATTTTGGCATCAGACATTTTGAGTGTTGATTTTAAACCTCAGTCAGACATTAGCCTTTTTGTACCTGACATTGTCCTTGTCTGACCACTTATTTTCTGGCATGAATATGGGCTAGATGAATTGAGCAGTCTGATTGAGCTTGTAAAAGTTCTGCCCGAAAGCAGACACGAGACAGGCTCAGACATAGCTAGCAAATATGCACTAGTGCTACAAAGTCAATAATAGTGGTACAAAGCTATAAGGTCGGTGGAAGACCACAGTATTGGATGATTACAATAATAGTGTTGGATTACACGATAGATGGTCGTGACTATTGACAAGTCGACAGTGGTGGTTTAAGACCTATAAACGTGTTGGTGTGGCCTAGAAGGCCGGGCAATATATGCACTAGGAGCCATAAGTATCTTCATATAAATATCCTTAGATAAGTATCATGGAAAATGTATCCTCAAAAGGTGTTCTCAGATAATACATTGCCATGTCATAAGTATCCTCACAATCCTCCCATACCCAGGTGAATCGTAGAACAGTATTGGGAGTCACTTGTCACTTGTTCCTGCACTTGTTCTACAGCTGTTCTGCTTGATGAGATTCGAGTCCAAAGAGCATTTGCTTTCGAAGCAACTGATCGATGGCTTATTTGCTCGATGGGATTCGAGTCGTTCGAGCAATGACTTTTCAGTAACTGCTCGATTGTCTTTTGGGTTTGCGAATTATAGAGACTTTGTTGTACACAAGGGAGATAATTCTGTATGGGTAGGTACAGATTATAAAGCAATTCGACTGGTGATTATAAGACTTGGACGAGTAGCTTGAACTAGATGAACCGCTACAATTAGAGTAGTTAGAATAGCGTCTGTAAAATTGGATTCTGGGAAAATCCGAACTTGTAACACTTGTCGGGTCTATTTGGGTAATTTGTTTTACTTTGGATTCACGTATGGCCTTTACAACACGCGCTGGACACTACGATAATGACGTCACATCATGGCCGATCACTTGGGCTACCGCGATAACTCAACATGGCGCCGCTGGATCACATAATATGACGTCACTTCCGAAGTCCACAACATGGGGCATGAAACATACATGATATTGTACTGACGCCTTATAGTTTTTAGCTCACCGAAGGGAGCTTAACTTATCACTTGCCGTCCGTCGTCGTCCGTCGTCCGTCATCGTCCGTCATCGTCCGTCGTGAACTTTACATTATCGACCACTCCTCCCAAACTAATGGATCAAATTGAACCAAATTTGGTGTGCATGTTCCCTATCATATGTCAATTCAAACTTACACAAATAAACTTACCGCACCCACAGGGTGAGGGGGGGGGGGGGGAGGCAGCACAAGGGGCATAACTCTGATAGCACCCATGAATTTATTTCAAAATTCAAAAAATCTTCTTCTGCAGATCCACCAGGAAGAATTCTTTCCTATTTGGTATACATGATCTCTAGGGGGGGGGGGGGGGGGGGGGGGGTGGTGGTCAGATTCAAGTTTATTCAAATTGGCTCCATACATTCATATTTGGGCTCACTATAGAAGCCCGAATTTGAACTTAGTGCATTTCAGGCAAATTTCTTGAAAAATCCTCTTCCCCAGATCCAGCAGGCAGAATTTTTTAATATTTGGTATGCAACATTGTGGGCTGGATCTGATTCAAGTTTGTACAAATGGGCCCCCCTGGGTTCATATTTGGGCTCAGTGTAGGAGCCCGAATTTCAACTTAGTGCATTTCAGGCAAATTTCTTGAAAAATCTTCTTCTTCAGATCTAGCCGGCAGAATCTTTTGATATTTGGTATGCAACATTGTGGGGTGGATCTGATTCAAGTTTGTTCAAATCGGCCCACTGGATTCATATTTGGGCTCACTATAGAAGCCCAAATTCGAACTTAGTGCATTTCAGGCAAATTTCTTGAAAAATCTTCTTCTTCAGATCTAGCAGGCAGAATCTTTTGATATTTGGTATGCAACATTGTGGGGTGGATCTGATTCAAGTTTTTTAAATCGCCCCCCTGGATTCATATTTGGGCTCACTATAGTAGCTCGAATTCGAACTTCGTGCATTCCAGGCAAATTTCTTTAAAAATCTTCTCCAGATCCAGCGGGCAGAATCTTTTAATATTTGGTATGCAACATTGTGGGGTGGACCTGATTCCAGTTTGTTCAAATCGGCCCCCTGAATTCATATTTGGGCTCAGTATAGAAGCCCAAATTCGAACTTAGTGCATTTCAGGCAAATTTCTTAAAAAATCTTCTTTTCCAGATCCAGCAGGCAGAATCTTTTGATATTTGGTATGCTACATTGTGGGGTGGATCTGATTCAAGTTTTTCAAATCGCCCCCCTGGATTCATATTTGGGCTCACTATAGTAGCTCGAATTCGAACCTCGTGCATTCCAGGCAAATTTCTTTAAAAATCTTCTCCAGATCCAGCGGGCAGAATCTTTTAATATTTGGTATGCAACATTGTGGGCTGATCTGATTCAGATTTGTACAAATCGGCCCCCTGGGTTCATATTTGGGCTCAGTATAGGAGCCCGAATTTCAACTTAGTGCATTTCAGGCAAATTTCTTGAAAAATCTTCTTCTTCAGATCTAGCAGGCAGAATCTTTTGATATTTGGTATGCAACATTGTGGGATGGATCTGATTCAAGTTTGTTTACATCGGCTCCCTGGATTCATATTTGGGCTCAGTATTTAAGCCCAAATTCGAACTTAGTGCATTTCAGGCAAATTTCTTAAAAAATCTTCTTCTCCAGATCCAGCAGGCAGGATATTTTAATATTTGGTATGCAACATTGTGGGATGGATCTGATTCAAGTTTGTTCAAATCGGCCCCCTGGATTCATATTTGGGCTCAGTATTTAAGCCCAACTTCGAACTTAGTGCATTTCAGGCAAATTTCTTAAAAAATCTTCTTTTCCAGATCCAGCAGGCAGAATCTTTTGATATTTGGTATGCTACATTGTGGGGTGGATCTGATTCAAGTTTTTCAAATCGCCCCCCTGGATTCATATTTGGGCTCACTATAGTAGCTAGAATTCGAACCTCGTGCATTCCAGGCAAATTTCTTTAAAAATCTTCTCCAGATCCAGCGGGCAGAATCTTTTAATATTTGGTATGCAACATTGTGGGCTGATCTGATTCAGGTTTGTACAAATCGGCCCCCTGGGTTCATATTTGGGCTCAGTATAGGAGCCCGAATTTCAACTTAGTGCATTTCAGGCAAATTTCTTGAAAAATCTTCTTCTTCAGATCTAGCAGGCAGAATCTTTTGATATTTGGTATGCAACATTGTGGGATGGATCTGATTCAAGTTTGTTTACATCGGCTCCCTGGATTCATATTTGGGCTCAGTATTTAAGCCCAAATTCGAACTTAGTGCATTTCAGGCAAATTTCTTAAAAAATCTTCTTCTCCAGATCCAGCAGGCAGGATATTTTAATATTTGGTATGCAACATTGTGGGATGGATCTGATTCAAGTTTGTTCAAATCGGCCCCCTGGATTCATATTTGGGCTCAGTATTTAAGCCCAAATTCGAACTTAGTGCATTTCAGGCAAATTTCTTAAAAAATCTTCTTTTCCAGATCCAGCAGGCAGAATCTTTTGATATTTGGTATGCAACATTGCGAGGTGGATCTGATTCAGGTTTTTCAAATCGCCCCCCCTGGATTCATATTTGGGCTCACTATAGTAGCTCGAATTCGAACTTCGTGCATTCCAGGCAAATTTCTTAAAAATTCTTCTCCAGATCCAGCGGGCAGAATCTTTTGATATTTGGTATGCAACATTGTGGGATGGATCTGATTCAAGTTTATTCAAATTGGCCCCCTGGATTCATATTTGGGCTCAGTATTTAAGCCCAAATTCGAACTTGGTGCATTTCAGGCAAATTTCTTTAAAAATCTTCTTTTCCAGATCCAGCAGGCAGAATCTTTTGATATTTGGTATGCAACATTGTGGGGTGGATCTGATTCAAGTTTTTCAAATCGCCCCCCTGGATTCATATTTGGGCTCACTATAGTAGCTCGAATTCGAACTTCATGCATTCCAGGCAAATTTCTTTAAAAATCTTCTCCAGAACCAGCGGGCAGAATCTTTTAATATTTGGTATGCAACATTGTGGGCTGATCTGATTCAAGTTTGTACAAATCGGCCCCTGGGTTCATATTTGGGCTCAGTATAGGAGCCCGAATTTCAACTTATTGCATTTCAGGCAAATTTCTTGAAAAATCTTCTTCTTCAGATCTAGCAGGCAGAATCTTTTGATATTTGGTATGCAACATTGTGGGATGGATCTGATTCAAGTTTGTTCAAATCGGCCCCCTGGATTCATATTTGGGCTCAGTATTTAAGCCCAAATTCGAACTTTGTGCATTTCAGGCAAATTTCTTCAAAAATCTTCTTCTCCAGATCCAGCAGGCAGAAGCTGTTGATATTTGGTATGCAACATTGTGAGGTGGATCTGATTCAAGTTTTTCAAATCGCCCCCCTGGATTCATATTTGGGCTCACTATAGTAGCTCGAATTCGAACTTCGTGCATTCCAGGCAAATTTCTTAAAAAATCTTCTTCTTCAGATCCAGCAGGCAGAATCTTTTGATATTTGGTATGCAACATTGTGGGGGGGTCTGATTCAAGTTTGTTCAAATCGACCGCCTGGGTTCATATTTGGGCTCAGTATATGAGCCCAAATTTGAACTTAGTACCTTTCAGGCAAACTTCTTAAAATATCTTCTTCTCAAGATCCATCATGCAGAAACTTTTGATATTTTGTTATGCAGCATGCTTGGGGGGGGGGGGGGGGGGGGGGGGAGGGGAGATTCAAGTTTGTTCAAGCCAAGTTCCTGGGTTCATATTTGGGCTCCCTGTGGTAGCCCAAATTATAACTTAGTTCAAAATTAGGAATTTTCTTTAAAAATCTTCTTCTTCAGGTCCAGCAGTCAGAATGTTTTGATATTTGGTATGCAGCATCCTTGGGGGGGGGGGTGGGGGTGGATTCAAGTTTGTTCAAGCCGTGTCCCTAGGTCCATATTTGGGCTCACGGAATGATAACTTATTCAAAATGAGGAATTTTCTTTAAAAATCTTCTTCTTCAGATCCAGCAGTCGGAATGTTTTGATATTTGGTATTCAGCATCCTTAGGAGGGTGAGATTCAAGTTTGTTCAAGCCATGTCCCTAGGCCCATATTTGGGCTCGCTGTGGGAACTTGAATTGTTACTTAGTTCGAAATGAGGAAGTTTCTTAAAAAATCTTCTTCTTCAGATCCAGCAGTCGGAATGTTTTGATATGTGGTGTGTAGCATCCTTAGGGGGGGGGGGGGGGGGGGGAGAGATTCAAGTTTGTTAAAGCCAAGTCCCTGGGTCCATATTTGGGCTCCCGGTGGGAGCCCGAATTATAAATTAGTCAATTTGAGGAATTTGTCTTTAAAAATCCTTTTCTTCAGATTGAGCAGTCGGAATGTTTTGATATTTGGCATGCAGCATCCTTAGGGGGTGGGATTCAAGTTTGTTGAAGACAAGTCCCTGGGTTCATATTTGGGGCTCACTGTGGGAAAATGAGGAGTTTTCTTTAAAAATCTTCTTCTTCAGATCCAGCAGATGAATGCTTTTGATATTTCGCATCCAGCAGGGGGTAAGATTCAAGTTTGTTCAAGCCATGTCCCTAGTTCCATAACATTTGTCTCTCATGACTTCATTCCTTTGTAGTGTTGATGAACCATGTCTAACTGAATGTGACCCCAAATACCTGAATGTGACCCCAAATACTTCTTTGAACCACTTTGGCCTTAAAGGTCATAAAATCAGATTCACTGGTCTAGTAAAATCAGTGGGGGTGTATCGGTAATGACGTAACGGAAAGGTAAGACAAACAGCGAGATTTCATCTAAGTCTGAATGATTGTGTTCTAAAGTAAAAACAAGTTCCCCCAAATGTCATCATTCGGGGGTTAAAGCCAAGAATTAATTTAGGTTACGAGGTTGTAAATGTCATATACTGTTTCAACATGATAACTGGAAGTTTTCAGTAACGTCACTGTATTCTAAATAATCAAAAAACACACCCTTCAAAATGCCTTCCATGTTTCTAGGAGAAAGCACCCAGCCAGTATAAACGTTGTTAGTTACAGGAAGATTGTATTGAACCAGAATATTTCCACAAGTCTACAATGTTAAAAACGAACTTGTTGAACGACGCAAGATAGTTGTGTAGTAGAAAGTCATGTGTGCACTGGAAATGTGTTGACTCTGGTTGTGATGGAAAATGCACAACTGTAGATGATTTTGTCAGAAATGTATCTTCGCATAACCACCCACAAGAGCAGGAAGACGTAAATAAATTTTTAGAAAATTTGCGTCAGCGTTGTCAGAGTGAAACTGCGCCGATCCAAACTATTTAACCCTTAAGCCCCCGTATAGCCCCAAACCGCCACTTTTATATTGCATTGAAGCAGGTGCTCCCTTGTGTAATCTTTTTTATTACTCTTGTGTGTAGACTGAATTTTCCCTGGCAGTGGTTCTACATCACTGCTGGCTGCCTGTATAGGCAGCCAGCAGTGATGTAGAACCACTGCCAAATCATCAATAACTATGTAAGCAGAAAAAGGCCATACATACTTTAAAATTAATCTGAGGACTTAAGGGTTAAGACGAAGAGGTCTTTCAAACTGATTTTGAAATGGCAGCAATAAGAGCAGTACAACAGACATTTCCCAATTGTGACACACGGGGCTGCTTTTTTCACTATACACGGGCACCTGGTAAAATTGGGATTTTTAACTTGCAATAAGTAAAGTACTGTGTTTATAAATTTTATATTTTATCGAGCTCCCCATGGAATAATAGCAGACTCTGGTGCCATCAATGAAGCGCAACAAGTTACATATTTGAGTAAAAATTCTATATAAAGTGTCAGGTTCCGCTATTATTTCATGGAGAGTTCGCCCATGCGGCCTCTCCATGGAATAATAGCAGACTTTGGTGCCACCAATGAAGCGCAACAAATTACATACTGGAGCCAAAATTCTATATAAAGTGTCAGGTTCCGCTATTATTTCACGGAGAGTTCGCCCATGCGGCCTCTCCATGGAATAATAGCAGACTCTGGTGCCACCAATGAAGCGCAACAAATTACATATTGGAGCCAAAATTCTATATAAAGTGTCAGGTTCCGCTATTATTCCATGGAGAGTTCGCTCTTGTGGCCTCTCTATGGAATAATAGCAGACTCTGGTGCCACCAATGCAGCGCAACAAATTACATATTGGAGCCAAAATTCTATATAAAGTGTCAGGTTCCACTATTATTTCATGGAGAGTTCGCTCATGTGGCCTCTCTATGGAATAATAGCAGACTCTGGTGCCACCAATGCAGCGCAACAAGTTACATATTGGAGCCAAAATTCTATATAAAGTGTCAGGTTCCGCTATTATTTCATGGAAAGTTCGCTCTTGTTACATTCTTTCTTTTCTTATTTATGTATATTTATTACATATTGATGTCTAATATTCTGTTAGAATTAAAATGTTGTAATAAAGTAACTTGACTGCAAGGTTTGTCATTATTTTTATTCCCAAAAGGTCAGTCTATTTTATTGTGGGTAGAGATGGTAATTAGCCACTGATATCTGTACCTCAATTAGTGCACTTTCGCCTACACTTTTACCTGATAATTTTTGTAGGCGAAAGTGCACTGTAGGCGAAAGTAGACTGAACCTCTAACACTGACAGACTTGCACAATGTTGAACCTTCTTATGAAATGACAATACATGATACAGCTGACTGGTCAAGGATAAATACACTAATTATTTTGTCTCTAACACTAGATGGACAATTGATGGAAAACAGAACAAATGAAAAGTGTAAAGCACCAGTGAATCCTAAGCATGCATTCTTAAGGTTACACATCTTAATATTGATACTAAAAACATCTTTCAGAGTGGAGATTAAAAATGTGTTTTAAATAATTCAAAAAGCACCTCCAAGTTCATTCGTCGGTAAAGTGCTGTAGATACATGGTTCAGATTAATTTTGGTTTCAGAAATTTAAGTGTTCCAAATGTGAATTTTTAGTTCTGTTGTTAGTGCAATTTGCGATTTAAAACTTGATTTTCAACAATAAAATCACGTTTTAGTTTGAAACTTCAGCACTCCAAATATTCTTTAGATCAAAACAGCACGATTGCCTGTCATTGCTTGGATGAAAATTGTTTAATTATCGTGTTTTGGAACCATTTGTTTTTGTCTATTTGGGAAAATTCGCAATTCCTATAGACCTTAACTTCTTTAGTTGTAATTGTTCACAGCCTAAGCTGGGAAGTGGGATAATTTGAAACATTTGGTTGGTGAAATGTTTTGTAACAACTTCAGTGCTGAAGGAGAAGACTAATGTACTGGAAAGAGTTGAAAATGGTTTGTTTATAATTAATTAAATATTATATCATCAATTCTCGTGTTGTTTAGTCGTTGGAAACCCCGCTAGGAATGAGAATCCGCTTTTTAACCCCCCCCATTTTTCCAAACTGCGGACCTCTATGGGACCCTCTTGTTGTTTTGATCGGGGCGGTGCACGGGCATTTCTCTGTGGGTGACTATTGGAGGCGCTGGCTTCGATTAGAACCACCGCTAATTGCGGTGTAAATCGAGAGGGACGGGGCTCAGGTCTTTTACAAAACCCACTGACAATGGAGCTACTTTTAATGATATTAATAGATGTCAACTTGTAAGCCGTGAACGGATTGACAGTGTCATTAGTAAAGTTGATACACTATCACGTGGGAGCGCGGTGGCTCAATAGGTAGAGGTGCAGGCTGCAAGCCGAGAGGTCTTCGGTTCGAATCTCACCTGCGGCAACCGCGTTGTGTCCTTGGGCAAGACACTTCATCTCTATTGCCCTTGTGGGGGGCACGATGACGCCGTGTACTAAGGCGTACTGCACGTCGATGGTACGCATGTCTTCAACCAATCTAACCCTGCCTGTGCTGCAGTGCGGAGTTACGATGTTGGGGAGCTGGCAGCTGCTCGTCGTTGCTCGGTGGTTCTCTCCGGGTACTCCGGCTTCCTCCACCCGTAAAACTGTCACGGTCATGATTAGCCATTGTGCATAAATATGTGACCTTAAACATCAATAAATAAATAAATACACTATCATGTGACGACCTGTTGTGATATCACCTATCAGTACAGAATGTGTGTATGCCATTTATCACAACATTTACCCAGATCTGTTTAGCATACTTTGAAAACTCTAGGCGCTTATTGAGAATGAACCAGCCTTTATCCAACACATTTCTCAAAACTCTTGGCGCTTATTGAGAATGAACCAGCTTTTATCTAACACATTTCTCAAAACTCTTGTCATGGCTTTTAAACATTAATAAAAGATAGAAAAAAAGAAGAAAAAAACATTCGCGATATCCTTATTTGTGTCAACCTCAGCCCAGTCAATTTAGAACCTGGTGTCAGCCACGGCCGTGGAGAGGCCGATCACGAAACGTGTACCATGAAGCTTACAGCAGATTCATTCAACATCACCAGTATTGTGAAACATTTAGAATTTTTTTTTGAGGCACCTAGATATGTTCCAGTGTGATTTATCTATTTCAAAGTGTTTGTTTTTTTATTGTGAAATCCAGTGTATTAGTGAAACCTGTACCCCTTTTAACAAACTTGTGAACAACCATCGGTCATTCAAAACGGGAGCTGACTGTGTTGTTTGTTTACGCACGTAGAATTGTCACCTTTTTACTTCGTTCAAGGCATTCATCATTGACCCCAAATACGACTGGACAAAAGCTGAGTGTATCTCTCGGGAAACATTGGATCGAGCAGCTGTGCACTTTCAGACCTCTCGGTCTTAACTGAATTTCTTGTAATTCTTGATTCCTTGTTTTTGAAGGGTTTCCATCAGGTAACGCAATTCATTGAGTTCGGGGTTATAAGACTCTTTATCATAGTTTCTCAAGAGTATGTTTTTCTATTTCTTTTAATTTGTGCAACGATTCTATTCTTTTCGGATTATAAATATAAAGCTGTTAACCCTTTTCCTAACATGATACGCAGACGACACTTGCAAAAACAAATTCTTGAATAACTATTTTTTTTTCATTTTTTTTGTCTCAAAAACATAGGTTATGACTCTTCATTGGAACGAGCTCATCGAGCTCGTTCCAATGAGGGGTCATAACCTATGTTTTTGAGATAAAAACTGAAAAAAATAGTGAAAATTAATTGGCGAGTTTATAGAATGCCGCTGGACGGTTTTGGCCGTTACGTTGGGTAAAGGGTTAAACTCTCCCTGCAGATTGTATAGCTCCTTTGATAATTATCGTCCAATACAAATCTTCGGCATTATTCCAAATAAAAACTCACTCCCTCGTCCCTCCCACACTCATTGGCTCATGTAAAGTACGTTACAAACGAATACTGGGGAGTTTCTCAGTTTCGGTTCTCGTAAAGTAAAGTCTTTCCCACCAGTCACTTATTGTGACAGAAAAGGTCACACGATCCACCCCCCCCCCCCCCGATCTCAGCGCAAGGTGGCGGCCCCTCCTACACTCTCTCCCAACTTCCAGCGCCCTTGGCTATCAACATCAGAGCGGCAATGATATTCAACTTAGAATATTATGAAAATCCAGACAACCGAAAAAATAACATTTATTGTACAAGATAGTCTAACAAGAATCAGTGTAGGCAGATCAAGTACTCAATGATATATTATTCACGGCTATAATATACATGTGTCTTTTTAAAACCATTTTAATTCTATGTAAAGTATTTCTAAAGGCTGTCGTCTAATTTACTTCTCACACAAAGATTATTTTCTTCTTTGGTATAGTAGTCATGGCAGCATAATGTAAACTGAGAGACAAAATAATAACCATTTGAATGCAGTGTGCGTTAAATATAGTGTGACTGCCCAAAAGTCTTGCTAAGGGATAAAGAAATACCTCGATTGAAATATATAATTTCAGCACGGACACTACGCACCATCTTATTTATCTTAATCTAATAGAGCCAAGTCGGTAACCGGTTCTCGTCAGATCACCGAAGTTTAGCAACGTCGAGTCCGGTTAGTCCTTGGATGGGTGACCGTCTGAGTGATCGATTCGGATTACCGCGTTGTCCTTGGGCAAGGCACTTAACCCCGATTGTCCACACGGGGGCACGATGACGCCGTGTACTAAGGCGTACTGCACGTCGATGATGCGCATGTCTTCAACCAGTTCAACCCTGCCTGTGCTGCAGTGCGGAGTTACGATGTTGGGGAGCTGGCAGCTGCTCGTCGTTGCTCTGTGGTTCTCTCCGGGTACTCCGGCTTCCTCCACCCGTAAAACTGTCACGGTCATGACTAGCCATTGTGCATAAGTATGTGACCTTAAACACCAATAAATAAATAAATAGACCCAAGTAGACATCTTATATTTTTTGTCAGATAATGTTCTTAGAAAGGGAGAACCGCTTATATCTGTCTTTGATTCTGTGTCGCCCTCAACTGCCAAATATTATATTTTCACGACTGAAAAACATGAACATGGAGTTAAAGGTCACAAAATAAGATTCATTAGTCCATTAACCCTTTACCTAACGTAACGGCCAAAAGTGGCCAACGCCATTCAATTCCATTATTTCTTCATTTTTACCTCCGAAACATAGCTTATGATCCCTCATTGAAACGAGCTCGATGAGCTCGTTCCAATGAGGAGTCATAAGCTATGACCTGGACGCAAAAAAATGAAAAAAATAGTTATTCAATAATTTTGTTTGCAAGTGTCGTCTGCCTTCCATGTTAGGTAAAGGGTTAAAATCAGCTGAAGTGTGTCAGTAATAAAGTAGCGGGAAGGTAAGTCATCTAAGTCTGATTGATTTTACTCGAAAATAAAAATAAGTACCCACCCCCCCCCCCCCCCCCCCAAATGTGATCCTTCGGGTTAAGGCTAAGAATTAATTTAAATCACGTGACTCCGAATGACATAAACCGTTTCAATATTATAGCAGAAGGTTTTCAGCGACGTCACTGTACTCAGAATAATTAAAAGACAACCCCTTCAAAATGCACTTCATATTTCTAGTAGAGTGCACCCAACTAGCCTGGTATAAACGTTGTTATAGTCCGACACAGATTAGTGGACTTGGGGTTGAACCTGGAAAGTTTGGTGTGGACGCAATGTTTTTGGTGTTTATAGGGTAACATTTTGTGCTAAATTCGAATCCGTTTGATGCCAGTCTATAAACTTTGGGAAATTTGAGTTATTTGCATTTTTTTTCAAAATGACCGAAAAAATGGCGGCCGAATTTTTTCTCAACATTAAGAATCAACCATTTTTATGCTATTGTACCGTTATTTATAGGGTACATCATTGTGCTAAAATGAAATCAACCAACAGATTACACTGAATCCAAGGAATTCAAGATATTTGACCTTTGTAGTTATAAAGATGGCCACCAAAATGGCTGGAAAATCAACCAATTTATCGAGGAAATCATTTACATAGCCAGCTGGGAGATATTTTGGAGACTCATTTAGGAGATCAAGTCAGGTAATGTAGTAACACGTTCCTGGTATAGGTTGTGTGTAAAACCTCTACTTATTCTAGTCCACTGAGTTCAGACATGGCGCCCAACATGTCCACTATTTTCACGAAAATCCACCCATCTTGTACCGAGTTCATTTCAAGTGTTCGTCATCAGCGTCATCATCTGAGCCGTCGTGTGACTCGACATTCCCCAAAGTCAGATCAGTGTGATACGTGTTTTTATTTCCAAATGAAACAAAATACTGCATTTTGATTGGCTGAGAGGTACAGTGTAACTTGCAATCGACAGTGGCTTTTTTACACCGTGTTTAACCACGGTATAAAAGAAAAAATAGATTAAGCTATATGGCTAAAAAAGTACACATTTTTAATTATTAATTCATACCTTCTGCTCGGTTATGTTAGAACAAAAATTAAAATACAGGAAATTTAATATTTATGTGCAATAAAATATTACAGATATGGATGTAATTGGAACTGGCTCATTGAGCCAGTTCCAATGACATCCATAGTTGTCTGGTTTTATTTAAGAAACTTCCAAAGTACAAATTTTCTGTCCGTAGTTTTTTACCACAATGTAGGTTAAAGTATTAAGTACACCAAAATTCTTGGAAATAAATCCGTTATCCTTGTGTTTTCCAGGGTGTATGGGAATTTACACCGGTTTGGGAACTCATACAACCTTCGGCTTCGCCTCAGGGTGTATGAGTTCCCAAACCGGTGTAAATTCGCCCCAGGGTGTATGAGTTCCCAAACCGGTGTAAATTCCCATACACCCTGGAAAACATCGCCCCAGGGTGTATGAGTTCCCAAACCGGTGTAAATTCCCATACACCCTGGAAAACACAAGGATAACTAATAGAATCACCTTTGTAATGACATACAGTGATGCATGGAATGTTTGCGGAGACACAAGTGCATCTCTTGGATGAACATACCTTGGACGAAATGCATCCGCACTTGACAAAATTCAATACCTGTTCTGGGGCAGCATGTACAGACTCAGGAATACCTATTGTCGTCCAAGTCTTAGATTTGTCATCAGTGGTCCATCCCAAATCAGATGGATCGAATTTTGGTGGAATACCTGAGTCACAAGAGTAATAGTGCATTACTTGAAGGTGGTCTCTTTTAACATTCTCGTGGAACGACCCAACTTGAGGACAGATAATCGCGCCTTTGCTGCGTTGGATGTTCAGACACTGGCCCTGGCTTCGGTCATTTCTTTAACTGGATAACCATAACAAGTACTGATCAGGGGGTATTTTGGACAAACACAACGCCCTTGTCTGCACGATGATCACCAAGCCCGTCCAATGAATAACCCTGTAGTCACTTCAACATACCTTCTTTGCCCACACCGTGCAATTGTGTGACAGTGTGACAGTGTGACAGTGTTACAACCCGATAGTGCATGTGCTGCGATGAGTTTTGGGAGAATTTTGGATTTCTCTTGCATGTCTCGCCTATATCAATGACCTTTCTTTCTCCACTCGTAGCTTCCATTGTCAATTAGCAGCCCATTTTATTCCTCCAATAGAAGAAAGTTAGGAGGACAAACACGTCCGTGTAATCTGATATGACATTAATGCGACAAATGTCTTTGCATGATCTCTGGATATAATTGACTTGTTGGCAAATGATATCATGAGCCTCTTCGGGCTTGGTGTATAACTCATCAAATTCTTGCACGTCGGCTGAAGTGATGAGTGTTGGTGAGTAAGATTCACCTGTTATAACTAGTGTATTCGAGTGACTACCATTCGCGACGCATTCGGTGATGTGTGAACATACGAGACTTATGAGTTGGTTTTTGTTTGTGGAATTCGACAGAACTACTTGCTTGGGTGGCAGTGGGATGTTGTGTGCCTGCTTGTATTTTTTGGACATGCATTTGCCACGTTCTGTGCTGGCAGACGACTTGATGCTAGAGTCAAAATACCTGTCAAAGACGAGATATACATTCGACTTCATGACGTGTGTCGTGATAAAATTAGAGAATGTTGACAAAAAGTCGGTGACATTACCGTTTGTGGGCCAGTTTAGTACCCACATGATTGCACATTTTATTTCTATTTATTTGTTTTACAAGGATTGGCGAACAAGTTATGCAACTTATATTAACGCCTCTCCTTGGCCCAATGGCGTAGGTGTGTGGGGTGACCTTTATGGCGGCAACTTCGTGGCCTAGCTCTTCTCGAATACTACGAAGGGATCTTTAGCCTGCAGGGAGTGTGTCTCTCTCCGCACAGAGGACAGCCATTTTACGTCCCCACCCGATAGGACGGTACGCTGTGACAGCATCAATCCCACAATTGATGCTGACAGAGAGTGTTCGAACACCTCGAGAACTTTCCCCGACCGGTGATCGATCCCGGGACCTTTTTACCACCAAGAGTACCAATCACTGACATAACAAGAGTGTTTTAAGATGACCCAATGAACACGATAGTTGTGATTGGCACTCTTGGTTGTTATACAACGCTCTTTATTCTTTATACATAACAAGGGCCGAATATTCCGACAGTTTTTGTTTAACATGAGGTGAGCAGGTAAATATGAACTTACCACAATGATATCCTTCACAAAGGGAGTTAACATTTTACAAAATTGCTCATTGTTAGTCTTCGAAATATGTTGCCACCATTTTGTCGGCCATTTTGAAACAAATGTAAATAACTCAAATTCCCAAAAGTTTACAGACTGGCATCAAACGGATTTGAATTCAGCACAAACAGGTACCTTAGAAACGTCACAGACATTGCGTCCACACCACAATTTCCAGGTTAGGCCCAGCCTATGCTGGAAGATTGTGTTGAACGAGAATACTTCCACATGTCGACAGCGTTAAACACGAAGATAGCTGTGTGGGCGCCACGTTTTCACAATGTTTCTACGGCATCAGTTAAAAGATTTTTGACCTTATGGCCTAATTCCGACACAAGTTGATCATTCTTCCTGCGTGAAAACTGGTGTCCAACATGCCGTCTCTGTAGAAACTTGCAATAGCAGTTATTTCTAGATAAGTCTTGGCCGTCTATGTAGGCAGACAAGACTTGTATTGAAAGAACCATAAAATCGTCACAAGTTGGCTGCAACGTCATGTAAAAGTCGTTAAATGCTGTAAGATGGTTGTGTTTCCCACAATGTTTCAACAGAGTATGCTCAACGCTAAACGGCTGTGTTGCCACAACGTTCCAATAGCGTATCCACAATGTGTTTTTAACATAAGAAGGAGGTTGTTAAACGGATTTGTTGCCACAACGTTCCATGGCGTGTGAACAATGTAATTTTTAACGGAAGAAAGGCGTTGAACGGCTTTGTTCCCAAAACGTTTCAACGGTGTGTGTACAGCGTAAGAAAGAAGTGGTTAAACAGCTGTATTGACACAATGTTTCATCAGCATATGCACAACGTAATTTTGTTAACGCAAGAAAAAAGTTGTCAAACGGCTGCGTTGCCACAGCGTTTTAACGGCGTGTGGTCAACATAAGCAAGAAGTTTTTAAACGGCAGTTTTGCCACAACATTTTAACGACGTGAGCAAAACAAAAGAAAGAAATTGTTAACGGCTGCGTTACCACAGTGGTTCAACATGGTTTACACAAAGTGAGAAACAAGTTATTAAACGGCCCTGTTACCTCGATGTTTCAAACGCGTGACTACAACGTAAGGAAGAAGTTGTTAAACGGACGTATCGCCACAACGTTTTAACGACGTGTTCAGAACGTAAGAAAACAGTTGTTAAACGGTTGTGCTGTCACAATGGTTTAACGGCGTGATTAAAACTTCAAGTGAGAACTTGTTGACCTGATATTGATCGCCAACGTAATAAACAAGACGTTGTCACGTCGCTGGGGTTGCACAATTGTACATATTATCTGTCAACATTGTCGTCACAAAAACTCAATACCAGTCAGACTATTTTAGGTGGTAATTGACTTTCAAACTGAGTTGTCGTATATACAGCTTGGTGGTCTCTTACACTTAATATCATGATTTATGCAACCTTTCTATCTCCAAACTAACCAATTTAATTCGTTTATATTAGCGATTACGAAGGTTATAAACGATAAAAATCACGAAAAGTCAAAATACTTTACTTCAAGTTGCCATTTTGGAATTTCGAATTTTCAGGATCGCAATAGCATGGAAATGTTTTCCAAATATACCTCCAACAAGCTAGGAATGCATCCCCAGTTTAAAGTGACTAACGAAGCGCTTTGGAAAAATGTGTGTGTGGGGGGGGGGGGGGGGGGGGGGGGGTGGATAAGTTCTGGCATCATGGTTGTACACCATGTATACAATTCAAAATACATATTCTATATCAGTTATTTTCTCCGTACATGTGCGGTTAAAATGAAACAAAATATGCCTGGGAATGTTTGCAAAATATTTAATTTTTTGTGCAAATTGAAAAAAGATGGATATACTGAATTGTCATGAAATTTATCGCAGACTATTTGCTGAAAACAATAAGGGATAGTCCGACATCTCTTGGGAAAATAGGTAGTCAAATTAAACATCAAACATTGCTGTTTGAGAATTCATAGGAAGAAAAGTGAAATTATCCGCCATGTTTCCTCTCCAAGACATCTGAGCCACCACGCCCCCTGGTAGTCAAATTAAATATCAAACATTGCTGTTTGAGAATTCATAGGAAGAAAAGTGAAATTATCCGTCATGTTTCCTTTCCTAGACATCTGAGCCACCGCGGCCCCCTGGTAGTCAAATTAAACATCAAACATTGCTGTTTGAGAATTCATAGGAAGTAAAAAAGTGAAATTATCCGTCATGTTTCCTCTCCAAGACATCTGAGCCACCGCGCCCCCTGGTAGTCAAATTAAACAATCAAACATTGCTGTTTGAGAAGTCATAGGAACAACATGGTTCGAGCTACGCCTTTCATAATATGGTACATGGATAAAGGGTTGTGTGGGGATTATGCACGCTCAATATTTTTTTTTTCAAAATCCAATATTCTTATATACTCTAGTGTCATCTGTGACAAAAACACCTTATGTCACAAAAGCGCCGTAGGGGACGAATACCACCTCGGTGGTCAAACACTTGTTACATGAAGCCTACAGCGCGTCTCTATTATTAAATGGAGCCCTATAGCGCGTCTCTATCATTAAATGAAGCCTATAGCGCGTCTCTATTATTAAATGAAGCCTATAGCGCGTCTCTGTTATTAAATGAAGCCTATAGCGCGTCTCTCTTGTCGTTGATGAAGGACTGGGAGCAGCAGTAATTATCCCTCAAAACACTTTTACTGTCGCTCAATTCGTTATTCGAAACTTAACTGAAACGTTGTGACTGAATGTCAGCAGCCGCCAATTTTCATGTTCTTCACGTTGACAGTTTCAGCTCCTAGCGTAGATCGAGGAATATTTTTCGCTTTGACTCTGAAGGAGAGCGTCAGTGAATATGTTGCCATTTTTGCAGGCAGCTTGAAAGCACACAACGCATCGAACGCGTCGGTTGCTTTGGACTCGTCAGATGCATCACAGTAGTCTGAAAGGATCTTAAACCTTCCGGTAAGACCACAGTACACCCAGCTAGAGGTTGACTCCTATTATTATTAATTTATTTTTTGGTGTTCAAGGTCACATACCTATGCACAATGGCTAATCGTGATCATGACAGTTCGTTGGATGGAGGAAGGTGGAGTAGCTGCAGAGAACCACCGAGCATCAATGAGCAACTGTCAGCTCCTAAACATTCTTTCTTCACGCTCCGCTCAAGCAGGTTTACAGCGGTTGAAGACATGTGCACCATCGATGTGTAGTGCACGGCGTCATCGTGTCCCATGTTGGGCAATCGTGATAAAGTGCCTTTTCCAAGCACACACCGCGAGCCGTCCCAGGCGGATATCGAACTCGGGACCTCTTGCATAGAAGTTCAACAGTCTACCACTGAGCCACCGCGCTCCCGGTTAGGCTCCTGGCGAGGTCACAATATCATATCACAGTACAACTAGCGAGAGGTGATAACCTTCTGGCAAGGTCCACAAACTCATCTTACAGTACAACTAGTGAGAGGTGTTAACCTTTCTGGCAAGGTCTCAAACGTCATCTTACAGTACAACTAGTAAGATGGGTAACCTTCAGGCGAGGTCACAAACTCATCTTACAGTACAACTAGTGAGATGGTAACCTTCTGGTGAGGTCACAAACTCATCTTACAGTACAAGTAGGTAGGTTGGTAACCTTCTGGCTAGGTCACAAACTCATCTTACAGTACAACTAGTGAGAGGTGTTAACCTTCTGGCAAGGTCACAAACTCATCTTACAGTACAACTAGTAAGAGGTGATAACATTCTGGCAAGGTCACAAACTCATCTTACAGTACAACTAGTGAGATGGTAACCTTCTGGCGAGGTCACAAAACTCATCCTACAGTACAACTAGTAAGATGGTAACCTTCTGGCGAGGTCACAAACTCATCTTGCAGTACAACTAGTGAGAGGTGTTAACCTTCTGGCAAGGTCACAAAGTCATCTTACAGTACAACTAGTAAGATGGTAAACAACTAGTGAGAGGTGATAACCTTCTGGCAAGGTCACAAACTCATCTTACAGTACAACTAGTGAGAGGTGTTAACCTTCTGGTAAGGTCACAAACTCATCTTACAGTACAACTAGTGAGAGGTACTAACCTTCTGGCAAGGTCACAAACTCGTCTTACAGTACAACTAGTGAGAGGTGTTAACCTTCTGGCAAGGTCACAAACTCATTTACAGTACAACTAGTAAGATGGTAACCTTCTGGCAAGGTCTCAAACTCATCTTACAGTACAACTAGTGAGATGGCAACCTTCTGGCAAGGTCACAAACTCATCTTACAGTACAACTAGTAAGATGGTAACCTTCTGGCGAGGTCACAAACTCATCTTACAGTACAACTAGTGAGAGGTGTTAACCTTCTGGCAAGGTCTCAAACTCATCCTACAGTACAACTAGTGAGAGGTGTTAACCTTCTGGTGAGGTCACAAACTCACCTTACAGTACAACTAGTGAGATGTTAACCTTCTGGCGAGGTCACAAACTCATCTTACAGTACAACTAGTGAGAGGTGTTAACCTTCTGGCAAGGTCACAAACTCATCTTACAGTACAACTAGTGAGAGGTGTTAACCTTCTGGCAAGGTCACAAACTCATCTTACAGTACAACTAGTGAGAGGTGATAACCTTCTGGCAAGGTCACAAACTCATCTTACAGTACAACTAGTGAGAGGTGTTAACCTTCTGGCAAGGTCACAAACTCATCTTACAGTACAACTAGTGAGAGGTACTAACCTTCTGGCAAGGTCACAAACTCATCTTACAGTACAACTAGTGAGAGGTGTTAACCTTCTGGCAAGGTCACAAACTCATTTACAGTACAACTAGTAAGATGGTAACCTTCTGGCAAGGTCTCAAACTCATCTTACAGTACAACTAGTGAGATGGCAACCTTCTGGCAAGGTCACAAACTCATCTTACAGTACAACTAGTAAGATGGTAACCTTCTGGCGAGGTTACAAACTCATCTTACAGTACAACTAGTGAGAGGTGTTAACCTTCTGGCAAGGTCTCAAACTCATCCTACAGTACAACTAGTGAGAGGTGTTAACCTTCTGGCGAGGTCACAAACTCACCTTACAGTACAACTAGTGAGATGTTAACCTTCTGGCGAGGTCACAAACTCATCTTACAGTACAACTAGTGAGAGGTGTTAACCTTCTGGCAAGGTCACAAACTCATCTTACAGTACAACTAGTGAGAGGTGTTAACCTTCTGGCGAGGTCACAAACTCACCTTACAGTACAACTAGTGAGATGATAACCTTCTGGCGAGGTCACAAACTCATCTTACAGTACAACTAGTGAGAGGTGTTAACCTTCTGGCGAGGTCACAAACTCATCTTACAGTACAACTACTGAGAGGTGTTAACCTTCTGGCAAGGTCACAAACTCATCTTACAGTACAACTAGTGAGAGGTACTAACCTTCTGGCAAGGTCACAAACTCATCTTACAGTACAAATAGTGAGAGGTGTTAACCTTCTGGCAAGGTCACAAACTCATTTACAGTACAACTAGTAAGATGGTAACCTTCTGGCAAGATCTCAAACTCATCTTACAGTACAACTAGTGAGATGGCAACCTTCTGGCGAGGTCACAAACTCATCTTACAGTACAACTAGTGAGATGGTAACCTTCTGGTGAGGTCACAAACTCATCTTACAGTACAAGTAGTAAGATGGTAACCTTCTGGCTAGGTCACAAACTCATCTTACAGTACAACTAGTGAGAGGTGTTAACCTTCTGGCAAGGTCACAAACTCATCTTACAGTACAACTAGTAAGAGGTGATAACATTCTGGCAAGGTCACAAACTCACCTTACAGTACAACTAGTGAGATGATAACCTTCTGGCGAGGTCACAAACTCATCTTACAGTACAACTAGTGAGAGGTACTAACCTTCTGGTGAGGTCTCAAACTCATCTTACAGTACAACTAGTGAGATGGTAACCTTCTGACGAGGTCACAAACTCATCTTACGGTACAACTAGTGAGATGCTAACCTTCTGGTGAGGAGATCAAAACCTCATCTTAAAGTACAAATTGTGAGGTGTTGAGCTTCAGGTGAGATCACAACCTCATCTTACTGCACAACTTATGAGGTGTTAACTTTCTGGTGAGATCACAACCTCACCTTACCGAACAAATAGTGGGGTGTTAACCTGGTGAGATCACAGTGCCACCTTCCAGTGCAATAGTGAGGTGCTAACCTTCTGACAAGATCCTAACTTAATCTTACAGTACAACTAATGAGGTGTTAATCATCTGGAGAGATCACAAACTCACCTTCCAGTACAATCAGTGGTGTTTTATCCATCTCTTGGTAAGACCAAAACCGCACCTCCCAATGCAACCAGTGATCCTTTATCCATCTTGTAAGATCACAACCTCACCTTCCAGTGCGACCATTGATGCGTTACCCATCTGGTAAGATCACAACCTCATATTTCAGTGCACGCAGTGATGCGTCAGCCATCTATTCAGATCACAGATCATAATTTCACCTTTCAAAACAACCAATGAAATCATAGGTTACCCATCTAGTAAAATCATAGTTCAATGTCTTGGGGTTTTTTTTCGATTTACTGCTATTTTCCACATTTTTACATTAATTTCGTTTTTAATTTGTCAAGTACGAGTCGGTGATATGAAATTACAAAATCTACGTTAGTCGTCCTTCATTAGATGGTATCTGGTTAGTCGTCCTTCCCTAGATAGTATCTAGTTAGTCGTCCTTCCTTAGATGATATCTGGTTAGTCGTCCTTCCTTAGATGGTATCTGGTTAGTCGTCCTTCCTTAGATTGTATCTTGTTAGTCGTCCTTCCTTAGATGGTATCTGGTTAGTCATCCTTCCTTAGATGATATCGGTTAGCCATCCTTCCCTGGATAGTATCTGGTTAGTCATCCTTCCATACATGGTATCTGGTTAGTTGTCCTTCCTTAAATGGTACATGGTTAGTCGGCCTTCCTTAGATGGTATCTGGTTAGTCGTCCTTCCCTAGATGGGACCCAGTTAGTCGTTATTCCCTACATGGTATTTGGTTAGTCATCCTTCCCTAGTTGGTATCTGGTTAGTCGTCCTTCCCTACATAGTATCTGGTTAGTCGTCCTTCCTTAATTAGTATATGGTTAGTCGTCCTTCCTTAGATGGTATCTGGTTAACCATCCTTCCCTAGATGGTATCTGTTTAGTCGTCCTTCCCTACATGGGATCTGGTTAGTCGTCCTTCCTTAAATGGTATATGGTTAGTCGTCTTTTGTTAAATGGTATCTGGTTAGCCGTCCTTCCCTAGGTGGTATCTGGTTAGTCATCCTTCCTTAGATGGTATCTGGTTAGCCGTCCTTCCCTAGGTGGTATCTGGTTAGTCGTCCTTCCTTACATAGTATCTGGTTAGTCGTCCTTCCATATATGGTATGTGGTTAGTCGTCCTTCCCTTCCCTAGATGGTATGTGATTAGACGCCCTTCCCTAGATGGTATCTGGTTAGGCATCCTTCCTTGGATGGTATCTGGTTAGTCTTTCTTTCTTAGATAGTATCTGGTTAGTCGTCCTTCCTTAGTTGGTATCTGGTTAGTTGTCGTTCCTTAGATGGTATATGGTTATTCGTCCTTCCCTATATGGTATCTGGTTATTCGTCCCTTCCTATATGGTATCTGGTTAGTCACCCTTAATAGATGGTATATGGTTAGTCATCCTTCCATAGATGGTATATGGTTAGTCGTCGTTCCTTAGATGGTATCTGATTAGTCGTCCTTCCCTACACGGTATCTGGTAAGTCGTCTTTTCTTAAATGGTATTTCGTTAGACGTCCTACCTTAGATGGTATCTGGTTAGCCATCTTCCTTAGATGGTATCTGGTTATCTGGTTAGCCGTCCTTCCTCAGATGGTATCTGGTTAGTCGTCCTTCCTTAGGTGGTATCTAGTTAGCCGCCTTTCTTAGATGATATCTGGTCAGTCGTCTTCCTTAGATGGTATTTGGTTACTGGTTAGCCGCCTTCCTTAGATGGTATCTGGTTAGTCGTCCTTCCCTAGATGGTATCTGGTTAGCCGCCTTCCTTAGATGGTATCAAGTTAGTCGCCCTTCTCTAGATGGTACCTGGCGAGACGTCCTTCCTTAGATGGTATCTGGTTAGTCGTCCTTCCTTAGATGGTAAGTGGCTAGCCGCCTTCCTTATGGTATCTGGAGATTCACTTCTTGAGATGGTATCTGGTTAGTCGTGCTTCCCTAGATGGCATCTGGTTAGTCGTTCTTCCTTAGATGGTATCTGGAGATTCGCTCGTGATCTTAAGTAAACTTGTAGCCTTTCTTACGCCTTCTCTGTTCCTTTATTAATAGTGTTGAGTACTGGTTTGTTTATGTTCTCTTTTCTTGTTGAAGAAATCTTCAAAAGCTAGAGAAATAGAATATAGAATATATCATCAACACGTAATGTCAATGTTGTATTACTCCGAGTTAAAAACAATGTTTGTGTTTGTGTGTGTGTGTGTGTGTGTGTGTGTGTGGGGGGGGGGCGGGGGGGGGGGGGGGGGGTATCCGTTCATTTATTCATAACACTTAATCGAGAACAAGATATTTTCAGTTACAAAATTTGTGGTCGGCATCTTTACACATTATAATCAGAAAGGTGAATCATAAATGCAATCTCAACACATTCCATTTTCGTGCAATATGACTTTCCCCTTACTGCCAAGAAAGGTACCGAAAGGATTTGAGAGCGGGGGTGGGGGTGAGGGGTGCAGCAGTGGTATCAACATGAGCACTCGACTCTGGGTATGAGTTAAAACCCACTACCTCTTATCTGTTGTGATTTGCCTCCTTCTGCGACAAACTTCACCATTCTATTAAATTCACTGCAAAAATCTCATCAGAAAGCAATACCTTTCTGGATACCAGCTAACGGCAGTAACAGTATTGTAACCTACAGACTCACTTCTGTATTTCTTGCTTCTAATTGCCATCCTAGGAACATTGTCCAAATCATTCCATACAGTCTCGCTATCAGAATCAAGATGATCTGTTGTAATCCCGCCCATACAGTCTCGCTACCAGAATCAAGATGATTTGTTGTAATTCCGCCCATGCAGTCTCGCTATCAGAATCAAGATGATCTGTTGTAATCCCGCCCCTACAGTCTCACTATCAGAATCAAGATGATCTGTTGTAATCCCGCCCATACAGTCTCACTATCAGAATCAAGATGATCTGTTGTAATCCCGCCCATACAGTCTCACTCTCAGAATCAAGATGATCTGCTGTAATCCCGCCCCTACAGTCTCACTATCAGAATCAAGATGATCTGTTGTAAGCTCGCTCATACAGTCTCGCTACCAGAATCAAGATGATCTGTTGTAAGCCCGCCCATACAGTCTCACTATCAGAATCAAGATGATCTGCTGTAAGCCCGCCCATACAGTTTCGCTGCCAGGATCAAGATGATTTGTTGTAATCCCGCCCATACAGTCTCGCTATCAGAATCAAGATGATCTGTTGTAAGCCCACCCAAACAGTTTCGCTATCAGAATCAAGATGATCTGTTGTAAATCCGCCCATACAGTTTCGCTACCAGAATCAAGATGATCTGTTGTAATCCCGCCCATACAGTTTCGCTGCCAGAATCAAGATGATCTATTGTAATCCCGCCCATACAGTCTCACTATCAGAATCAAGATGATCTGTTGTAATCCCGCCCATACAGTTTCGCTCCAGAATCAAGATGATCTGTTGTAGGCCTACTGACAATGAAGCTACTTTTAATGGTATTGTATCAGGCCTGGCATTTTCAAGAGAGCGATTTCTTCGCTCGCCTACTGCTCGCCTTAAAAAAATGAGGAAGGCGAGAAATAGCACTCCATGCCTTAGAAAATAATGATTACCACAACAGCCTATTTCTAAAACCCACAGGTTTTCAGATCTCTGCTATGTTAGTAGTATCTGCGAGATGGTCAGACTGCCCCTCCCACACTTCCGGGCCTTGCCAAGGCCCGGAGGTGTGGGAGGGGCAGTGTAGCCGTCTTGCAGAGACTACCTTGTTAGCAGCTCCAAATAAAATGTACAAAGCCCACAAGGCAGAATTCATTAATAGTCGACTTCATGTTGCCACTTTTAGCTTATGTAAGCTTGGTAAGAGCTAATTGCTCCCCTTGTCCATGTGAAGAGAGCGATTTTTAGCCCCCCCCCCCCTACCCTTCCCTGCATTTTTAAGAATGCCAGGCATGCTAGATGTCAACTTGTAAGCCGTGGACGGATTGACAGTGTCATTAGTAAAGTTGATACACTATCACGTGACGACCTGTTGTGATTTCACCCGCCAGTACAGAACGTGTATGCCATTTGTCACAATATTTACCCAGATCGTTTTAGCATACTTTGAATACTTAGGCGCTTATTGGGAATGAACCAGCTTTTATCCAGCACATTTCTCAAAACTCTAGGTGCTTATTGAGTATGAACCAGCCCTTATCTAACACATTTCTCAAAACTCTTGTCATGAAATTTTAAACATCAATAAAAGAGAGAGAGAAAAAAACATTCGCGATATCCTTATTCGTGTCAACCTTAGCCCAGTCGATTTAGAACCTGGTGTCAGCCACGCCCGTGGAAAGGCCGATTGCGAAACCTATACCATGAAGCTTACAGTGCAAAAAATATAGGTTCTCTTTAGAACCAAAACTGGTTCTAATCTTGTCCCTGAGATGGAACCAGTACTGTTTAAACAGGATTTATTTCAAATCAAATAAATTTATAAAGATTAACATTAAATATTAACAGAATTAAACATAAATTGAGGGGCTTTCAGCCGTAAGTTTCGAGCTCATACGAGGTTGTCTCAAATCACTATTAAGCAAAGGAGATATGAACAGTTGGCATGTCGAACCATTTTTGGTTCTATACAGAACCAAAACTGGTTCGATACGCCAACTGTTCATATCTCCTTTGTTTCAAAATGTTTGATGACTGCGTTGAATAAGCGCCAAGTTTACTGCTGAATCTACTTCAGTTCATGTAATATTCTGTTAAAATTGAACGCTAATCTTGGTAAATTTATTTGATTTGAAATAAATACTGTTAAATAGAACTGGTTCCATCTCAGGGACAAGATTAGAACCAGTTTTGGTTCTAAAGAGAACCTATATTTTTTGCAGTGTACAGCAGATTCATTCAACAGCACCAGTATTGTTGAAACATTTAAAAAAAATTTCGATGCACCTAGATATGTTCCAATGTGATTTATCTTTTTCCTTGTGTTTTTGTCAAATCCAGAGTGTTAGTGAAACCTGTACCCTTTTTAACAAACCTGTGAACAACCATCGGTCATTCAAAACGGGAGCGTGACTGTGTTGTTTGTTTATGCACGTAGAATTGTCACCTTTTTACTTCGTTCAAGGCATTCATCATAGACCCCAAATACGACTGGACAAAAGCTGAGTGTGTGTCTCGGGAAACATTGGATCGAACAGCTTTACACTGAAAAACCTCTCGGTCTTTACTGAATTTCATGTAATTCTTGATTCCTTGTTTTTGAAGGGTTTCCATCAGGTAACGCAATTCATTGAGTTCGGGGTTATAAGAATCTTTATCATAGTTTCTCCAGAGTGTGTTTTTCTATTTATTTAATTTGTGCAACGATTCTATTCTTTTAGGATTATAAATATAAAGCTGTTAACCCTTTTCCTAACATGAAACGCAGACGAGACTTGCAAAAACAAATTCTTGAATAACTATTTTTTAATTTTTCTTTTTTGTCTCAAAAACATAGGTTATGACCCTTCATTGGAACGAGCTCGACGAGCTTGTTCCAATAAGGGGTCATAACCTATGTTTTTGAGACAAAAACTGAAAAAATAGTAAAAAGTAATTGGCGAGTTTTGAGAATACCACTGGACGGTTTTGGCAGTTACGTTGGGTAAAGGGTTAAACTCTCCCTGCAGATTGTGTAGCTCCTTTGATGATTATCTCCTATACAAAGCTCCGTCATTACACCAAATAAAATCCCACTCCCACCCACACTCACTAGCTCATGTGTAGTACGGATTTGAGCGGGAGATTGCAGAGCTGAGAGGGAGGTTGGGGAGGGCCGGTGTATCTGGAGTTACCCCGTTGAAGGTTACCTACGATGGTGAGGTGGAAGGTGGGTGGAAGGTCGTTGTGGATTCAAGGAGGAAAGTGGGAAGCAGGAAACGTGGGGGAATAATGCTTGATGTGGGGGGTTTAACTGAGGAGGGGGGTTCTAGTAGGAAAATTCGGAAGGTGGCGTCAGGTCAGGGCTGCGTCGAGTCCGGAAGCCAGAGTCGGCGTAAGGCTGCCAAGGTTGCTAGGCGGTGTTTAGAAAACAGGTTTAGTGTTTTAGACTCTGATACCCCTGGGGACGAGAGTGAGGGGGAAAGTGTGGGGGGTGAGATGGTTGGTGATGATGATAGGCCAGTCGGGGTAAGGAGGGCGGTCAAGAGAAAGAGGGGGCCAGGAGCTTGCAAAACGAGAGGAGGTGCAGGTGATATAGGAACTGGGGCCAGAGGAAGAAAATTAGTTGTAGCGGGGAGCAGCATTGTACGTGGGATTGACAATGTTGTTTGTGGTCCTGATAGTTCCAATCGAACAGTCTTGTGCTTTCCGGGGGCGAAGGTGGAGGATCTCAGGGACCGGGTAGACGGCATTGTGGCAGGGTCAGGGCCGGAACCGGTAGTGGTGGTCCATGTGGGGACCAATAATATCAGGGAGAGAAGGTCAGTAAGTTTGGTGGAGTCGTATAGAGGCTTAGTCGGCAAACTGTTAAGTAGGAATGCAAGGGTAGTCGTATCCGGGGTCCTTCCTGTCCTTGGAGGTGGGGACGAACGGAACTCAAGGATTTTGGCACTAAATGAAGAGTTAGAGGACTACTGTGTTGATCTGGGAATTCCCTTTATCGACCATTGGGACACGTTTTGGGGCAATGGGAGCATGTACGGGCGTGACGGGCTGCATCTTAGCAGGGCGGGGAAACGGGTATTAGGGGATAAAATTCTACGGGTAGCAGAGCCTTTTTTGGAGAGGAGCGGGGTGGGAGGTCAGAGGCAAGTATAACGAGAGTGGACATAGGTGGGGTGAACAAGAGTGAGGGGGACAGAATAAGTTTACCAAGACTAGCACCAGAAAACAATGGGCCCAGTAGGCGGAAGCCAATGAACCTCGGTACCCTGAAAGTGGGTTATAGCAACATCCAGGGTCTCCACCGGAAAGTAAGTGAAATTGCTACATTGATCGAGGCAGAGGAGTTTGATGTCATGGGCTTAAGCGAGACGTGGGTAAGACACGAGGAACGGGTAGACCAAGTAAGCGGGTGTGTCTGGATAGGTGTAGGGCGAACGGAAGGCCAGAAAAAGGGGGGAGGGGTAGGCATGTACATTAAAGAGGATTTAAAACCGTCGCTGATTACAGATCTGGAAGATATCATCACCTCGGCTGATGTGTCAAAAGAAATTGGATGGGTAAAGATCAGTCTGAGAAACAAAAGTATTGCCCTTGGGACTGTGTACTGTGCGGTGGAGGGAAGTAAACCCGAGTGGAATGACTCGATATACTCAACACTAAGGTCCAATATCACTGAACTAGAAAACAGGGGGCTCGGTATAATTCTGATGGGCGACTTTAATGGACACATAGGTGACAAGGAAGAAGGCATAGAGGGTGGGGACAAGAAAGTCAACAGGAATGGAAGGAAGCTGTTGAACTTCACAAATGAGCTCGGTCTTAAGATCCTGAACAGGGACGCTAGATGTAAGAGGAAATGGACCTGGGAGAGAAACGACAGAAAATCAATAATTGACTACATTCTCATAGATATGAATTTATGGAGGGAGGTGATAAGGGTAGAAGTGGATGATGAGGGCAAAATGGAGTTGGATAGTGATCACAACTTGATTACAGTGACGATGAGGGCCAAAAACCTAGAGAAAAGGAAAGGAAGCTTCAAGGAGATTTGGGAACTCAAAAAGGATGCCGACTGGGCGAAGTTCGAAGAAAAACTGAAACCAAAGCTTGCAGCCGTACACAAGGGGGGTAGTGTCCAGAAGATGGCCGACGCCATAGTTGCGAGCCTAGTGGAGGCAGGGAAGGAAAGTGTAAGAAAGATTAGGGTGCCAACACGGGAACTTGGGTACAGAGTGAACGAAGAATTGAAAAGGGCCATAAAAGTTAGAAAAGATAAATGTGCTGCATACAGGAGAAGTAGAAAACTTAAGGGGGTGGAAAGCAATGAGGCCATGGTGGCAAAGGAAGAATACCAACAAGCACGAAATAAAGTAAATAAGATTAAAGACGACAACCGGAGAGTGCGAAATAGCAGTCTTATTAGGACGATAAGAACGACAGGGGGGTCGAGTTCGAGCGTATTTTGGAAATGGGAGAACAAACGTAACAAAGGGAATAACCAACAGAGCATTAAAGTAGATGACAGAGTTACAGAAGAGCGAGATCAAATCGCATTAGAACTAGTCAAGCACTGGGAAAAGGTAAACGATAAGCGATGGGGCATGGGGAACCCACCGGAGTGTCCGAACCAGGTCGAGGAAAATCTCTCGGACTTCGTGTGCAGCGAAATCAAAACTGAGGAGGTGCGAAGGGTGATCTCAAAATTGAGGAATGGAAAAGCGGGAGGGGTGGACGAAATTCCTAACGAGTTTATCAAAAAAGGGGGAGAGGAACTCTTGGAAAGCCTGACTGCCCTATTCAATTTAGCCATAGAAAAACAAGAGGTCCCAAAGGAGTGGAGGGAAAGCAAAGTGACGTTTATTCACAAAAAGGGGGAAAAAGACGTTTTGGCGAGGGATCTCTGTCAGTAGCAACATTGGAAAGGTTTTCTGTAAAGTCCTTTATGGGAGACTAGAGGAGGTAATTGAGGAGAAGGGTTTTTTGGGAGAAATCCAGAATGGCTTCAGGAAGGGAAGGAGAGTAACCGACCATCTTTTCACGCTATCCCAAATGATAGAATCCGCGAAACCAAAAAAGAAAAAGATGTTTATGGCCTTTTTGGATGTCAAAAAGGCATACGATAGAGTATGGAGGGAGGGTATGTGGCGCAAGCTGGAGGCTCTGGGCTTAGGAGGCGAGTTTGTTGGAATTATGAAAGCATTATATAAAGATGTACAGAGTGAACTTAGTCTGGGAAACATTACAACAAAACGTGTGCCTATGGAGATAGGCCTAAAACAGGGGTGTATCCTTTCGCCAATCCTGTTTGCATTGTACATCAACGGTTTAGGAGATGAACTCCTGCGTAGCGACGAGGGGGTAGCAGTTGGGAACTTGAAGATCCTAGGGCTATTTTTTGCAGACGATATGGTTCTAGTGTCAGAAAGCGAAGAGGGGCTAACGAAAATGCTGGGAATTGTTGGGAAATATGGGATCAAAGAGAGACTCGAACTTAATGAAAGCAAGAGCAAAGTTATACCTGTGGGCCGCAAAGTGGACCCCACTCGAAGGTGGAGAGTGGGTGAGTTCTGCATTCCGGAAGGGAGCAGCAAACTTCTCAGTGTAGGAGAGACAGGTGATTACGAGTATTTGGGCGTAAATATAAACATTACAGGAAGAGGCATCTACCGACACCACACAAATAAATTGATTCTGAAGGGGAAGCGAATCCTTAACCAAATGAAACTTATAGGGAGAAACAGTTTCAATAAGGTTTTCGTGGGGAAAACCATTCGGGAAATGGTGGGGCTGCCAAGTATAACATACGGTACGGAAGTGGTACCTCTAAACCAGACGGCCATAAAGAGCTTGGAAATCTTACAGAACGATGCAGGCCGATGGATAACGGGGTCGAGCAATGCCGCAGCGCTAGAAGCAATCAGGGGTGAGCTTGGGTGGATGAGGATCAAGGACAGGATAGACCTGTTGAAACTCGGTTATCTTAATTATTTGGTGAATCTCCCCGACAGCCGATGGTGTAAAGTAATGTTCCTGCAAATCTTCAACTCAAATATCAAAACGGGGTGGATGGTCCAAGTGAGGGAGCTAGTAGAAAACTACTCATTGGAGATCTCGGACCTGGACGTTGGGGCAAACCAGGGTAAAAAAATCGTCAGAGAAAGGGTCTTGGAGGATTGTAACCGTAATTGGCGAGAGGGGGTCAAATCAAAGAGGTCTTTGGGTGGCCTGCATGATAAAGAGAGGCCAGGTTTTGAAGAGTACCTTGATGGCACCTTTGGGGGGTCACTGCTGTTCAAGCTGCGGTCTCGATCCCTGGAGCTGAGGGGAAAAATTGGGAAAGACGGTGAAAGGGAGTGCCAGATGTGTAACTTGGGCATGGTGGAGACCCTGGAACACTTCCTTCTAGAATGCCCTAAGTATCAGTCTAAAAGAATGAGATTCACTGGGAGTATAATGGGGAAGTGGGATGGGAGAATGAAGGACATGTGGTTAGGGGGAGACTCAAAGGAGAGGGTTAATGTGCTAATCGGAGAGATTGGGAAGAATGGGGCAAGGGATGTCATCAAGCAGTTCGTCTCCGAATGTTGGGAGGAGAGGAGAAGCGTGGGAACAGGGAGGCAGTTGGGAGTTCAGGGGTAACCAAGGCCTTCTCGTTCGAGAACCGCGACAAATCAGCGGCTGGCCAAAGTGTTATTATTATTATTACGTTACAAACGAATACTGGGGAGTTGCTCAGTTAAGGTTCTCGTGAAGTAAAGTCTTTCCCACCAGTCACTTATTATGACAGAAAAGGTCACACGATTCCACCACCCCCCCCCCCCCCCCCCCGATCTCAGCGCACTCTCTCCCAACTTCCAGCGTCCTTGGCTATCAACATCAGAGCGGCAATGATATTCATGACATACAACGTAGAATACTAGGAACATCAAGACAACCGCCGAATAAATGACATTTATTGTACAAGATAGTCTAACAAGAATCAGTGTAGTGTAGTTCAAGTACTCAATGATATATTATTCACGGCTATAATATACATGTGTCTTTTTAAAACGATTTTAATTCTATGTAAAGTATTTCTAAAGGCTGTCGTCTAATTTACTTCTCACACAAAGATTATTTTCTTCTTTGGTATAGTAGTCATGACAACATAATGTAAACCGTGAGACAAAATAATAACCATTTGAATGCGGTATGCGTTAAATATAGTGTGACTGCCCAAAAGTCTTGCTTAGGGAGAAGAAATATCTCGAGTGAAATGTATAATTTCAGCACGGACACTGGGTACCATCTTATTTATCTTAATCTAATAGAGCCAAGTCGGTAACCGGTTCTCGTCAGATCACCGAAGTTAAGCAACGTCGAGGCCGGTTAGTCCTCACATGGTTTGACCGTCTGAGTGATCGAATCGGACTACCGCGTTGTGTCCTTGAGCAAGGCACTTAACCCCGATTGTCCGCATGGGGGCATGATGACGCCGTTTGCTAAGGCGTACTACACGTCGATGGTGAGCATGTCTTCAACCAGTCCAACCCTGCCTGTGCTGCAGTGCGGAGTTAGATGTTGGGGAGCTGGCAGCTGCTCGTCGTTGCTCGGTGGTTCTCTCCGGGTACTCCGGCTTCCTCCACCCGTAAAACTGTCACGGTCATAACTTGTCATTGTGCATAAGTATGTGACCTTAAACACCAATAAATAAATAAATAGACCCAAGTAGACATCTTATATTTTTTGTCAGATAATGTTCTTAGAAAGGGAGAACCTCAACTGCCAAATATTATATTTTCACGACTGAAAAACATGAACATGGAGTTAAAGGTCACAAAATAAGATTCATTAGTCCATTAACCTTTTACCTAACATAACGGTCAAAACCGGCCAGCGCTATTCTTAAAAATTGCCATTCAATTTGCATTATTTCCTCATTTTTTACCTCCATAACATAGCTTATGGCCCCCTCATTGGAACGAGCTCGATGAGCTCGTTCCAAAGAGGGATCATAAGCTATGATTTGGACGCAAAAATGAAAAAAATAGTTATTCAATAATTTTGTTTGCAAGTGTCGTCTGCTTTTCATGTTAGGTAAAGGGTTAAAATCAGCTGAAGTGTGTCAGTAATAATGTAGTGGGAAGGTAAGTCATCTAAGTCTGATTGCTTTTACTCGACAATAAAAATAAGTACCCCCCCCCCCCCCCCCAAATGTGATCCTTCCGAAGAATTAATTTAAATCGTGTGACTCCGAATGACATAAACCGTCTCAATATTATAACAGAAGGTTTTCAGTGACGTCACTGTACTCTGAATAATCAAAAGACAACCCCTTCAAAATGCACTTCATATTTCTAGGAGAGTGCATCCAGCTAGCCTGGTATAAACGTTGTTATAGTCCGACACAGATTAGTGGACTTGGGGTCGAACCTGGAAAGTTTGGTGCGGACGCAATGTTTTTGGTGTTTCTAGGGTAACATTTTGTGCAAAATTTGAATCCGTTTAATGCCAGTCTATAAACTTTGGGAAATTTGAGTTATTCGCAATTTTTTCAAAATGACCGAGAAAAAATCGCGTCCGAATTTTTTCTGAACATTAAGAATGAGCACATATTCATGCTATTGTACGGTTATTTATAGTGTATATCATTGTGCTAAAATGAAATCAATCAACAGATTACACTGAATCCAAGGAATTCAAGATATTTGACCTTTGTAGTTATAAAGATGGCCACCAAAATGGCTGGAAAATCAACCAATTTATCTAGGAAATCATTTACAAAGCCAGCTGTGAGATATTTTGGAGACTCATTTAGGAGATCAAGTCAGGTAATGTAGCAACACGTTCCTGGTATAGGTTGTGTGTAAAACCTCTACTTATTCTAGTCCACTGAGTTCAGACATGGCGCCCAACATGTCCAATATTTTCACTAAAATCCACCCATCTTGCATCGAGTTCATTTCAAGTGTTCGTCATCAGCGTCATCATCTGACCCGTCGTGTGACTCGACATTCCCCAAAGTCACCTCACTGTGATACGTGTTTTTATTTCCAAATGAAACAAAATACTGCATTTTGATTGGCTGAGAGGTACGGTGTAACTTGCAATCGACAGTGGCTTTTCTACACCGTGTTTAACCACGGTATAAAAGAAAAAATAGATTAAGCTATATGGCTAAAAAAGTACACATTTTTAATTATTAATTCATATTAATTCATACCTTCTGCTCGGTTATGTTAGAACAACAATTAAAATACATGAAATTTAATATTTATGTGCAATAAAATATTACAGATATGGATGTAATTGGAATTGGCTCATTGAGCCAGATCCAATGACATCCATAGTTGTCTGGTTTTATTTAAGAAACTTCCAAAGTACAAATTTTCTGGCCATAGTTTTTGCCAACAATGTAGGTTAAAGTATTAAGTACACCAAAATTCTTGGAAATAAATCCGTTATCCTTGTGTTTTCCAGGGTGTATGGGAATTTACACCGGTTTGGGAACTCATACAACCTTCGGCTTCGCCTCAGGGCGTATGAGTTCCCAAACCGGTGTAAATTCCCATACACCCTGGAAAACATCGCCTCAGGGTGTATGAGTTCCCAAACCGGTGTAAATTCCCATACACCCTGGAAAACACAAGGATAACTAATAGAATCAACTTTGTAATGACATACAGTGATGCATGGAATGTTTGCGGAGACACAAGTGCATCTCTTGGATGAACATACCTTGGACGAAATGCATCCGCACTTGACAAAATTCAATACCTGTTCTGGGACAGCATGTACAGACTCAGGAATACTTATTGTCGTCCAAGTCTTAGATTTGTCATCAGTGTTCCATCCCAAATCAGATGGATCGAATTTTGGTGGAATGTCTGAGTCACAAGAGTACTAGTGCATGGCTTGAAGGTGGGCTCTTTTAACATTCTCGTGGAACGACTCAACTTGAGGACAGATAATCGCGCCTTTGCTGCGTTGGATGTTCAGACACTGGCCCTGGCTTCGGTCATTTCTTTAACTGGATAACCATAACAAGTACTGATCAGGGGGGTATTTTGGACAAACACAACGCCCTTGTCTGCACGATGATCACCAAGCCCGTCCAATGAATAAACCTGCAGTCACTTCAACATACCTTCGTTGCCCACACCGTGCAATTGTGCGACAGTGTCGCAGCCCGTTAGTGCATGTGCTACGATGAGTTTTGGGACAATTTTGGCATTTTTCTTGCATGTTTCACCTATGTCAATGACCTTTCTTTCCCCACCCGTAGCTTCCATTGTCAATAAGCTGCCCATTTTATTCCTCCAATGGAAGAAAGTTAGGAGGTCAAACACGTCCGTGTCATCTGATATGACATTAATGCGACAAATGTCTTTGCATGATCTCTGGATATAATTGACGTATTGGCAAATGATAGCATCAGCCTCTTCGGGCTTGGTATTTAACTCATCAAATTCTGAATGAATGAAAGGTTTTAGCGCGCCGAAGGAGCGCAGGGACGATGTGGGATTTACAAATCCCTTGCGACCCGGTTAGCCTTATTTTATTTCACTTGGATCTTGGATCACACAGGCCTAGCTCTCCTATTGCCTCAAATGGGGTCTGAAGGGGTATGCACGCGGTTAGAATTCCGGCAGTTTGCATTGGAGTGATAGATTGTCAAAGATCAATCCCTCAACGCCATTAAGACTATTAGAGAGTGGGCTCTATTCGGTTCCAGCTTGGCGATGGTAGAGGTTTGACACCCACCATGGTGGCGAGCCAGAATATAATGTTATGCGATGGCAATTTTAAGGGAAGAAGAAAAAAGAAAACCAAACAGCAACGCCGGTTTGGTAGCGGCCCCGGTATATGACCATAGCGGTTACAAAAAGGAGTGGAGAAAGCTCCAACAGATTAGTTTGAAAAAAACCGGGAGTCATCCATCAAGCCTTCTGGGAGATAGGATGCCGTATGTGATTGAGGTATCTGGTTATCCTTCGGGAATTCCAAATGACCTCCAACACCACCACCCCCCCCCCCCCCCCCCACCCACAAAAAACGAAAAAAAGCCCTTTGTTTGCTGGCAAGATTGTTTCAATCCTTGCCTTGGTCTGTTTGGTTTTCTGCACATCTTTGCATGAGGATTGTTTCAATCCCTCATAGTTTGTCATTCAGTTTGGTCGTGTGTCTGATGAGATAGAGGAGGTAGAAAAGATAATAGAGAGCTGGAAATTAGAGCAATTCGGTTTTTAATTTACAACTGTTCCGTCCGCAAGTGACATGTGGATGGGGAAGCCAGCATTTTTCCCCGAGATTTATATCTCAGGGAGGGGAGACCCGGCAGCAGGTGGAGATTTTCCTCGCTGTTTGCAACTCCCACTGGTAACAGAGGCAAGCTTTCGTGCGTATCGTGTCACCCGCAGCCAGTTCTAAATTTAGTTTCTTACACGTCGCCTGACCTAATGGGTGTTGGTGAGTAAGATTAACGTGTGAAAACTAGTGTATTCGAGTGACTACCATTCGCGACGCATTCGGTATGTGTGAACATACGAGACTTTTGAGTTGCTTTTTGTTTGTGGAATTCTACAGAACAACTTGCTTGGGTGGCAGTGGGATGTTAGGTACCAGCTTGTGATTTCTGGACATGCATTTGCCACTTTCTGTGCGGGCAGACGACTTGATGCTAAAGTCAATATACCCGTCAAAGACAAGATACACATTCGACCTCAGGACGTGTCGTCTCTTGAGTTCCAATGTGTCCTATGTGCCTACTGGCACATAGAACACATTGGAACTCAGGGGACGGTGTGTCGTGATAAAATTAGAGAATGTTGACAAAACGTCTGCGACATTACCGTTTGTGGGCCAGTGTTGTACCCACATGATTGCACATAAAACCACCAAGAGTACCAATCACTGACATAACAAGGGTACTCCGGCTTCCTCCACTCGTAAAACTGTCATCGACACGATATGACCCTGGCTGTTAATATGTCGTTAAACCCTAATAAAAAAATTAAAAAAATCATCATTCATTACGTTCCAGTAATCCAGTAGAAAAGAGATCAGTTGTTAACCCTTTACCCAGTGTGGAGAATATCAAAATTTACTACCATTCGCGACGCATTCGATGATGTGTGAACATATGAGACTCATGAGTTGCTTTTTGTTCGTGGAAGTCGACAGAACTACTTGCTTGGGTGGCAGTGGGATGTTGGGTGCCTGCTTGTACTTTTCGGACATGCATTTGCCACGTTCTGTGCTGGCAGACGACTTGATGCTAAAGTCAAAATACCTGTCAAAGACAAGATTTACATTCGACTTCATGACGTGTGTCGTGATAAAATTAGAGAATGTTGACAAGAAGTCGGTGACATTACCGTTTGTGGGCCAGTGTAGTACCCACATGATTGCACATTTTACCACCAAGAGTACCAATCACTGACATAACAAGGGTGTTTTAAGATGACCCAATGAATACGACAGTTGTGATTGGCACTCTTGGTTGTTATACAACGCTCTTTATTCTTTATACATAACAAGGGCCGAATATTCCGACAGTTTTTGTTTAACATGAGGTGAGCAGGTAAATATGAACTTACCACAATGATATCCTTCACAAAGGGAGACAACATTTTACAAAATTGCTCATTGTTCGTCTTCGAAATATGTTGCCACCATTTTGTCGGCCATGTTGAAACAAATGTAAATAACTCAAATTCCCAAAAGTTTACAGACTGGCATCAAACGGATTTGAATTCAGCACAAAAAGTTACCTTAGCAACGTCACAGACATTGCGTCCACACCACAATTTCCAGGTTAGGCCCAGCCTATGCTGGAAGATTGTGTTGAACCAGAATACTTCCATAAGTCTGCAACCTTAAATACGAAGATAGCTGTGTGGGCGCCACGTTTTCACAATGTTTCTACAGCATCAGTTAAAAGATTTTTGACCTTATGGCCTAATTTCAACTCAAGTTGATCATTCTTCCTGCGTAAAAACTGGTGTTCGACATGCTGTCTCTGTAGAAACTTGCATTAGCAGTTATTTCTAGATAGGTCTTGGCCGTCTATATAGGCAGACAAAACTTGCATAGAAAGAACCATAAAGTCGTCAAAAGTTGGCTGCAACGTCACGTAAAAGTCGTTAAGTGCTATAAGGTGGTTGTGTTTCCCACAATGTTTCAACAGAGTGTGCTCAACGCTAAGTTCTTAACTGGTAGAGAGCTGAAAGCCCATATTTGGGCTTTATTTTGAAGTGCAGGTGCTGCAACTTAATGGCTTCATATTCTATTGATGTGCGTCATATCATTTTTGAATTGAAATTATTTAGTCTGTAAGGATTTGCCTTGTTACAATTTATGGGAGAGTGCCACTAGGCACTCTCCCATAAATTGTAACAAGACAAAGAGACGTGGACAAATTTGGATGTCCAAAAATAATTTAGCACTCTCCAGTTAAACGGGAGTGTTGCCACAACGTTCCAATAGCGTGTCCACAATGTATTTTTAACGTAAGAAGGAAGTTGTTAAACGGCTTTGTTGCCACAACGTTTCAATGGCGTGTGAACGTTTTAATTTTTAACGTAAGAAAGAAATTATTAAACGGCTTTGTTCCCAAAACGTTTCAACAGTGTGTGTACAGCGTAAGAAAGAAGTGGTTAAACAGCTGTATTGCCACAGCGTTTCAACAGCATGTGCACAACGTAATTTTGTTAACGCAAGAAAAAAGTTGTTAAACGGCTGCGTTGCCACAGCGTCGTAAGGATGAAGTTTTTGAACGGATGTGTTGCCACAACATTTTAACGGCGTATGCAAAACAAAAGAAAGAAATTGTTAACGGCAGTGTTGCCACAGTGGTTCAACATAACTTATACAGAGTGAGAAAGAAGTTATCAAACGGCTCTGTTACCACAATGTTTCAGCACCGTGACTACAACGTAAGGAAGAAGTTGTTAAACGGATGTATCGCCACAACGTTTTAACGACGTGTTCAGAACGTAAGAAAACAGTTGTTAAACGGCTGTGCTGTCACAATGGTTTAACGGCGTGACTAAAACTTTAAGTGAGAAACTTGCTGGACTGATATTGATCGCCAACGTAATAAAAAAGACGTTGTCACTCAGACTATCTTAGCTGGTAATTGACTTTCAAACTGAGTTGTCGTATATACAGCTTGGTGGTCTCTTACACTTAATATCAGATTTATGCAACCTTTCTATCTCCAAACTAACCAATTTAATTCGTTTATATTAGCGATTACGAAGGTTTTAAACGATAAAAATCACGAAAAGTCACAATACTTTACTTCAAGTTGCCATTTTGGAATTTGGAATTTTCAGGATCGCAATAGCATGGAAATATTTTCCAAATATACCTCCAACAATCTAGAATGCATCCCCAGTTAAAGTGACTAACAAAGCGCTTTGGAAAAATGTGTGTGTGTGTGGGGGGGGGGGGGGGGGGGGGGATAAGTTCTGGCATCATGGTTGTACACCATGTATACAATTGAAAATACATATTCTATATCAGTTATCATGTGCGGTTAAAATGAAACAAAATATGCCTGGGAATGTTTGCAAAATATTGAATTTTTTGTGCAAATTGAAAAAGATGGATAAAACTGAATTGCCATGAAATTTATCGCAGACTATTTGCTGAAAACAATAAGGGATAGTTTGACATCTCTTGGGAAAATAGGGAGTCAAATTAAACATCAAACATTGCTGTTTGAGAATTCAAAGAGAATTCTCAAACAGCAATGTTTGATGTTTAAAAGTGAAATTATCCGTCATGTTTCCTTTCCTAGACATCTGAGCCACCGCGCCCCCTGGTAGTCAAATTAAACATCAAACAATGCTGTTTGAGAATTCATAGGAAGAAAAGTGAAATTATCCGTCATGTTTCCTCTCCAAGACATCTGAGCCACCGCGCCCCCTGGTAGTCAAATTAAACATCAAACATTGCTGTTTGAGAATTCAAAAAAAATTCTCAAACAGCAATGTTTGATGTTTAAAGTGAAATTATCCGTCATGTTTCCTCTCCAAGACATCTGAGCCACCACGCCCCCTGGTAGTCAAATTAAACATCAAACATTGCTGTTTGAGAATTCAAAGAGAAGTCTCAAACAGCAATGTTTGATGTTTAAAAGTGAAATTATGCGTCATGTTTCCTCCCCAAGGCATCCAAAAATAAGCCCCGAGGTGAAAAACAATCACACAAAAGGGGTGGGTGCAGCATTCTAATGCAATTTACAGATGAATACTCACAGATGTATGTATGACAGTCCGTTTTCTTTCAAACCATTGCCCCAATTAGTGGAAAATATAAAAGAAAATAATAAGCATCAAATTATTGTTGCAAAATTCTTAACCCCCCTACACACTGATGTTGAAATATCTAAATTTCAGGCAAAAAAATTTCCCATAATGCAACTAGAAATTTAACCAATTCAATCTCGTTTGACAGAGCTCCTTGAGCTCTGTCAAACGAGATTGAATTGGTTAAATTTCTAGATGCATTATGGGGAAAAAAAGCTTCCTGAAATTTTGGTATTTTAACATCAGAGTGAAGGGGGTTAAATCACTTTGTGAAGTATCGACGGGCATTTTGAACCCTTGTGTTTGATAAAGCTCAACGAGCTCTCTGTCATTGTAGACTGAATGAGTTGAATATTTAGATGCATTATGAGAAATATTTCAACTGCAAATTTTAATATTTCAGCATGCGGGTATTGAGGATTAGAGTGTTTGATGATTTAAAACTGAGACATCAGTCACCTGGGAGTATTTCAGAACTAGGATTTCTTGAAGAAAGTCCTTGAACAATATTATATTTGTGTAATTATTGGGCTACTTGTGTTCTTATAAGTTATAGTATATCTCCACTTGTTGCTTAATCCTAACTTGTTATTTTATTATTATTGTTTTTAAAAAAAACATATCATGTGTCCCATCATTGGAACGAGCTCGCGGAGATCTTTCCAATGAAGGTCACATGATATGGTTCGATTGAAGTGTTGGGAAGAATAATGCTCCATTGGTAAATTAAGAGGGTGGATGCGTTCGATTTGTTTGGTAAAGGACTGAACTGTGTTTTTATCCTCTGAGATCAAGCCTTTATCCGTATGATTTTTGTTGGGCGCGCGTCTTATTGGTAGGAACGCATATGGGGGTTGTTCACTAGTCGTCGCCTGGGTGCTAGAATATCCTATGTCCCCTATGGGATGATATATTATTCCCCCCCCCCCCCTCTTATGGGACATAGAACATTCTAGCACTCAATCGACGTGGTATCTATACAAATATCTGAGATAATGATATTAATTCCGGAAAGTTACTGAAAAATTCCTGTAAATTCTAGAGAAAGGCGTTGAAAGTTATGGATTTCTTATGCCAGGATTGAGAGAACCCTGGTCCAGCAATCATTAAGTATCTTTAATTTCACATTGTAAGGCATGTTTTTCGCCGTACATTATTTACAAGCACAAAAGCACATCTACGAAAGGAAGCCATGAATAGGACACTGGGCGGGGTCGTGGAAGGTATAGACTTGGACATTCAAGGGACAGAAAGTTACAGATACCCTGAGAGTTAGGATCGTTACGTCACACACAGATCTTAAATCATGAAGCAATGAGTGGTATATTAACCCTTTGAGAGTTTAATTATCCTGACATTCAAAGGTCACTGGGAATTCAGATTCTTCAACGTTTTTCAAATTGCGACGTCAAACGTCGGAAAGTACAAATGACAAGATGTGCCTTCAGGAACACTCCAATAATTTGTAATAAAACAAATTCATATAAACCTAATATTATTTGTGTTTGACTGAATATGAAATATAAGCAAGGAAAGTGTTGGCTTTTTGCTCTGGTATATTTGAAAGCCCCGATAGTGGCTTCTAGTACTCAACCAGTTGAGAAGTCTTGATAGCATTTGGCTCAACGGTTGTCACTGAGCACTACTCCGGAGAAAAAAGGAATTTGAGGTTTAAAAAAATCGAATCATAATGAAATAAATGACCACAAACTAGCAACGTGCCGTTTGATTTCGTGCGTAATAACACGTACACAAGTATAAAATGGTTAACTATTATTCTTAAAGCCTTCATGGAGGGAGGGTCCAAAGAAGCTAACAGATAACGAAGAGCCACGAAACCCTGGACGTGTGAGAGCTAAGAGATAGGAATCCAAAAATGAGCCATTTGTTCCTCCAATAATGATACCCTGCTAGCCCACCCTGTCTCCCCTCCGTTTATTAATCTTACAGATTCTCAGAATACTCCAACGAAGCCTTGGCTCCTTCCAGTTTATTTAACTTGAAGTAAAGGTAAGCTCTTGCCTCTGTGCGTATATAGACATCTGTGATTTTTGTAAGTCTATGAGTTTGCGACCCTATTCGCAATTTGTTTATCCCGGAATACAGTTCTTTTCCGATTCCATTTGTATGTTCATGTACTATTGTGGTCGCGGTCAGGGCACATTGTTTCTAGGGAACACTGAACAGTACACACCCTGAATGGAATACAGGCTTCTCTGTTAATGTGTTATCATTAAACAAGAACACCTCGTCCCCTGAGTTCCAATGTGTTCTATGTGCCTACTGGCAGCCTGCTGGCAGTATAGTTACAGCCTATTGGCAGCCTACTGGCACATAGAACACATTGGAACACAGGGAAGACCTGGTACTGGAAGTTGCTCAAGTTTATAAATGCTCATAAATGTTTACATGCTACAAGTACTAGACAACTTGAAACGGTGGGAACATTGGAAATGAACGCTAGAAACAATGTGAAAATTCGAAACATTGGAAACCGTGGGAACACTGGAAGCGTTGAAAATGATGGAAACACTGGAAATGTTGGAAAAACTGTAAACAATGGAAACAATTCAACCAATGGGAACAATGAAAACGGCGGGAACATTAAAAAGAACGGGAACAGTGAAAACGGTGGGAAGAATGAAAACGGCGGGGCACTAAAAACGACTGGAACAGTGAAAACGATGGGAACAATGAAAATGGCGGGAACAATGAAAACGGTGGGAACAACGAAAACGGCGGGAACAATGAAAACGGTGGGGACAATGAAAACGTTGGGAACAATGGAAACGGCGGAACAATGAAAACGGTGGAACAATGAAAACGGCGGGAACAATGAAAATGGTGGGAACAATGAAAAGGGTGGTAACAATGAAATGGTGGGAACAATGAAAACGGCGGAACAATGAAAATGGTGGCAACAATTAAAATGGTGGGAACAATAAAACGGTGGGAATGAGTAAAACGGTGGGAACAATGAAAACTGTGGTAACAATGAAAACGGTGGGAACAAGGAAAACGGTGAGAACAATAAAAACGGTAGCAACAATGAAAATGGTGGGAACAATGAAAACGGCAGGAACAGTGAAAACGGTGGGACACTAAAAACGAATGGAACAGTGAAAACGATGGGAACAATGAAAACGGTGGGAACAATGAAAACGGTGGGAACAATGAAAACGGCGGGAACAATGAAAACGGCGGGAACAATGAAAATGGTGGGGACAATGAAAACGTTGGGAACAATGAAAACGGCAGAACAATGAAAACGGTGGAACAATGAAAATGACGGGAACAATGAAAACGGTGGGAACAATGAAAACGGTGGGAACAATGAAAACGGCGGGAACAATGAAAACGGTGGGAACAACGAAAATGGTGGAAACAATGAAAACGGTGGTAACAATGAAAACGGTAGTAACAATGAAAACGGTGGTAACAATGAAAACGGTGGGAACAATGAAAATGGTGGGAAAATGAAAACGGTGGGAACAATGAAAACAATGAAAATGGTGGTAACAATGAAAATGGTGGGAACAATGAAAACAGCGGGAACAATGAAAACGGTGGCAACAATTAAAACGGTGGGAACAATAAAACGGTGGGAACAATGAATAAAACGGTGGGAACAATGAAAACTGTGGTAACAATGAAAACGGGGGGGGGGGGGAGGGAACAATGAAAACGGTGAGAACAATGAAATTGGTAGCAACAATGAAAATGGTGGGAACAATGAAAACGGCAGGAACAATGAAAATGGCGGGAACATTGAAAACTGCGGGAACAATTAAAACGGTGGGAATAATGAAAACGGTGGGAACAATGAAAACGGCGGGAACAATGAAAACGGCGGGAACAATGAAAATGGTGGGAACAGTGAAAACGGCGGGAACAATGAAAACGGTGGTAACAATGAAAACAGCGGGAACAATGAAAACAGTGGGAACAATGAAAACGGTGGTAACAACGAAAACGGCAGGAACAATGAAAACGGCGGGAACAATTAAAACGGCAGGAACAATGGAAATGGTGGTAACAATCAAAATGGTGCGAACAATGAAAACAGTGGGAACAGGACAGTAACAATGAAAACGATGGTAACAATGAAGACGGCGGGAACAATGAAAACGGTGTGAACAATGAAAACGATGGTAACAATGAAAACAGTGGAAACAATAAAAACGGTGTGAACAACGAAAACGGTGGGAACAATGAAAACGGTGGGAACAATGAAAACGGTGGGAACAATAGAAACGGCAGGAACAATGGAAATGGTGGTAAAAATCAAAATGGTGCGAACAATGCAAACGGCGGGAACAATGAAAACGGTGTGCACTATGAAAACGGTGGTAACAATGAAAACGGTGGGAACAATGAAAACGGCGGGAACAATGAAAAAGGTGTGCACTATGAAAACGGTGGTAACAATGAAAACAGTGGGAACAATAAAAACGGTGGGAACAATGAAGACGATGGGAACAATGAAAACGGTGGGAACAATGAAAACGGTGGGAACAATGAAAACGGTGGGAACAATAGAAACGGCAGGAACAATGGAAATGGTGGTAAAAATCAAAATGGTGTGAACAATGAAAACCATGGTAATAATGAAAACAGTGGGAACAATAAAAACAATGGGAACAATGAAAACTGTGGGAACAATGAAAACGGTGGGAACAATGAAAACGGCGGGAACAATGAAAACGGCGGGAACAATGAAAACGGTGGGAACAATGAAAACGGCGGGAACAATGAAAACTGTGTGCACTATGAAAACGGTGGTAACAATGAAAACAGTGGGAACAATAAAAACGGTGGGAACAATGAAGACGGTGGGAACAATGAAAACGGTGGGAACAATGAAAACGATTGAAACAATTAAAACGGTGGGAACAATTAAAACGGTGGTAACAATGAAAACGGCGGGAACAATGAAAACGGCGGGAACAATGAAATGGTGGGAACAATGAAACGGTCTGAACACTGAAAACGGTCTAAACAATGAAAACGGTGGGAACAATGAAAACGGCGGGAACAATGAAAATGGTGGAAACAATCAAAAGGATGGGAACAATGAAAACGGTGGGAACAAAAGAAAACGACCGGAGCAATGAAAACGGTGGGAACAATGAAAACGGTGGTAACACTGAAAACAGTGGTAACAATGAAAAAGATGGGAACAATGAAAATGGTGGAAACAATAAAAACGGAGGAAAAAATCAAAACAGAGGGAACAATGAAAACGGTGGGAAAAATCAAAACGGTGGGAACAATGAAAACAGCCGGAACAATGAAAACGGTGGTAACAATGAAAACGGTGGGAACAATGAAAACGGTGGAAACAATTAAACGGTGGGAACATTGGAAGGATAGGAAACGATGGAAATGTTGGAAATGTTGGAAATATCGAAAACTTGTGAAATATTAGAAACATTAGAAACGTATTGTAACATATACGTATGGAAATACTACTACTGCAGGATATTGTTGGTAACACTAGTCGTGGAATGGTAGGAAGATAGAAAACTCAGAAACGGTTGATATATTGGGAACGGTGCAAGGGGAATTGTAGGAACAATAGTAACAAAGCGAAATGTTGGAAACAGTGGAAAAATGGAACACGTGGAAAAGTTGGGAAGTCCGAAACATTGGGAACACAGTCCCTGAAATATCTTAGAAACATTCGAGACTGCTGATATATTCAAAACGGAGAAAGAAAAGCGGACACCATGGAAACAGAGAAACGAAAAGTAAACAAGAAAATGTTAGGAATGGACGAAACCTTGAAAACAATGAAAATGGTAAAAAAGTAACTCCTCCAGCGCAACTCCTTTTTCACTTTTATAGTAGAAGGGAGATAATACTGTTGCAGCTATGAGGTACGAAACCAAAAACGATTTGCATATCCACGGCGCCTCGTAACGGAATGGTATTACACTTTGTATAATAATAACGCTTATTGACGTCATTGAATGTGTTTTAACCCTCTGCACAACCGCTGTGAAAAAAACAAGAATATCAAGTTGCATATTTTCCCATAATGCAACAAATGAATTTAAATAATTCAATCTTAAAGATATCAATGAAACCTGTCAACCAAGATTCATTTTCTGTCTAGGTGGGACAGTACTGGTGCCACAGGAGGGCCTCGGGCTGGGGGGGGGGGGGGGGGGGGCACTCACCCCCCTTTCCCTCGCCCCAATCAAACTTCAAATTACTATTTGACCGTGGTTTTCACACCCCGCAAACGGCACACAACAATACACATCATGTCAGGTTTTGTAGAAACGGCCAGCTATCGCTCACAGGGCGTACAAATATGAAAAGTATTCAGGAGTAGACCCCCCCCCCCCTCACAAACTAGAGGGAGGCACCCTCCCCCGTAGTTCAGCGATCTGAACGTAGTGGCTACCCCCTGTAAGGAAACAATTGACAAGTTAGAAGTTCGAAACATGTAACGGGGTAGCCACTACGTTCAGATTGCTTAACAACCTCCTTCCTTACTCTCCTCCCGCTCGTGCTTGTGGCATTCGGGAGATGCCTTCGGCATCTCGACCCATATATTACTTAGCCCACCCCACCCCCGCCCCTAAATTGAACTTCTGGTGCCGCCACTGAGTTGGGAAACATTTGAGGATTGTAATTTTGATGTGAAGGTTGTTAATAGTTTGCCAAACTAATCGGTCCCATTCGCCTGCGTTATTTTCAAATTATTCAATTGAAAAAAAATCCCGAAAATAATATTCTTCCGTGATGGACCTGTGAAATCAATGGAGTGGAGTCTGTTACACGTGTGTTAGGAAGGTCTGTTGTAAGAAAAGTGCAAGTGACTAATTTTCAACCAAGCCTTATTGATTTTGCTCCAGAGTTTGTACAGATTCCTCCAAAATTGGAACTATCCAAGTAAAATCCAACATTTTATTAAGCGCACATTGCTAATAATAATAACATAACACTTCATCAGGTCATTGATTTGTTGCAGTTCATGCGTGAGATGGTCCTAATTAACCATGTACTACAAACAACCCCTCCTCATGCCTCTTCTCTCCTCCCAACACACAGACACGAAGTATCTCCTGTACCCCATTTTCCCAGTTTGTCTGATGATCATACTTACCCTTCATGTAACCCAATAACCACGCCTCATTTTTCATTCTCCCATCACAACTCTCCATTATACTCTCAATGAATCTCAATCTGTTAGAACGATATTTTGCACATTCTTAGAGAAAGTCTTCCAAGCTATCCATTACTCCTAAATTACGCATTTGGTATTCATTTTACACTCTTTCACCAATTTAAATTTTCCACTAAGCTCCAGCGACATCAGATTAAACAGCGGTAACACCTCAAAATCTAGTTTTATTTCTGAGTAATTCTCTAATAACTCCCTCACTTGAGCAATGTGTCCTGTCTCGGTTTAAGAATTCCAATATTCTGGAACATTAGTTTACATCGTCGGTTGTCGAGTAGATTTAGCAAATAGTTAAGACAACAGTTTCATTAAGTCTATTCTGTCATTAATCCTTATCGTCGGTTTAAGAATTCCAATATTCTGGAACATTAGTTTATTTATTTATTTATTGATGTTTAAGGTCACATATTATTTATGCACAATGGCTAATCATGACCGTGACAGTTTTATGGGTGGAGGAAGAAGGAGTACCCCGATAGAACCACCGAGCAACGACGAGCAGCTGCCAGCTCCCCAACATCGTAACTCCGCACTGCAGCACAGGCAGGGTGAGATTGGTTGAAGACATGCGTACCATCGACGTGCAGTACGCCTTAGTACACGGCGCCATCGTGCCCCCACGCGGGCAATAGAGATGAAGTGTCTTGCCCAAGGACACAACGCGGTTGTCGCAGGTGGGATTCGAACCGAGAACCTCTCGGCTTGCAGCCTGCACCTCTACCTACTGAGCCACCGCGCACCCCTAACATTAGTTTACACCGTCGGTTGTCGAGTAGATTTAACAAATAGTTAAGTTAACAGTTTCATTAAGTCTATCCTGTCATAAATCATTATCCATCCAAGATATATCCTGGTTTCTTTTACTGATGCGACATTACTCGACCTTGCTATCCATCATCCTGTTATCGCATCATATAATGACGAAGGTGCATCATACAACGAAGAAAGCGCATCATATAATGACGAGGTCACATAATATAATGGCAAACGAATGCACTTCATATACTGAAAAGGGCACACTGCATAATGGCAAATCGCATCATATAATGACGTCAGCATATCACAGGATGAAAAGATCACTTAAATTGATGGAAAGAGCACAACATATATAGAGGATATGGAATGAGTGTTTTTCTCATATAATATTTATGAAACGAGTCTAAGAATTTTCCGTTTTGGCGAGCCCAAACGCAAAATTCGGACGAGTTTCATAAATATTATATGAGAAAAACACTCATTTCATATTCTATTTATCATATGACACACACACGCACAAATTAGCCACTTAGTATGACTTTTTAACCTATCACCAAACTTAAGTTGCAGACATCCTCGTATAACTAAAAAAATTCATTTTTTTGCTTCCAAAACATAGGTTGTGAAACCCCTCATTGGAACGAGCTCGACGAGCTCGTTCCAATGAGGGGTCATAACCTATGTTTTGGAAGCAAAGAGTGAAAATATAAAAAAAAATGAATGGCGTTTTTCTTGTAGGTAAAAGATTAATACAATATAACCCACCCTAAATCGGACAGATAACGTACATTCTCCCCACTGAACTTATGCAAATGTCACCCAGTTGTATTTTGTTAAGCCAATCAAATTATCCAGTTTTGAAATTGACCAATGAAAGCTCCCAACTCTAGTTATGCAAATTATGAAAATGTGTCCCAGTTTTATTTTGTTCAGCCAATCAAATTGTCTAGTTTTGAAACTGACCAATGAAATTGACGGAAGGATTTATTTATCACTGATTAATATGAAAACAAAATATCAAATGTTTTAAAGTGAACAAAACGGACGAGTCATATGATAAAATGACGAATGAACATCCTATAATAAAACAGGGCACATCATATAACGAAAAGGTCACATAATGCAATGGCAAAAGTACATCATATAATGAAAAAGAGAACATAATATAATAATTGAACGACATTATATAATTAAAATATCATATAATATAATGGCAAAACCATATCATGTAATGACGAATGCACATTATATAATAACAAAAATACAGCATATAATGAAAACCTCACCAATAGCAAAAGCACATCGAATAATGAAGATTGCACATCATATAATGAAAAAAGTAACATTTGTAATGATCGAGACATCACCCAAAGTATCACTTACAAATTCTGTACATATGGACAAAAAACACAAGCAATGTTTCAGCCAATGGACCCCCGGGTTTAACCCGGAGGTCCATTGGCTTGAACTTTGCCTGTGATGGTTCTGCTTTGCAACCAATTTGCAACTATTGCTCGGGTGAAATCTCCACTCTGCGGGTGATTTTATGATAATACACTCTCCACGTTCTGTAACAACACAACCTTATATAATGATGAAACTAACATTGTACTAGATTATTTTGAAATCGTAAACTAATTTACAAAAATCCATTCAACGACAGACGTCCGACACCGAGTGAGCCGAACAACGAGAACAAGGTGTATGCCGCCCTTTAACGTGCTAAGCCGCTGGATAACGCGTCACACGTCGCTCCCCGCCGCCTGAAAACCGAGTGTATCTCACACAGAAATAACAGCATTGTCCATTGACAGCAAACTGTGGCCAAACTTCTGGGAGCAGCTTCTCAATATTTCAGTGCTATTTGGATGTGTGGGCGTGAGGGTGGAGGGGGGGGGGGGGCAGTACAAAAACACAGGAAGGTATACCCGGTGGGTATCACAGAAGGCCAGATGCAATTTTTACACCCTCTTGCAAATTGTTTACTTTCGCCCTAAAATTCATGTTGATTAAAACAAATAAAAGATCAATTTTGACAATTAACCCTTTACCTGTCATGAAAAACAGACGACACTTGCGAAGAAAATTCTTGAATAACTCATTTGTTCCATTTTTTTGTCTCAAAAACATAGGTTATGACCCTCGTTGGAACGAGCTCGACAAAAAATGAAAAAAATAATGAAAATTAATTGGAGATTTTTGAGAATCGCGCTGGCCGGTTTTGTTCGTTACGTTGGGTAGAGCGTTAATTGGCATTAGCTCACTATTTTATCACTTCATAATCTTATTGTTCATAGCTGCCGGTTGATGAGGGTAAATAATCGGATCTACTCAGAAGAGAACCTGTAAAGTTTTTTGGCTGGAGAAAATCCAGGATGAATCAGAATGAACCGTATTCAAACTCAAATTAACCCTTTACCCAACGAATCGCTCGCATCCGCCCCCGTAATATGCAAATTTAGCAGCTAAATGAATATTATTTTTCGAAAAATTTCAACAAAACCATATCATGTGACCCCTCTTTGGAACGAGCTCGTCGAGCTCGTTCCAAAGAGGGGTCACATGATATGGTTTTGTTGAAATTTTTTGAAAAAATTTAAAAAATTATATTTAGAATAATAAATTTTGAAATCGTCTGCGTTGGATAAAGGGTTAATATAATTTAACTCTTTACCCAACGTAACGACTCAAATCGGCCAGCGCTATTCACAAAATTCGTCATTTAATTTTCATTTGTTTTTCATTTTTTTGTCTCAAAAACATAGGTTATGACCCCTCAGTGGAACGAGCTCGACGAGATCGTTCAAAAGAGGAGCCATAACCTATGTTTTGAGACAAAAAATGAAAAAAAATAGTTATTAAAAAAATTTATTTGCAAGTGTCGTCTGCTTTTCGTGTTAGGTAAAGGGTTATGAAGCCTGACTAGCTTTGCACAAATCAAAATAACAATAACACTATGTTTTCAGAAGATAATGTGTTCAACACAAATACCCTGGTTGCTTGCTGTGTTCTCTCATCCTTTCAAATAAAGATAGTTTGGGAAATTATTATTTTTTAAGACAGTTGAATGCGTTTTCTTTTTCAACATTTTAAAATAAGTTTTCATGGATGAGGCGCAATAGGCAAGTCGTAGGCGTAGATATCTTTTTCCCATGTTTTCGTTTTTGTATACGTGAAATATTTTCAACAAATATCTGAGATGCGATTAAGCAACGTTGACCCCGGTTGGACCTTGGATGGGTGGCCGTCTGAGCGATCGATTCGGACTCCCGCGTTGTGCCCTTAGGCAAGGCACTTGACCCCGATTGTCCACATGGGGGCACGATGACGCCGTGTACTAAGGCGTACTGCACATGTCTTCAACCAATCTAACCCTGCCTGTGCTGCAGTGCGGAGTTACGATGTTGGGGAGCTGGCAGCTGCTCGGTGGTTCTCTCCGGGTACTCCGGCTTCCTCCACTCGTAAAACTGTCACCGACACGATATGACCTTGGCTTTTAAAGTGTCATTAAACCTCAATAAATAAATAATCTGAGATGCAAATAGTTTGATCTATAATTATAGGAATAAAATAATGAGGAAAGGTGTGTGTGTTGTGGTGTTTGAGCTGTCGGTTAATAAAGGCGACAGTCAGATTATGAGAATATTGAGTGTTCAGTTAAAATACCAGAGGTGAGAATTTCCCTCTGGATCTGTCAATTTATTCAAATCCGTTAACGATTTACCCAACGTAACTGCCAAAACCGGCTAGCGCTATTCTCAAAAATCGCCAATTAATTTTCATTATTTTTTCATTTTTTGTCTCAAAAACATAGGTTATGACCCCTCGTTGGAACGAGCTCGTCGAGCTCGTTCCAATGAGGGGTCATAACCTATGTTTTTGTGACAAAAAATGAAAAAAATAGTTATTCAGGAATTTTTTTTGCAAGTGTCGTCTGCTTTTCATGTTAGGTAAAGGGTTAGCTTTTGACCAAACTAGATTTCTATTAAATAAAATGATTCTCTCCAGGCGGAACAAGCATTAAAATATCTTATTTGAGTGGAGACATGGGTGGTGAGTATTAATGAAAGATTTGGTAGAACTCACATTTCTGTCCTCTGGTTAACACTCCGGGGAAAGGTTCATGTACCCTAAATTTTAAACCAACGAGTTAACAACATGTTGTTATATGATGAGCGAAGCCAGTCGGTTGCTATACCTGATCACGTGATCGCGTGCACTCTTATCAGAAATGGACTGACTCGAAAACATCTTTTTGATGTCAGTCCATTTCTGATAAGAGTGCACGCACTGTCTTTATATATTTATTCATATCCATCATCAGACAAAAATTTCGTTAAGTTTCTCTGTTACTCAGAAACACATATATAATAATTTATGCACCCAGAGCGACAAATAGTATCATAATATGCGTCCAAAGTAGGGGTGGATGATGGCCACAATGGGTACCCATTCTCTGGTACAGATCATTGGTTGTCTAGGTTCCTCGACGAGAGGGTCGGAACATGATACATAAAACAACAGTCGGGACCAACGCAATCTTCTCTGCTCCGACCAAGAGACATTCGATACAAGAGAATCATAGGGCACATCCAAAACATCTAGCCCCGTCTAGCCCTCTCCTGTACATTCTAAAACAGACTGTGATGTCAAAATCTCTAGACAGATACATGGGTTTCGGGTTACTGCTTTTTGGTCGCGAAGTGGCGAAGTGGGGGTAAGGTATCACTCTTTCTGATGTTGGTGTTAGTCCGACATCTCACCACAAAAAAATATAGGAACCACCCAATACCTTCCTCCTGTCCACCCCTACAAACACGCGTGTGAGAATTCCCAGAATGGCTGCTTTTACGGGACACCAAGGGAGAAATATGAATTTCAGATCATTGTGTTTGAGTCGTGAGAGGACTGGCTCTGGTTGGTGGGGGGGGGGGGGGGGGGGGGGGGGGGGGGGAGTATGAGATAATGTTGAACTATGGCAGACTATGGAGTTTAAAATATCCATTTTCGTCAACTTCACAAGCCTTGGAAGAACCCAATCTCACAGGACATCCTATATTGCATCTCAAACAAAAAAATTCCGGGCAGTCCTTTACATTCCTGCTAATTTTTTATCAGATTGCTATGGTGGACACAAAAAGAGATGTAAAAGTGTGAGCTGACTGTACTTCTGTCGGGAGGACCCTTGTCCACTGACTCTCTTTCGGTGAACATTCTGTTCTACACATCTCTCTCCTTGCCTCCTTTTATTCGGGAGGTGGAGGCGGGCATTAGGCCGTTTTCGATTCGAAACGCAACACAATATATTCTGCACAAAAACAGCTAGTAAAGATCACTGGTGAGAGAATATTTCTGGAAATGAATAGATTTGAAGCGTCGACTACAAAACACTGTCCTGGATAAGAAAACAGACACGTGAGAAATATGATTTCTGTACTTATAACACTACAGGGCAGTACGGCCACCGCGGACTGGTCACTTTCTACGGGTGGGCAATATTTCCGTAGACGCAATAATATTAGATTCCAAACATTAATTATAGGAATAATCATCAAAACTTTAATTAATGAAACACTGGGCACAATCCGGTGATTCATTAATTAAAATTGTCCTGATGTTGATACTTATTACCTAGTAAACGCATGCGTAGACATCACCACCCGCGCGTGGATAACAACCAGGCCATGGCCACTGTAGAGTATATATATATTTAAAGTTAAATGTGGCGCCGTTCAGAAGACTGCGTTTCTTGGTTGGGGACTGAGCGCGAAACCTACGCCTATTCGTCATTTACTTTAACAACATATTCTATTCTTTTATTTAACGGTATATAAATAGAGAGTAATCGCTTGACTGGGCTGGTTACGTTAAATAATTCATGAGATGTGAGGGACGTTGTACAAACACGAGTGCGCGAATGCGCACGAGTGTTTTACAATATAGTCGCTCGCCTCGAATGAATTATTTCACGTAACCAATCCAGTTAAGCGATTACTCCGTTTTTACTTTTCATTATTAACGATAATTATATTATTTAACCTTTTACCCAACGTAACGGCCAAATTGGTCAGCGCTATTCTCAAAAATCGCCAATTAATTTTCATTATTTTTTCATTTTTGTCTCTAAAACATAGGTTATAACCCCTCATTGGAACGAGCTCGTGGAGCTCGTTCAAATGATGGGTCATAACCTATGTTTTTGAGACAGGAAATGAAAATAATTGTTTTTAGAATTTTTTTTTTTTTGCAAGTGTCGTCTGCTTTTCATGTTAAGGAATGGGTTAAAAAAAAACAAACAAAAACTAGAGGAAGTGATTGTACCTTCGGAACAATACACAGGATTTTCCTTAGTGGTTTTACTCACTGTTCTACTCAGCAAATCCTAAGGGAGCTCGATACCAAATAAAAATGCACACGGGGCACGTGCCCCCCCCCCCCCCCACCTCCCCCCCACACACACACTCATAAAAGATAGTTGTTTGTTTGTTTGTTTAGTGGTGTTCAACGTCACATATTTATGCACCGTGGCTAATCGTGACACAACTTGAACATAAAGTCAAGTTTAACCAATCGTTTATGCACATGGTGCCCATTTTGGAGGACTTTTACCGCAAGCATTGATGACTGGGTCCTTTTTTACTAGTAAAGCAGAACTGGTTTACCACAGTAAACAAGTGTTGCTTACTTCCTGGGGTTCCCACGGGGAATAAAAGATAGTAGAAAGGATATTATGTAATGAATGTACACAGGGACCAATGAGAGAATATGTATAGCTACCACCCTATTGAATAGGGTGGAAGTCATACATATTCTCTCATTGTTCTCATAGGCTATTTCAACCGTATTAGAATTTTGTAAAAACTTTTTGTTTCGTTTTTCACTCAAACATGGAAACTAAACATACAAAAGTGTAAAAAAAACCACAAGATATTTTTAGCGATTTTTTGGTCACATCGGGATTCTAGCATGCCAAAGAAGCCCGATCATAACAAAAAGTTCTAATTCTTGGGCAAAGTCCAAACCAAAAATTTTTGTTCGAAGAATACTTTTTTGACATGTCGTTCCTTGAGTTCCAGTGTGTCCCCTGTGCCTACTGGCATAGAGAACACAATGGAAATCAGGGGACGATGTTCGATTTTTTATACAATCAACGGGAGTTTACTATAAAATCCATATGCAACATGACAAATTTGTATTAAAAGTATAGCTCTGTGTTCGAAATAATTCAATTGACAGGGATAAATGATTAAAGAGATATCTAATTAAGTGAGCATCACTGTACCAATAGTTTTGAAAATGTACACTGTCACTGATATCTGCAGTAAGCTCAAGCAGAGCTATTTTATTATTATCAACAAAACATGTGTCTATTGTAACTGTACTGGATTTCAATATATCCAACTCCAAAGCAGTATAAAGATCACCAAGAGTTCTTTATTCTATCACAGTTTAATATTTTTTTGCCGAAATATACATGGTGAATAGCAACAATCACCACAATAACAAAGAACCTGAAATTGATAGTAAAATAATATAAATACAAGGCAAACTATACTATTCTTTCACATAACTAATATTCTGGACAAGAATGTCCAAAAGTGCACAATGTACTTATCAATACAGAATTAATTTTTTCAATGAACCATAAGCAAGTACACAGGGCAGGAAAGAGTTCTCTGAAAGCTCATTCCAAGTTCAAACCAGGTGTAACAGCTGGTCAGAGTAAGTTCCTAGACTTCACTGATTAATGTACCTCAGCAGAACAAGTTCCAAGAGCTTACTCAGCTGGGGTTCAGCAGAGAGTGAAAAGAGGATGCCAAGACTTTACTTACTGATTATCTCAGTAGACTATGCTCCAAGAGCTTACTCAGCTGACGTACAGCAGTGAGTGAGAACAGGATGCCATGCCAAACAATCCTGCAAGTCAATGCAATTAACCTACCAATGACTAATATTGATGAGTGTCACTCCCACAAAGACATGAAGAATGAGTGATATTTAAATATGGCCCATTTTTTTCATAAATAATAAAATACACAGTGTCTAAGTATTTCACATGTACACCATGTATTAGCAGGGCATCCACGAGGGGTTTTTTTTGAGTCAGTAAAACAGACCTATTCACCAAATCGATTTTCCCCTGTTGACCAGTGCAAAAAATATATTGGCATGCACTTGAATCAAAATATGAGTGAATATATCTATATAAATCACGCACACTTGGGCTGTTAATGTCAAAAAAGCTATTCAGTCTATGATTCACAATGTCATGGTACAAATATCAAGCCATTGTTGCAACGTCGTCTTAGATTAGATGGTTGGCCCGTTGTACAGAGAATACTTGGTTGCTCCATTATTTCCTCAAAATCTAAAAGAGGACCAAATATTTTTTAGCCTAGCGGAAGTGCTGTAGTATAAAAATATATTTACAATGTACACCCACATGAATATAAATATAGCAAGACAAATTTATACCAGGTCTGGACTTGCGTCATTGCATGCAACTGATGGAGATTATACAAGCATTAACCCCATGCATACTGATGTACAAAAATCTATGTCACAAATTTTCCCCACAAAGCAGCTGGGAATTTCCACAATTCTATATTGTTTGACAGAGCTCATTGAGCTTTGTGAGGGAAGATAAAACTGGTTAAATTCCATCGCATTCTGGAGAAAATTGTTACTTGAAATTTCTTTATTTTGACATCAGAGAGCAGGAGTTTGAGTTACATGGCAAATCCGAAAATGGCAAACACGGTACAACTTAACATTACAAAGCTGGAGACCAAATGTAGAATGAATCGCTTAGATACAAACCAAGAAAGCTTTGACAAAAAAATTGTTCCAGACAGATGGACATACAGAGTCAAGAGGTTACTGGACTTGCTGACCGATGGTGACGCAGGTAAAAAGCAAACATATTATCAAGTGTGCATAACAGCTCCAAACACTCCTAGTATAAAATAAAAACACCTAAGCCTAACAGACAATTCAATCCTGCAGGTCTCATGATCACTGAATCATACAACAGTAGCAATATTAATCTTCCACTAAAAGATAATACTGCACAGACCGCACTATAGAGGCATAAGAGCTGAATGGGTAAAGTCAAGCCATGGTTGGTAAAGGATTAACTTCACTTTTAGTCTATCAAAAGTGACAACACAAGAAGGAATTCAAAAAAGACCAATAATTTTGATCTGGTTTTGTGCATAACAGACCTGTATGCCAACATTCAGCTTGCCAGTCTATTTAAAACTAATGGCTTAACTTCTTTTGAGCTGTATGTAGGCTACAAAATGACAACACAAGAAGGAACTCACGGATAGCGAAAAGTTCAATCTTGTGCAATTGTAAAATTCTATTTCAATAAAAAACAGTAGACCTGCATGTCAAGCTTTTGACTTCCAAGTTTAATCACCAGATATTGGTCTACCACAGTAGACTAGCACCACACAACTTCATGATTTTATGAGTGTAGACTCTGTAATGCCAGTGAAGGTTACAACCAACCATTACTAGAGTCTAGAAGGAAAGATTAACCTTCTGAATTCTTTTTTTATGTAGCTGAAACTGAGGTTAATTATGTCTATAAAAGAGATATAGAGGCTCTCCAACGAGTCCCTGTTCAATAATGAAATTTGCAGAAAAATAATCAATGCAATAACAAATAGATTTTCCCTTTTGGAAAATCCAAATAATAAAAAGTAAACACTCCGTTCCATGTACAGTAGATTGTGGCGAGAGTTTTTGGAGCAGCGACTCGAAATTTTCAGCGTTTGTTCTAGAAGCTCTGCCAAACACGACCACGTCACTGGAAAATCCAGAAACCCAGCATGTGGCCCGCGAGAACCTCGTGCGCATGTACATACGCTCTTCTCGATTTCGAGAATGACGAAATGCGAAATTCGTGTCGCTCTTCATGGCATGTGATGCAGCAAATATTCGTGAACGCTGAGTGAAAATTCCATGGAAATCCGCCAAGAATTGGCTGAGAAATAGCGGTTTGAAGAGAGGAGGTAATTTTTTGAATTTGGTCTTTTTCAAGCCGGTACGAAAGAAGACGTGGTGGATGGGCGCAGACTGCCCTACCCATCCCTCTCTGGGGTAGTTCCTCTTAAAACTTACAACTGGGTGTGACTGGTGACGAGTTGACTGTAAATCGAAGTTGCTTCTTTAAGACCACCACCCAGAGAACCCAACGCAACCTTTAAATCTTTGAGAAAAGTGAAAAGAAATTGGCGGTAAGTAGGTTTTTTGGCATGCAGGAAAAGATTCACGAAACTTTGCATATTGAACATCATTAAAATAGCACTTCAGATATACACGGACTGTGTCTAGACCGCTGAAGGTAGCGACTTGAAATTTTCTGGACTTGTTCTACGAGAAGCCTGGCCGACATTTTGGCACTGGAATCGAGTGTTTTCACTGCGTGGAAGCACCACACGACGCGTGGAAAGAGAGAGTACTATTCGTCCCGACTTTATCATTTTGGAATGGACTTGGGCAGTGATGTAGATGGCTATACAGCAGTGATTGAGCATAAAGTGCCAGGTTTCAGTGCCACATTGCTTAACCGGCTCCAAGGTATGATTGTTTGTCTCAATATCGTCCCTCACCACTCGTAATTTGTACCGTTGTCATACATTAATGTAGCCTCTTGTCATTTTAGCAACTTTCGAGCCAGAATGCCGCTAAGGTGGGAAAGTGCGGGGGAGAGGTAGGGTTAGGGTTAGCGTTAGTGGCTGGAGCTGCAGGGTGGGGGGGGGGGGGGGTCCCTCCCAGACACTACATTTAAACCTTAGATAATCGTTAGAATTTGAAGTTATAAGAAATCGGCGGTGAGTATCTTTTTGGCAGGAAAAGATTCACGAAAATTCTCCAATTAGACATTACAACTGCACTTCAGACATACACGAGCTGTGTCGAGACCGCGGAAGACAGCGACTTGAAATTTTCAGAACGTGTTCTACGGAGCCTGTCCGACATCATGGCATCCAATGCGAGTGTCCAGACCGCGTGGAAACATCGCCCATCGCGTGGAAAGTGAGAACATTATTCGTCCAGACTCTATCAGTTTGGAATGGACCTAGGCAGTGTTGTAGACGTGTAGAGCTGCAACTGAGCATGAAGTCCCCGTTTCTTGTGTCAACTTGCCTAACTGGCTTCAACGTGTGATTTTGCATCCGTATATCGTCGAGACCGCCAGTAGTTTATACCGTTGCCATACGTTAAGGTAACCTTTTTTTCAATTTCGCCAACTTTCGACACACATTTGAGGGTACCTTCCTTCACCCTCATCTGCAGCAAAATGTAGCGACAAGGGGTTTTGGGTTTTTCTCTTTTCTGTTAGGGTATAAAATGAGCTATCAATTGCTGAACTTTATTTCAAAAATCGCTCCTGGGGTTCCGATATTTCAATCCAAAATGGCCGATTTTCGTGATAACTTTCCGTTTTGTGAAAAATTTTGGCAGAAAACATAAAAAATGGAAAAAAATACCGATTATGTTTGTTTTAGAGAAGAGTAATTCTGACAAGTCTATCAAGAAATTAAGTCGATAGCTTTTCTCCTTCAGGAGATATTGGCCTATAAAGGTTTGGGCATTTTGGGGCGTTTCTTGGCGTTTTTGCCCAACAAGAAACATTTTGCCCCAAATACTGATGGTTTTATTTATTAGGACTCATGAATCTAGACATAATAAAGTAAAAAAAAACAAGAAATTTTTTTTCAATTTTTGGTCACAGTGTCCCGAAGCCATGTTTGACTGCTAGCAGAAGCCAAATTAAGAACAACTCCATTTCCAAAAGATGATAACTGATCATGTACACTGTGACTTCAACATTTCTACCCTTAGAAGCTTTCAAATCGTCCCACTTGTTGAGTACTGTGACGGCAAAGCAGCCCGGTGGAAACACAAATTTCCGTCCAAACCGAAAATTTTTCTGGAGCAAAAAAAATTTTTTTTCGTCTCCAAATGGCCTGAAACGCATGAATAACCGAAAATAAAAATTCGATTTTTCGGCCGCCATTTTGGATTGTCGGAAATTCGAATCTAAATTTTTTCGATGGTTTTTACAATTCGGTGATACAGTCTTCATATCTAAGCCATTTTAGATGGTTCAGCATATCCCTGTCCCGAGATTGAGTTCAAAAATGGTCAAATTTTGAATTTTTTTCGTTACGAAAAATGTTTTGGCAGAAAGGTGTTAACTAGATATATTTTTGTACCATATGCTGATAGAGGGGTGTACTGCTGACATGTCTGAGAAAATTTCAAGTCAATCGCCCTTTCCAGTCCAAAGATATGAGCTGCCAAATATTTTTGTGTTTTTTGGCATAAAGTGTTAACTGAAACATTTTCAGAAAAATCGGAATATGACGATTAGTTACAACTTATGACCCTTCATGAGAACAGAAACTTTAAAAAAAATCGTCAAGAGCGTTTTCGAGAAATAGTGAAAATAAAAAGTGTGGAAGAATAATAATAATAATAAAAAAAAAAAAAAAAAAAAAAAAAAAAAAAATAATCAATGCAATAACAAATAGATTTTCCCTTTAGGAAAATCCAAATAATAATAATAATAATAATAATAATAATAATAATAATAATAATAATAATAAAAAAAAAAAAATAATCATTGCAAAAACAAATAGATTTTCCCTTTAGGAAAATCCAAAAAAACAATTCTTTTTAAACATTCATCATTATTAGACCTGTCTGTGACACGACCATTCATATACAAGAGATATTAGGCGATGCATATGGTAACCCTCCACAGACTGCCAAACATCGAAAGTTTGATGAAAACGGCTGTTTTCGGGCGCCAAAAGCAACCAGAAGCTACACGGGAGATAAACATAACTTCATTGGGAAGTGGGATTCACCGTGGATCATTTTTGTAAGTAATAAGGGTATTCAAAAAACCAAGCGTTAACCCGTTTTGGACTGGTTAAACTACAATACCCCTCAAAAGCTAAAAAAATCATGTTTTCTGTGGATTTCGCTAAACGAGTCTTGTAGATTTTCAAGAAAAATTGGCCACTCACAGGTCCTGGTGTGATAATACAAGTTGCATGGACAAAATACTCCGGTGAGCATTTGTTAACCCTTTACTGGCTGCTAAAAGTCAAAATTGGGATAAAATGGGCTGTTTTTTTGACAGCAACAGCACCCAATGGGTACGCCAAAAAGAAAAGTACCTCCTTTTATCGAGCGCAAAATTTATACGGAAATATTTTTGTAAGTAGTAAGGGTATTCAATAGTCAAAGTCTTAACCCATTTTTGACAGGATAACAAGAGATACCCCTTAAAAGCTTAAAATTCCGATTTTCAGTAGATTGCTCTAAAAACAACTTGTAGGTTTTCAAGAAACATTGACTATTCGCAGGTCTTTGTGTGACATTACAAGTTGTATGGACAAAATATTCCGATGAGCGTTTATTAACCCTCTACAGACCGCCAAGCGTCATAATTTTGTTGGAATGGGCTGTTTTCGGATACGCATAGCTCGCAATGTAAACCCGAGAGATACACATACTCTCCGTTGTTGGATGTGGAATTCACTGAGGACCATTTTTGTAAGTAATAAGGGTATTCAAAAACCCAAGTGTTAACCCCTGTTGGGCTGGTTAATAGAGATACCCACCAAAAAATTAAAAAATCATGTTCTCCTTGGATTTCTTTACAGACACCTTGTAAGTTTTCAACAGAAAATGGCCATTGATAGGTCTTGGTGTCACATTACCGGTTGCATGGATAAAATATTCCGGTAAGAATTTGTTAACCCTCCATGGGCTGCTAAATGTCGACATTTTGAAAAAAATAGTCTGTTTTTGGACACCAACAACAACAATTGGCAATGCCACAGAGAAACATAACTTCTTTTACCGGACACAAAACTGATAGGAAAAATTTTTAGTAAGTAGTAAGTGTATTCAAAAATCGAGGTCTTAACCCATTTTCGACTGTTTAAGGGGATGTACCCCTTAAAAGCTTAAAATTCCTATTTTCTGTGGATTTTTCCAAAAAATCTAATAAATATTCAAGAAAATTGACCATTTGCAGGTTTTGGAGTGACATTACAAGTTGCATGGACAAAATATTCCTGTTAGCACTTGTTAACCCTCTACAAGCTGCCAGACATCAATATTTTGGATACATTTGAGATAAAATGGACTATTTTCAAATAGACACAGCACTCAGTGGGTATGTGTCAAACAAACATAACTCCTTTTGTCGGTCATTAACTTGTTGGATGACGATATTGATATTAACCCACTCCACCGTTAATGATGATTTTTACCTAAACACTTTTTTTATCAAACTGAGTAATTTGAGACTACTATACTCACCTTTCTCATTACATCAATGAAGGAACTTCAGTGAGACAGTTAAAAACAATTCATCAGGCACTGTGGGGGCATGACAAATCATGGAATCTCATCGGGAAAAGCCATAATTATCCAGAATCATAAAGTCCAGTTTTATATTTAATTTATTTTCATTCGTTTTTCTCAACCCCCCCCCCCCCCCTTCACCATCCACCCAAATAAATCGTATTCTCACACTCGCCAAAGGTGGTATTCCATTCGCAGTATCGTATTCCTTCCACTCTCAGCGATGACGAAGTATTTTTTCATATATTTTTAAAGTAACCACGGAGTTATTTATAAAGGGTTTGGGGAAAATAACAAATAAGTAGAAAATAAAATAAATACAAACGTTCATTGCTGGGATTCCAGTACGTTTTCATTCTCCGGTGGGCTGCAGATTATGTCACGTGACTAATGCCGAGCAGTGAATTATTATTGTCTATATTAACCCTTTACCCAACGTAACGTACAAAACCGGCCAGCGATATTCTCAAAAATCGTCAATTAATTTTCATTATATTTTCATTTTTTGTCTAAAAAAATTGAGGTTATGACCCCTCTTTGGAACGAGCTCGTCGGGTTCATAATCTATGTTTTTGAGACAATTAATTCCAAAAAGGGATTCCACAAATGGGATTCCTAAAAAGGGATTCTCCAGTAGGTATCCTCGAATAAACAATACCAGGCCAAAGGTATCCTCAAATACCCGTATGTGCCTATGTGATATGGCACATTGTGTCACATTGTGCCTTTTCACATAAGCACAATATCGGCACATAAATCATGTGACTTTGTGCTAGGGCACATTGTGTCACATTGTGCTTTTTCACATAAGCACATATGACAAAAATGGGGTGCCGAAGGTCATATGTTTTCCAAAAAGGGGTGCCATAATTGGGGTGCCCGGGGATATGAATGAATGAATGAATGAAAGGTTTTAGCGCGCCGAAGGCGCGTAGGGACGATGTGGGATTTACAAATCCCTTGCGACCCGGTTAGCCTTATTTTATTTCACTTGGATCTTGGATCACACAGGCCTAGCTTTCCTATTGCCTCAAATGGGGTCTAAAGGGGTATGCACGCTGTTAGAATTCCGGCAGTTTGCATTGGAGTGATAGATTGTCAAAGATCAATCCCTCAACGCCATTAAGACTATTAGAGAGTGGGCTCTATTCGGTTCCAACTTGGCGATGGTAGAGGTTTGAGTCCCACCATGGTGGCGAGCCAGAATATAATGTTGTGCGATGGCAATTTTAAGGGAAGAAGAAAAAAGAAAACCAAAAGAAAACCAAACAGCAACGCCGGTTTGGTAGCGGTCCCGGTATATGACCATAGCGGTTACAAAAAAGGAGTGCAGAAAGCTCCAACAGTTTAGTTTGAAAAAAACCTGGAGTCATCCATCAAGCCTTCTTGGAGATAGGATGCCGTATGTGATTGAGGTATCTGGTTATCCTTCGGGAATTCCAAATGACCTCCAACACCCCCCCCCCCCCCCCAACCCACAAAAATGCCCTTAAAAGGGCTGTTTGCTGGCAAGATTGTTTCAATCCTTGCCTTGGTCTGTTTGGTTTTCTGCACATCTTTGCATGAGGATTGTTTAAATCCCTCATAGTTTGTCATTCTGTTTGGTCGTCTGTCTGATGAGATAGAGGAGGTAGAAAAGATAATAGAGAGCTGGAAATTAGAGCAATTCGGTTTTTAATTTACATCTGTTCCGTCCGTGACGACCAGTGACATGTGGATGGGGAAGCCAGCATTTTTTCCCCGAGATTTATATCTCAGGGAGGGGAGACCCGGCAGCAGGTGGAGATTTTCCTCGCTGTTTGCAACTCCCACTGGTAACAGAGGCAAGCTTTCGTGAGTATCGTGTCACCCGCAGCCAGTTCTAAATTTAGGTCACAGAATGCCTGGCTCACCCCATCACAATGATATAATCTTTAACCCCTTCGATAGACACGCCCCAGATTATTTAGTTTTCCTATTGAGGACGCGATGCGCATTGAGTTCTATTATTAATTCGCTGTCTATTTAGAGTTTTGCTTTGAAGATCTTTTAAGCGCATTTGCTATAGTGTCTATTTTTGCTATCTCGTGAAGTTGTTTTATCGATGTCCACGTGGGCTTGCGCAGAGCCACGCGCAAGGCATGATTTTGGACCCGTTGTAGTTTTTCAATGTTGGTTCTATTCAGGTCACTTGTTATTATGGCCCCATACTCTAGTATTGGGCGTATATATGATTTGTAAAGATTGAGGAGAATTTCTTTATTGGCTCCCCAATTTTTACCTCTAATCATTTTCAGGAAATTGATGCTTTTAGTGGCTTTGACAGTGACTGAGTTTATGTGATTGTTTAGATTGAGACTGCTATCCAGGTTGAATCCCAGAAACTTTGCCGTATTACTAGCTTCAAGTTTATGATCGTAAAGCTTAAGCTCAATATTAGGGACAGGCTTTTTCCTTTGTTTTTTATAGAATGTGATTCTTTGTGTTTTCGTGGCATTTAGCTTGATGCGCCACAGAGCGCACCAGTCTTGCAGGTCGCGGATGGTATCCTGCAGGCGGTTTTGTATTATGTTTCCAGACTTACTGGCCGTCCACATTCCTTTGTCGTCTGAGAATTGAGATAGTTCAACATGGTTCTTCCCTAGTTTGTCAATGTCATTCACATATATTATAAATAGAAGCGGGCTGAGGACCGAACCCTGTGGAGTGCCCGCTTCGAGTTTTACCTCGGCTGACACTTCGCGGTTGACCCTCACTTTGATTTTTCGATCAGATAAAAATGATGATATGATCCATAGAATTTTGGTAGGTAGCCCCATTTTAGCTAGTTTGTATCTCATGCCATTGTGCCAGACAGAGTCAAACGCTTTTTGTACGTCGAGTAATAGCGCGGTTCCTATTTCATTTTGACTGAACGCCGTTTTCATATAATCTACCAGTCTATAAACATGCTCGATTCCCTCTCTTTGGCTTCTGTATGCCCTTTGCCACTTATTGAAAAAACTGATTGATTCGAGATGGCTGCGGAGTCTAGTCGTGAGAATCCGTTCGAAAATTTTTCCAATACAGCTGAGTAGGCTGATTGGGCGGTAATTAGCTGGGTTGCTCAAATCCTTGTCGGGTTTGGGTATCATGACTCCTGTAGCTACTTTCCAACATTTTGGGAAGTATCCACTAGAGAGACAGCAGTTTAAGAGGTTAGTGAGTCTACCGAAAAAAGTATTGGGACATTGTTTCAGGATTTTGTATGAGACCTCGTCCCCTCCTGGGGAAGAAGAAGACTTACATTTTTTAATTGTGTTAGCCACTTCTTCTTGGCTTATCGCTTCCGTAAGTTCATGGCCATCCCCGTCCTCGGGCCATGGCCATTTGGATATAGGCTTTGGATATAGGCTTTTATTATACACAAGGGAGATAACTCTGCATACAGATTATGGGAAATCAGTGGTTAGTTATAATTTATATAAATGATCTAGATAAATGAAACAACAAGAGTACTTGGAATAGGGTCAGAAGTACTGCTATTACGTACCACCTTACCAGTAACAGGATGATACAAAGCATTTGGTAGGTTAATATTATCAACGGTTAGGATGGAACCTACAGGGGAATATACCAACCATACTCTGCTGTCGTTCTGTATTACCAGGCATTGACCCCACCCCAGAATACCGCTCAATAATATGAAGCATCTGGTGGATCAGCAGTACCAAGGGCCAACAAGAGACCTACAGGGATATGCATAGCCTATGTTATACTACCGTTCTAAACTACCAAGCATTACCCCACCCCCACAAAATCACTAGGTCTCCCATAACGTACTACATATACTAGCCATATAATAAAACAAAGCAATCGGTTGGTTAATAGTACAAAGCACTAACAGGGGCCTATAGGTGTATATACCGCCCATACTATAGTACTGTTCTAAACTACCAGGCAGTACCCCTACCCACAATACCCCCATGCCTAGCATTGCATACTACCTATACCAGTCATAGGATAACATGAACCATCAGGTGGATTAATAGTACTAAGGGCTAACATGGGACCTGCAGGGGCCTACAGCGGTATATACAATGCATCCTATACCCCACTTCTAAACAAACGATTATAGTACTGCCTGACCTAGCATTACGAACTACCAATACCAGCCATAAGATAATACAAAGGATTCGTTAGGTTAATAGTACTAAGGGGGTAAGATGCCAACAGACCATTCATCCTATACTGTCCAACTTAAACCACCAAGGACTATCTTGCAATACCGCACTGGCCGATCATACATGACCCCCATGCCCACAATACTGCTTGACCTAGCTATAGCAGACATAGCATAATATGAAGACCCAAGGGCTAATAGTATACCAACATGGATATATACCACTACTGCCATATCACCCCACCCCATACGAGAAGTCCGACATCCACTGATCCGAATAACGTTATGTCAGATTGTATACTGGACAATAACAGTGGTCAACGTCTCGATGACGTCGCGCGCGTATCATGACGTCACGACGTCAATAGCAACGTCAACCGTTTCGCGGGAAAAACTTTCAAGAAAACCCAATTTTCCCATCATCTTTCCACCACTTATCCATAATATATACCTATAGCACCATGCGTACATATATCACTATACATACCATAGCATACCATATATGCAGTACTACACTGCTTGGCGGATCTAGCTGCAAGGAGCCGTACTTTTGCTCCCCCAAAAGTTGCTTCCCCAAAAGTCCGGGTAATGAGGCACGATTCATACGTGCTATACTACTAATATCATACACGTTCTAGATGGTGTAATACAAAGGTCTGTAATTCTTTGTCCACGTGTCTGTAATTCTACAAATGCTACATCATACACATTATGATGGTACAATACAAAGGGATGCAATTCTTGTCCACATTGCTGTATTTCTATGAATGCAATATCATACACGTTCCAGATGGTGTCATACAAAGGTCTGTAATTCTTTGTCCAGATGGCTGTATTTTTACGAATTCTATATCATACGCATCGTAGACGGCGTAAAACGAAGGTAAGTAATTCTTTATCTGCATGGCTGTATTTCGATAAATGTTATATTATGCACGGACGTTCTAACAATTGGTAGTTATGTGGCTATTTTATGGGACTACAATAAAATGCATGTCCATTATATTAAAACAAGTGTTTTGGGGGGAAAAATTTTGGGGTGGTAGCAAACCCTGACCCTACCCTTTACTGACCCTAACCCTATCCCCCACCCCCAATTCTAAACACCACCCGAGACTAATGAAAATTCAATATATTCCTAATCTGTTTTAACTAAAATGCATGTCCATTGTATTAAAACAACTTTTTGGGTGAAAATTTTATTTTTTGGGGTGGTAGCAAACCCTAACCCTACCCTTTACTGACCCTAACCCCACCCCACCCCAACTCTAAACCCCGCCCTAGAATAATGACATTTAACTCTGTAACCAGACACATAAATTGCGGTAGTCACCTAACCCCCATTTCTACCAACAAATAGCCACCTAAACCCCATATGTCTGCCCGTTGAACATGGTGTAATACAACTGTCTGTAATTCATTGTCTATATAGCTGTATTTCTGCGAATGCTTTATCATACACATTGCAGATGGTGTACAAATCGTCCCCTGAGTTCCAATGTGTTCTCTGTGCTAGTAGGCTGCTAGTAGGCACATAGAACACATTGGAACTCAGGGGACGAAATGTCTGTGAGTCTTTGTCTTCGTTGTTACCTCACACGAATGGTAGATGGTACATAAGGTCAAATCATAACGATACTAGTCGAAAAATCTCGTCGGACGCATCGGATTTCTGTACACTGTCTTTTAACCACACGAAAAGCAGACGACACCTGCAACCAAAATTCTTGATATTTTTCATTTCATTTTGTGTCTCCAGAGCATAGGTTATGATCCTTCATTGGAACGAGGCCGGTTTTGGCCGTTACGTTTGGTAAAGCATTACGGCTCTGGTTTGTTCATTTCCAAATTAAATCAACATTATGCAATACCTCATGAAACAATCGATCTATTTTCTTTTTTCAGTGGGATCTTTGGGAAAGAAGTTTGTTTTGGTCTATTGCAGTAATGTGGTTCTCCTTTCTTGGGACTCCAAGCTCTCAGGTCACCCTTCAAATTTTGAATATTCCACGCTGTTATGATCTGGAACGAGTCTCTAGTCCTTAAACCTTTAAACCCCCGTTCCAGTGGTATTGCCTTTGCGTACACTTACGGTAAGAGGTGTCAGTCCACTACCAATATACATGGATGACAAAATAATAACTGCTGTCTGCAGCCATTGAGCTGCAGACTGCAGTTATTATTTTATCATCAGTACCCCATTTATAGACCTTGTGTGATAAGACACAACTGGTACGAAAATATGCCATTGGGCTGCAGACTGCAGTTATTATTTTATCATCAATGCCCCATTTATAGACCTCGTGTGATAAGACACAACTGATACGAAAATATGACATTGGGCTGCAGACTGCAGTTATTATTTTATCATCAATGCCCCATTTATAGACGTCAGTAGTATGTCATGCACGTTTGAGGGAAAGGTTGCAGGACCCCGGTGCAGGACCCCGGAAGTGACGTCATGTCACTTGACCTAGTGCCGCCATGTTGTGTTGTCATGGTAACCCGCGTGAGCGGCCATCTTGTGACGTCATCTCCATAGTGATACGTGGTGTTAGTGCGCATGCGCAGCGCGTGTTGTTAGGGTGATACGTGTTTCCGTCGTCCATTTTGTATACTGGAAGCCGCCATTTTGGTGTCTATGGTAGCACGTGACTGCTATGTTACCTAAGGCCAAAAATAGGACAGGGGTATGTTCGGTGGGTATGTTCGATTGAATCGGAGTAAATCTGATTACCACAAACAACCCGACAATCCCCCAATCACCAAAATCCACCCAAAATCACCGAAATTGACTTTATTTCCCCAATTGATCGGCTTAGCACGTAGTGCTATAGTACTTGAGGGTACAAGGGGTGCATTCGATTCAACAGGAGTAATGTTCTGGCTTAGAATTCTCCCAGAATCCCTTTTTGGATCTCTATCCCATGACGTTTTTCCCCTATTAAGAATAGCACGTAGTGCTATAGGACAAATTTACCCAGAATTCTCTGCTTCTATCTATATATGCAATACTTTTCGTCTACCTGACCATGTTTCTTTATCCTGGAGTATACTCCAGTTGCGTAGAAGAGCCTATCATTTGGAACAGCTTTGCTTATTATTACTATATTTAGCTATTCTAGTCTATTCTTGTTAGTTCTGACCCTATTCCAAGTACTCTTGTTATTACATTTATCTAGATCATTTATATAAATTATAACTAACCAATCAGATTGCTTGATTTCCAATAACCTGTATGCAGAGTTATCACCCTTCTGTACAACAAAAGCCAATATCATTCCCAAAGCCAATATCATTCCCAAAGCCAATAAGCTATCGAGCAGTTACTGATAAGTCATTGCTCGAACGACTCGAAGCCCATCGAGCAAATGAGCCTAAGAGCAATTGCTCCATGAGCAATTGCTCGAACGACTCGAAGCTCATCGAGCAAATGAGCTATCGAGTAATTGCTCGTTCGAGTGACTCCTCGAACGACTCTTAGACTCATTTCAGTATTTGAGGATACCTATGGCCCAGGTATTGTATTATTTGAGGATACCTATCGAGGATACCTTTTAGAGGATACTTATCTGAGGGTACTATTACCTATACCACAAGGCATACCTATCCCAAATATCCCTTATAAGCCATCGAGCAGTTACTGAAAAGTCATTGCTCGAATGACTCGAAGCTCATCGAGCAAATGAGCCTAAGAGCAATTGCTCCATGAGCAATTGCTCAAACGACTCGAAGCTCATCGAGCAAATGAGCTATCGAGTAATTGCTCGTTCGAGTGACTCCTCGAACGACTCTTAGACTCATTTCAGTATTTGAGGATACCTATGGCCCGGGTATTGTATTATTTGAGGATACCTATCGAGGATACCTTTTAGAGGATACTTATCTGAGGATACTATTACCTGTACCACAAGACATACCTATCCCAAATATCCCTTATAAGCCATCGAGCAGTTACTGAAAAGTCATTGCTCGAACTACTCGAATCCCATCGAGCAAATGAGCCAACGAGCAATTGCTCGTTCGAGTGACTCCTCGAACGACTCTTCGACTCATTTCAGTATTTGAGGATACCTATGACATGGCTACGTATCAGTTGAGGATACCTTTTGAGGATACTAAATTGAGGATACCTATGGCCTGGTATTGTTGGAGGATACCTGTTGTAGAAACCTTTTTTGTCGCATTAGGCTATGTGAAAGCCCTCAATGGGTCTAATGTAGTCTTACCAACCGCTTCCATCTTGTCGCCAAATCTCCAAGGCCATTACAGGTCTATGGCCTATCTGTCCTATCATTAGCTTCTATAACAGTCTTGTTCCATTGCGGCCTTGTACCAGTACTATTGGCTTCTGTTATTCTGCCCCATATCTCATTCATTACTTCCTAGCTATACCTATCTCAGTCTCGACTATAACATTGATCAAGGTTGAATCAGATGTCTCCTGTATACATATAAGGCATTCCGTAATTGAGATTCCTAGCCGAGTCCGTAAAAGTTGGAGTCCGTAATTTGTCATCGACACACGAGGGTATGGGAAGGGATTGATAACACCTAATTATTATTACAAGAACCCGAACAGAGACAACCAACCACTACAAAACAATTAAGTACAGATCCAACAGAACCAATTGTGAACAAAACAAAGTGAAAGAATGTCAAACTAGTCGGATTGATCGAACTAGTTGGACAGACTGAACAGATCTGAATTATGAACAGATACAAGACACCTGTTCGAATGAAGTCGCAGTGAACAAAGATCCAACACAACTAAGATCGGAGTGAATTAACCATAACAAAGTTTTCAACTGAATGAACTCAAATATAACCAAACTCGAAGTTAATTGACCATTACAAAGTTCTGAACTATAACCCTAATGAAGGTATTAACACCCTTTGACAAATGACAAATTACGGACTCCAACTTTTACGGACTCGGCTAGGAATCTCAATTACGGAATGCCTTATATGTATACAGGAGACATCTGATTCAACCTTGATCAATGTTATAGTCGAGACTGAGATAGGTATAGCTAGGAAGTAATGAATGAGATATGGGGCAGAATAACAGAAGCCAATAGTACTGGTACAAGGCCGCAATGGAACAAGACTGTTATAGAAGCTAATGATAGGACAGATAGGCCATAGACCTGTAATGGCCTTGGAGATTTGGCGGCAAGATGGAAGCGGTTGGTAAGACTACATTAGACCCATTGAGGGCTTTCACATAGCCTAATGCGACAAAAAAGGTTTCTACAACAGGTATCCTCCAACAATACCAGGCCATAGGTATCCTCAATTTAGTATCCTCAAAAGGTATCCTCAACTGATACGTAGCCATGTCATAGGTATCCTCAAATACTGAAATGAGTCGAAGAGTCGTTCGAGGAGTCACTAGAACGAGCAATTGCTCGTTTGTTCATTTGCTCGATGGGATTCGAGTAGTTCGAGCAATGACTTTCCAGTAACTGCTCGATGGCTTATAAGGGATATTTGGGATAGGTACGTCTTGTGGTACAGGTAATAGTATCCTCAGATAAGTATCCTCTAAAAGGTATCCTCGATAGGTATCCTCAAATAATACAATACCCGGGCCATAGGTATCCTCAAATACTGAAATGAGTCTAAGAGTCGTTCGAGGAGTCACTCGAACGAGCAATTACTCGATAGCTCATTTGCTCGACGAGCTTCGAGTCGTTCGAGCAATTGCTCATGAAGCAATTGCTCTTAGGCTCATTTGCTCGACGAGCTTCGAGTCATTCGAGCAATGACTTTTCAGTAACTGCTCGATGGCTTATACATGTAAGGGATATTTGGGATAGGTATGCCTTGTGGTATAGGTAATAGTATCCTCAGATAAGTATCCTCTAAAAGGTATCCTCGATAGGTATCCTCAAATAATACAATACCTGGGCCATAGGTATCCTCAAATACTGAAATGAGTCTAAGAGTCGTTCGAGGAGTCACTCGAACGAGCAATTACTCGATAGCTCATTTGCTCGATGAGCTTCGAGTCGTTCGAGCAATTGCTCATGGAGCAATTGCTCTTAGGCTTATTTGCTCGATGGGCTTCGAGTCGTTCGAGCAATGACTTATCAGTAACTGCTCGATAGCTTATTGCCTTTGAGAATGATAGTGGCTTTGGGAATGATATTGGCTTTTGTTGTACAGAAGGGAGATAACTCTGCATACAGGTTATTGGAAATCAAGCAATCTGATTGGTTAGTTATAATTTATATAAATGATCTAGATAAATGAAATAACAAGAGTACTTGGAATAGGGTCAGAACTAACAAGAATAGACTAGAATAGCTAAATATAGTAATAATAAGCAAAGCTGTTCCAAATAATAGGCTCTTCTACGCAACTGGAGTATACTCCAGGATAAAGAAACATGGTCAGGTAGACGAAAAGCATTGCATATATAGATAGAAGCAGAGAATTCTGGGTAAATTTGTCCTATAGCACTACGTGCTATTCTTAATAGGGGAAAAACGTCATGGGATAGAGATCCAAAAAGGAATTCTGGGAGAATTCTAAGCCAGAACATTACTCCTGTTCAATCGAATGCACCCCTTGTACCCCTAAGTACTATAGCACTACGTGCTAAGCCGATCAATTGGGGAAATAAAGTCAATTTCGGTGATTTTGGGTGGATTTTGGTGATTTGGGGGATTGTCGGGTTGTTTGTGGTAATCAGATTTACTCCGATTCAATCGAACATACCCACCGAACATACCCCTGTCCTATTGTTGGCCTTAGGTAACATAGCAATCACGTGCTACCATAGACACCAAGATGGCGGCTTCCAGTATACAAAATGGACGACGGAAACACGTATCACCCTAACAACACGCGCTGCGCATGCGCACTAACACCACGTATCACTATGGAGATGACGTCACAAGATGGCCGCTCACGCGGGTTACCATGACAACACAACATGGCGGCACTAGGTCACGTGACATGACGTCACTCCCGGGGTCCTGCACCGGGGTCCTGCAACCTTTCCCTCAAACGTGCATGACATACTACTGACGTCGTGTGATGAGACACAACTGGTACGAAAATATGCCTTGGGCCAAAAAATCGGTCTTACTAGTTCAAATGATTAAATAACCCTTCGTCTATGTTTACACTCACTGTTTCTGGAATATTTCATCTCGTCGAATCGTCTGAAATAGTTTAATAGTTCGGAAAATCGAATGGGGAGGCTCACTTTTCCGAACAATTAATATATTCCAGGCGATTCAATCGAGAAAATGCTTTAAAGATTTATTTAAACATATTTTATTTGCCATAATGATGCAAAAAGGATTGGAGAACAAGTTATTCAACTTTGTTAATCTCCGTTCCTGTGAATAAATACAAATTTGAGATTACGGCATAACAATACGTACAAACCAAAATATAAACTAGAACAGTGATTCAGAATAATAGAACCGTTTTTGATTGTAGTTGATATAACGAGAAGTAGAAAATTGTAGAACAATAGTGCGAAAAAAAACAAGAATTAGAGAAAAAGGAGTAGATTATCGTCGGAGCAAAGGAACTGAAGGTCAAATGGACATAAAATGACTGTAAGTAAATCGGGCACACAGCATAGTAATTATTTTATATCAAGCTGTTAAACGTACATTCATCACTGGCATCTCGACGTTTAAGGGGGCCGAATGGCTACCTCAGCTTATACCGATGCTCCAGTGATGGACTCATTGTGTAAATTTGGATTTGGCAGCACAGAAGGCGAGAACACAAGTAGCTTCGATTTATTTTCTTTGAAACAACACTAGAAATGTTGCTCAGTCCAGACTTTATTTTACTGCCTTTCTGATGACATAACATTAAAAACGAAACCTCAATAAATTTATTTATTTATTTATTATTTATTTATTTATTTATTTACTGGTGTTTAAGGTCGCATATTTCCGCACAATGGACAATCATGGCCGCAACATGGATACAGAGTCAAGTCCGGTCAATCATTTATACCCATGAGCCCACATTCGAGGACACCAACCCGGGCAACTGGTTTCCATGTCCTATTTTACAAGTAAAACAATCTTTGTTTACCATAGTAAACAAGCACTACTCCGCCACCCGTGTTCCCCACGCGGAAACTATAAGCACTTTATAATCACGCTGCATAATTCCGTTAATTGCGTTAATTTTCGAATATACTCACTGGAGCTCTAAAGAATATATGTGCATCTTTGTTAGTAAAGGGACACCTCAATACATAAACGGCAGTCAATGCGAAAACTATAAAATTAGAAGCCCGGCTAAACAAAAAGGCTATAACAGCGTCGACTTCCACGCAGAACTGGGCTGATGGTCTGAAAGCTAACTGAGGGATCCTCTCTGCTAAGACGTGCGTCCTCTGAAGTCGTCAGAACATGACTAGTGCAACCGTTTATCTAACGCAATGGACAAAACCGACCCGCGTTATTCACAAAATAGCCATTCAAATCATATTTTAACAATTTTTACCCCTCTACAGTCTACGTTTAATTCTCTCGTTTCAACAAGGATAACAAGCAATGTTTTATAGGGCTTTATTACACGCCTATTACTTTTACTCCGGTATCAAATTGACAAATCTGTGTGGAACACGTGCCACTGACAAACTGTTTCTTCAACTGACGTCATCGATCCATCAAAAGAACTAAACTACGACCATTTTTCAAATAAGCCAATCGAAACGTCGTATTCTGACCAAGATCAATTCGGAAGCTGTGGTGACAACGATAAATGCGTTCGTCAATACGACATTCATGCCATCGCGGGAGAATAGAACTCAATGCTATGCCTCTCGTTAAGTGGACAAATAACAAAGGGTTGGAATTTTGAAATATTCTGTGTGAAATATTTGAATTTTTAAATTATCTATGTCAAAGAGAAGTGTTAAATCACAAGACGTCACAATATGTGAATGCGTTCGTCAATACGACATTCATGCCATCGCGGGAGAATAGAACTCAATGCTATGCCTCTCGTTCTATCCTTTCGCGCAAGGCACTCGTGATGTATTGACGTTCTGTGTTTGTATCTGGGCTAGGCAGGTTCTGTCCTACTCGTATAATTGGCTCAGAGATTATTTCAATAAACCAATAAAAAAACGTGACCCAACTAAGAATGAGACAAATAATTTTAAGTAAGTACAATTTTTTTGGCATTAACTTTTATACCCTCGATTGTACAAATTCATACTGCACACATGGGTGGCTCAACACGAGGGCAATGATTGACATTGCATCTGAGATCTACTCGTTGAAGGCCAAGGTCATTATTACTATAAATAGATTTTTAGTTTACATTCAGTAACTTTAGTTTTTTTTTGTATAGGAAACTATAACTTCTAACACATATATGCCTGTCAGGTCGTGAATGGGGTCAATAGGTCAAAGGTCAAGGACACTCTTACTGTTAATAGATTTGTTGGTATCTGGGCCGTAACTTTAGTTCTACTGTACGCGTTATAATATAATTTCATATTTTGATTGTCAGTAAAGGTTAATGAACAGAAGGTGAAAGGTCAAGGTTACAGTTATTTTAAATACATTTCCGGTTTCTATTTATTAGATTTGATTTTCTCTTCCATAATTCGTAAACTTGACGTCATATCAGCCGATTTTAAAGTCATATCAGCTCAGCTGATATGACTTTAAACTCGGCTGACATGACGTCGGCTTCGACCGATATGAACCAAGCATTGACCATACCAACTACACAAATCACCAGGACTCATATGCCAACAACTACCATGCCAACCACAACAACCTCCACTACATCAAAAAATATGACAACGCTATCAACCATTAATACACGTCAACTACCAAAAAATATCCCCCAAACAATGCTACACCGACCTTGATGGCACCAATAGTCAAGCCACTAGCCACCTCAACACTAACCTCGACAACACCAACAACCAATACAACCCATCAATAATCTTCAAATCTACAACACCAATCTTTACAACTTGAACAATTACAACACCAATCACTAGTACAACCCAACAACTAGTACATCAACCAATACTGAACCTACTGCTACCACTACAACAACTAGTACACCAACTACTGCAGTCTACAACAAGTACCATACGAACCATCACTACTACCCTAACCACCACAACTACAATGCCAAACACCACAACTACTATACCAATAACTAGTACAATACCAGCCACTATTATATCAATCTGTACAGCATCAATTTCCATAATAATTACACCAATAACGTCAACACAAATAGAGATGGGTGGTATTGACATTTTGAGTTTAGTATTGGTTTCGGTAATTTTAGGGGGTTATACCTCGATATCGGTTCGGTATTCAGTATCTGACGTGACTGAGATTTGCTGATTGTACCAAAGAGGAATTTACATCAGGAAAAACAGAATACGTTGTTGTAGTATCATTCTACCACAACGCCATAAATACCACTGCAAATGAGCCCAACAGTGGTATTCCTTTACGACCACAAATCATATCAACAGGGATTTAGAGACTTGTTCTAAATGCACCTTAATGCTTAAAGACCAATTCGTGGGCTTTGTGATCTCAGACCATGTGTCCTGGCCATACCATCTTTAGGAGGTCCTTCTGGTAGTAGAAAAAATACCTGGGGAGTGATTTACAGTTAGGTCTTGGCTGCCTATCTTGGCAGGCAGCCAAGACCTGACTAGAAAGCACTGCTAAGCTCTTGGACATGTACAGGTCTAGTGGGAATTCTGAAGATTTTCCAGTCCATTGAGGGTTAACAAAACTGAAAAGAAGATCATTCACTTCTTTTATGAAACTGAACCTTTCAACTGTGAAGTGTTATCAAGCCTCAACAGGGACTTATAAATAGCGAATGTAGAAAAATTTGAAAATTCTGACGGTTTTGGTATTTGGTGATTGCTTCGGTTTGGGTTTGTTGGTATCCACATGATATCGGCATCAGTTCGATTCGGTTTGCCCATCTCTAAACACATACTATGAGAGCACAACCATAAACAGACTGACCAACAGACTGACCAACAGACTAACCAACAGACTGACCAACAGACTAACCAACAATCCCCAAACTACTACGGTCTCTAATCCCAAAGCAGCCAAGCTATCACTGTCTTCATTTCTCAACAGTTTCTAAAAACCACAAACCAGCAGTGCCTTCAGTGCCCAACAGACCCCTGGTGCCAACCCACTATTATTTTCAACCCACACAGACTCTAAGTTCCCTGTTACCAATGTCTTTTGTCCTCTAACAGTTCAGTCCCCAAACCAGAGGTTCCAATTAGGCCCCAAAAGTTCCCTAGCCATAACTTTCGCCAGTCTTCAATAATACCAACCACCCCTATATTCCCCAAAAGTCCACACCGGTCAACAAACCATCATTTTCTGCACTAGTTCCCAATAGTCCCCAAACCACTACTGTCTTCAGTCTCCAAATACCCAGATTTATTTATTTATTGGTGTTTATGGTCACATACTTATGCAAAATGGCTAATCGTGACCGCGACAGATGAGGATATGTGGGACTTGTAGTTGAATTGTTGAAAAATAGGTTCATATCCTTCATGTACACATACGGGAAAAGCCGATAAACAAAAATGTGATTGCAAAATTCGTATTTACCAACGTTATAGACTACAGATAGGAACTTTTTCAGTAATTTCCGTCTGTTTTAGTGATTTCACGTAGTTATCGGGTCCATTTACTCCCGCTCAATCGAACATACCTTCCAAACAGAACGCAGTCGTATTAGAGGCCTTTGGTCACATGACCACAACGTGCCAGCGTAGTAACCAAGTTGGCGACTCGCAGTATACAACAAGGACGTCGGAAACATCACCCTAACAGCACGCGTTGCGCATGTGCACTGACATCACTACGGTAATAACGTCACATGATCGCTCTTTCGAGCTACTATAACAACTACACATGACGTAACTAGGTCACGTGACATGTGTTGCAAAATGTAGCCTCCTGGGTCTTCGAAGAGGCTAGATTGTTAACAATTTGAACCCTGGTCCATTTTCATTATTTGGGGGTAGACCAATTAACCCTTTACCCAACGAAGACGATTTCAAAATTTATTTTTTTTAAATATCATTTTAAAATTTTTTCAAAACTTTTCAACAAAACCATATCATGTGACCCCTCTTTGGAACGAGCTCGACGAGCTCGTTCCAAAGAGGGGTCACATGATATGGTTTTGTTGAAATTTTTCGAAAAATAATATTTCTTCAGCTGCTGAATTTGCATATTACGCGGGCGGATGCGGGCGATTCGTTGGGTAAAGGGTTAATATTCTCAACATGCAGCATCGGGGCTACACATTGAAACTTTTGATTTGTTTACGGTCTACCCACACATTCACTTAGCAGTCAATCTACTTTATGAAATTGTGGTGTATCATGTTGGTAGGCCGAAAAAGCGCCCTCTCAGGTTCAAAGGAAATGAGTAAACTAAATTTTAATGAGTGAGACTTAATTGTTTTCCGTAATAATTAGCTGGCCAATATATTAAATACTACAGAAAGGCCTGTTATCAGTACAAATGTACTATGTGTACTCGGCGTCCCTTCCGTATAATGGAAACGCTAAAATAATGTACATCCTTGCATTTACGTCAATACAAATTGTCTCCCCTAGACTGTAATAATTATCGTCGCGTGAGAACCAAAAGGTTCTATCTCCCAATTTTCATTTTTGTGGAAAACGGGGTTTGAAGTTTCGTGACCGGATTTACCATAGTAATATGCATTTTGAGGTGGTGATCATGGTGTCCATTGTTCGAGTTGGCTTATTTCTCACTATATATGGAAATTTACAGCTATTGACTCGTTCATTGTTTTTAAAAATACAAAAATGTGTTTGGAGATAGAACCTTTTACACACAAAACTGTCGTTTTTTGCCCGGACCATAGTGTACTTGGAGATAGAACATTATGGTTTACCTCAGCCACCAATTTGGGTGCGTGCTAAAATGCGGCAGCAATTTATTGTGGGTTGGTTGGAAAATATGCAATAGCGCGTGGGTCAGGGGTGGGGAGAAGCAGGGAGAGGGGGTTTTATTGGACACGCAGGGCCGTTGACGGGGGAGGGGGGTTAGTAATACCGGGGCCTGGCATTATTGGTGGCTCGCCGATTTTCCCGAATTGCCTAAGAGCAGGATTATTTTACGTGTGGGTCCTTTACATTTACAACGCGTCTATTTTGGACTTGCAGTGAATTAAGGACCCGCGCGTAAGAGAATCCTGCCTTAAGGCAATTAGCCAGAGTTAGGGAAAATCGGCGGGCACCAATAATGCCGGGCCCCGGTTTCCAAAACTACCGCTATATTTGTGCATTCACAAAACCGGAATTTGCGGTTTTGCGGTTTTGTGAATGCACAATTATAATGTAAGTTTTGCTAATCTCGGTGTATTGCTGGCGCACCAAGCTACAAACTTTCACTTTCAGTTTTAGAGCCCTTTCCTAGAATCTAGACGAACTTCGACTAGGATTCCAGGAAAGGCTTCAACAGTAAGCAAGGACTCCGGATAATCCCTCCGCCGGGGCTCAGATTTTCTCCAGACGGCCCTAGTGGCAAGTGACTGATTTTATGCAACATTCAGTATGGTACTGCGCGATATTGGGGAGTTGCAATTCCATTGCGTGTATGTTTTTGTAACTTTTTTGTTCTACATCACAGTTTTCGAACACAAGCTGCTCGATAAGTACATCCTCTCACGACACAGGTGTGAATATGCCTGGCCCGATGTAGTTTCCTTCAGGGATGCAGAAAATCACACACGATATCAACACATAAATTTATTTTTATCGCTGAAATATGAACTTAACAGAGTTCAACAAACACAACTCAACTTCCAGCAGTTTGTTTTGCCGGCCAGGGCGCCGGAGCCACGATGACAATGGGGCAAATGTTCCTATTACCTTGCCGTCATGTAGGCGGGTGTCTGGGCAAATTCTATAGCTGTTACTATTTAAGTTGAATATCAATAGAAAAAGAAACAGGAAACAGACCCCAAATGAGATAGGACCATACTTATAGTTCAGTTTGATTCAAGACCGCGGAAGCTCCCAAATCCCTGGGTACCCGCTGAGGATGGAAATTATGTTAGTGGGCAATGGGGGTGGGTGGGAAGTGGTACTTTCTCATCGCGTTTGTCTTAAATACGGAACAAAATGTTCCAAATCCGAAAAGGGAACATATGTGCTCGTTTTACCATGGTCCAAAATTTAACCCAAAGTCCGCAATATAATTTTGAGGTTTGGTACATCCAAAGGACGTACTAAAACTAAAAAAACTGTAATATGAACTTTGGGTCTAACTTTCGACTAGTTTTACTGTAACTATATTCTGTGCTTATTATGACTAGTTGCAAACTTGTAACATACAATATCTCACTAAAATAGATGGCAGCGTCGACAGAAATAGGTTGCTAGTTTTGATAGAACTTTTATTATCTTATCTGGTCAATGTGGTCATACAGCTTGTGAACGCTATGTCAGAATTTGTCCTGTTGGGGTACCCATAATTGGGGGAAAAAGCGTGGGTGAGTATATTATACCCCCCCCCCCCCCAGCTCCGCTGTTCCTGATCTTATTGAAACTTATTGGCTATTTTGGATACCAGTGCAGCGACGTTTGTGGTATTAACTAGAACCTATCAGTAGTAATGCCCATTTGTTATTTTCCAGCAGAGCAGCAAGAGGTTGAGGTAAAATGTTCCAGTCAAGACTAAAGCGCAGGCTTACAAGGAAAACATGGCTGCTGGATACTACATTTTTCGGGCAGATATGCGGAATGTGATCTGTTCTCATCGACCGGTTTTCCTCCCGGCGTCCCAGTCGGCTTGCTGGGAATATTCGACCAAAACAAAAATGTCCTAACTGGACATAAGACATTTTTCAATAAACTAAGCAAAAATTGAAACAACGGAACAGTAATTAACTGCGGACTCTATAACGGAGTTTAAACGCTGGAACGTGAAAATGTTGCGTATTGTGGACGAAGACAGAAGACAATGATCGGGATTAACCCTTTACCCAAGGTAATAGCGAAAACTGGCCAGCGCTTTTCACAAAAGTTGCCATTAAAATGATATTATTATGTATTCATTTTCTGTCTCAAAAACATAGCTTATGACCCCTCATTTGAAAGAGCTCAATAAGGGGGTCATCAGCTGTGTTTGTGTGACAAAAAAATGAAAATTTTTAGTTATTCAAGAAATTTGTTTGCAGACTTAGTGTCTTAATTTCTGTTCAATACGTTTTTCGTGCATCGATTATCTTCCTATATCGAAGTTAATGGAGAGACAAAATAGCACAGGACGCATGATAATTCTGTCCATTATTAAACAAGAGTATCCTTGCCGCTGCATAATTCGTACTGTCGCTCATGGGTCTGTGCATGCAAATTGTGTTTAAAATGGACTTTTTGTTATCCTAATGGTACTGAAAATTCCAAGTAAAATTTCCTTTATACGAAGATTTTATTATCGTTCACTTGGAAAATGCCCCCCCCCCCCCACCCCCCCCCCTCCACCCCACACACACATGCACACACTTACGAATAGACTCAGAAGTAAAAACGCATACATAATTGCCCAAGCTGGTGTATACTATAGTCTGTTATTTAAGTTGCCACCAGTCCTTACAACCAGAGACAAACCAGCACCCCCCACACCCCCCTTTAAATTCGGGAGGTTCACCAAGTCACTGGAAAGCAATATTAGGTTGCACTCGCAGATATTGTCTACATGGCCCTGATACCATTTCTAAAACAAGACATCAGGAGGTCTCAGATGCAGCATTAAATTATTGAAAGGCTACCCACACTAATTGATGGTATGATGACCGGACATTTGTGGCCCATTGATACCGGGTTTTCCCCGTGGGACCCCCGGGAAGTGAGGCAGTTCTTGTTTATTATGGTAAACACGTTCTGCTTTACTGGTAAAATAGGACCCAGTCACCAATACTTGGGGTGGAATTCCTCTAAAATGGGCAGCATTTGGTATAAACGATTGACTAAACTTGACTTTATCCCCATGTTTTGTCACGATTAGAAATTGTGCATTAATATGTGGCATCAAACACCAATAAATAAATGACACCGGGAATGTTCCGTTGGCCAACTAATACCCCAAAGCCCGCTAGATCGATTTTCACATAACAAGTCCTTTGCACTGACGACTTCCTGGGAGAGCCCATTTAGGTAGGCCTATCACATTTTAACACAAATTCGAGGGGGTGGGTGTTATCTGCACAAAACAGGCGAGCAACAACGAAAACATATTGGGGGGGGGGGGGGGGGGGGGGCTATCAAGGCGTATCCACAGAAGGTGCCAATTATGCTGGCAGTATGATAGCGAGCATCGTGCGAGCCGTGCAGTGGGGATGTGGGGGATGAGCACGAGGGAGGGTATCCCCTTTCGGCAGTGGGGGGACTGGGGGATTGGTGGGGGGGGGGGGGGTCTTCCCCCGGGAAATCTTTGAAAAATAAGGACCAAAACTCCTTTCTCAGCGATTCTGGGACTGTTGTGACCGACTCCTCGGGTGAGGACTGCTGGACACTTCAAATTTGAATCTCTGATCCTTTTGTCATCAGACCTGTTTCTAAATTTATCTGTTTTGTCCACCCCTTCTTTTGTGCTTTGTATTGGACTGACTTCAAACAACACCAAGAGTTTAATCGGGACCATTTGTTTTTTGGCGGGGTGGGGGTATTCTCCCCTCATCCCCCCCCCCCACCCCCGGCTACAAATAGATGAAATGGGTTTCCCAAATATTTGTCTCAGAACGCACATCTTATTTTCAAGACTCTTTATGCCCTGGCAGCGTGGAAGAAGATTCCGCGATGTGAATAGATGGGCGTTGGAATAAAACAAACTGCACATTTTTATTGAAATATAATTTTATTACCATAACTATTCATTGAGAAAATGCGTAATCACGTCAGAGCCATAATGTTCTATCTCCAAATGTGAGGGCGACATGAATTTCCAACAGTCCTTCTATTAGAACCAGAGTGTTCTATCTCCATTTCGTCAAAAAAGGACGTCTTTGTGGAATTTTAGGTCGATTTCGCGTCGGTCATTGCTGGTCGTTTTTTTAATGGAGTCCACGCGTTCTTTGTAATAGTTTATGAGTAGAATTGAGCGACAAAACATCAGAATTTTAGACTTTACCTCATAGTTGTTGTTTTCTCGACATTCATAGGTAGCCATTCGTCTAACTTTGGTCACATGATACTTTTTGGACTTTCTATTGGGTCAGGAGATAGAACCCTCTGGCTCGAACAAGAACAACTATTTTGGAGATAGAACCTTTTTGCATTGCATTTTACGCTGATTCTAGCCACCAGGGGCATGCTAGGACCAGCTAAATCGATAGAAAACCACCCAACGATTCGAATGACACCAATATCTCATTTTCGCGCCAAAATGGAGATAGAACCTTCTGGTTCTCACACGACGTGTATGGTGATACCCTAACATTAATTCAGAACTTTCAATTGCCCCGTCATTGGAAAGTTGGGGGTTGATTTTAGAGTAGCCTATGGGAAGGGACCGGTGGAGGTACTTATTTGATAGAGGGTAACCCATGTCACCTGGTCGTATTGACTGAACTTGCTGACGATTCAGAGATCTGGAGTCAGCAGATTGCACAATTCTGTTCAAGGCCAGTCACGTTCCACGGTGTTTGTAATAGCAGCTAGTAAGCCAGGGCGGACACCTTCGGTCACTGTTAACAACCGTACACACATGTGACAGAGCTTTCTGCTCCAGAATCTGCGCCGTCACTCCAAGAGAATTAGATTTTGACAATTTTTGTTATAATTAATTTTGATAGTTCCAGTGAAAATTCGTATTGATGAAAGTTGTACAGAATTAGATTTTACAGAATAAATTAACACAGAGAAAAGGATTTACAGAGTTCATTATTTATTTGTCGAACCACAAGACAGGACACCGGTTAGAGGTCACAGCTTCAACGAACATATTCAGAATCCAAAGACGTTTGAGGGTATTGAAATATGAATCCTTCAATACCAAATCCACTTTGTGATCACCGGGGTGCGACTCCAGCTATGCCACATATTACGTCACATCCGTGGTCCTGCCCCGGTCCCTACCAATGGAGGAAGAAGTGAGCACAACACGTTAGCTGAACTAGGAGTAGGAGACGAGGAAACTTTAAGACTTTGTGAAAAGAAAATGAGAAGCAATAACGCCGTCATACAACTGTAACAGATTTGAGGAATTTTTTTTATAATTGTTTGTTTTGATTTAATAAATAAATAGGTTTGGGTATCAGATTATTTATGTATTTATTGGGGTTTAAAGTCACATACTTATACACAATGGCTAATCATGACCGTGACAGTTTTACGGGTGGAGGAAGCCGGAGTACCTGGAGATAACCACCGAACATCGACAAGCAACTGTCAGCTTCACAACATTCTAACTCTGTTCAACCTACGCTCAAGCATGGTTACGCTCAAGACATGTGCACCATCGACGTGCAGTACGCCTTAGTACACGACGTCATCGTGCCCCCATGTAGGCAACCGGGATAAAGTGCCTTACCCAAGGACACAACGCGGGTCGTCCCGTACGGGGATCGAAATCGGAACCTCTAGCATAGAAGTCCAACAGTCTACCACTGAGCCACCGCGCTCCTGTTTGGGTATCAGATGATATGGAGTTTCTTCAGGCTTATATCACGGTCGATGCGAAACTAACTCAGTGATAGCCTCCGATACTTTTGATTACATGTAGAATATACACATAGTAGCTTGATGTACTAAATGTATACCACGAGTGGTGAAGTGGTGTTACCCACGAGTGGTGAACATTTGGTACACCAAGCTACTTTGGATATATTTTATTTTATACCATGATCGACAGATTAGTAAGAGTTCAAATGTTAAGTAATTCAATATTAAATTCTAAATAATGCCCGTACACACGTTCAAATCTGTTTTTTTCTTTTGTTCGCATGGCCACCGGTGGGGAGCACTTTCGCTGTTATTTTATCGTCGAAACGAAACGGAAAAAGAGATACGCAAATCACGGGCCTTTTTCATTTTAATAACATTATAACAATCTGTTTCGAGTTGCGGATACTTTATTAACATAGGACAACGCATGTTTGTTAATTAGTGGTATCTTGTGAGCAGAGATGTGGCGACAGGGGTGTGGGGGTGTGTGGGTGTGTGTGTGTGTGGGGGGGGGGGGGGGGTCTCAACCCCTCCCCTCAGCTAGGAGTATTTTTTTTTTCAATAGTTGGAAATTCCGATGTCAAATAGTTGGAAATTCAATAAATTAACATTATTCATGAAAAATATTAAAATTCCAACTAATGATGAGAAATTTTGATCTTTTATTTCCAGTTGGAAACTTGAGTTTCAAAATTCCCACTCTAGAATTGACATGGCCTCAAAATTTCAACTCTGACATCAATCCGGTAAATTTTCTGACCCAGACACATTATAAATGATGCTTTTTCCGTTTCAGGACTAGTGAAAATTTTCAGAAGGGTTCATAACCCTTTACCCAACGCAAACGATTTCAAAATTCATTATTTTAAATATCATTTTTTAAAATTTTTGTAAAAAATTTCAACAAAACCATATCATGTGACCCCTCTTTGGAACGAGCTCGACAAAGCTCGTTCCAAAGAGGGCTCACATGATATGGTTTTGTTGAAATTTTTCGAAAAATAATATTTTTTCAGCAGCTGTATTTGCATATTACGTGGGCGGATGCTGGCGACTCGTTGGGTAAAGGGTTAAAAGATATCACCCAGCGCTGCAGTGCAACCACCTATCGAAACCACTCACAGTTGGAATTTACACCGGTGGCAGCCCTCCCAACTGAAACCCTCTAGCCACACCCCTGCTTATAAGGTAAACGTATTTAAAAACGTTATAAATAATTGCTGTTTTCATTTTACTCTTCTCGAGGCGACGAGCGATAAATTTAGACAAGTTTGCTTTCAAGTAGCAGAGGTCACCAAAGGTCAACTTTGATGTAGTTACATAAAAGGTGTAAATTTCACCTATTGAAATACCATTGCTGACCTATTCCACGCGGTTGGTGTGTAAAGCTAAAATTTATGTCATGAGCATTTCACATATATTAGAATAGGTAATCATGGTATAAAAATCACAGTTCCACTCACTGATTCCTTATAATGGTACCCAGAATTGGAACTGTGTTTGAGATCAACGGATTCAAGGAAAATCAATGATAATTAAGGCCCGTTGTGGCCCCTTCGGTTCATTCAGCTCCTGAGAGGTGAGAAAATAACCAACATCGTGTTGAAAACAATGACAAGTCAGTTGATGCAGCCATTCCTGAAAAATGAGTTTACCCAGGCCATAAACCATGACCTCAACTTTTCTGAATTGGGCTTGTGGCAAATTTTAGGGACCGTGTTCCTGGATCGTTGACCATTGGTACAAATAATAAACCTAACTCAGTATACTTCTTTGGAACAACAATAAACAGATCGTAAATGTGCTTTGTATTATTTTAATGAATGAATTAATTACTGTCGTTTAGCGCTTTGGACCATAGTGGGATCTTCCATGTCAGTTCATTGGCAGCAGGAAACACGGTGGCTCAGTGGTAGACTGTTGGACTTTTGTGATAGAGGTCCCGAATTCGATCCCCGTCCGGGACGACCCGGGTTGTCTCCTTGGGCAAGGCACTTTATCCCAGTTGCCTACATGGGGGCACGATGACGTCGTATACTAAGGCGTACTGCACGTCGATGGTGCACATGTTTTCAATCGCAGTAACCCTGCTTGAGCAGAGCCTGAACAGAGTTAGAATGTTGAGGAGCTGACAGTTGCTTGTCGATGCTCGGTGGTTCTCTTCGGGTTCTCCGGCTTCCTCCGCCCGTAAAACTGTCACGGTCACGATTAGCCGATGTGCGTAAGTATGTGACCTTAAACCCCAATAAATAATAAATCAATGGCAGCAATTAGAAGAGTCCATATTCATTATTTGGGGTAGATCAATAAATATTTTGAAGGTGTAGCCTTAGGGCTCCACCTTGAAAATATTGATTAGCCTCCTGCCGCAAATTCCCTTAAAAGCCATTCTGGGGGCACGATGACGCCGTGTGCTAAGGCGTACTACACGTCGATGGTCCACATGTCTTCAACCACTGTAACCCTGCTTCAGCGGAGCTTCAACAGAGTTAGAATGTTGAGGAGCTGACAGTTGCTCGCCAATGCTCGGTGGTTCTCTCCGGATACTCCGGCTTCCTCCACCCGTAAAACTGTCACGGTCACGATTAGCCATTGTACATAAGTATGTGACCTTAAACACCAATAAATAAATAAATAAAAGCCATTCTATTTGATAAAGTTATAAAGTACCATGTCATGAGATTATGAAATACCATGTCATGAGATTATGAAGTACCATGTCATGAGATTAGGAAGTTCCTTATCCTGGATCGGAAAAACGGCCTCTCGAGTTCAAACTGTCAACAAAAGTAACTGTTTAAAATAAAAAAAAAAAATACGCGAAATAGTTCCGACTGCTTCATGACAATCAATGAATCATAAAAATTTCCAATTAGCGGCTTTCAGAGAAGGACCATCAAATGTTCCGACCAACAACAAAAAAATCCGGCAGATATTTGCTAGATGGTGCATGGGAGCGAATCCCCCAGGCCCCCCCCCCCCACCCGCCCACTATCTCCCGGCCTGAGATGGCCATTGAGAGATTGATTAGCCATTTCCTCAACTGCTTCAGTAGAAACAAATGCCACCTGCACGACTACCACACGGGCATGGGGGCGTAGTGGCGCTGAGGTAGCCGGTTCTCGTCAGTTCACCGAAGTTAAGCAACGTCGAGTCCGGTTAGTTCTTGGATGGATGGCTGTCTGAGCGATCGATTCAGACTCCCGCGTTGTGTCCTTGGGCAAGGCACTTGACCCCGATTGTCCACATGGTGGCACGAAGACGCCGCGTACTAAGGCGTACTGCACGTCGATGGTGCGCATGTCTTCAACCAATCTAACCCTGCTTGTGCTGCAGTACGGAGTTCCGATGTTGAGGAGCTGGTAACTGCTCGTCGTTGCCCGGTGGTTCCCCCGGTTACTCCGGCTTCCTCCATCCGTAAAACTGTCTCCGACACGATATGGCAGTGGCTGTTAAAGTGTCGTTGAACCTTAATAAATAAATAAATAAATAAATAAATAAATAAATAAATAAATAAATAAATAAATAAATAAATAACATCTGGTCATGATTCTTCATGAAAAGTACCATGGCCCCACTTACTAAAGCGCCTTCTCTTGGACATGATTTAATAGAATTGTTTATAAGCGTAAATTTATCTTTTCCACAAGTACAATTCTGGCGAACAGGGCATATACTACCCCCTCTCCCTCCCCCCACCCACCCCTTAGCCACAGGACAAGGACTAGCTGCCTCATCCCATTTCCGGCGTCCATTCTGTGCACTCTGAATTCCCGACTGTATTCCTCAATCTGCCTAACATCCAACTTTTCAGAAAACCATTGCCATCCCATCCACCAACCCACCCCACCTTGAGTAAGAATGTCCGTACTGCCGCCTGTGAATTTTCACATTACATGTTATATTACAGTCACACCCACAGATAAAATGCGACGAAATCAACTCTACATAGGACAGAAACTTTCTAACTGTTGGTGGCTTGGGGCTTAAAATTTCAGAATATTGGAAATTTGGTCCAGAAGAGTGTGTGTGTGTGTGTGGGGGGGGGGGGGGGGGGGGGGGGGGGGTCACTGATAATACCGGCCCCCTCTAACTCTCAAAACACCCCTGGTCAAAGTAGCCCATTCAAGTTGGTATGTCACTTAAGCAGAATTACATATAAATCAGAAAAGTGAATGCATCATACATTGTGACTCGCGCAGATCTTGTTTGATAAAATAGGGCCTGGTAGCTAAAGCTAGGGATGAAGTCTCTAAAGTAGGCGGCGTATGTACAACTGGTTGGCTAAAGTTAACTCTGTACTTCTATCGTGGTCTTGATATATCCACAGATGCTGAGACTGATCTCTTGACACCAATAAATAAACTGGAGGGAAAACACAAAGTATGTATCAATGCCCCCGACTCGCTAGAACTTTTCCCCTATGAAGTTCTATCACAACACCAAATACCATTCAAATAAGAATAGTAATGGCTGAGATTCACGAAAAAAAAATGTTGGTACGGACGGACGAGCGGGCGGGCGGGCGGGCGGGCGGGCGGGCATACGGACGGAGGTCTCCACTAGATACCCCTTCGACTTTTCAACTCGGGGACATAAAAATTAAAAGGACAAAAGTTTTAAAAAATACGGGTTGATTTATGTTCGCAACGTCACACCCATGATCAGGGGCGCCAGTAGCACGTAGACAGGGCGGAAAGCTGCCTTTAACCCTTTACCTAACGTAACGGTCAAAACCGGTCAGCGCTATTCTCAAAAATCGCCAATATTAATTTTCATTATTTTTTTCATTTTTTGTCTCTAAAACATAGGTTATGACCCCTCATTGGAACGAGCTCGTCGAGCTCGTTCCAATGAGTGGTCATAACCTATGTTTTTGAGATGAAAAATTAAAATAATAGTTATTCAAGATTTTTTTTTTTTTTGTAAGTGTCGTCTGCTTTTCAAGTAATCTAAAGGGTTAAAAAAAAACAATGAAGTCCCCATTACACCCACGGCAAAGCGCCTTCGTTTGCGCGCACGGATACATGACACAATTGATGTTGTATAATTCACTCGTGAAGTTATCGTTTTTAATCAAACCCGGAAATCCCAGTAAATCACACTTTGGAACGTAATAAATAATTATGATTTCTGACACTGTCTTTTAATCCCAATAAATTTTAATAGATTTGAAACATATCTATATCTGGATTTTTATATAACTGTTTCTGGAGATTAAATGAAGGCATTTTATTCTTTTTCTAAATAAATTCGTTGTGACCAGTAACATATTCTAGTAGAAAAATCACTTAAATACGGCAAATATGACATGAGTCCGTGGTATTTGTGTTCAGCCATGGAGACACTGTATGTAAATAGATTTTCTTTGGCATTGTGAATCGAAGTAAAATCAAATTCTTCCGAATACACCAAAGTTAACTTGGAATAAAGATTGTCCAAATGAAGCTTTATTTCCGGTTCTCTAAGCGTCTTTACACTATTACAATAATCACATATCTTCTCATATACGATATCAACCTCCGGTTTTAGTTTTACGAATTCCTCCCAGAAATCCAAAAACTCCAACAAAACTAATTCGTTACAAGCGTCACGTGGAGTTATCCCCCTTCGTTTTCGTTTGTCACTGTATCCGTAAAGTCTACGGAAATGTTTAATCGTATTGATCTCCCTTGGAACAGTACCACCGCCGAGAATCTGCATTAAGTTGACAGTCTGAAGAAAAGTCTTATGTCGATGCTCGAACCATTCAACATATCTGGCTTTTAGTGCGTTGAATTTCCGCATTTTTCTGTGTATATCCAGCTTTAGATTATGAAGTTCCATGAACTTCTCGTCAAATTTGCTCAGTCGAGGTGTTAATCTCGGCGTCGGCCATTGCAGTGGTGTGTAACTCATGGTCTGGCTCCTGTAAAGAAATAACATTCATCATTAAAATAATAGTTGATCGAATACCCATCAGTGGCATAGCCACTGAGAGGGGGGATAGGGACCCCCCCCCCACCCCGAAAAAAACGAATACATTACAAGTTTCAACTAACGTAGAGCGCAAAATTGGTCTTCAAAATTGTGCTTCACACGCTACAAATGCCTAAGATTCAATCTAAGAGCACTGACTTTGAAAAAATTTGGTCGGAGGAGGCATAGTCATAACTAAGATCCTCCGGTCGTTACCCCTCCTCCCACTTTCCTTGAGGGGGGTGAGCTGAGGGGTAACGAACGAAGCAACCTAGTTAGGACTAAGGGAGGGGCTCATCAACGGTCTTGTGAATATCATGTCCCCACCCTACCCAATCCCTTCACATTCCATTCCTTTTTGTCTAAGACTTGTTCGTGAAATATACTTGGGTTTGTTCTCTTCCCAATTTATTCTGAACAGGGACGTCACGAAGATAGCGCTGGTCGGCTTTGGTCGTTACGTTGGGTAAAGGGTTAATTAACACGTATCGCATCGGTACTCCCACTTCGTCGTGCTGGTCACCCAACGTCCCATATATGGTACTTCAGATATCCACTAGTAGGGTCCAAGTCTAGTTTCTTTATTTATTTTGTTTATTCAAGTTTAACGACACATTTGACAGCCAGGGTCAACTCGTGTCGGACGGTTTTACGGGTGGAGGAAGCCGGAGTTCCCGTAGAGAACCACAGAGCAACGGCGAGCAACTGTCAGATTCCCTAACGTACTAACTCCACACAAGCAGGGTTATCATTGGTTGAAGACAGGTGCACCATCAACGTACAGTACGCCTTAGTACACAGCGCCACCGTGCCCCTCGTGGGCTATCAGGATTAAGTGCCTTGCCCAAGGACACAAAGTAGTTACCCCTGATGGGGATCGAACCGTGGACCTCTCTGTTTGATGTCCAATGCCGTACCACTGACCCACCGAGCTCCTATGATTATAACCAAGGATCAATCGAAATTTATTCCCCTAATCCAGCTGAAAGTGCCCCGGCTTGAGATTTTCTAAATTATTGGTGCGGCTTTAGATTAGTTCTGTTAAAACTTATTGGATTGTAGCCATAGCCACATTTCAATATTTTGTGATTGTAAAACAAATTTAACCCTTTACCAAACGCAGAGGATATCAAAATTTATTATTTTAAATAACATTTTTTAATTTTTTTCCAAAAATTTCAACAAAACCATATCATGTGATCCCTCTTTGGAACGAGTTCGTCGAATTTGCATATTACGCGGGCGGATTCGAGCGATTTGTTGGGTAAAGGGTTAAAATAACAAATTTTGACTTGCTGGAATAATCTTACAGTTCTCTGCCACAACAAACAGTACAATATATTTTGAACTCTACTTTTTAAACCTTTACCCACAGATTTATTTATTTATTGGTGTTTAAGGTCACATAATTATGCACAATGGCTAATCATGACCGTGACACTTTTACGGCCCATGTAGGCAACCGGAGTTAAAGCACCTTGCCCAAGGACACAACGCGGGTCGTCCCGGACGACGATCGAACCCGGACCTCTAGCATAGAAGAGCAACAGTCAGCCACCGTGCTCCTTACCCACAGATAGGCCTAACATAAAAATTGGATATTTCAATTTAAATTTTTCAAATACACACAAAAAATCCCCAAGAAAATCGAATCATGTGACCCTCGAGGGAACAATCTTGTTCCGATGATAGATCACATTATGTGGTTTGCATAAAACTCTTTAACCCTTTACCCAAGTAAACGACCAAAACCGGCCAGCGCTACTCTCAAAAATCGCCAATTAATTTTCATTATTTTTTTCATTTTTTGTCTCAAAAACATAGGTTATGACCCCTCGTTGGAACGAGCTCGTCGAGCTCGTTCCAACGAGGGGTCATAACCTATGTTTTTGAGACAAAAAATGAAAAAAAATAGTTATTCAAGAATTTTTTTGCCAAGTGTCGTCTGCTTTTCATGTTAGGTAAAGGGTTAAAAAACATTTTACCTGCTAAATTCATGAATTATGTGTGTAGTTGCAGTCAATTTGTTAGGTAAAGAGTTAGGCAGTGAGATGTGTGGATTATGGAGATTCTTATCAATCAATTTTTGAATGTTTGAGGAAAAAAAATTAACAGTACCAGAAAGGTAAATTCCCACCACTCATGGGTCGCGTTTTTTTTTGCATTTGTTTGGCATATCAAAGCTACGTCAACCACAAAAATTAGTTTTCTTGAAGTAAAATACTTTCGATGACATTATAAATTACATTTTGAAGTTTCTATGCATTTGAAAATTTAATGGAATAGGAATTCTCTTTAGTGCTGTGAATAAACCCAAAACATGTAAAAAAAAAATTACAGAATACATGTACATTACCAGTCAAAGAGTCAAATAGGGTGAAACATAACTACAATAAATTAAGAATCCTGCTGCTTCTACTTCTACATTGATAATACCAGAATCTTACATCATTTTTCTAGGAAACTCTCTGTTAAAGATTCACTTAAAGGATGTTCGATTCTTGTGTTATTAGTATAGGAAACTGGGAGCGCGGTGGCTCAGTGGTAGACTGTTGGACCTCTATGCTAGAGGTCCCGAGTTCGACCCCAGTCCGGGACGACCCGCGTTGTCTCCTTGGGCAAGGCACTTTATCCCGATTACCTACATGGGGGCACGATGACGCCGTGTGCTAAAAAAGCGTACTGCACGTCGATGGTGCACATGTCTTCAACCGCTGTAACCCTGCTTGAGTGGAGCTTGAACAGAGTTGGAATGTTGAGGAGCTGACAATTGCTCGTCGATGCTCGGTGGTTCTCTCCGGGTACTCCGGCTTCCTCCACCCGTAAAACTGTCACGGTCATGATTAGCCACTGTGCATAAGCATGTGACCTTAACTACCAATAAATAAATAAATAAATTTATCATATGACTCGTCCGTTTTGTTCACTTTAAAACATTTGATATTTTGTTTTCATATTAATCAGTGATAAATAAAGCCTTCCGTCAGTTTCATTGGTCAGTTTCAAAACTAGACAATTTGATTGGCTGAACAAAATACAACTAAGCCACATTTTCATAATTTGCATAATTAGAGTTGGGAGCTTTTATTGGTCAATTTCAAAACTCGACAATTTGATTGGCTAAACAAAATACAACTGGGTCACATTTGCATAATTTCAGTAGGGAGAATTTACGTTATCTGTCCTATTTAGGGTGGGTTATATTGTATTAATCTTTTACCTACAAGAAAAACGCCATTCATTTTTTTATATTTTCACTTTTTGCTTCCAAAAAATAGGTTATGACCCCTCATTGGAACGAGCTCGACGAGCTCGTTCCAATGAGGGGTCATAACCTATGTTTTGGAAGGAAAATATGAAAATGTTTAGTTATACGAGGATGTTTTTCCAAGTGCCGTCTGCAACTCAAGTTAGGTGATGGGTTAAAAAGTCATACTAAGTGGCTAATTTGTGCGTGCGTGTGTCATATGATAAACAGAATATGAAATGAGTGTTTTTCTCATATAATATTTATGAAACTCGTCCGAATTTTGCGTTTGGGCTCGCCAGAGGCTCGCCAAAACGGAAAATTCTTAGACTCGTTTCATAAATATTATATGAGGAAAACACTCATTCCATATCTTTATATAAATAGTATAGGAAACTATACATCTGTGTTATGATTGAAAATATTTGTACTGATTGGTTGTTTGAATATTCAGAGTTTGAATTTGTGTCGTTTGAGTGATCTATGTGACATTTGACGAAAAAATCAATATTATTTTGTTCTGTCCATTGAATGGGGTGTTGAAAGTATGCTATTTTTTCTATCTTTATTCACATTAAACCGGAAACACACCTTTTCTCGTTTCAAGCAAAACATTTTGTTTGTTTCTGTCGCATGTATGACAGTCTTGACAGAAAGTCTGATCGAAGTATTTACCCGAAGCGACCTCTGACCTTGCATATCATTAACGTCAAAGATGGCGAATCGGCAATGGACTTGTTGAATTGTAAATGAACAAAGTGCTTGTGTACGAAGATACCTATGGCAATTGGCTACGAAGTTAAACTGTCTACTGTGTTTGTGACAAAATAAAAATGAATTGAAGGTTATATATTCTCATGTTTTTTTTCTGTCAACGACCCAACAGAAATAACCAGATTTAGAAGGCCAACAAGTACCCCCCCCCCCCCTCCCCCCACCAAAAAAAAAAAGGTATCCTCGAAAGGTATCCACCAATAATAACACTTTATCATGTCATAGGTATCCTTCAATACCCCAGATGAGGATAAGAGGGCTTTGTTATAAGACCCCAACGAGGGATTTTTGCATGGTCCTCATGACCTCATACGACAAAAAAGGGATTCTACAGGCTTAGACCGACTACAGGAAGGAATGGTAGTCGAATATCCAGATAAGAATAAGATGGATGGTAGATTACAACTCATTGGGTGACATTCACATGGGGTCAAACGATAGAAAAGGGGAACCGGGGGCAGTCGTTTCTTAGTTAGGAGTGTTGGGAGTGGGGTGCGGCGTGACTTGAACGTTCGATACCAAGATGAGGTTAGACCTAAAAGGGATTTTCCCACGGTCTTATATGATGAAAGACGAACATCTCGGGGTACTTACAATATGTGGTGGTAGTGGGTGGAGGTTAAGCTAAATTGAGTGATCTGTTTGAGGTCAGAGGCTGGGACAGTTCCAGAGAGAGGCGGAAGAGAACCTGAGACTAGTTAGAATAGGGTCAGTAATAACAGGTCAGGGAATAAAAGGATAAGCCACAGAAAAGATTGGGACAGGGAGATAAATGATGATTCTGCAAAAATTCGAGCCAGAAAACTACTCTTCTACAAAGGAACGCGCCCATCATTGGAAAAAGGAGGATGCTAGAAGAATCCAGGTCCATTTCGGTTGTTTTGAGTGGGTTTTTTGGTGATTTGGGGAAATTGTCGGGGCTATTTATTTAATTAGGTTTACTCCCCCTGAATCGAACCCCCCCCCCCCCAAACGTACCCCTGTCCTATTAGAGGGTTTAAGTCACCCAGCAACTAAGATGGCGGCCTCCTGTATATAAAATGAACGATGGAACATGTAGTACGGTCACCCTAAGAACACACGCTGAGCGTGCGCCCTGATCATACGTATAACTATGGGGGTGACATCACAACATGGCTGCTCACGCGAGTTACCATGACAATACAACACTGGGCCATGTGACATGATGTCACTTCCGAGGTCCAGCAAAAAAAAGGGTCGACCAGCTCCTGACATACTACTTCCAGCTATTTTGCGAAAACGTCAGCAATAAAACTTAACAAAAGGTTTTATCATTTTCTTGAAAAGCCCAAATTTTTCAGACAATATTTTTCGTGCGGTGCGGCTATATCGGCGTTCTCGCCTAACTCACGCCCACCCGCAATATCGCCGAAAGCATGCAAGTGCAAGAGGCGAGGACAGGATATCAAAAAAAGGCACTCGAATCAAGGCTGCGAGTTAAAACCGTGAGTTTATAACGTATCGTAAATTGTAATATGACACTCAGTATTTCTGACATTATAATCTATATCGTCCCTTGAGAGATCAGGGGAACAAGGTGCCATCTACAATTCAACAGCAGTCAGCATTGCATGTAGCACACTGTTTCACTCAATGGACAATATAAAGCTTTACAAATTATCTCGCCGATTGTATGGTTTCTTAAACTCCGCCTTTATATCTTACCCCCACCCAAAAACATATGACCTTCGGCACCCCTTTTTTGTCATAAGTGCCTATGTGAAAAGCACAATGTGACACAATGTGCCCTAGCACATAGGCACATGTGACAAAAAAGGGGTGCCGAAGGTCATATGTTTTTCAAAAAAGGGGTGCCAAAATTGGGGTGCCCGGGGATATTGCCATTGGATATAGAGGTGATGAGAATCGGATACAACTTCGTTGTAATAAGGGGAGATAACTCTGCATACAGATTATGGGAAATCAAACAATCTGATTGGTTGGTTATAATTTATATAAATGATCTAGATAAATGAAACAACAAGAATACTTGGAATAGGGTCAGAACTAACAAGAATAGACCAGAATAGCTAAATATAGTAACAATAAGCAAAGCTAGAAGGTATCCTAGATAGGTATCCTCAAATAATACAATACCATGCCATAGGTATCCTCAAATACCCGTATGTGCCTATGTGCTAGGTCACATTGTGTCACATTGTGCCTTTTCACATAAGCACATATCGGCACATAAATCATGTGCCTTTGTGCTAGGGCATATTGTGTCACATTGTGCTTTTTCACATAAGCACATAAGACAAAAAGGGGATTCTCCAGTAGGTATCCTCGAATAAAACAATACCAGGACATAGGTATCCTCAAATACCTGTACGTGCTAGGACACATTGTGTCACATTGTGCCTTTTCACATAAGCACATATCGGCACATAAAGCATGTGCCTTTGTGCTAGGGCACATTGTGTCACATTGTGCTTTTTCACATAAGCACATATGACAGAAAAGGGATTCCACAGCCGCAGGTGTTTCCCCAAAATGGGATTCCATTGGATATGGCCATTGGATATAGGCTTTTATTATACAGAAGGGAGATAACTCTGCATACAGATTATGGGAAATCAAGCAGTCTGATTGGTTAGTTATTATCTAGATAAATGAAACAACAAGAGTACTTGGAATAGGGTCACAACTAACAAGAATAGACCAGAAATTGCTAAATATAGTAATAATAAGTAAAGCTGTTCCAGTTAATAGGCTCTTCTACGCTACTGGGGTATACTCCAGAACAAAGGAACACACCCAGGTAGAGGAAAACTATTACATATATAGATAGAAGCAGAGAATTCTGAAAGAATTCGAAATAGTAAAAGTTGGGGTGGATTTTGGTGATTTGGAAGGATTGTCGGGTTGTTTGTGGTAATTAGATTTACTCTTCTACAATCGAACATACCCTCCGAACATATCCCGTCTTATTGCAGAAAAATTGGGTAGCATAGCAGTCACGTGCTACCATAGAAACCAAGATGGTGGCCTCCAGTATACAAAAGGGACGACGGAAACACGTATCACCTTAACAACACGCGCTGCGCATGCGCACTCACACCACTTATCAGTATGGAGATGACGTCACAACATGGCCACTGACGCGGGTTACCATGACAACACAACATGGCGCCACTAGGTCACGTGACATGACGTCACTTCCGGGGTCCTGCACCGGGGTCCTGCCAACCATCCCTGAAACGAGCCTACACTACTACTAGTATTCCATATGTTCTGTACTGGCCTCGTATAAACTTGGTTAACTAGCATTCCCTTCAAGGGTCTGTCGGTGGCCGAGTGGTGACCGTGGTTCAGTATAGTTTCGCTAGGCGGTTGGTGCCGAAGGAAACACTCTCGGCGTGCGTTCGAACCCCGCCATGCCAATGTAAACAAAACCAGCGTCCTATCTTAATTCTATGGCATCCGAAATATTTGAAAAAGACAAGTACTGTCGCTGATTTCTTCTAAGGTGCAGTTCGTAGAATTAAGTGCTTAGATGCAACTATCTGATGAATAATTAAATAATTGAGTATTCCGTGGGTTCTGTGCTGGCCTCGTATATACTTGGTTAACTAGCATTCCCTTTTTGGGGTCTGTCGTTGGCCGAGTGGTGTGCTTGTTCAGTATAGTTTCGCTAGGCGGTTGGTGCCGAAGGAAACTCTCTCGGCGTGGGTTCGAACTCCGCCATGCCAATGTAAACAAAACCAGCGTCCTATCTTAATTCTATGGCATCCGAAATATTTGAAAAAGACAAGTACTGTCGCTGATTTCTTCTGAGGTGCAGTTCGTAGAATTAAGTGCTTAGATGCAACTATCTGATGAATAATTAAATAATTGAGTATTCCGTGTGTTCTGTACTGGCCTCGTATATACTTGGTTAACTAGCATTCCCTTTTTGGGGTCTGTCGTTGGCCGAGTGGTGTGCTTGTTCAGTATAGTTTCGCTAGGCGGTTGGTGCCGAAGGAAACTCTCTCGGCGTGGGTTCGAACCCCGCCATGCCAATGTAAACAAAACCAGCGTCCTTTCTTAATTCTATGGCATCCGAGAAATTTGAAAAAGACAACTAGAGAAACAGAATTTACTGCATCCAGTAAATTTAAGTCTGTGTGAAAAGGGTTAAAGTATCAGGAATAAACTCTACAGAAAGAGACTTTATGGAGGCTTATCTTCTGGTGTAAAATATTTTTTAACAAATCAGAAATGGGTTTTCGTTAACAGTATTTACAGATATTCATACAGGAATCAGAACAGTTTTTATAAGAAACCAGAAAAGGCATGTATGTGACCAGCATTCAAAAGGTTCGATACACGAATCAGAAACGGACAATTTTGGCTCTGCCCACTAATTTGAGTGATGAAATACATTCATAAACTTTAGAAATACATTAAGGTGGAAATGCAGTTCCCAGTCTTTCTGAATAATATGCACTTGATGACCCCATTCAGTATATTGAATCTCCAGCACTTTTTAACTCAGTCGGTGTAGTCCCATGTCTACATGAGCGCAACCCACTTTGAAATAATGGCTCCACCAACTTCAGATCTGTCATTTGTCATTCAGATGGAACGGGTGAAAAAACATAGATGAGTGCAAACTGGTTATTGTTAACCTGCATGCCAAAATTCATCGAGATAGGACGTTCCGTATTTGAGTTGTCGCCTTCACAAAGGGTGCATAGACTCTATGTCGGAGATATTGTCATAAAAACCTTAAAAACCCCAAGAGCTCATTTGAAGGCCTGCTCATAAAAGAGCATCTAATGACCTAAACAAGGCATACATAAAACTAGAACTTCTCTAATAAATTAATTTTAAACAGTCATAGCACTAACACAGTTAACTGTACAGTCAACTATGTTAGTATTGTGTCTTTTACCGGCATCCTGACAGTATTGTGATAGGTTTCAATAACAAATCTTCAGTGTAGTTTTACAATTACATGTACACCGGAATTCTTCATGATCAAGTTGTTTGTTTTTATATTAACTTGGTTTGGGAATTAATTCTGTACAATGAGATTAAATAAATAGATCCTGTTATTGTATGTGACAGTCACAGCTTTCTCCCTACTGCTTTTTGTGAAATTCTTTCATGGAGAAAATATTCTACAGGAATCAGAACAATTTTTCTAAGAAATCCGAAAAGGCATATATGTGCACACCATTTATAGGGTTCGATCAGGGAATAAGAAATGGACATTACTGCCGCTGCCATTTGTTTGAATGATGAGATACATGTTTAATCTTCAGAACTGCATTAACTGGTATAAGATGAAATTCCTAATAGGTCGAAAAAGTATGCATTTAATGACCTCTCTTGACCGCATAGAAGTGGACCACATTTTGAACCTCCAGCAAGTTTCAACTCATTTGGTGTAGGTACCATTACTATAGGTCATACCAAACCTGAAGTGTGAGCATAAACTACTTTATAAATATTGGCTCCACCAACTCCGGATCTGCCATATTTGTAGATGATGGCAAATGTTCATATTAGCAAGGCAATGATGAAGTGCATGCATGGTACCTCTGGAAAATATATTGCAAGTAAAAAGGTTCAGTAATGTTGGAATGTAGACGTTGAAAGGCCTTGAAGACCCCCAAGAGCCTGTCTGACGACTGATTGGCATTGTCAAAATACCGAGGTCCCATCTATATCCATGTGTGTTTAGAACAAAACTGTGAGAATGGAAATTGTTTTCATTATTCTCAATGATTTTTTCGAAGAGAGGTGCACCATCAAAGTGCAGTATGCTTTAGTACACAGCGCCACCGTGCCCCCATATTAAGATCTTCAGAGGGTTAAAATATTCGCTTTAAATATTCCATTTTAATCCTTTAACCCTTTACCCAACGAATCGGCTGCATCCGCCCGCGTAATATGCAAATTGAGAAGTTGAAAAAATATTAGTTCCAACGAGGGGTCCCATAATATGGTTTTGTTGAAATTGTTTGGAAAATTTGAAAAAAATGATATTTGAAATAATAAATTTTGCTATCGTCTGCGTTGGGTAAAGGGTTAAATGGGGGCGCAGTGGCTGAGTTGGCAGAGGTGCATGCTGAAGTCGAGCGGTCCTCACTCTGTCCTTGGGCAAGACACTTCACCCCATTGCCCACGTGGGTGCATGGTGGCGATGTGTACTAAAGCGTTGCACATCGATGGTCCACCTGTCTTCAACCAATGCTAACCCTGCTTGTGTGGAGTTAGTATGTGGGGAATCTGATAGTTGCTCGCTGTTGCCCGGAGGTTCTCCCCAGGTACTCTGGGTTCCTCCACCCGTAAAACTGTCCTGGTCATGGTAAACCACTGTGCAGAAATATGTGATATTAAACACCAATATATAAATAATCCGTTAAAAAATGAGCTCATTCCAATGAAGGGTCATAAGCTATGTTTTTCAAGCGAAAATGAAAAAGTAATTAAAACTGAACAGACATTTCTGTGTATAAAGCTGACCGGTTTTTGCCGTTATGTTGGCTAACGGGTTAATAATCCCTTAGTTTGGAAAGCACACTGAAAAGGTGTCCCATTCCACACAGAATTAAATGTTTCAGAAAAGAAATCGAAAAACATTCTGTAGCCATGAGTTATTTTAAAGATATTTTTTTACTCACATCGAAGATATTTTTTTACTCACATCGAAGTATTAAGAGGGTTAAAATCTGACCATTCAAATATTCCATTTTATTACTTTGTAACTGTGATAGGTGTTTCGAGAAAGCCACACACCACTCCATCCCAAAACCTCTCAATCCTGAGTTATGATTGAGAATAAATAGATTTTAAAAAAAAATGCTTTGAAAAGTGAAGGTTTTTCTCTCTCCTCAATGATTGAGACTGAAGTTTTGTAACATGATACAACATAAATATACAGTGCTGTTCAATGTAACAAAGAATTCTATCTCGGCTTTCTCTCTGGAGATTTCTGTTTTAGATAATGGTTACTGCTTCAGCTAACTCATTTCCCAGTAAATGTTGTAAACATATTTTTAACATCTAGAGTCCGAAGGCCCCACATGCCTCCAAATCATAGATGACAGAGTACCAATGGCAGGCAGTCTATCAGTATACCAAAAACATTGAGATAGGATTGACTGTATTTGGGTTATCATGTTGACAAACAGTGCATAGAAGACATTCTATGAATGTTATTAATTTAATGGGGTTTAACGACACTTCAACAGCTAGGCCCGCCTCGTGTTGGTCAGTTTTTACGGATGGAGGAAACCAGAGAACACAGAGAACCACCAAACAACAACAACAAGCAACTGCCTGGCTCCCCAACATGCTAACTCCACACAAGCAGGGTTAGTGCAAGTGTATCATCGACATGCAGTATGTCTTAGTACACAACATCACTATGCCATTATGTGGGCACTTGGGGTGAAGTGTTTTTGCCCAAAGACACAAGGCAGTTGCCGCAGATAGGATTCGAACTGACAACCTCTCGGCTTGCAGCCTGCACCTCTAACTGCTTAGCCACCGTGCCCCTCTATGAATGTAATGGGAATACTTTAGAGGCTTATTTTGGGGATAAAATAGTTTTAAAGAAATAAGAAATAGGTTTTCAATGACAGTATTTATAGATATTCATTCAAAAATCAGATATTTTTTACCAAGAAACCAGATAAGGTATATATCTTCACAGCATTCAAAGGGACCAATCAAGGGAATGCACAAGGAGGTTCAAAAATATGATTTCCAGCAATTCTGGTAATAGCCCTCGTGACTCCTGTTCGACCTTGGCCCAAATTTTGAACCTCCATCGAGTGTCGACTCGTTTGGTTTTGGTCCCAGGTTCATACATCATACCATGCTTGAAATATGAGCATGACCCACTTTCACAAATTTTGGCCACACCAACTTTTTACGTAAAAATGGATGTATGGACTTCAGGAATGCTTTAGAGAGTCAAAAAATGTGATTTCCAGCAATTCTGAAAAAATGCACTGAATGACCCCAGGTGACCTCCGTGACCTTGACCCACATTTTTGAACCTCCATAAAGTGTCAACTTATTTAGTGTTGGCTCCAGGTCCATGCATCACACCATGCTTGAGATATGAGCGTGACCCACTTTCAAAAATTTTGGCCACGCCCAAATGAAAAAATGCACGTCTGAATTTTGGGGAAGCATTTGAAGGTAAAAAAAATGTGATTTCCAGCAATTATGAAAAATGCACTCATTGACCCCTGAGTGACCTCGGTGACCTTGACCCATATTTTGAATCTCCATCGAGTGTCGACTCATTTGGTGTTGGTCCCAGGTCCATACGTCATACCATGCTTGAGATATAAGCGTGACCCACTTTCAAAAATTTTGGCCATGCCCATTTTTTTTACGTCAAAATGCATGTGTGTATGTCAGGAATGCTATAGGGGGTCAAAAAATGTGATTTCTAGCAATTATGAATAATGCACTTAATGACCACTACGTGACCTCCGTGACCTTGACCCATATTTTGAATCTCCATCGAGTGTCGACTCATTTGGTGTTGGTCCCAGGTCCATACGTCATACCATGCTTGAGATATGAGCGTGACCCACTTTCAAAAATTTTGGCCACGCCCACTTTTTTACGTCAAAATGCATGTGTGTATGTCAGGAATACTTTAGGGGGTCAAAAAATGTGATTTCCAGCAATTCTGAAAAATGCACTCAATGACCCCTAGATGACCTCCGTGACTTTGACCCATATTTTGAACCTCCATCGAATGTCGACTCATTTGGTGTTGGTCCCAGGTCTGTAGGTCATACCACACCTGAGATATGGGCGTGACCCACTTTCAAAATTTTTTGCCACGCCCACTTTTTTTGCGTCAAAATGCATGTGTGTACATCAGAAATACTTTAGGGGGTCAAAAAATGTGATTTCCAGCAATTCTGAAAAATGCACTCAATGACCACTAGGTGACCTCCGTGACCTTGACCCATATTTTGAACCTCCATCGAGTGTCGACTCATTTGATGTTGGTCCCAGGTCCCTAGGTCATACCACGCCTGAGATATGGGCGTGACCCACTTTCAAAACACCCATACGGAGAACCCTAATGCCACAGGAATCTGAAAAATATTCAGTGCCGAGAACTTGAGGCTGTCTATCAGCATGCCAAAAATCAACGAGATAGGGCAATTCGTTTTCGAGTTATCTTGCGGACAAAAAAGTGATGAGAAGACAGAAGACAGGAGAAGAAGAAGAAGAAGAAGAAGAAGAAGAAGAAGAAGAAGAAGAAGAAGAAGAAGAAGAAGAAAAGAAGAAGAAGAAGAAGAAAAGAAAAAGAAACTGTGCAAAAACAATAGTCTGTGTGTTTCACACAGACTAATTAAGTACTCAGATGCAACTATCTGACGAAAACGAATAGTTTCTCTCGTACAGTGAGTTCTCGGAAAGTAAAATATTCTCAATTTGCGCGCTCAGTCTGGCGAAAAAGGGCACGCGCTGCTTCTTGGCTCCTAGTCTCTTTGCAAGGTACAGCTGCCACTTCTGCTCGCCTTTACCCAACGCCCCGTATCTACGCCACTGTTCATCGACCGGACCCGTTTTCGTTTTTATTTTCTTTAATAATAATAAAGACTGCCGTGTTTGGATGTTTAGGAGTTCTTCAAGAACGTGTTATTCACTGGTAAAAATAGCAAATTACGTCACAAATAGCGTGTTTTCCTCCGTTTATAGGGTTTTTCCTCATTAGCATGTCATTTTGCAGCTCATTTGCACTGAATTCAATGAATTCAATGCGTCTGAAGTGCGACGTCTGTAACTAACGCGTATTTTAAACTAGGAGTCCTGTCATGAACTGTGCGCTTATCTAGGCTTAATCGCGAGTAGGAATTGCGCGCAGTTACCATATCGAATGGCATCCAAAACATGGCAGGTTCTCCTGGTTACTCATAGCAAACACAGGCAATGTTTCTGCCAGTGGACCTCCGGGTTACCCGGAGGTCCATTGGAAGAAACATTGCTTGTGCACAGGCCAGATGTACAGAATTTGATAGTCTTACTGTGGTCATAACGCGTAGATTAACGTTCAGATCGTTGTGCTATTTGTGCGCATTTCATGACAGGACTTCCAATTTTAACTGTATGAATTAAATTCGTCTGGCTCAGTCGAAAAGTTTGCCTGGGTATCGTCTATTCGTAATTTATCCGACACAGACGTCGCACTTTATACCCATGTAATTCAATTATTGGCCAGGAATTAAAAATTCGACGCTACGCTAGTGCGACGTCTGTAAAGGGACATACTAAAATGTTTTTTTTGGAAGTAAGAGAATTATATGATTATGCAAGACTTTTATTTGAGCTACTATTCAAACGTACTGTATACTTCATGTATAATTAACTTTGTACAGCCCTGTATTATCACAAGCCTCCCTTCCCCCTCCCCAAAAGAGCGAAAAATGACGCGATTCACATTTATTTAAGGCTTTTAGTTCTTTGTAGTACTGTAGTGACTAAAAAGACGCTAAAATGGGCTCCCACCTAACTCATGGGATTAACACAGAAACGAGTAAAATTGAAACGTAACAGACATGCGATTAACACGGGTATTGGATTAACACAGACATGGGATTATGGGATTAACACGGATATGGAATTAACACAGAGACGATTGAAAAAAAAGGAAGGCGCCAGTGTGGGTTCATCCACTACTTATACCCCCCCCCCCTCCCCCACCAACACACAAGAAAAAAACTATCGAGCCGAAATTGTTTCAAACCACTGTTAGAAAAGTCTCCATTATATTGTCAGTGTGACGTGCATTAACCCTTTACCAAACGCAACGGCAAAACACGGTTAGCGCTATTCTCAAAAATCGTCAATTAATTTTCATTATTTTTTCATTTTTTTGTCTCAAAAACATAGGTTACGACTCCTCGTCGGAACGAGCTCTTCGAGCTCGTTCCAATGAGTGGTCATAACCTATGTTTTGGAGACATACAAATAAAAAAATAGTTAATCAAGATTATTTTATTTTGAAAGTGTCGTCTGCTTTTCATGTTAGGTAAAGGATTAACCCTTTAATACTTTTGTACGTCTTATGACGTACGAAATCAAACAGCACGTTGATACTTTGTGGTCATTTGTTTTGTTATTATTTTTCGATTTTTTAAAGTTTTAACCTCAATTCCTATTTTTTTCCAAATAGTGCTCAGTGACAATCGTTGAGCCAAATGTTATCGCAGCTTATAATACTAATATAATCCTGCTGTCAAGACTTCTTAACTGGCTGAATGCTTGAAGCCACTATCAGGACTTTCAAAAAATGAGGATACCAGAGCAAAAGCCATCACTTTCCTTGCTTATATTTCATATTCTGTCAAACACAAATAATATTTTGTTTATAAAAAAAATGTTTTATTACAAATTATTGGAGAGTGGGCACTCTCCAATAATTTGTAATAAAACAAGTTTTGAATAACAAATTCAGACCACCAAGAATAATCATCTAGCCCTCAACCTGATAATCACTAATGTGAAAAATATCTTGTTATTTGTACTTTCCGACCGGCGACGTTTGACGTCGTATTTTGAAAAAACGTTGCAGAAACTAAATTCCTAGTGACGTTTGAACGTCAGGATAATTAAAGTCTCAAAGGATTAAGGACGGAGTTTTTGTATATAAAGTGTTTGATTACTTCCCAGGAAGCGCGGTGACTCAGTGGTTATGGGATTGGACTTCTAACCGAATGGTCCACAGTTCGATCCCTGCCAAGGGTAACTGCCTTGTGTCCTTGGGCATGGCGCTAGATTCCAACTGTCCATGTGGGAGTACGGTGGCGTTGTGTACTAAGATGTACTGAACGTCGAAGGGGCACTGGTCTTTAACCAATGCTAACCCTCCTTGTGTGCAGTTAGTACGTTGATGATTCTGGCAGATGCTCGTCGTTGTTCGGTTCATGGTTCTTTCCAGGTAGCCTACTACGGCTTCCTCCACCCGTAAAACGTTCCGACACGATTTAGCCCTGGTTATCGAAAGTGTCGGTTAAACACCCATAACTAAATAAATAAATAAATAAATAAATAAATAAATAAATAAATAAATAAATAAATAAATAAATAAATAAATAAATAACTTCCCAAATTTTCGAAGTTTAAGTAATTTATCCCATAAATTAACGCTTATTTGAACAATAAAGGCCTTGGATAAATTGTTGCTTTATTCACCAGGTAGGGTGATAAATTTTCCCCGTAGGTTTAAATAATTTATTCCCCTAGTAGCGACGGACTTGTTGATCTCTGGTCTCTACCACATTTGTCTGGCATAATTAACCCTTTCGCGACTCAACCAAACCGACCCCCCCCCCCCCCCCCCGACTTGGGATATTGGGGTTAATTTCGGGATGTCTCGTGCGTTAGATAAAGGTATAAAACGTTCCATTCATTTGGATTGTCAGGTAAGTCAAGATTTATCTTCCCAGCTTCAGAACATGGAATATCAAGTGGAACAAAATCTGTGCATTTTTCCCATTGAAAAATTGGACCAATTCCACAACCACGCCAGCTCCCTCGTATTCTGCCATATCCCTGACCATCACTTCTTTTTCTGCCGTGTTCCCTCCCACTGGCCAGTCTTATTCCACTTCGTCATCAGGATTATTACTGGCAACATCATCTGAACGTCCAGCACTCAAAGTAGTGTCATATGTGTCAGCTTGATTTGAGCCAGACTATGGAGCCCGGGAAGTGACAGGCTTCTCTCTTTTTTTTATTTCGTTTTAACGAAATATTATTTCGTTTTAACGAAATATTATTTCGAAATAACGAAATAATATTTCTAAATAACGAAATAATTATTTCGTTTTAACGAAATATTATTTCGAAATAACGAAATAATATTTCGAAATAACGAAATATTATGTCGTTTAAACGAAATAATATTTCGAAATAACGGAATATTATTTCGTTTTAACGAAATATTATTTCGAAATAACGAAATAATATTTCGAAATAACGAAATTATTATTTCGTTTTACCGAAATATTATTTCGAAATAACGAAATAATATTTCGAAATAACGAAATAATTGTTTCGTTTTAACGAAATAATATTTCGAAATAACAAAATATTATTTGGTTTTAACGAAATAATTATTTCGTTTTAACGAAAATAATTATTTCGTTTTAACGAAATAATATTTCGTTTTAACGAAATAAATATCTGTAACGGCAAGCAGGGCCAGATTACACCGCCTCACTACTTTTCGATTGCAAATGCTGCTTACTTAGCTAAGTATTCTAGCAAAATATGAATTTGACTCATTAAAATTAACGACTTCACTTTACTGTGGAATAAATTTAGTGGTATTCACTTGAAGCACTCTCCGATCAATTAACGTTACGATCTCTCCGTTTTTCGCGATATGTGTATTACCAGAGTTTTTTGGTGTTGTTCCGTATATCATAGCGTGGTTTATCGGTGCAGAAGGAAAGTGAAGCGGCGGAAAGTCCAAGGGTATCCCCCCCCCCCCCCCCCCCCCCCACACACACACACACGCATAGAGAACGACATTATAAGATGCATAGACGTACAGGCCAAGGTGAATCGATGGGAGGGGGGGGGGGGGGGGCTGCGAAGTCGGGGAAAATCATCTTTTTCATGCAGTTTTCATAATTTTGGGGCGGGAGAAGCTTCACTCACATACCTGTAGTGTCAAACATTCAATCTATTGTTTTTAAATAAGGGACGCCGCCCCATAAGACCAAACTTGGAACAATAGTCCGTAATATTTTATGATATATTTTTTTTTGGCATGGTTCGTCTCACAGGACGTGCCACACCAAAAAATTATATTACGGACTTGTGTGCTAGTTTGGACTACAGTCTTATCAGGATGATAACGCGTCTGATGACTTTGGATACACCGGCCTAACAGTTTAAAAAAAAATACCCGAGAGAGCATGCCCATGCCGTTGGGAGTGCGGGGAGGGGATTACGCCGCCTATAAACATTTCTGTCGGAAAATAATTGATGAATTTGTATGGATCGAAAGCAAACAGCTTCAGAGTTTGAAATGTCAAACAATATATTGTTAAAGTTATTGACTAAAATCAGCAACTGGACAAGTCACAACTGAGGCACCCGGAGGCTCTAGAATTGTTCTCAGAGCCTCTGACTTAAAACAATTTCTCTAGGGAGCCCCCCCCCCCCCCCCATCCCCACCAGTGGGAGAGGGACATCCCTACCATACACTCTCGCACATCGGTATTGGACACATCGGAATGCCTTCGGCACACACAAAATTCCTTCCGTCCACCCCCCCCCCCCCCCCCACGTCGGATTTTTAAATACGGCTCGCTTCGGACTTGCGGGAGAGGGCCGCCATCCCTCACTCACCCACCTCGGTTCCACATGCCGCAATGATGCCTGCAGCATCACTTTTCAGTCAAAATCTTCAGCCCTTCTAAAAAAATGCTCGTATACTTATGATAAAGTGACGTTCCCCCATAAAGTTGGGGAAACAATTCAAAACGGTTATTTAAAAGGCGTCATTTTCCTGAGTCTGATTGTTCACAATTATTTTTCTCTCTCAAATAATGGAAGTGAACAATTATACATGCTGATTCATGGAGAAAAATTGGCCGAACACGGCATTTTCTGACATGTTTGCATCCTCCATCACCCCATGCACTAACTTATTTATTTCGTTTTAACGAAATATTATTTCGTTAAAACGAAATAATATTTCGTTTAAACGAAATAAATATCTGCAGCCGTTTGCGGTGTTTTGCAGCTTTAGCTTAAAGCGCCTCGCTATTTTTTGATTGCAAATGCTGCTTGTTTAGCTTAGTAACAAAGTTACGTATGCCAAAAAATATGAATTTTAGTGATTAAAATTGATGACTTCACTTTGTTATGCAATAAATTAAGTCATATTCTCTTGAAACACTCGCAAATCAATTGACGTTACAATGTTTCCAGTTTTCGCGATATGTGTATCGAAGAATATTTGTAGTGCCTCCTTTCTCGAGAGCTTCCATTATCGGCCCCGTTTTGTGATTTCTGGCAGGTTGTTTTTATAACTCTGTGACAATCATAGCCAAACGTCGGTCGGTTTTTTTTACCGGAAGCATCTCGATGATGACTCACGGGTTGTCGGGAGGGTGTAGTTAAAACTTGATTTTCCTGCATTCGAAAGTTTTGGCGACAGACAGATTGGTAGAAAGTAGTTGTTGTAGAGACACATATTTTGAAAGGCGCGCCAACATTTCTCGGCTGACTCAGGGCGTAGTGTATTCATTTCGACACTTTCGACAGCCATGGTCACCTCGCGTCGGACAGTTTTATGGGTGGAGGAAGCCAGAGTACGCGGAGAGAATCACCGAGCAACGGCGAGCAACTGCCAGACTCCCCAACGTACTAACTCCATACAAGCAGGGTTAGCACTGGTTGAAGACAAGTGCGCAATCGACGTACACGGCACCACCGTGCCCCCACATGGGCAATCGGAATGTACTGCCTTGCCCTATGACACAACGCAGTACCCCCTGGCGGGGATCGAACCGTGGACCTTTCGGTTTAAAGTCCAAGCCGTTACCCCTGAGACATCGCGCCCCCACGTAATGTATTAAATATCATCGAATCAAAATACCTTCTAACCGTCGTGAAGTTGTGAATCTTTTCAATTTAGTGTTGCATCGAGTCCGCAGTATTGGTAGGGACGGCGTGGGTAGGGAAGATTACGGGGCGGCGGTGGCGCTAAAATCAGTTTTATAGTGTGCAGAAAATACTCTTGGTGAGCTGCAATTGTACTCAGTTAACACGAAATAATCATTTCATAAAAACGTAATAAATAAGTTAGTTCATGGGGTGATGGAGGATGCAAACATGTCAGAAAATGCTATATTCTGTCGATTTTTCCCCATGAATAATTGTTTACTTTCATTACTTACAATCAGACTCTGGAAAATTAGGCCGTTTAAACAAACGTTTTGCAATTTTTTTCCAACCATTTAGGGGGGAAACGTCATTTTATCATAGTTGTAGGGGCAATTATTTTAGAAGCGCCTGGAAGATTTTTTCCGGCATCATTGAGGGACGTGGAAACGAAGTGGAAGACTGGCGGCCTTCTACCGCAGGCCCGAAGCCAGCCGTATTTAAAAATCCAACATAGAGGAGAGGGTGGGGGCGGACGGACTTTTGTGTGCCGAAGGCATACCTGAGGTATCCAACACAGGGGTGGGGGAGGGGATGTATGGCAAAGGGTGTCACCCTCCCGTTGATGGGGATCGGGAGCCTCTCCAGAGAAATTGTTTTAAATCTGAGGCTTTGAGAACAATTCTATTGAGTCTCCGGGTACCTGAGTTGTGACTTATCCAGCTGCTGATTTTAGTCAACAACTTTAACAATATAATTATTGACATCTCAAAATCTGAAGCTGTTTGCTTTCGATTCATATAAATTCAGCAATTATTTTCCGACAGAAATGTTTATAGGCAGCGGTGGCGGTGGTTCGCCCCCCCCCCCACCCCCCGCCTCCCGCACCCCAAGTAGCATGGGGGCACGCATGCTCTCCCGGGAAATGTTTGGAAAAAAACTGTTACGCCCGTGTATCCAAAGTCATCAGACGCGTTTTCACTCTGATAAGAGTGAAGTCCAAACTAGCACCCAAAGTCCGTAATATAATTTTTTGGTGTGGCACGCCCTGTGAGACGTACAACGCCAAAAACAAATATATTACGGACTTTGGTTCCAAGTTTGGTCTTAAAGGGCGGTGTTCCTTATATGAAGACATTAGACTGGGTGTTTGGAACTACAGGAAGGTCAATGAAGCTTGGCCCAAAATATAATGAAAACTGCCAGAAAAAAAATGAATTTTTCCCCGACATCACAACCACCCCCCCCCCCCCACCCGAGCCCCCATGGCCGTATACGTATGCATCTTATAGTGTCGTTCTCTGTTTTCCATTTCTACTTTTGCCGGCCATTTATAGTCTATCGGTATCGGGCCTGTAATCGGAATGTTTTGAGGAGAGTATGGACGACAAGCCATGTAGGGCAGGGGGGGGGGGGGGGGGGGCACCTATAGACATTCCGCCACTTCAGTTTTTTCTGTACCGATAAACCACTATTTGATATACGGAATAGCACAAAACCCCCCCAAAAAACTGGGAATATTCCTTCATACTCATAACGCTAAAAACAGAATGATCATAACATTAATTGATTGGCGAGTGTTTCAAGTGAATACGACTAAATTTATTCAACAATAAAGTGAAGTCATTTATTTTAATGAGTAAAGTTCATATTTTTCTAGAATACATAACCGTGTTACTAGCTAAGTATGCAGAATTTGCAATAAAAAAGTAGCGAGGCGGTGTAATCTGGACCTGTCCACCGCTACAGATACTTATTTCGTTAAAACGAAATATTATTTCGTTATTTCGAAATATTATTTCGTTAAAACGAATTAATTATTTCGTTATTTCGAAATATTATTTTGTTTAAACGAAATAATATTTCGTTATTTGAAATATTATTTCGAAATAATATTTCGTTAGTCTCCATACCAGACTGTACCGCAGAATTCTTTTTCCACGTTGCTGTCAATCGTCATCTTCGTCCGTGGAATTACTGTGAGGTGCAATATGCTCTAAAACTGCAGCCAATCAACTAAAGGGAAACAACTGTAAATTCATTCGGGCATGAAATTACTTCTGTGGACTGATAGAGATTGCACACGTGTGTGACGCCCACTTTTGTAGTAATTACCACTTTTGTGGTTGCTCACCACTTTTGTAGTAGAAAACGCCCACTTTTGTGGTAGCTCACCACTTTTGTAGTAACGTCGCCCACTTTTATAGTAAAATGAGGTCTCCACTTTTGTAGTAACCGTCGCCCACTTTTGTCATAAAAAAACAAAGTCACCACTTTTGTAGTAACGTTTTTAACACTTTTGTAGTAAAATATTTCCCAGTTTTCAAAGGCTAAAATTATTCGAGCGATATGATCAGAGTTAAATCAAAGAATTTGCCCTTTCTCACTGAAGGAACTTTGTATAATTCGACCCAAACTTATATTGACCAATTGCGTTGGGAAATCCATGCAAAAAAATTTGGCACTTTAACCCTTTACCTAACTCGGCACTTATTGAGATTATTAAATTTCGTATTTTTTCCAATATAAGTTCCACCTATTTGCAATGAAACTACACATTGTATACACATTTGGATATCATCTGAACCCAAAAAGTCGATTCTGATAATATCCAAATTTCAATGGGTCTGCGAGAAATTTTGGAGATATTTAAGGCTATTTTAGGCTTAATGTTTTCAATGTTCGGGCCGTTTTCGTCTTTATGTTGGGTAAGTGGTCAGCGTTTGACGCCTTCAGTCCGGTGGCAGCTGACCGCACATATCCATTCTATAAAACGCATTTTCAGTTGGTATATTCCTCCCAGTCAGTCTGCAAGTATGCATGAATACTTGAATATTGCATTATACTATAAATATTACTTGTGCGGATATTTTAGGGGCAACTTTATGCGTCTTGTTATGGCTTCTGTAAAGGGGGGGGGGGGGGGGGGGTGATGGATCTTGAGGCTTGCGATTTTAGAATACGGTTTTAGCTACTCTTTAAGCTCATCTAAAAATTATTAAAATCTTCGAATTTATCATTTTCCCGTTCCTAACACAAATGTCGACAAAGGAATACACATTGTTAGTACGCATCGATGGCTGTCTGAACTCGCTTGCTCATGTGGGTCACAATGACACCGTGCATTAAGGCGCACTGCACGTCGATTGTATACGTCTTGATGTTGGAGAGGTGATAGCTGCTCGTCCGTGCTCACCACGACGTTGTCTGTGAGGGTGGGGATGGGAAGAGAGGCTTGGGGGACTCCGGTTTCCCCCGTTTGTAGAGCTTTTATCGACACTGAACGATTCTGCCGTTGAAGTGTCTTTAAATTCAGACGGGTTTCTCTATTATAAAACAAAGTTTTTTTCTGAAATCACTACCTTATGGCCCTACATACAAATCCCAAGTTTCGGCCTAATCGCCCCAGTAGTTTCCGAGATCGTTACTGCGCATGCACGAAGGAGGACCCCAGCCCAGGTCCGATAGATGGAAAACTTTTCCAGGATCGAACTACATACGCATGCTAAGTGTCGTCCCGATCGGCCAGGCCGTTTTCGAGTCTGTAACGAACACACACACACACACACACAGCAGCAGCATATTAAAAGGAAAAAAAAACGTTTCAGTAGGAAATGTCTGTGCCAGTGCGAATTTTTAACCTCAAACACCCCCCCCCCCCCACACACACACACCCTTTCTCACACACACACACACCCTCACCCTGGCACACACACACACACACACACACACACACACACACACACACACACACACACACACACACACACACACACACACACACACACACACACACACACACACACACACACACACACACATACACACACACACACACACACACACACACACACACAGAGAGTCTTGTTTTCCCTACATACCGAGGTACCCCATTGTCTGTCCTTTGTGTGGTCTAACGGTTTCAACCTCGTTTTGCCGGTACAGTTCTGGGAAAACAACCGAGGTAAAGGGTTTCTTTTGTCTTTTGTACCTCGGTAAGGCGAAACACGCAAACTCTTTTGTCTAGTTACCTCGTCAAGTTCAATCATCTGCGCTCTATGTTTAAAGGGCACAGGGGTCAGTCCAGTCCCCAAAAAATATTATTAAATATTGGCGTGAATTCTCGAAACGATAATTCTGATCTCGTAGTTAAGCAGTTGCGGAATATGCTTAGCGATATCAGGGTCAAGTTTAGATCAGCAAAAATTTATTTCGCTGAACTAAACTTTTCGCAAAAACTCCCTCAGGCTGAGAGGAGAACCCTGAGCATCATCAACGAAACCATTCGGAAAGTGAAGGACGTTAACGTGATACCAAAAATTGATGACGCGAAGTTTGATGTTGCTCAGGATTTAATCCATTGGACCACGAGAACCGCCAATATTATGTACGATCACTGGTTGAACCACCTAAATTTAAACTAAGTAAAGGCAAAGGTAACAGCCGCCTAACAGATGTGGGATTAGGAACTAATGTGGTTAACCTGTCTGGCACCAATGACCTAACAACCCAAGAGAAATCTCTTTTAGATCGCGGTTTAACTTTTGTACCAGCACCAAAGCCTAAAACTGATAACCAAACAAATTTACCATCATACAACTGTAATTTTCTTAGGCAAATGAAATTAGCCGACCGCTTTAGAAACTCCAGCGGTCGGAAACTTCCTTTTACAGAATCATCTGGTTGGTCACCTCTAGATAGTGAAGTAGATCCCGAAATTACTGAGGCTAGCAAACGAATCATCAAAAAGGTGTTCAGCATGAACATACTCTCCGATAAAGACAATTTAACAGCTGGTGAACGGAGAGCCCTCACGAAACTTCGAAAAAATAAGAAATTAGTAATTAAACCAGCCGACAAAGGTGGGTCGGTAGTTGTTCTATCTCGGGATAATTATATAAAGGAAGCCATGAGACAACTCAGCAATACTAAACATTATAAGAAAATAGATTCACTTATTTGGCCTAGTAATATCGAAAAATTCAATAAGATCTTAAAATTTCTCCTCGACGAAGGTCACATTACCAAAAAACAATTGAAATACTTAAGAGCTAAGCTCAGTGCTCAAACAAGACAATTTTATATCCTACCAAAGATCCACAAGGACCGTTCTTCATGGACGGATGACTTAACTCCATCCGGGAGGCCAATTGTATCAGATTGTAATTCGGAATCTTATGCGATCTCGGAATTAATTGACTATCATCTGAAACCTATAGCAAATAGACATCCGAGCTATCTAAAAAATACACAGGATTTCCTGTCAAAAATTTCGAAATTGAAAATATCGAAAAATGCAATTCTGGCTACTTTGGATATCGACAGTATGTATACGAACATTGATATTGATAAAGGTGTTAAATCAGTTAAAAATGCATTTGAAAAATATCCGGATGCGAAACGCCCGGATGAACAAATTTTGGATCTTTTAGAGCTGAGCTTAAAAGGTAATGACTTTCAATTCAATGGAGAATATTTTCTACAAATAATGGGTTGTCCTATGGGTAAAAGATTCAGTCCTAATTTTGCAAGCATTTATGTAGCGGAATGGGAGGAAAATGCCTTAAGCAAATGTGCAAAGCATCCTCTCGTATATCTCAGATATTTAGATGACATTTTTATTATTTGGGAACATTCAAAAGAAGATTTTGATGATTTTTTAGAAATTTTGAACAATCACAATCCAAATATTAAATTGAAAGCTACTATCAATGAAAATTCTGTTGATTTTCTCGATGTGACCGTGTATAAAGGCAAGCAATTTCAGGCGTCCGGTCATTTAGATTATAAAGTATATTTTAAACCAACTGATTCACATCAATTGTTGCACACAAAATCATTTCATCCTCAACATACATTTAAAGGTATCATCAAATCACAGCTTATTCGTTTCCACCGCAATTCAAGTGATAAGGTAAATTTCAATGAGGCTTGCTCTACTCTATTTGGCGCCCTCAGATCGAGAGGGTACTCGCTGCGCCTTTTGCGTAGCCTGAAATCCCAAACCCTGAAAAAGCTCGAAAGTCCAGCTGAAACCACACATTTCGAACCACTGAAGATTGAACACAACAGACCGTTGCAAAATAGTAGTGGCGCGGTATTTAATTGCAAAAAGCCTCGTTGTAGACTGCATACATTTATGCCTGATCAGAAAGAGGAATTTTCCTCCGAACAAACGAAAAATCATTATCAGATCCGTAACCCCCTCCATTGTGATTCACCAAACATTATTTACCTTATCACTTGTAAGCGATGTCGGAAACAGTATGTTGGTCAAAGTCAAAATCCTTTCCGAGAACGTGCTACTAGACACAAACAGGATATAAAACATAATGCTGATGCCCCAGTAGCACAACATTTTAACCTTCCTGGCCATTCTTTGGACGATTTCTAAATCCACCCAATTGAACAACCACCAATTAAAGACACATTAGAAGAAACGGATGAATTTAGAAAAAAACGTGAAGCTTTTTGGATCAATACGCTTCAAACCCTCTGGCCATTTGGTATGAACATATCAGAGGGCGAATGCAAAAGGAGGTCCATCATTCCTTTCACTTTAACGTACAACAGAATGAATATCGGAATAGCAAAAATGTTAAAAGATGAATTCAATTTTACCAATGCTAAATTAAATGAACCTTTGAATCTTCGACCTGTCATCGCCTATAAGAAAAACAAAAGCTTGCGTAACATCCTTGTAAGGACTAAATTAGAGCCCATCAATGAATAACATCAATTATTGCCAGTCAGTTTAACAAGTTCCTAAGCTCATCACTTAGTTTAAATCAATTTTGTGTAATTTTTTGTCATGTTTGAAACCCATCTGGGTTCAGTAAATGAAAACAATTTTTCGGCGGCATATTAAAAGAAAAAAACGTTTCAGTATGAAATGTCTGTGCCAGTGCGATTTTTTAACCTCAAACACACACAGTCTTGTTTTCCCTACATACCGAGGTACCCCATTGTTTGTCCTTTGTGTGGACTAACGGTTTCAACCTCGTTTTGCCGGTACAGTTCTGGGAAAACAACCGAGGTAAAGGGTTTCTTTTGTCTTTTGTACCTCGGTAAGGCAAAACACGCAAACTCTTTTGTCTAATTACCTCGTCAAGTTGGTAAGACAAACCCACACACACACACACACACACACACAGAGACACACAAGCTCAAATATATAGTAGACTAACTGGGATGACCGACTTCGTCCGGGCTACAGAGATCGTCACTGCGCATGCGCAAAGATTGGCTAACACGCCATCACCGACGGTGGCAAATCACTACCCGGTGGAACGTACATACAAATTCTAGGTTTCGTCACAATCGGATTTGTAGTTTTCGAGATCGTCACTGCGCATGCACAAAGATAGGCTGTCACCTCATAGCCGACAGAGGCCAGTTAATTCCCGAGATACAAATCCCAGGTTTCGCTCAGTTCGGGCCAGTAGTTACCGAGATCGTCATAGCGCATACGCGAGGATAGGTCCCCCACTCCAGAGCCGATGGTGGCAAATCACTACCCGATAGACCCTACATACAAACACCAAGTTTTGTGCCGATCGGCCCAGTAGTTTTCGCCATCAATACTGTGCATGCGCGAAGATGGCCCCCACCACAACCCGGGAAGGTTTCAATCTATTCGGACATGTGGGTGGGGGCCATCTTAGCGCATGCGCAGTGACAATCACGAAAACTACTGTGCCGATTGGCTTAAAACCTGAGATTTGTATGTTAGTTCCATCCGGCAGTGTCCCGGGCCACTCAAATTGCTCATGCTCGGCTGTCCATGTAAATCATCCCTGTACGGGGTAGGGCTTTGAGTTTATTTGTCTGGGTCTGTGTGTGTGCCTGTCTGTGGGTTTGCTATAGATTCGAAAACGTCTGGAAATATCGGGACGAAACGTGGCATGCACATGTAGTTTGATCCTGGGAAGATTTCCACCCATTTGACCTCTGGTGGGGGCCCGTCTTCACATATCTGTCTGTCTGCCTGTGTGTTCGCTATAGACTCGAAATCGAATGGGTTGATTGGGGTGGAACTTGGCAGGCGTATATATTCCGGCCCCGGGAAGCTTTTCCACCCATCGGACCCAGGGTGGGGGCCGCTTTCGTGCATGTGCAGTGACAATCTCGGAACTACTTTTGCGATCGGGACAAAACCTGGGATTTGTATGTATGGTCCATCGGATAATCATTTGCCATTATATGGTATGGGGGTAGGAGCTAATCTTTGCGCATGCGCAGTGACAAATACTCATTCGCCATCGTCGTGTGTGTGTACGGTCAATAGGGTAATGATTTGCAGGGGTGGGAGCCAATCTTTGCGCATGCGCAGTGACAATTTCGGGCCCCCATCTAGTCTATCTACATATTTGAGTAATCTTGCTTGTCTATTTGTCTGTCTGTAGGTATAGACTCGAAAACGTCCGGGTTGATCTGGGAAGAAATTTGGCATGGTTCGGGCCCGGGAAGGTTCTACGGTACTCGGACGTGAGGTGGGGGCCCGCCTTCACTCATGCGCAGTGACGATCTCGGAAACTATTTTGCCGATCGGGACGAAACCTGGGATTTGTATATATGGACCATCGGGTAATCATTTGCCATTATAGGGTATGAGGGTGGGGGCTAATCTTTGCGCATGCGCAGTGACAAAAACTCATTCGCCATCGTCGGGTGTGTGTACGGTCAATCGGGTAATGATTTGCAGGGGTGGGAGCCAATCTTTACGCATGCGCATTGACAAAAGCCCGGACGAAGTCGGGCACCGAGCTAGTCTGCTATGTATTTGAGTTCGTTTGTGTGTGTGTCTGTCTGTTCGCTACAGACTCGTAAACGGCTGGGCCGATCGGGAGGAAACTTGGCATGCGTATGTAGTTCGGTCCCAGAGAGTCTTTTCACCCATCGGGCCGGGGTTGGGGGGGGGGACGTCTTCGCGCATGCGCAGTTCTCGGAAACTACTGGGCCGATCGGGACACAAGTTGGGATTTGTATATAGGGACATCAGTAGTGATTTGCCATCGTTGGTTGTGGGGTGGGTGCCTGCCTTCGGGTACGCGTTGTGACGATGTTTGTAGCCCGGACGAAGTCGGGCACCCCGTCTAGCTTGTGTGTGTGTGTGTGTGTGTGTGTGTGTGTGTGTGTGTGTGTGTGTGTGTGTGTGTGTGTGTGTGTGTGTGTGTGTGTGTGTGTGTGTGTGTGTGTATGTGTGTGTGTGTGGGGGGGGGTCTGTCTGTCTGTCTGTCTGTCTGTCTGTCTGTCTGTCTCTCTGTTCGCTATAGACTGAGGACTCGGCCGATCGGAACGAAACTTGGCGTGCGAATGTAGTTTGGCCCCGGAAAGGCTTTCCACCCATCGGACCTGGGGGGGGGGGGGGGCATCTTCGCGCATGCGCAGTGACGTTCTCGGAAACTACTGGGCCGATCCGGACGAAACTTAGGATTTGTATGTAGGGTCCATCGGGAAGTGATTTGCCATCGTCGGGTGTTAGGTGTGTTCCCGTCTTCGTGCATGCGCAGTGACGATCAAGGAAACTACTCGGCAGTTTGGACGAAACGTTGCATTACGTATAATTTTCATCAGGTAGTCTTCTGGGGCACTAAGTTGCGCATGTTCAACACACCTGCCTATTTAATTCGTTCTTGGACGAAGGCGGGCCCCAGCTAGTATATATATATATATATATATATATATATATATATATATATATATATATATATATATATATATATATATATATATATACACTTCATCAAATATTTTATATAACTTCGTCAAATTGCCGTCATGCTCGGAAGTTTACTTCCTTCTAAGCGGCTTTCATTTTTGACTAATACTTATTCCGTTACGTTAAGTGCTGTACCAATGTGTATCGCGTCATGGGAACGTAAAATTTAGCGTCACGCTGATCCTAATTGTTGAATGGGAATTATAAAATTGATCGTGATACGCGTACGTCTTACAGATCGATTTATTATTTGGCAAGTGGCTGCCTAGCTCCTAATCACGAACCCGTCTATAAAATCGCCGATGCATGTCTTCCTTGGGTGGCAACAAGTAAAGATATGTTCCGCATTACACGTTGTTCACCTTCTTTAATTGTAAATTATGGACAAACAAGACCGTATCATATCTTCCTAAGGTGGTAACGAGTGGAGATATATTCCGCGTTATCTTGCGCATTTTTTTGTTCTCAGCCTTAGAATTAGAAACATTCAATCATTTATCTCAACCTCGCCCTGGTAACAGAGGCAGAAGCGAGTTCGCATGCAGTATTCACACATTCAGCCATTCCTTGACCCGAATTGTTTACACGCGTTGTTCTCCATATTCAAGTGTATTGCTTATAAAACCACTGTATCATATCTCCGTTGGGTGGTAAAGATATGTTCCCCGTTTCATGTTGTTCCCCGTATCCGAGTCTATTACGCGCAAAATAACCGTATCATATCTTCCTTGGGTGGCAACAAGTAAAGATATGTTCCGCGTTATTACGTAAAAAACAAATATGAATTAGACACTATTTCTAAAACCTCGCCCTGGTAACAGAGGCAGAGGCAAGTAACTTCGTATACCGTATTCACACATCCAACCACTCCGCGCGCCTCCATATCTCCGCCCCAGTACCCAAACCGCGTCAATCAGACATCAATACCGCTGATGGAAAATATAATTTTTTATACCCTCCTTGCGTAGTAATAACCCCCCCCCCCCACCCCGCCCGATCCTTCCAGGGTGTGTAAATGTCTTGTCCCAACCCACTATTGCAGCATATATATGCCCTCCACCACTGATCTAAGTGCAGTCCCTCCTATAATGTCTACACTGACAATCGTAGGCTAGGGTTCCATACCCCCCCCCCCCCCCCACACACACACACACACCACATACACATGATGTACGCACTGACATGTACCAAATGATCATAATCTCGCAACATATACACGCTATGTCCAACACCAATGCGTGCGTGTTTAGGTGTAATTGCTCTGTACACTAATTTTTGTCCGCCCCCCCCCCCCCCCCCCCCCCGGTTCAGCAAGTTTATAATTGAGAATATAATTGAAGTTTATAATTGAACCCAATGGGCTCAATAGACAAGAATAATTCCAAATATTCTCAATTATAAACTTGCTGAACCGGGGGGGGGGGGGGGGGCGGACAAAAATTAGTGTACAGAGCAATTACACCTAAACACGCACGCATTGGTGTTGGACATAGCGTGTATATGTTGCGAGATTATGATCATTTGGTACATGTCAGTGCGTACATCATGTGTATGTGGTGTGTGTGTGTGTGTGGGGGGGGGGGGGGTATGGAACCCTAGCCTACGATTGTCAGTGTAGACATTATAGGAGGGACTGCACTTAGATCAGTGGTGGAGGGCATATATATGCTGCAATAGTGGGTTGGGACAAGACATTTACACACCCTGGAAGGATCGGGCGGGGTGGGGGGGGGGGGGGTTATTACTACGCAAGGAGGGTATAAAAAATTATATTTTCCATCAGCGGTATTGATGTCTGATTGACGCGGTTTGGGTACTGGGGCGGAGATATGGAGGCGCGCGGAGTGGTTGGATGTGTGAATACGGTATACGAAGTTACTTGCCTCTGCCTCTGTTACCAGGGCGAGGTTTTAGAAATAGTGTCTAATTCATATTTGTTTTTTACGTAATAACGCGGAACATATCTTTACTTGTTGCCACCCAAGGAAGATATGATACGGTTATTTTGCGCGTAATAGACTCGGATACGGGGAACAACATGAAACGGGGAACATATCTTTACCACCCAACGGAGATATGATACAGTGGTTTTATAAGCAATACACTTGAATATGGAGAACAACGCGTGTAAACAATTCGGGTCAAGGAATGGCTGAATGTGTGAATACTGCATGCGAACTCGCTTCTGCCTCTGTTACCAGGGCGAGGTTGAGATAAATCATTGAATGTTTCTAATTCTAAGGCTGAGAACAAAAAAATGCGCGAGATAACGCGGAATATATCTCCACTCGTTACCACCTTAGGAAGATATGATACGGTCTTGTTTGTCCATAATTTACAATTAAAGAAGGTGAACAACGTGTAATGCGGAACATATCTTTACTTGTTGCCACCCAAGGAAGACATGCATCGGCGATTTTATAGACGGGTTCGTGATTAGGAGCTAGGCAGCCACTTGCCAAATAATAAATCGATCTGTAAGACGTACGCGTATCACGATCAATTTTATAATTCCCATTCAACAATTAGGATCAGCGTGACGCTAAATTTTACGTTCCCATGACGCGATACACATTGGTACGGCACTTAACGTAACGGAATAAGTATTAGTCAAAAATGAAAGCCGCTTAGAAGGAAGTAAACTTCCGAGCATGACGGCAATTTGACGAAGTTATATATATATATATATATATATATATATATATATATATATATATATATATATATATATATATATATATATATATATAAAATATAACTTCGTCAATTTGCCGTCATGCTCGGAAGTTTACTTCCTTCTAAGCGGCTTTCATTTTTGACTAATTCTTATTAAAAAGCCGCTTAGAAGGAAGTAAACTTCCGAGCATGACGGCAAATTGACGAAGTTATATAAAATATTTGATGAAGTGTATAAAAAATATAGATAGATATACTATATGGAGTGCCCGACTTTGTCTGGATTGAGTTCAGTTGGATTGTATGGAAGCAAACATGTGCCACATATACAAAAAAATGCCTGATACTAAGTCCAAATTGGGAGATAATAACTCATGATTAGGAGTTACTAAGTCCCAATTAAGAAATAATAACTCCTAGTTAGGACATATGATCTCTAACTTGGGAGATAATGACTTCTACTGAGGAGTAATTATGTCCTAATTAGGGGACAGTACTTCTAATTAGGACCTAGTATCTCCGATTTAGGAGATAATAAGCCCCAACTAGGAGAAAATAAGTTCTTATTAAGGGATAATAGCCCTAATTGAGAGACAATAACTCCTAATTAGGACATAGTATCTCCTGATTAGGACATAATGGGATATGTTAGTCCCTAATCTTCTCAAACACAGTTTGTTGGTGTCCTGTTGGCGCTGTCCTCTGCTTGTTACCTTAACACCACCCGCCAGGCATTCTATATGAAACTTGCCGCTTACATTTGTACCTCTGAAATAAATTATCCCTCCCCTAAAAATAGCTAAAATAAAATCATATTGGAAGCGCTCTGTTTCCATTCTATCTTTCGCTGTACAAACATTGGCTAGGCGAATTCTCGTGACTCCGGGCTGACTTCAAACACCAGAGCCGACTTCTCCTGACCTCGGGACAGACATCTTACGCCAGTATCAACTTCTCCTCACCTCGCAAGGCCGACTTTTGCGAGCGACTTCTTTGAAATCAATTTCTCCAGTTCCCCGGACCAACTTCTTCAGGCCGACATCTTTTATTAGGATGGGGGTTTTAAGATACAGCTTTTTAGGGCTGACCGTAGTAATGGTTTGAATTCCCTATTGGCATCACGAAGTCGCTTTACTACCTACACCCCAGTTTAGTACAGGGGGTATGTACTAGACACAATTCAAGTACATAAGAGTACGTTCCGGTAGTGTAGTAGTGCTATAAAAAGCCCGACCTCGCCTTATTTTCCTAACTTTGATGAAATGATGTCCGCAATATTGGTTTCCCTGGTAACCGCATTTCACACTGTGACCTAAAGGTCGGTACTAGTATAGGCGAATGTTTTCAGGCCCCGTCCCATTAACTTCGACCACATTCAATTACCCCAAAGAGCTCAAAATTGGTTATTTGTCAAAGAAAAACCTACCTCCTCTTTCTCTCATTTGATAACTTTTAGGCTGAACATGGTTGCGAACCAAGATATAATTGTTTGTCAAATACAGGAGTACCGTATATAGTATTGCTTAATTCAATGGTGGTATAATAAACCCATAAGAGACACAAGTACAAATAATCCCCTTTCACCCCCCTTCCTCCGGCTCTTTTTTGATGAAGAGCCACTGTTTCAAAGTTTCCTTTATAATAATGTTTAACTTGGCGGTACTATAACCAAGTGATAACGCGCCAATGCAAATAATATCACTGCCCCTCCCTCTCAAATGAGTCAAAAAGACGGTCTGTCTTTTTTCCAGCATTTGAATTGCTACAAAATTTCTAATTTGGGTATTTATCCAGTCACTGTTGTCAGTAACCCCAATTCCAACGCCCTATGTTAGCGCCCCATTGCTAAACATCAGGCAGGCCCCTGGCGGCCCAAAATGAGTCTGTGGAAGCTATTAGGATGTGCGCACAATGCTCTCTTTTTCATACTACTCTTTGACTCATTTCGCTATTTTGGTGTCGCAGCGCCCCATTTCAACTATTTGTATCTATACTCTCCCAAAAAAGAAAGTGTGCATGCTAAAAAATAACACTAAAAAAGATATATATCATTTTCATTCATGGAAATTTTATTCAATCACAGATGAATCAATTTGTGATCAACACGAGAAATTTCATTACGCTACGACGAATACTCTTGGTGCCATGGAGAGTCAAAGACACGACACTAAGGGTCAAACACAAAAGTCACACACTCAATATCTGGTATGACCTCCGTCTGCATCGACTACTGCTGTGCATCTACGCCTCATGGAAGCGAACAAGTTAGCATGGAAGTGTTGTGGGATGTTGTTCCATATTCTGATAAGCTGTCTTTGGAGTTCCACAAGCGTTGACGGTGCATGGGGAAGCCGGCGTAGCTGACGTTTCATTTCGTCCCATACGTGCTCAATGGGTGAGATATCGGGCGAATTTGCGGGCCAGGAAAGAACATCTACTTGTTGTTGCTGCAGATACTGTTGAACAACACGAGCTGCGTGGGGTCGGGCGTTGTCCTGCTGTAGAATGACGCCGGGGCCGTGACGTTGCAGAAATGGGACAACAACAGGTGTAAGCACTTCATCACTATATCTGGCTGCATTGAGATTGCCATCAATAATGACCAGCTCAGTTATGTTACGGGCAGTGATGCCACCCCACACCATGAGGGACCCTCCCCATAACGGTTTCGCTCCACGACACATGGATCTGCGTAGCGTTCGTTTCGACGTCTGTACACTCTCTGGCGGCCATCTGATGATGAAAGATGGAAACGACATTCATCTGTGAATAAAACACGTCGCCACCAGGGTAAGGGATGCCTGAGATGTTGTCTACACCACTGCAGTCGAGCACGACGATGACGTAACGTCAAAATCGGACGAATTGCAGGTCTTCGAGGACGTAAGCCATATTCTCTCAGCCGGTTGATTACTGTTTGAGGATGTATCCGTCTCAGGTTAGGGATGTTCCTGGCTGTCGTCGTTGCCGTTTGTTGCCGGTTCCGGAGATGGACGACACGGATATACCGATCTTGTGCAGTGGTGGTAACTCGGGGTCTCCCGGAGCGGGGTCGGTCTCGAACGTCATCATGTTGTGCATGTCGATGGTCTAGCCTGTCTACAGTGTTACGGTGGCAGTTCAAATGCTGGGCAACCTCTCTGTGTGTTCTGACTGCTCTAATCATACCCAGGGCAAGGAGACGTTGATTCATTGTCAATCTTGGCATGCACTGCTGCGTGAATTTTCAGACTCTCCACGTGCAAAACATGCCTTTTCACAAACGTGCAGCACGTCATTTAACGTTAATGCAATTTTAACGGGGAAAGCTGTTTTTGTGTTCAATATAACTTATTCATGAACAGGTTAACACTCTTTACACCTACGAAATTATTTTTTTGGAGTTTGATCAATTTCTGCAATGCACACTTTCTTTTTTGGGCGAGTATATGTCCTAATTTTAGCACCTCCTTTTAGCGAGGGATTTATAAGCGTCAGGCTTTTTGGTGTCCGCAACTGAGTCCATGAGACTGATGAAAATTAGCGCGATGTTCTATTTTTCATACGTCTCAAAATGGGGGGTATGAAAATGAAAGCATCGCGCCCATTTTCATAGCTTTCACAAACGCATTTTGGGTGTCAAAGTTAAGGAAACGGGACCTAAAAACATTACCTCGTACTATAATACAAACCTTTGGGCTACAAAGGGAAATAAGGTACTGTAGTGAACCCATACGACGGGCAACGAAGTCAAAGTAGGTAAAATAGGATCATAGGTATACGAGTAATTGCTTTTTTCCGGGGGAGAGGCCAGTGGGATGGGGTCTTTGCTTTTAATGCCCTATGTATAGAGTTGTCTGTACCAATCCTGACTCGCCGAAGACCTTCTGTGTATACCTGTGTCTGCCACAGTAGATAGAATTTCTCGAGATATTTGAACTATTGGCGCCATCCTACGACCTAAAAGTAAAAGTGAAGGAGGTGGGCTACTCCGGCCATATTTCTCAACTCCAGGGGAGAGGGGACAAACTTGCCCAAAGCAATACAAGGGGTTGGCAACGAGGGTGTAGGCCTTAGGCTTTTGTCGTTGATGTTCTTTATATAGAACTGCCCAGTCGTCGTAGGCCACCTATGTAAACTCATACCCAACCCAACAAAATAGCCCCCCGGACCACTTATATTTTTCCAGACTTATGCACCTACACCTATTTCTGTAGATTTCTATACAGAGTCTCCCAGACAGCCCAAGCCATTACTACAGTCGTCAGTGCCAGATATTAAAAGGTACTCCTCGACCATTTCTATGAATTTAATCCACACATCAATACCCATATCCCTAGAAAAGTTCTATGTATATAGAAGCGATTACCAATACTGGCGCGCTATAGGCCTCCCGCATGTATTCACACATCAATACCCATATCCCTAGAGAAGTTCTATGTATATAGAAGCGATTACCAATACTGGCGCGCTATAGGCCTCCCGCATGTATTCATACTAGAGTCTAAAATTGGGACCCTCTTATGACGTCATAACGTCGGCGCCGTCAGAACGTTTCCAAATTCCGTTCGCATTCTAGAACGTTTTTGTGAACATGTCCTGTGGGACAAACGTGTTCTGTTGACACCCGTGTTACTACTCGCGTCTATCGTGAAAGGATGGCCGAGTGAATACAGAAGATCTACCCCCCCCCCCCCCCACCCCTTTCACCCATTCCAGAAGACGTCGGTCTGAAAAAATCGGTCCCAGAGAAGTCGCACCGGACAAATTGGCCCGCACTTGTCGTCTCGAGAGGTCAGGAGAAGTCGGTCCTGGAGTTAGAAGTTTGCCCGAGGTCAGAACTCGACTCTGAGAATGTCAGACTGAGGTAAGGAGGAGTCAGTCTGGAGTCATAAGTCACCCCGCCAAAATTTATACTTCGAAAGAAATAAATGGGAACAGGGTGTTTCTAATATAATTTTATTTTTACTACTTTTCACGGGGATGGATTGAGGTGGGGTGGGGGTGATCATTTATCTTAGAGATACAAAATGAAAACAGCAAATTTTATAACGAATGCCTGGCGGCTGGTGTTTCTGTAACAAATTGCGGACCGCGCCGAAACGACACCAACAAATTGTGTTTGAAGGGAAGATTCGGGAATTATATACCAAATTATCTCCTAATTAGGATTTACGGTGTCTTAATTAGGAGTTAGTATCTCCTAATTATGACTATTATATCCTAATTAGTAGTTATTATCTGCTAATTAGGAGATACTAAGATGTAATTAGGGCATAGTATCTCCTAATTAGTAGTTAATAAGTCCTAATTAGGAGTTATTATCTCTTAATTAGGAGGTATCGTCTTCTAATTAGGACATATCTCCTAATTAGGACTTATCTCCCAATTAGGACATATTATCTCCTAATTAGGGCTAATTATTTCCTAAATAGGAGTTATTATTTCCTAATTATGACTTAGTATCTCTCAATCACGAGTTATTATCTCGGTATCTCTAAATTAGGACATATAGTATCATTCATTTTTTTAGATGTGGCACTAATACGCTTCCATTTTATTCAGTTTGGTTAAAACAAAGAATACTGAAGACGCCGGTGTTCTGTTTCTTATTTTGCAATATCTTCTGAAGAAAAAAACATGATCATGTGCGCGGGAACATTAAAGGTTACAAGTTTATGAAAGAACTGTTTGCCTTTTCCAGTTGCTAAATAATACAATTGAAACTTTCACTTTTCGCTCACAGAATTTGAGTTCCCATCCCCTACTGGTAAACGCTCGTTGAGCTTTTAGTGTTCCGGGATGGAAAATAATTTAAAAAAAAACACATTTCTGCCAAATTAATAAATGTTTCATTTTGTGCTTTCAAAACATACTCTATGACTTTAACTGGAATGAGCTCGGCGAGCACGTTACAATGACAGCCCAACCACCCCCCCCCCCCCCCCCCACACACACACCACCCCTGCCCATCGCTGTGTAAGTCTCTTTTCGACGGGATTTTCCTACATGTGCCAACGACGTTTAATTTGAAAGCGTGCGTGCATAATTATGTACGTATTACTCACCTGTATTGAATATTCGTCTTCAGATTAAATACCGCAATAAAAGCTTCTCTTCAAAAGGGAAAAATAATCTTCTCTTTACAAGAAAAATAGCGCAAAGATGCAGTTTCAGTTATAAAAAAAGAGCCCACTAAAAAGCAAAATTGCAAAAATGTCATTATTATGGTTTTGCTACAGGTGTGTCTTTTTTTAATGATAGAAATCGACAACTTCGCGTATCTTTACCATTTCGACATGATAGAAGTCGACAACTTTGATTTTCCCCCAAAGGACCTGCACCTCAACATCAAAGAATAGCACAGGGAATCCGGTCTGTTAGAAATCTTATGTTATCAAAATTACAAAGAATTAACCTATGAAACTTTGGGCAGAGAGTTCCGTTTCGTCGATCTGAAAATCTTTGATCTAAGTCCCTGCCAATTCACACCCTTCTCAACTGAACGAAAAAGGGTGAATCTGAAATGAAACTGCCAAAACATAGTATCGTCAAAACCTTTTGTAACGCTTGGGAAATGCCAAGGTTGATTAATTTTGGTTAAGCACTTAAACAGGCAGAGTCATGGAGTGCTGGAGAGTGTCACGGGGATGAAGCCGGGGAGAACTATCAGACAGAGACGAGTCACTGTCAAACTGTTTAAGTTACTAATCCCACTGAAGTATTGGGTTAGCATTGGTTAAATGTACGGACATACTCAATGAGCGACATGCCTTATCACACAACGACATACTTGAATATAAAATACACAATATGTAATCATAAATAGAAATCCCACAAAAACTTTTTAAAACGACTTGACACCCCACCCACATATGCCCATAGTACTGGCTAAAAGACGAACGGATAGACCAAATATATTCCTGTCATGGTAATCTCAACAAAGAGAGCTCAACCTAAAATAAAAAGATGAAGATGAAAATCTGATCATTTCGTGTGGACATCTGAAATGAAATGGTTTGTTCAAAATTTTCAAAGTCTAACAGTTTTTGAAAATGTTACTACAAAAGTGGTAAAAAAGTTCCTACAAAAGTGGTGACTGTTTTTACTGACAAAAGTGGGCAATGGTTACTACAAAAGTGGAGACCTCATTTTACTACAAAAGTGGGCGACGTTACTACAAAAGTGGTGAGCTACCACAAAAGTGGGCGTTTTCTACTACAAAAGTGGTGAGCTACTACAAAAGTGGACAGTTACTACAAAAGTGGGCGTAACACACGTGGACTGAGGTGAGAGTAGATGCATTACTATACCATCGGCGCGCAGCGCGCCAACGGGTTTGTACTGTCAGTTTACCACTGGCGCGGCACGCGCCGACGAGTACTTAAAAAGTGTTTCTATCTGTACAGATTATGGAATCACGAGCTTTTATTGACGTTTACGTATACGCTATTATCACTATCATAGGGTGATATGTGTTGCACATCGTGACCATTGTACGTCAGTTAACATTATTATAACGCTAGTAAGTCATATTGGAATAAATTGAAATGGTCACACGACCGTACTGAATGGAATGTTTTTGTGTGATGACAGGGACCAAAAGTAAGTCCCATTCTAATCGAAAATTGTTACATTGTTTTTGCTCACCTGGATTTCACACAGGATACCTATTGTTATGGCAATTTGTCCCTTGTCATCCGTTCGTCCTCCGTACACTCAAATAATCTCTGGCACTGGCTACTGGCTATCTTTGTGATCAGGATATCGGCCTATGAGGGTCATTATAGCGTAAACGTAAATAAAAGCTCGTGCAGCGATCACGTGTACAGACAAAACACCTTTTTATGTTGCACCCGTAAAAACAAATTTTGTTGAACCCTTTCAGAACTGAAACAGGGTTTTGGAAGTAAAACTTGCCAGAAATACGCCCCTTCCATTGAATATTGGGCCCTTAACTTTTCGAAACTATGTCAATAAACAAACTATTTATACCGACACCTAAAACAGTTGGAACAGCCGGCGATAACAATAGTTTACCGATGAAAATGGCTAATTTTAAGAGATATGAAATTAAGCAACTTACCGTCATACGTTTCCCCCTCGACTCTAGCATAAATTGAACATTTTTGAGTACATTTCCGTCCATATACAGTGGAATGTAGCATCCTCACTGGGGTTAGATTCATCATTCAAGTTTGTTCAAACTAGTTCCCACCACTCAGACCTTCAGTCATTTTAACTTTTTCACCTTTATTACACAATACTTTGTGGACATTGGTAATTTTCTTTTCACATGAAGTATTTCTAATAACAAAATGTTCTGATGGGAACACTTCGATGTTTTTAGCTAACCGAAGGGAGCTTAACTTATCACTTGCCGTCCGGCGTTGTCCGTCGTGAACTTTACGTTATCGACTTCTTCTCCCAAACTGGGTAAGAATCAAGTTTGTTCAAATCGAGTTCCTGGGTTTATATTTGGGCTCCCTATGAGAGCCTGAATTTTAACTTAGTGAAATATGAGGAAATTTCTTTAAAAATCTTCTTCAGATCCACCAGTCAGAATGCATTCATACTTGGTATACAACATCTTGAGGTGGATCAGTTTCAGGTTTGTTCAAAGTGCTTACCTGGGTAAATTTTTGGGCTCCTTATGGGAGCCCGAATATCAACTTAGTGCAATATAGGGAATTTTATTTTTAAATCCTCTTCTTTAGATCCTGTAGTCAGAATGCTTTCATATTTGGTACACAACGTCTCTAGGAGGGTCCGATTCAAGTTTGTTCAAATCTGGTCTATGGGTTGATATTTGGCTTTCTATGGGAGCCCGAATTTTAACTTAGTGCAATATGAGGAAATTTCTTTTAAAAGTCTTCCTCTTCAGATCCACCAATCAGAATATTTTCTTATTTGGTATACAACATCTCTAGGTGGGTCGGATTCAAGTTTGTTCAAATCGGGTCCCTGGGTTAATATTTTGGCTCCCTATTTGAGCCCAAAGACTAACTTAATGCAATGTGAGGACATTTCTTTAAAAACACCCTTGTTCAGATCCACCAGTCAGAATTCTTTCATATTTGGTATATACAGCTGTAACATCTCACGATGGATCAGATTCAAGTTTGTTCAGTTTGAGTCCCTGGCTTATTATATGGGCTCTCTATGGGCAGGTTTGGGGGAGGGAGGGGGGGGGGGGGCACGGGTGCATGTTAGGTTCAGGTTTGTACAAATCCATTTCCATAAAATTTGCCTTTGCATGGCTTCATTCCTTTGTAGTGTTGATGAAACCATGTCTAACTGAATGTGACCCCAAACACTTCTTTGGACCACTTTGGCCGGTGAGCGATTAAGGTCCCCTCGGGGCCTCTTGTGTAGTGATTCTTCTCTCAAACCACTGCCCCAGCCAGCGGGATAAAAAGTTAAAATAAATAATTAGTGATGACAAAATATTATTAAAACATTCTTACATCTCTTTGTAGAATCAATAGGCCTTTTTCAGGTGATTGCATTGTGTACCTTGGAGCCCTTTATTTGACAAATCTCACTGAGCTCTGTTATACAAGACTCAATAAGTTAAATTCCCAGTTGCATTATGGGACATATTTTCTGCTTGAATTTTAATATTTTGGCATCTGTTTGTAGAGGCTTGAAGATGCTTGAGGTTTAAAACTGAAACTCCACTTCTCTAACAGCGCTTCAGAATCAGAGTTTCTTTGTATTTATTTGATTAATTTAGGTCAGAATACGTTCTTACAAGTTGAGGTATCCATTGAGATTATACATGTACCTAACACAAATCTTTGGTAAGCTCTCTGTAAGAGCTCTCTGTAAAAGCTTCTCAAGGAGGGGTTCTTAACGGGTATCTATACAAACACTAGAGACAATAAAATTAATTTTTGGAAAGATGCTGAAAAGAGCCTGGAATTTCTAAAGAATAGCGTGTGAAAGCGTTTTGCCCCACAGTGTTTACAAGGGAAAAAACACATCTGCGAATGGAAGTGATGGATAGCATAGTGGCCGGGATCTTTGAAAGTATGTACTGGGTATAGGGAAGAACCAGAAAGTTACATGTATGGATATACCAGAAAGTTACATGTATGGATATTCTCCAGAGTTTTAATCATTGTGCCACCACAGTGCGTGAGCTTGAACAATAAAGCAAAATGTGGTCCAATACAGTACATGAATAGAAGAGTGTATTAAAACTAAACCACTCACGGAGAGGAATTTCCACGCAAACACTTCGATAATGCATAATAATTCCAATCAAAGTTTCAGCCAATGGACCACCAGGTAAAACCCGGAGGTCCGTTGACTGGAACTTTGCTTGGCATCCTTATGCTTGTTTATACAATGAGTTTTGTCTGGGTAGAAACCCCACTCTGCGGGTGTTTAGTGGCAATCCACTTCACGTACTACGGCTAGTACCCTTGATGTGTTCTTTCTGAAGACTATGTAGGATCTAAGGACTAGATGCCAGAAAGCTAGTGGACCAAGAACTAGGAGCCACGACACTCTGGAGCTTTGATGTGATGTCAAGATGGGAGCTATCAAATTTTTCTGAATTTCGTTGAAAAACATGCCTGCTGGCGACCATCTTGGATTTGGCTTATAAATGTTGCCAACAATTCCAATAGCACAACCTACAAGTCGCACCTCTCACCCGATCTTTTTCAAATTTCGTACATAGCTTTTGGCGTAATGTCTGGATGGGAGCTATCGAATGTTTCCAAATTTTGAAAGGTAACCAAGGCTGCCGCCGGCCAAATAGGATTTGGCAAAACGTTATGAATAATTCACAATAGCACGCCCTGCAGTCCTTACTCGTCACCCGATCTTTTTCAAAAATCATACGCGGCTTTGGGATGTTGTCTAGATGGAAGTTATGGAATTTTTCCCAATTTTGTTGGAAAAACATAGCCGCAGGTGCAAGTCTGGAAATAAGCAGACAGTCATTAGCAGAATGAGGTCCCCAGAGGGTGAAATTGGTGATGCTACCCTGCACAGCAGGGTAGCATCACTAAATTTACCCTCTGTGAACCTCAGCCTGAATTCTTCGGTCCAAACAGAAAAGGGAACCCAAAGGATGTAGTGGGAGTATTCTAGCCCACTGTATGGGATAGCATCATCAAATTCACCCTCTGGGGACCTCCATCTGCAAGTCTCAGATTGCTTATTTTCAGGCTTGCCCTGGTGGCGATCTTTGATTTGGCATATAAATTGTCAGCAATTCTATTAGCACACACTACAGTTCACATCACTCACCCAATCTTTTTCAAATTTCATATGTAGTTTTGGTGTGATGTCTAGATGGGAGCTATCAAACCTAACTGAATTTCTTTGAAAAACATAACCGCCATTGGCCGTCTTGGTTTTGGCAAACAAATATTGTCAAGAATTCCATTAGCACACCCTAAAGGCCGTGCCGCTCATTCGATATTTTTCAAATTTTATATGTAGCTTTGGCGTGATGTCTGCATGACATATACGGAATTTTTCTGAATTTCGTTAAAAATATGGCCTCCTATTGCCATCTTGGACTTGGCATATAAATTGCCAACAATTCCATTAGCACACCCTACAGACCGCATCTTTCATCCGATCTTTTTCAAATTTCATATGCAGCTTTGGTGTGATATCTAGATGGGAGTTATAGAATTTGGAGTGGCCATATAAATTGTCAACAATTCCATTAGCGTCCCATGCAGGCCGCACCTCTCACCCTTTTTCAGATTTTATATGTAGTGTTGGTGTGATGTCTAAATGGGGGCTACCAATTTTTTTTCCTGAATTTCGTTAAAAATTGTGGTCACCAGCGGCCATCATGGATTTTGCATAAAAATTGTCGACAATTCCATTAGCCACTCTACAGACCACATCCCTCGCCCGATCTGTTACTGATTTCATATGTAGCTTTGGTGTGGTGTCTTGTGTGGAAACTTGAACGAATAACGTGGTATTACTGAAATTTGATATCTAGTTCAGACCCTCACGGTAAGAGCTGAGGTTGAGCTGAAGTGTCATTGACATTTTCATTATATTTACAGTTTTTTACTGCATATTTCTTTGGGTCGCAATACACTGTTTTTGTGCAAACATCACCTCTACTGGTTTGCGTTCTAACTTTAATGGAGGATAAAAGTTCCCTGATTTATCCGATTGGCGGAAAATGAACTAAGGTTGTAAGTGTGAATAAAATGTTAAAGTGCATGTTTTGAAAAAAATAAAAAAAGTTTGGTGATAACTATGTTCTAAAAAGTGTGAGAGAAGATAAAAATTGGGTTTAGATAGATAAAAGTGTGTTTATTTTATTCAGTGCGAAACTGGGCGGGAGTACAGGAATCACCAAGTTTGAAGGCAAAAGTCTCCTGGCGACCTATAATATTTTCATGAGGTGATAAACTAACTGGATATAGAGTTGTGTTTTTTTGCCAAAATCAGCTCGATGAGGTCCGGAGTGGGAGGAGGAAGGCGGGAAGGGGAGAGAGGCCCGGAGAGGGAGAGAGATTTGTACTGTCGCCAGTGGAAGAAAACAGTGTATTGTTCCCTTTGGAGTCACATTATTAAAGAGTTATTTCCCTTGGACTAATACTCTTCAAATTTGACTTGAACCCCCCCCCCCCCCCCCCCTTCCCATCTTCAAATATACCAGTTAATTACTTGTTCATTTAGTTTTATTCATCTTTATCATTTGGGTGTTTTTTTTTCTTTTATCCTGTGGATTTACGGACCTGGGAATCAAATTTGAAAGAAAGGCAGCCTTAGCCTTCATAAAGCCATTGTTTCACGTGACACCAAGGTAATACTTTTTTAATCTTACCAAATTAATTCCAACATTAACTATATTCCATCCAACTTATTAGTGAAGTAAGTTTTCCTTTGATGTTTGTAGTTACTTTAGTTTGTGTGTTTGTTTTTAAATAATCTAAAGACAATAACAACATGTTGTCCAATCTTAGTAGAAATCCCCCTATAGCTTAAACATGACATGCTTTACCTCTATAGCTTATGTATGGCGTGCTTTACCTCTATGGAATGTGTGTGTACAGTAGAAATCCCTCTATAGCTCATGTATGGCGTGCTTTACCTCTATGGAATGTGTGTGTACAGTAGAAATCCCTCTATAGCTTATGTATGGCGTGCTTTACCTCTATGGAATGTGTGTGTACAGTAGAAATCCCTCTATAGCTTATGTATGGCGTGCTTTAACTCTATGGAATGTGTGTGTACAGTAGAAATCCCTCTATAGCTTATGTATGGCGTGCTTTAACTCTGTGGAATGTGTGTGTACAGTAGAAATCCCTCTATAGCTCATGTATGGCGTGCTTTACCTCTACGGAATGTGTGTGTACAGTAGAAATCCCTCGATAGCTTATGTATGGCGTGCTTTACTTCAGTGGAATGTGTGTGTACATATTTGTTTGTTTTGTCTCAACTCAAATTAAGCAGGAATTCAACCCTGTGAAAGGAGAGGCCGTTGTTACAGTCAGAAACACTATACGTCATAGTATCATTAAGTATTACGGCTTCTAGGTGAATGTGTGGGGTAGACGGTAGACCAATCAATATTTTCATCCTTGTGGATGCACGATGAAAATATTAATTGGTCCACCCCAAATAATGAATATGGACTCCTCTAATTGCTGCCATTGAACAGACATGGAAGATACCACCAGGGTTCAAAGGGTTAAGTTGTTAAGTGTATGATGTTTTTTGTATTTACTTTTTATTTTTTTGTGGGAATAGCATAGTGGACAATTATGAGAGGATCAAAATACGGAGCAAGGTATGGAGGCAAACGTTAATCGATTCACAAGTCACCTATTTCCTTTCGTATATTAACACGAATATGTAAACACCTATGTTTTTATATCAATGCATATCGAATGATGAACTTTCGAAATGATAGCTCAGTTCACTTTGCAATGCAACGAAAATACGCAACATGATTCCTACTATACGCAATCATATTTCAGTGTGTTCTTAATCTAAAGTTTATTTTCAACTCGGACTAACAATATTATTAATAACAGAGGGGGGAGGGGATTTATCAGGGTTTTTTAAAAATCTGATTTCAGTTTTATTATAGACGTCTACAAACTTTTTATCTAAATTTATATGAAATTGGTCCTTCAGACGGACAGAGGATTTTCATGTCAATTCAAAGAAATAAAATACAACTAAAGCTTTATTTGTACAGAATATCTGTTATATGGGGATGTTGCACTTAACTTTCCTCCATGCAAACATGAATTTATTATTTTTTATCTGGTATCAATCACACCCCTGTAATAATCTCACAATTTTACCTTTAACTCAAATTTAGCCTATTATTAATAATATTGTTGTTTATTATATGACAACCTGTGAATTATCACAAATTATCTAGAAGATATTTTTTTGATATTCATCACTCCAAAGATATCGAGAAATATCCCTCGGTAGCTTCAAAAATGACGTTACGCTTCGGCACTTGACGTCGCCTTGAAGGAACGATCAGCTGATCTTTGTTATTATTTTGAAACGTACGCATATGGCGTCGAATTGGGCTGAATATTCTGCAATAAAATGTCTCGTAGCATATAATAAAAAGAAAATTTACTCTATTTTAGTCGGTATCAGTCATTATCTCATGAGTGTGGACCTGAAAGTTTTATTTTTCACGAGCGCTAATATTTTCAGGTCCTCACGATGAATTTTTTTAGTAGCTTCCTAAAAATAATATTTTTAGGACCTCACGATTATTTTTTCAGAAGCTTCCTAAATGACGTTACGCTTCGGTGCATGACATCGCCTCGAACGTTGCCTTGAAGGAACGGTCGACAGATCTTTGTTATTGTTTTGAAACTTATTGTAGTCGCATTAGGCTGAATATTGCTGTCAGGTCACACTCATGAGATAATTCCCATTTTCTCTAAAACAGTTTAGATAACGGCTATTCATGCTTGCTATAAAAGTTAATTGTAACACAAATGATTCTGGTTTTTGCCCCCCATTTGGATGACCTCGCGTATGGCCCCGGAAGTGACGTCATGTCACGTGACCTAGTGGCTCCATGTTTGATTTTCGTGGTAGCCCGCTCGAGCGAACATGTAGAGATGTCATTACCAAGTGATATGCTGTTGCGCATGCGTAGCACGTGTTGATAGTTGATACATGTTTCCGTCGTCCATTTTGAAAACTGGGGGCCGCCTTCTTGGTTTCTATGGTAGCATGTGTTTGCTATAAGCCTGAAAGGCCTACAGTCAGTACGGGTATGTTCAGAGGGAGTTTTCGCTAGAACTAGAGTAAACCTAATTACCACAAACAACCCGGCAATCCCTTGGAGTCACCAAAAACCACCTAAAACTACTGAACCGGACTTGGAAAAGCCCCGTTTTAGGTATATAAGAGCTGCACGTAGTGCCAGGGATTCTCCTGCCATATTGGGGAAAGGGTCCGGTGCGCCATGAAAGCTCCAAAAGAGAATTTGTTTGGAAGAAAACGCACAATAAATAAGAATTGTTACCTTTATAAATTGCTCTTATACTAATTAAATGATGAAGATATTTATGTACACATCGACAGTCTCCATTCTGTGGCTTTGTAGTTGTGTCTAGACAAGTCTTAGTTGTCTATGTAGGCCTATGTAGTTGTATCTATGTAGGCCTATGTAGTTTTGTCTATGTAGGCCTATGTAGTTGTATCTGTGTAGGCCTATGTAGTTTTGTCTATGTAGGCCTATGTAGTTGTATCTATGTAGTCCTATGTAGTTTTGTCTATGTAGACCTACGTAGTTGTATCTATGTAGGCCTATGTAGTTGTGTCTATGTAGGCCTATGTAGTTGTATCTATGTAGGCCTATGTAGTTTTGTCTATGTAGGCCTATGTAGTTGTATCTATGTAGGCCTATGTAGTTTTGTCTATGTAGGCCTATGTGGTTGTATCTATGTAGGCCTATGTAGTTGTGTCTATGTAGGCCTATGTAGTTGTATCTATGTAGGCCTATGTAGTGTTGTCTATGTAGGCCTATGTAGTTGTATCTATGTAGGCCTATGTAGTTTTGTCTATGTAGGCCTATGTAGTTGTGTCTATGTAGGCCTATGTAGTTGTGTTTATGGAGGCCTATGTAGTTTTGTCTATGTAGGCCTATGTAGTTGTGTCTATGTAGGCCTATGTAGTTGTGTCTATGGAGGCCTATGTAGTTGTGTTTATGGAGGCCTATGTAGTTGTGTCTATGTAGACCTATGTAGTTGTGTTTAACGTTTCCAGTATTTATGCGTTTTTTTATGAAATATAGATTCTCACATGCCTTTCTCTTAAAGTTTTTGTAGAATATGCAGACCTAAACTGAATTTGGCTTATTCGAGCCTACGAATGAATGAATAATTAATTGTCATCCTCAGTGGCGATCAAATTAGGGATACGGCAGACGCCTTGTTACAAAGTATAGTGTAGAAAATAACGTATAGTGTAGAGGAAATCAGCGTATAGTGTAGAAACGGCGTATGGTGTAGAGGAAGTCAGCGTATAGTGTAGAAACGACGTATAGTGTAGAAACGACGTATAATGTAGAGGAAATCAACGTATAGTGTAGAAACGATGCATAGTGTAGAGGAAATCAGCGTGTAGTGTAGAAACGACGTACGGTGTAGAGAAAATCAATGTATAGTGTAGAAACGATGTTTGGTGTAGAGAAAATCAGAGTATAGTGTAGAAACGACGTATGGTGTAGAGGAAATCAACGTATAGTGTAGAAACGACGTATGGTGTAGAGGAAGTCAACGTATATTGTAGAAACGATGTATAGTGTAGAAACGACGTGTAGTGTAGAGGAAATCACCTATAGTGTAGAAAACGACGTATAGTGTAGAAACAACGTACAGTGTAGAAAAAAATTAACGTATAGAGCAGAAACAAAATTAACGTATAGTGCAGAAACAAAATTAACGTATAGTGTAGAAACGACGTATAGTGAAGAGGAAATCAACGTATAGTGTAGAAACGACGTATAATGTAGAAACGACGTATAGTGTAGAGGAGATCAACGTATAGTGTAGAAACGGCGTATGGTGTAGAGGAAGTCAACATATAATGTAGAAACGACGTATGGTGTAGAGGAAATCAGCGTATAGTGTAGAAACGAGGTATGGTGTAGAAACGACGTGTAGTGTAGAGGAAATCAACGTGTAGTGTAGAAACGACGTATAGTGTAAAAACAACGTATAGAGTAGAAAAAAAATTAACGTATAGTGCAGAAACAAAATTAACGTGTGGTGTTGAAACGACATATAGTGTAGAACAAAATTAACGTATAATAAAGAAACGACATATAGTGTAGAGGAAATTAACGTATAATGTAGAAACGACATATAGTGTAGAACAAAATCAACGAATAGTGTAGAAACGACGTATAGTGGAGAGAAAATTGACGTGTAATGTAGAAACGACCCACAGTGTGGAAAAAAATCAACGTAAAGTGTAGAAATTGTCCCAATCTAAAATGTAGATCGAATGTAACGTACATGTATAGTGTAGAAATAAATTAGACTTCGTGAGAGGTTATGTATAAAGAAAACACATTTTTATATTGATTTGTTTTAAAGGTAACATCGTGTTTGTTACTTACAGTCATCCCGTTCGAGTACTCAAATGAATGTACATTATAGGGATGTGTACTGGATCGAGCTGACCATCCGGTCCGCGGCCCCGGAATCACCGGATCGCCGCCGTTGGACCGCTTTGCAATGGTTTACCCACCTCACCGCGTATCGATATACATTTTTTCTCAATTCTCAATTACTAAGAGGTTCACAAAAACACTGGATAACAACCATTATAATATTCGGTAACAACACACAACTAAATAATCAAATAGTATATACGCTAAAAAGTACATGTACCGGTATCAGGTTAAATGTATCTTTCCAAAATAATAAAAACGATTTAATGTTATTAAACTGTAACCCTGAGTTTCCAGGTGGAAAAATAGTCGGTTTGCGCCGATACTAAAACATCATTTTCATAAAAAAGTCGTTCAGATATCCTTCTTCATTTTTTCGCGAATCATGTCCCCCCTCCCCCCCCCCCCCCAAAAAAAAAGGCAAGCGCAACATATAATCCGTTTAACATTGGAGCTTAGGCCTGTCTGTCGACCCAACATTTTAATGAGAAACTCATATTTTCTGCCATCTTTACAGCAGTGGCGACTTGTTTAAACCAGGGAACCGGGAAATGGGAGGTTGGGTAACAGAGTGACGCAGGGTGGATTAGGCGAACCTAATCGAACTAGGCGAACTTGAGCTTCTAAATATGGTTCAGTATTTGCATAAAAAATAGTTTGCTACGCAGTATATATAGGAGGGCTGGTCTATTCGTCAAGAATTCATTCGTCCCAACCCCGTAATGGTGGACTATTCATCCCTATGTGTTTTACCGTCATTTTTAGAACACGTTAGTTTCTACACAATATGTTAGTTTCTACACAATACGTTTGTTTCTACACTATACGTTAGTTTTTACACTATACGTTAGTTTCTACACTATACGTTCTAACACGTGACCTGTTTCTACAGAGTACGTCGATTTTTTTTACACTATGCGTTGAAAGAATTTCTACACTATACATTGATTTTTTTTTCTACAATATGCGTCATTTGTACACCAAACGTTGATTTTTTTCTACACTGTACGTCGTTTCTACACTATGCGTTGATATTTTTTTTCTACACTGTACGTCGTTTCTACACTATGCGTTGATATTTTTTTCTACACTGTACGTCGTTTCTACACTATGCGTTGATATTTTTTCTACACTGTACGTCGTTTCTACACTATACGTTGATATTTTTTCTACATTGTACGTCGTTTCTACACAATGCGTTGATATTTTTTTCTACACTGTACGTCGTTTCTGCACTATACGTTCTAACACACCTCGAGAGGTTCCTTTTAGGCCGACAAAATGTATCAAAATATATCTAATAAGTTTCTATGAAGCCGGCATCATTAAAATTCTTGGGGTGCGTGGGGAAAGAGCGGCACTCATAAGGTTTCCAGGCGGCAATCTAGGCTTATCCGCCATTGATCGGATGGTCGGGAATACTACAGAAAATTGTAATGCCATCGATCTCCAGTGATAAATATATGATGGGGTCAATAGTGGCAATCATGTTACTGAATGGAACATACTAAACCCATGATATCTATTTGATATCTTTGTCTATCTTAACAAGATGACTCAGTTGTTATAATAATACAATTAGAAAGATGACTCAGTTGTTATAACAATACAATTAGAAAGATGACTCAGTTGTTATAACAATACAATTAGAAAGATGACTCAGTTGTTATAACAATACAATTAGAAAGATGACTCAGTTGTTATAATAATACAATTAGAAAGATGACTCAGTTGTTATAACAATACAATTAGAAAGATGACTCAGTTGTTATAACAATACAATTAGTAAGATGACTCAGTTGTTATAACAATACAATTAGTAAGATGACCCAGTTGTTATAACAATACAATTAGAAAGATGACTCAGTTGTTATAACAATACAATTAGAAAGATGACTCAGTTGTTATAACAATACAATTAGAAAGATGACTCAGTTGTTATAACAATACAATTAGACAGATGACTCAGTTGTTATAACAATACAATTAGTAAGATGACTCAGTTGTTATAACAATACAATTAGTAAGATGACTCAGTTGTTATAACAATACAATTAGTAAGCAAACTAGGAACGTCCGTATTCTCCCGCAACAGGCGCGATAGGCACCATTTTAATTTTATTAATATTTTTATTTTTTTGAAATTTTTTAATAAAAATTTTTTTTTTTTTTTAAATTGTTCTTAATTTTTTATTTACTACCTCCAATCCCGCATCCCCATCCCTCTAAATAACAGTCTCTCGTGATTTTAAAGCCTCTTCTTTTAATTTCAATTTCAAGTTTAATTTTTGATTTCATAATTTCAAACATGGCTTCTTCAACTAACAGAGAATGGAGACTCCTCCACCCTCCACCACACCCACTCCCGCCCATATAAATAACAGTATTTTAAAATCTTAAAGCCTATATTTTAAATTTCAGTTTCAGTCTTAATTTTTTATCTTATAATTTCAAACATGGCTCCCCCAACTAACAAAGAATGGAGACTCTACCCCCCCCCCCCCCCCAAACACACACACTTATTTTTTTCGCGGTTTTTATATGTTGGGGAATACGTGGAAAGGCAATACGCCTCCATGTATCCAAACATCTGTCTGATAACTTTATCAACAGATAGGCTGGTAAGTTAATCATCTAACGACCAGTCTTCAAGGTAACGAGTTAACTTTGTGTTTGACCATTGATCTACAATCATTTAAGTTGTTACCCAAAAGATAAGGCCCTATCTTGTAACTAAACAGACCGTGTCCAGTACTTTGATAATGGGATCAAGATAAGGCCCTATCTTGTAACTAAACAGACCGTGTCCAGTACTTTGATAATGGGATCAAGATAAGGCCCTATCTTGTAACTAAACAGACCGTGTCCAGTACTTTGATAATGGGATCAAGATAAGGCCCTATCTTGTAACTAAAAAGACCGTGTCCAGTACTTTCTTGTAGAGTTTGTTCCAAGACCTATTCATTGATTTCCAATAAGAGTTAACAAGTCAACACGAAATCACGGCCCGCTCGGCGACAACGATCCACACACCCAACTTCACACATAGTCGACCTAACCCCCATCCGAACTTTGACCCACCTTAACCCAACCGCTTATATCTCTGGTGGTATCACTTTCAACAGACGCCGCTATATCGTGACTACAGCTGAAACCAAAATAACATGCCCGTTTCGCGCGATTTATACACGTAAATAAAGAAATGTACTCAAAACCCACACAGATATCTCTAAGTTACTCAAACCTTTTTTTCCAGTAACTCGGAGGGATGTTTACGCATCCCCATACGGGTTTTTCGGCGGATATTACAATCGACGTGTTTTCGTTTTAGGATGAACTCCGTCACGGCCGAATCCAGTTAACTCGGATGCCTCTCCATCAAGCCCATTTGTGACCACTGACATTGGTGTCCACCGACATTGGAGACAACTGCGACAACTGGACAATATAACGACTGGGATATGAAACTACTATAGCATGTAAAACCTCTAATATATACATAACAACGAGAGTGAAATTCATCGGAATATGTATTCCATGGGTTATATAACCATTGAGGTAGATAATGATTTGAATATGAAAACACTCTGATATGTCATTGATAAAGACGTACTGGCACAGATATGTCCTATTGTAACGTATTTCCCTTTATAATATGACTTCAAAATGCAGTTTTTAACCCTTTACCCAACGCAGACGATATCAAAATTTATTATTTTAAATATCATTTTTTTTAATTTTTCAAAAAATTTCAACAAAACCATATCATGTGACCCCTCGTTGGAACGAGCTCGACGAGCTCGTTCCAACGAGGGGTCACATGATATGGTTTTGTTGAAATTTTTTGAAAAATAATATTTTTTCAACTGCTGAATTTGCATATCACGCGGGCGGATGCGGGCGATTCGTTGGGTAAAGGGTTAAATAAGAAATTTTGAGCCTTACTGGGTTTCATGCGTGACATAAAAATACACAAATTTAATTTAATTTAAATGTTGAGGTAAAAACTAGGAGACAATACAATAAACCTTTTACAATTGTATTTTCTAGAATTGTATTTTCTAGTTAGATAGATAATACTTTATTTTACGACATGAGCATTGTATACAAAATACATATTTCTGAGTACAAAGTTTTAATAACAGAATTCTTTCTGCACATATCGTAGGAAGATGACATAGCCAGACTGGCTGTCTACATGTCACCCCTCACAAAAAGCATATGTCATCGCTTCAGCACTGCGAATGGACAAAGGACCAGGGACACTGCAGTCAAGCGTCTGAAAACACTCCAGGTGATGTCGCTCACCCATGGACTTGGTGGTTCATCACAGTGGATTTATTTGAAGACGAGATAACCAGGTATTATCCAATAGACTAATAGTCAGATAAGCTAATAATCAAACTGACTAATCAACCAACTACTAAACTACAGCAGGTTTAGTCTCGGTCTATACATTTTTTCAACAGCCAATAGCCGCAGAGCCAGCTAGAAGCAAAATTTTATTTTACAACAAACATTTTACTAAAATTCAGGATGCAAAATGCGATTACATAATTATTGTTTTATTTTCTGTTAATTTTCTTTCTCTCCACAAATGAGACCCCAGTTACGGTAAAAACGCCGGTCAGGAAAAACCCGAGATAAAACATAATTTTATGCAGAAAAATCGGGAAACCTGCGTCCAAAAACCAGTGCAGAATTTACCTTCAGGGAAAGCGTTTGGACCTCGCCTTAAATGCCTACTTTTTATTTATTTATTTATTTTTAAAACAGAAACTTAACATGTAACCTGCTTCAGTGATGCTCTGGCTAGAAGTGATTATAAAAACTATCACAGACTGAATCATTCTCACGAGAATGACACAATTGGTCAATGTGAATAACATTGACCAATCCCGCACTAACGCGGGAAACGTTTACCGTTACCGAACAGACAAAAGTTTTTGGCTGAACTACGCAACGCGAAAAACTATTATTATGCCGATGTGCTTAAATAAACATACCGAGATCGAGATTAGTGAGAGGTGCTAATTACTTTTACTGTTCACTTTTACCCAGAATTTTAGTCGGTTTTTTTTTCTTAGTGAATACGGGATGTGAATACATGTCAGGGTGAACAGGGGTCATGGAGGCGGTTTAAAAAAGAACATCTCCATATTGTTGAATACGGGACGTTAATACCCGTCAGGGTGAACAGGGATCATGGAAAAGGTTTTAAAAGGAACATATCCATAGTCCCTCTCATACATAGTTCTCGCATTCATGGCAAGTCAACAAGTTTCAGTTATGTTCATTCCTAATAACAGAGGAGGTAGAAATCTAGTTTACAATGACTTTAAGTTCCGATTAAAGTCACAGAAGCCACCAAATATCCACTGGGCGTGTAGTGAACGCGGTTGCGGAGCCACAATAAACACAAGAGATGACATTATTAGTTCGCCTATGGGCACACATAATCATCTTCCGGACTTACCAAAAATCTGTGCAGATGCCGTGTTAGCAGATCTGAAGAAAACAGTTCGTCGTGATTCTAAATCTGTATCATCTATCTACCAGGACTAAGTTGGATCTTTAAGAGGAGATGAAACTGACCCAGTGATCATTGCTAAAATTCCAACTTTCTACAGTGTACGATCAGCTCTTTACCGATCCCGAGCAAAAACAAGGCCAGCTCTTCTAAAATCTCATTCTGATATACTTCTACCAGAAATGTTCCAGAAAACAACAGCAGGGGACAACTTTCTTCTTGCTTCTGATGGCGAAGAAAAGAAAATAATGATCTTTGCGACCACAGCAAATCTTCAACTACTCAGTGAAGATGCAGCATTATATTGTGATGGAACATTTGAGAAGTCGCCTAAACTTTTCTTCCAGTTATATTCAGTGCATGCTTTTGTTGACAATAAAATGTTCCCACTTGTGTATGGATTTCTACCAGACAAGCAGCAGTCAACTTACGTTAGATTCTTTGAACTTATCTCAAATAAATGTCAAGATGCAGGTGTGACCCTCCAGACTTCTCAGATTTTTATGGATTTTGAAATTTTGTAAATTATTTTATTTATTAATTAATTTAGTTACTCATTTGGTTTTAAGTTTTTATTCAATTATTTATTGTGTGTTTAAGACACCTTCAGCATTTATTGCCATGTACTGCGATTAATACGTATAAAGTCTTAGATCTGAGCTTATACCAATATTATCCGTGCGCTAATTAAATAACACCCGGGGCAACACCAGCATAATCGGAAGAGTACGACTCCTCATTCCTGTTGAACTGAATTGTCTGATACTCTTCTAGAGTTTGCCTCGTTGATAAAGGTCATAATTAATGTGTAGGCCTAAAGGTGCGAACTTTTACAATTGCATTTTCTAGAATTGTAATTTTCTAGTTATGACTTTAAATGGGTTGGAATTACCATTATAATTTTCAAAGATGTGGCAATTTGCCAGTTGACACATTGACACAAACTTTTAAAAATGCTGATGATTCATTCTAGATAGTTACATTAATAGGCAGAAAAGACAATTCTATAAAATACAATTCTATAAAATACAATTCTATAAAATACAATTCTATAAATACAATTCTATAAAATACAATTCTATAAATACAATTCTATAAAATACAATTCTATAAAATACAATTCTATAAAGACAATTCTATAAAATACAATTCTATAAAATACAATTCTATAAAATACAATTCTATAAAATACAATTCTATAAAATACAATTCTATAAAATACAATTCTATAAAGACAATTCTATAAAATACAATTCTATAAAATACAATTCTATAAAATACAATTCTATAAAATACAATTCTATAAAATACAATTCTATAAAATACAATTCTATAAATACAATTCTATAAAATACAATTCTATAAATACAATTCTATAAAATACAATTCTATAAAATACAATTCTATAAAATACAATTCTATAAAATACAATTCTATAAAATACAATTCTATAAAATACAATTCTATAAAATACAATTCTATAAAATACAATTCTATAAAATACAATTCTATAAAATACAATTCTATAAAATACAATTCTATAAAGACAATTCTATAAAATACAATTCTATAAATACAATTCTATAAATACAATTCTATAAAATACAATTCTATAAAATACAATTCTATAAAATACAATTCTATAAAATACAATTCTATAAAATACAATTCTATAATAAATACAATTCTATAAAATACAATTCTATAAAATACAATTCTATAAAATACAATTCTATAAAGACAATTCTATAAAATACAATTCTATAAATACAATTCTATAAATACAATTCTATAAAATACAATTCTATAAAATACAATTCTATAAAATACAATTCTATAAAATACAATTCTATAATAAATACAATTCTATAAAATACAATTCTATAAAATACAATTCTATAAAATACAATTCTATTATAAATACAAATACAATTCTATAATAAAATACAATTCTATGAAAGACAATTCTATAAATACAATTCTATAAAATTATATATAAAATACAATTCTATAAAATACAATTCTATAAATATACAATTCTATAAATACAATTCTATAAAATTATATATAAAATACAATTCTATAAATATACAATTCTATAAAATACAATTCTATAAAATAATACAATTCTATAAAATACAATTCTATAAAATACAATTCTATAAAATAATACAATTCTATAAAATACAGTTCTTTAAAATACAATTCTTTAAAATACAATCCTATAAAATACAATTCTATGAAAGACAATTCTATAAAATACAATTCTATAAAATACAATTCTTTAAAATACAATTGTTTAAAATACAATTCTATAAAATACAATTCTATAATAAAATACAATTCTATGAAAGACAATTCTATAAATACAATTCTATAAAATTATATATAAAATACAATTCTATAAATATACAATTCTATAAATACAATTCTATAAAATTATATATAAAATACAATTCTATAAATATACAATTCTATAATAAATACAAATACAATTCTATAATAAAATACAATTCTATGAAAGACAATTCTATAAAATACAATTCTATAATAAAATACAATTCTATGAAAGACAATTCTATAAAATACAATTCTATAAAATACAATTCTTTAAAATACAATTCTTTAAAATACAATTCTATAAAATACAATTCTATAATAAAATACAATTCTATGAAAGACAATTCTATAAATACAATTCTATAAAATTATATATAAAATACAATTCTATAAATATACAATTCTATAATAAATACAAATACAATTCTATAATAAAATACAATTCTATGAAAGACAATTCTATAAAATACAATTCTATAATAAAATACAATTCTATGAAAGACAATTCTATAAAATACAATTCTATAAAATACAATTCTTTAAAATACAATTCTTTAAAATACAATTCTATAAAATACAATTCTATAATAAAATACAATTCTATGAAAGACAATTCTATAAATACAATTCTATAAAATTATATATAAAATACAATTCTATAAATATACAATTCTATAAATACAATTCTATAAAATTATATATAAAATACAATTCTATAATAAATACAAATACAATTCTATAATAAAATACAATTCTATGAAAGACAATTCTATAAATACAATTCTATAAAATTATATATAAAATACAATTCTTTAAAATACAATTCTATAAAATACAATTCTATAAAATAATACAATTCTATAAAATACAATTCTATAAAATACAATTCTATAAAATACAATTCTATAAAATACAATTCTATAAAGACAATTCTATAAAATACAATTCTATAAAATACAATTCTTTAAAATACAATTCTTTAAAATACAATTCTATAAAATACAATTCTATAATAAAATACAATTCTATGAAAGACAATTCTATAAATACAATTCTATAAAATTATATATAAAATACAATTCTATAAATATACAATTCTATAATAAATACAAATACAATTCTATAATAAAATACAATTCTATGAAAGACAATTCTATAAAATACAATTCTATAATAAAATACAATTCTATGAAAGACAATTCTATAAAATACAATTCTATAAAATACAATTCTTTAAAATACAATTCTTTAAAATACAATTCTATAAAATACAATTCTATAATAAAATACAATTCTATGAAAGACAATTCTATAAATACAATTCTTTAAAATACAATTATATAAAATACAATTCTATAAAATACAATTCTATAAAATACAACTGTGAAAGTTTTATAGTATTGCTTCCTGGTTAAAGTGACTGGCAATAACTGGTATTATTTTTTGATGGACTCCAGTTTAGGCCTTACAAGGGTTTTCTTATAAGCGATGACTGGTTTAAGATTTAAGGCATCTTTTAATTTACAGTTGGTAAGACTCAACACACATTTTATTAATTTCGCCATTTATATTTTTATTTGGTTTTAACGACATGTTTTTATCTCGAAATTTAGACATTGAATCACAAATTTTCGACTTTTTGTAGTATACTTGGTAACCTTATCAGCTACGATGGTGTTTTGTATTTTCTGTTTAGAAGTTGGAAGTTGACCAACAAAAGCAATTCATATCCCCACAACAGTTCTGTACTGATGAAGTGTTAATGAAGTGAAAACAAAGTTTCATTAAATTGTTTCATTATATTACCATAATAATTCTGTTGTAAAATTGGCAATCTGTCTCAGGTAGGTGTTTATTGCTTCTATAAATTCTATTCTATTCTATTCTAACTCTGTTGACAAAAGCGGGAAAGTTTTCTTTCTGGTATGTGCAGGAGCGGCTTGTCATAAGGATCCCTCATACCAAATTTCAGTGAAATCCACCCGCACACTAGTAATATATCGCGACGACGGACGGGCGGACGCGTGTAATCAATATACTCCCAATCTCTTCTAGAGTAGGGGTATAATTAAGGTTGGAAGGCCATTATTTGACGAGAACGTAGTTTATGCTGTAATGTTTGGACAGAGCACAAGATAAAAGTCACATCACTCTCTGTATTCAAACGTTGGACGTTAAAACAGTCCACATATAAATACCTAATTTCCAGCAAATCCAACTTCTCGTCAATGTTTACGCCCCGAGGCTGTCCTAGGCTCTTATTACTCTATATTTATGGTATTGTCAGTATATTTTATGGAGCCTTTAGTAAACGTTGGTTTGGGGAACAATTACTGGGATCTTACTTATAAACAGGAGTATGATCACCCACCATGTTACCAATACGAAGTAATCCTCGAATTCCCTTAAGTATTTATTATTTATTCATTGGTGTTTAAGGTCACGTATTTTTGTACAATGGCTAACCATGTCCAAATCCCCTTAAGTGTTGTTAAGAACAGCGACAGGAATAAAATCTGCTATAATGCAGCGAGGGGGTGGAAAACCGCTGTTTCAGTTTATCTCTACATGTGATGATCGAGGATTTGTTGAATTGTCTGGTTTACCCGGGTCCTGGAACAAACGACATAAGTTGTCCGTTGAATTTCACTAAAAATCGCCAGCCAGTTGCAAATGAAATTAGAAGGCGCGTTGGAAACGCTTTTACAAGAGGGATGCTAACGTCCCAGCGCTCACCCACATTTTGTTGTAGTTATTTCAACAATCCCCATGCTAGCTATATCAAGCAAGTTCAAAATCAATTGTCAAATATTTTATCTCCACATTACTAACTTTGGGATGAGAATTTAAAAAAAACAAAACAAAAACACGAATGTTATATGAAGGCTATGGGGCCATGCGATTCAATGACACTAAGATTCAGGTCTACAACTAAACACAAAGTAAATTTGGCAGAAAAATGTTTAACCCTTTATCTAACACACACAATATCAAAATTTATTATTTTAAATACTACTTTTTCAAAATTTTTCAAAACCTTTCAACAAAACTGTACCAAGTCCCCCCCCCCCCCCCCCCACCCCATGGGGACGAACTCGACGGGCTCGTTCCACTTAGGGGGTTTCATGATATGTTTTTGTTGAACTTTTCTTGGAAAATATTATTTTTTTCACAATATCTCAATTTGTATATTAGGTAAGGGGATTAAAAATCCATGTGTAGACTATGAAGCCATAATGAGGGTTAATAGACTTGATCATGGCCTACAAGAGCACCTGTAAATATTAACTCTCCTACGATAGGAAAACTTAAAGTTACAATGCTGTCTTAAACACAAATTCTTACAACACAAAATGAGTAATATTTAGGCCTACCTTGACGAACAAAAAATGTCTATGGGGAATTTAAGTATTAAATCAATTCGCCATAGTACACCAAAAACTAGATTTCCTATGGCATTTTGTCGAAAAAATGGTCTATGGGGAATTTCAGTGTTACATGTAAATCAGTTCGCCATAGTACACCAAAAACTAGATTTCCGATGGCATTCTGTCGCAAAAATGGTCTATGGGGAATTTCTGTGTTAAATCAGTTCGCTATAGTGCCTTCCCTTACTACTTCCGCTGGTGCAGGGGTGGTAAATTGGAGAGGTCGACAGTTACTTGCTGTTATTTGGTGGTTCTCTCCGGGTGGGTGAGAGTGGTGGTCTGTGGCAAATTTTGAGTGCTATTGTTTTACACCTTACCATCAACATCATGTGAAAGCAGCCAGGGTGGGGGGCGGGGATTCATCAGCAATCCAATACAGTCACCTTTTTTATAAACAATAATTTGTTTCACTTAAACGAAATAGGCTTCGGCGAACGGGCAAGGCCTATATCAACGCCTCCGCCTTATGGGTAGTAAACAGCAGTTATGTGCAAGTGCAAGTGAACAAATGGAAATTATACAACTTGTGACACAAACACATTTATAAATTTGACAGTAGAGAGTAAACGAAGTATAAGATCCATGTTTGAGATTGGATTGTTTTGAGGAAGGAATAGTCTATTATTATTCTTCATAATAGTAGTCTAGATATCTGATTTGTCAAATAATATTTGAACAACTCACATAATTACACTCTTTGGACTCACCCATCCTTGTTGACGCGAGCGTTAATTTTTCGCAAGAGGCATCAAATTATTGCAATATCACACGCAAGCGCGAAAGACAGTCGAACGCAAAAAAGCAACACCCGCCCCAATGGCAGATGTTGCTTCTTTCGTTCGGCAAAGGAGTTTGCGCTGTGGGTATTTTTTTTTTTTTTTTGGGGGGGGGGGGGGGGGGGGGGGTGATCTTTCAAATTGTCGTTACTTCAAATGTTTTTTTATTCTTGGATTCTTGGTGCCCTCGATGACGTTTTGCGCCCCCACCCCCCCCCCCACCCCCCCACCCCCCAAAAAATTACTTTTTTCCCAATATCTCAATTTGTACATTAGGGGTAAGGGTGTTAAAAATCCATGTCTTAACTATGAAGCCATAATGAGGGGATAATAGACCACCTCGACTCACCAAACGAAACGCCTGCATGTCAATATGATATGTTAGTCAAGTACACTCCCCATGGTGATACTAATCGAGACCCCATCTTAACATACAATGTTGGAGTTTAAGCAAGTGTTTCACTGAAATCTTTTGGTGTTCGTGATGTACTCCTGAGCTGATAAGAATATTGTCTTGTTCATTGGGGCGGATAACGAGGGATTATCCCACAAGTTATTTAGAGTGAAGTGTTCGGAGCGATTTTACTTATAAGAATTTGTTTCTGAGAACAAAACAACATACATGCAAACAAATAGTGCTCCTCATCTTCGTACCCAAACCCACAAGGACAAGCCGGATTATCTGACACAAATCTATTGTACTTGTGTGCATTGAGATTGCTGTAACGTAAACGCAAATGTGAGTGTATTATCTGACTCCCCCGATTACCATACCCGTAATACTCTGGAAAACTTGGATCACCTTCAGTCACCTGAATCCTTTATTTCTGTTTTTTTGTACTCTTTGTGTTGTAATTTTATAATTACCAAGAACGGATGCCCTCAGAAATTATTTATCCTTGAGATTCAATCGAGGATTCTCCGTTTGATGTGTCTGTTAAATTCTACGACCGCTAAAGTCGGGAATATTTGCATACGTTTGTATCAGAATTCAAAAATGTTCTCATACTGAGCCAAACATGCATTATAAAACTGGTTGGCGCGAGACCATAACTGGCTGTTAGAAATATTACACAATAAAACATACGTCACAGATCGAATGTGTGCATGGGGGTAAGGTGGGTTGGGTAAGGTTGGGAGGGTGGGGGTAAGCTCATGCAGTTGCGATGCCACATTTTTGTTGATGGGGGTGCAAAGGTGAAACAGGTTCTCCATAAGGTCGGGGAGGGATTCGTTTGTGTTGTACATTTGGTAAGTGAGGGGGGGGGGGGGGGGGGGGGCAAGTGGGACAAAACGTTTTTTCTTAAAGCAAATTTTCCACGTGCTCGAAGAGTGTCTCTCTGTTTTGAGGCGCCGTCATTGAAGGCTTATTGCGAATGAATAGGAAAGAAAGGCATTGGGCAAGAATCGTTTCTCGTTAAATGCACCCGGTGTTTTCCCTGTACCTAAAACGAATTCTGAATACAAAGGAGGACCGTCGTTCCAAATTCTCTCATATCGGACGCACGCAGGATCAGCCATCTGGCTCCGGGGAGGGGGGCATTCTGTTACAACTACAACACCATAATACTACCATATATATAAGTAAAACCCACCACTACTCCACACCACTAGTCCACTACTATGCTATACAGACATCTGAAACCCATGTATCTCCCTTGCGGCTTGCACCTTGTACATATCAAAACATTTCCTTCCTGGCTGGACCATGGTAAACCCGGGGAAGGGGATTTGTTGGAACGAGTGGTGACAATGCACGTATCTTATTCCTTCTCTTACGTCAAGGTCCTAGAACAGCCACTGATCTGTATATTCCCGTACGCGCGCATGGCGTGTATATGTGTGAGGACGGGTGGGCGGGCTTGTGTGTGTGTGTGTGAGAGAGAGAGAGAGAGAGAGAGAGAGAGAGAGAGAGAGAGAGAGAGAGAGAGAGACCGAAGACTTTGACTCTTTTTCAATCCCTGTTCCCACAAAGTTCGAAATGCTACCGACGTCCCTGATTGTCTCTGAAATTATCTAAAGTACTCGCCCCACATTGAAGTATTTTAAAGATGAGAGCTAATTTCTGTCCATATGTGTGTCTAAGTATGGTATGGAGTTCGTTTCGCGTATCGATTATATCCGTTATATCGATTACATCGATTATATCCGTTATATCGATTATATCGGAAATTCAAGCCTGTGTTCACTTTTATAGTGTCTAATTCGTTTCTCTCAAGTTGGAAACCAAAGATTGAACGAACTGTTCCACCCTTCTCACAATTGATTTCCTCCCCCTCCTTGCCCCTCCAGAGCAACTCCCATCGTTAATATAGCAGACGACTTTAACTCAATTCCTTTTCTTCCTCCAAGGAGTCAATAATTATTTTCCTAGGGCAAAACAAAAACAAAAAAACTTGTACCCCCCCACCCCCCCTCCCCCCCCCCCCCCTTCGAATTAGGACTGGATGCAGTCGCGATCTTTTTCTCATTATTTAAAATTTGAGCTCAAAGGACAAACGTGACAAATAGGCCTTGAAAACTTGGGCGGTGACATTTGTCAAAACTGCATAAACTGAATGGACGAATTGGACAATGTTTTAACCATGCATCTATAATTGAAAATATTAGGGAATTTGCATTGAAGCTATCAGGTGAGCTCCGCCCACCTTGTCAGCTGAATATATGCATGAATAGACAATTAATGTCAACTTAGCGAGTAATATATATATATATATAGTATTATTTTATTTTAAGTAAACAATAAAACAATAGCACTATAACTGAGGAAAACAAACAAACGCCTTCGGCGCCCTAAAACTATTCTTTCGGTTTGGAGAGATCCAATAATTTAACATACAACTTTTCAAGTTTTTATGAGACCCGTCAATCCCAGCGTCTCCAAGTGTTCACAAATTTACACGGCGCACTACAATGGAGCAACAAGTATCCAAGCTATGAATGACTCTGGTCTTGAACTCAGGCAGATAATGCACATGACTGACCACCGTAACGAAATTCCAGTGCACAATTACAACCCTGACTGCTTAGTTGTCCCACAATCAAAAATTAGCGACACACTTGCAGCCAGTGCTAGAATGCTTCCTGTTACAGTTTAAATGACACGGTATTGTCCGCAATAATGTGATATGTGTACGTCATCGAGTAGTGGAAACTGAGGAAGCTCGGTGGCTCGGTGTTGCGACACTGTACTTCAAACCTTTCGAAAGGTTCACGGTTCGATCCCCTCCGGGGTAACTGTGTTGTTTCCTTGGGCAAGGCACTTCATCCCGATTGTCCACATGAAGGGACGGTACTAGCGCTGTGTACTAAGGCGCATACTGCACGTCAATGGTGCACTTGCCTCCAACAAATGCTAACCCTGCTTACATGTGTGGAGTTAGTAGTATAGTACCTTGGGGTGTCTGACAGTTGCTCGTTGGTTCTCTCCGAGCACTCCGGCTTCTTCCACCCGTAAAACACGAGGCGACCCTGTCGAAAATGTCGTTAAACCACAAATAAATAAATAAATAAATAAATAAATAAATAAATAAATAAATAAATAAATAAATAGTGGAAAATGGGGATTTAGAATCATTGAATTTTGGCCCTTTTGCAATTTATATTTCTTCACAATCCAATATGAATATGTTCTTTAGCCCTTTACCCAACGTAACGACCAAAACCGGCCAGCGCTATTCACAAAAATCGCCAATTAATTTTCAATATTTTTTCATCCCCAAAACATAGATTATGACCCCTCATTGGAATGAGCTCGATGAGCTCGTTCCTAGGGGGAGGGGTGGGGTGGGAGGTGCCATAACATATGTTTTTGAGATGAAACAAGTAGTCATTCAAGAATTTTTATTGCAAGTGTCGTCTCCTTTTCAGGTTAAGCAAAGGGTTAATTAAACTTCCCAGACACCAGTCTTTCGCTGATATTGACCGACACAAAGAAAAATTTTATTTCTGACTTCGCAACAAAATTATAAGCCAGGCTACTACACATATAAAGTCTTATTGAAGTTTTGAATTGTTTTGTATAGATTTTATAATTGCAGTACGTGCAGTACAGATGAATTAATGGCGATATTATTTCAACAATTCCTCTACCGGGTTCATATTTACTGATCACAGTAAATCCTGTTCGTCAACGTTGATTTGTTTTTATTTTTAGACATTACATCATAACCCGTTTAACTACAATGTAATGTCACGTGTAATCTGGAGCATGTGCTCTCACCATTCACCAAGGCGTTGTTACCGTCTCCAAAATAAACACTTTAGTTTTGTGTCTTGTCAGATCGGGTTGAAATCTTTGCTTCGTTTATTATAATTCCATTTGCAGTTTACGTTTAAAATTTGGAAATTATATTAACTGTCCACTATTTTATTTATCATTCTAAAATTAAGTGAAAATATGGCATCAAGTGGAAGTAACCTGACATGTTCAAGTAATGGTGGAGAAGGAAGTGGAGTTTCGAGCTGCAGGCGATGTGTACAACATAAAAAACATGTCGTCTGCTTTTGTAAAACTCACATTGTTGAATGTTGTGAGGAATGTTTCCAAAAAGATCATCTTACATGTGGTAAAAATATTGTACCAATATCAAAAATACAACGTTCTTTTGATGAATTATCTTCACGTTTAGAACAATTCCGTCTTACTTTGAAGCAACAAGAAAATAAATTGACACGGTTCAAAAATGATATAATGGACGAGACTTGTCTTGGGAGGATAAAAATCCAAAGTTGTTTTGCAGAACTTCGTCAAAAAATCGATGAAGCCGAAAAGAAATATCAGGAAGAATTGGAATATGTTTCATCTCATGAACTTTCCAAAATTAGTGATTGTTGCCAAGAATTTGAGACATTTAATGAAAAAATAAAAGATTTAGAATTAAAAGTTACCAAGTTTAATCAAAATGTTTTTTCTAATGTCGAATCCATGTCATCATCAGATAAAAAAGGAATTTCAGACGCTTTAAAATTCACAACAGATTTCCAGGAAAATTTCCCAATATTAGAAAAACAATTAAAACTGTTGGGTGAGTTTGATGATAAACTAAATGATGATTTTATTGTGATAAATTATGACAATATTACAAATGTTTATAATGATATTGTAAAGGTTTTATCCATGACAGATTGTACAGATAAACATTTTGTGAAATCTGAACAGTTCAGTTGTAAGGAGGGTAACATCTGTAGTATTATTAATATAAAACCTTATATAGACGGACAGATGGTGATAGTAACACACAAACCAAATAAATTACATAAAATAAACAATAATGGTGATATTATCACATCAGTTGAGTTACCAAGTATTCCATGGGACCTGTGTATGTATAATGATTTATTAGCTACAACTCTTCCTTATAATAAACAAATAAATATCTATAATTTAAATAATTTAACACCAAAATCACAGATAAAATTATTAAATGTTTGTCATGGAATTTGTAGAGTTAATGATAGATTCTGTATCTCTTGTTGTCATGGTGATAATGTTGTTAGAATTGTGTCAGATAAAGGTGTTATAATCCATGAATCTGATAAAATATTCAATGTTCCATGTTTTGTAACAAGTTCATCATGTGGTAAGCGTATATTTATATCAGATTTTAATAATAATAGAATTGTGACATTAAGTGATGATTTACAATGTCAGTTGTTAGTTATACAACATACAGAGTTACAATATCCCCGTGGATTATGTATTAATAGTCACGGTGGATTATATGTATGTAGTGATGATAACAACTGTATTGTAGAATTCAGTAAGGATGGTAAGTATATATCAACCATTATAAATAATAAACAGGGAATAATTCAACCCAGGAATATAAGTTATAATAAATATAATAAATCTCTAGCTATAGTATCCCTCAACTCAGATAAAATAAATATCTACAAATTATAATAATATACAACTATTTAAACAGTGTCATTTCTCAATGTCATATAATTTTAAATTCAAACATTTCTATTGTATAATACATCATACAATAGTTTAATACAGTACGAGTGAGTGGATTACTATAAAAACACTCACAGAGTGGAAGTTCCACTTGGATAAAAACAGAAATAATGTGACAAAGTAATAAGAAATACAAGTTACACTTTATCTAATACTAATAGATTCTTTGTGTTTTATTTGATTTTTTTTTATAGATTATAAGAATTATTGTTTGTGTGGAAATTCCACTCTATGAGTGTTTTTTATAATAAATCTCTCTCTATGTACATGTACTATACTATACTGTAAAGTTTTATAACACTGATTACTTTAATGATTTTACATAACACAAAAAGCAGACGACACGTGGAAATAAAATTCTTAAAAATAGGTAACTAAAAAAAAACTTTCATTCATTGAGATTCATTACTTAAAAATATGTCACATATGATTCCTTGATAAATGAAGCACACTGAGCTCATTCCAATAAAGGGTCATAAGCATTGTTTCTCAGGGTTTGCATTTTGTCAGGGCTGATCAGCTCAGACCCTGGGGTCAGCCCTGAGAATGCTTCTGTTGGGGCTGTTTTTCCAGCGCAGACAAAAATTTAAACAAAACTAAACTAGTGAAACATGTTTGAAAATCACCCCCAAGTCAGCCCCAACCCTCAAATCTCATGAACTTATTTCAGACCCCAACCATTTTTCAAAATGCAAGCCCTGGTTTCTGAGGCAAAAAGTGAAAAATAATGAATATAAAATTTCAATGTCATTCTTTTTAAACCTTTTCTCAATGAATCGCCTGAATACGCCCACATAATTTGCAAATTATTAAACAGTTGAAAAAAAATAATTTTTCAAAATATTTCAACAAAACCATATATTATGACCCCTCATTGGAACGATCTCATGGAGCTCATTCAATGATGGGGTCACAAGATATGGTTTTGTTGATTTTTTTTGGAAAATGTTTTAAAAAATAGTAATTAAAATAATAAATTTTGATATTTTCTTGAGTTGGGTAAAGGGTTAATTAATGTTAATTATTTATCCCATGTCATTAGCATGTATAAATTATCAAAATTTGTTTCTCTGTATTTCTTTTCAAATCTTTCAAAAGATATCAACAAAATCACATTGGAACAAGCTCATTCCATTGAGGTTTAACATAGAATGTTTTTTGTTGGAAATGTCTTACCACCTGCTCAATACGTAGACAGATGTTACCAGTTTCGTTAGGGAAAGAGAAATGTGGTGATATACATAGGTGTCTGTACATGTAGATGTAAACTTTCTTTAAAAAAAAGTAAACTGTTGATTTATTCCAGTAGGATTCATAAGAATCTTTAACTCTTTCCATTCTACTGTAAGCAAATTTGGACTTACATGTATAAAAAATCTATTGGAGCTACTACGGCTCCCCTAAACTGAGTAAACTCCTGTCCCATGAGAGCCATATTCTGTACTTAAGTCAGTTATTAATAAGGAAATTGAAGATTTAAGGAGAGCTATTACAGCTCATATGGTTAGTAATCATGGCTCTCCTTAAATTGATTTTGCAGGAGCCAAAGTCTGCTACTGGCTGTTAATCCTGTCCAGGACCAGAAATTTCCTGTCAATAAATTAAGTATAATTCGGGCACATTTGACCAAATTTATTCCCCTGTAAAATTAATTGACTTTTGGCAAATGATTTTGTGAGTTAAATTTTGATTAATTTTTCTTCAAATCAAGTCATGGCTGCTTCATACATACATGTATAGCAGTTTTTTATCTTGAAAATACTCGGCAGGTTAAAAGTTAATATTGTTAATCATATTGTTAACCCTTTGGAACAGGAGAACATGATACATGTACATCATAATTTTATAAGGCAGGATGGCCGCTACATGTACATGTAAGTGAATGTGTACATGTAGGTTTGACCTTTGGCCTCAAGGCTGCACCTTGGTAATATTCATCTGACTTCTCTCAAATAATGAATATGGACTCTTCCAACAGTTCCCCTTGAACTGACATGGAAGATACCATTGGGGTTCAAAGGGTTATGGGTGGCTTTTTATCTTGTAACTGACTAACTGTTGATTGTCTCTAAAATATACATGTACATGAAGTATATAAAATAATGAACAATCATTTAAATAAAGACTTATAAATACACTAAGACGTGTATGTGGCTTACTGTTACTTACATGTACAGTGACTACAGTCCACTTTCAAGGTTAAAAACCACTGCAGTGGCTATCACTAGTATCAGACTAGTAACATATATGGCGCATGAGAACCGATTAACCGCATGTTAAAACTGCTCACATACAGTACATGGAGAGTGGATTGTAACTAAATCTGCCGTGGAGTGGACTCAGTGGAGTTATAACCCAAGCTACATGTACGTATAACTTTCAAATTTTGTATATGTCAGCAAAAACAAAAGCAATGTTTCAGCCAATGGACCTCCGGGTTTAACCCGGAGGTCCAATGGCTGAAACTTTGCTGGTGCTGGTTATGCTTTGCAACAAGTTTGCAATTATTGCTTGGGTGGAATCTCCACTCTGCAGGTGATATAAGGCCTGGCCGTTTGAGGAGAGCTATTGCTCCGGCTCTCCTTGGCTCCCCTCAAATCATATTGGGGAGGGCATAATTGCCCTCCTTAAACTGTAATGGCTCTCCTCAAACTTTCAATTCCTATATTAAAAACTGTGTATAATTAATGTAAGTGTGGAATAGCTCCCCTGAAACAGATTTAGGTAATTAGGGAAGCCGTTGCGGCTCCCCTGGATTTTTCAAAAGGCCAGGCCTGGATATAGTGATAATACACTACACTCTCCACGTACTGTACATGTACATGTAAACTCCTTGTGTGTTATGTAAAAAAAAATTTGACAGATTGGGTTCGGTGGAAATTTCACTCTCTGTGTTTTCATCTTTCTTCATACACTCTATGTACATGTACATGTACTATACCAGGGCTTTTATTTCGACGAGAATCTGAGAATCGATTCGCACAAAGATTCGTGCAATAAAACCAACGAGAATCCATGTAGATTCTCGCTGCACCTCTGCTAGGATTCGCGTGAAAAGAATTGAGTCAAATTAACCCTTTATCTAACATGGCGGAAACAAATTAACCAATACAAGGCTAACATGACCTCAAATATCCTGACACTTTGTCAATAAAATTGCACAAATACACTGTATGGCTGTCATTGGAACTGGCTCATTGAGCCGGTTCCAACGACAGCCATACACTGTACAATGTACATGTATTTGTAAGATTTTATTGGTAAATATTGTTCATTTAATTATTTTATCATTTATTTATTATTTATTGTTTAAAAATTATCAAATTTGGTTTTAAAAATGAAAAAGGTGTGTTGGGTAAAAGGTTAACATGTGTTATTAGTATACAACTGTGGTTCAACCATGGTGGCGTCATGGGATCCTGGGACACTCATAGTAGGTATGGATTCTCGCAACCATTTTCACGAGAATCCAAATGGATTCTCACAAATTTAGACGAAATATAAGTCCTGTATACTCTAGTGTCTAGTGTCAAGGGCAATAACAAAGTTTACATTAATTGTTGGGAGTTCAGTGACTCAGTGGTTACATGTACGTCTTTTCACTTCAAATCGAAAGCTCCACGGTTGTGTCCTTGTGGGAGGCACTTACATGTAATCCCTATTGCCCATGTGGGGGTGGGGGGGGGGGGGAGGGTGCACAGTGATGCTGAGTACTAAGACAGTGTATGTTGATAACTCGATGGTGCACTTGTCTTCAACCAATAGTAACTTTGCTTTCCTAGATTAAGTACATGTACGTTGGGGAATCTGACAGTTATTTGATGCTGCTTGGTGGTTCTTGTTGGGTACTCTGGCTTTCTCCACCCGTAAAACTGTTCGATGCAAGGTGACCCTGGCTGTTGAAAGTGTCGTTAATCCCCAATAAATAAATAAATAAATAAACAAACACTTTAATAATGGCTTTACAGTTAAAACTAGAAGTCCTGTCATGGAATGCGCACAAATAGCACGTTGATATGCGCGTTAATGTACGCGTTACATGTATGGCCCAAGTAAAGCTATCAAATTCTGTACATATGGCAAGTGCACAAGCAATGTTTCAGCCAATGGACCTCCAGGTAACCCGGAGGTCCATTGGCAGAAACATTGCATGTGTTTGCTATGAGTAACCAGGAGAACCTGCCGTGCTTTGGATGCCATTCGATATGGCAGTTGCGCGCAATTCCAACGTGCAATTACATGTAAGCCTAGATAAGCGCACTATTCGTGACAGGACTTCTAGTTTTAACTGTATCTAATATGAATAACAGTAGACAGAACATGTACATGTAAACAGATGTGCATGTAAATTGTTTCATTTTTATTGTAACTCAAAAACATTGCTTTACAACTCCTCTTTCTGACAAACACTACATTTTTTTCCAATGATAAATCATACATGTACATGGGCTTTTTCACAGTCTCTTAGAGCGCTGGGTTAGTATAAATTGAGGGTCATTGCTCCCAAATTTAAACATATTATTAACGGTTTCATATATTAATAAGTGCACAATAGTATGTAGTACCTGAAAAATAAAGAAAATCATGAACAAAAACTATCGGGTTGTCCTAAAATAGTCATGGACGTTAGATTTGGACAAAATTGGGTGTCCCATTTGAAAAATACTCTAGATTCCAAGTGGAACAATTTCCAAAGGAGGATGTTTGTCATAAAAAAAAAATCCACTCAAGATTGAATAAACATCTGTTTTTTAACTATAAGATGTATTTAGGCCATTACCCCTGATTTTTTCTGCATAAGGAAGGTTTGAGTGTATGCATGGACGTTTCCGTCTAAAATGTCCACTCCGACTTTTCCATCTTTTGTGATAATAAGAAAAAGTATTTTTTTCAATCAGGTGCACTTTTTTAAAAGTACATTTAGGTGTGTAACTTTAGAGCAAATCATATTTGAACCAAATTCTAAAATCTTGATTAAACCAGCATGTGAATGTGTTTCCGTCCAAAAATGTCCACTCCGAAATGTAGGTTTTTGCTATCAGTAATTTAACATAGAAGTTCTTTTACCAATAAAAGGTCAGACAAAAAAATCATTCTCTATATACATTTTATAAAGAATACATTTAAAGTATTACATCCAGCTTATTAGATGCAAGGCATCACTGAAAGTGTTCAAAAAATGTTGTCCACTCCGAAACCCCTTATTGTATTAAATCTGTAAGTTACTGTGTGGTATATTGGTCAGTTTTCCTGAATTTATAAGATTTATTTCTATTGTATAAAAGTCACTGGTAAGTTTATAAACTATCAAACCATAACTTAAAGACTCAACTAACTTTGTAACACAAATTATTTATGAATAATATATAATTACTGGTGCATTGTCTGAATGCACAAACAACCATTTACTTACTTACAATGTAAAATGCCAAAAACTGCTTTATAATAAGTTAAAAATATCACTTGAAAATAAATATTAGTAAAGAAATATTTCTAAAGAATTTTAATTACTGCCTTTACACTAACACTATAATTTGTAGGAGTGGACATTATTTGGACATTTTCAGTGATTGCGATATTTATCACTTCAATGTTGGCATACTAATGACATATTTTAATAATAACTAAAAGCTGCATGTGCATGGTTTACTTATCTTGCTCAGTTGTTTTCTTTTGCAAAATTTAATGCTTTGCTTTCTTTACTTTTGTATATAATGCTCATAGATTTGATTTGCAAGTTTTCATAATGTTTTACTGCTTCATTTAAAGATATTAATTGCTTGAAACATTTGTTTCTTCAATATTTTATATTCTGATGGCTCCAGTAAGCACAGTAACAATGTTGTCCAAATTTGTCCACTCCGAACCCAAACTCTTGATCATTATATATTGGAATAGGATACTACAATTTATCCTTTTAGGACATGTATCACCATTTTCAAGACAGTGGGGCCTTACACTTATTAATAAACTCATAAATTGATATTCTTTCCAAAACAAAGTAGTATTTTTCTTTCATCATTGGTCATTATTTACAAAATTTTTGAATTAAACATAAAACTTCCAGTGATAATAAAATGTTTTGTGAACATAATTGCTTCTGTAAGTGTAATGAATCTTCCAATACACTAAATAAATAATTTCAATACATTTAACATGAAAATTGGACTGTTTTTAACCTTTAAACCTTAATACTATTTTCAATTCCAATTTTTAAAGCAATTTTTGGATTTTGGACATACATACTTTGAAAGTCCATAACTTCCAAGAAAATAACATTCCAGCCAAAATTTAAAAAGTTTCTATAACCTTAAACATTCTAGAAAATTACTATTAGAAAAAAAAGGTAAATAAAAAGCTCTTATTTTTGACCAATTTGGGACTGGATGCTCTAAGAGACTGAAAAAGCCCACATGTGAATAAAGTTTTTGTGCAAAAGGTGAATAATTAATAAAAAATTTGAATGTCATTCTTTGTGAATCAGAATGGCACTTTTCAATTGTAGTTATTGTGTTAAATGTTATTATGTAAAGTTCTAGTTTATTTAAGGGCATGTACAATATATGGGCCCACAGGCATTCCAAAATATACAACATTTTTTAGCTCAACTTTGACGTAAGTCAAATTTGAGCTTATGCCATGGCCATTGGCCAGTCGTCCGTCTGTCCATCAACAATTCAATACGGCTTGGGCTAGAGGCTGTACTTCATTATGAAAGCTCTGATTTGAATAATTTTTTGTTTGAATGTTTAGTACCTGTACAGGTTTTTTTCTCGTACGTAAATTATGCAAATTAAAACTAACTTCTGTCTGAAAGTTCTGATTTGAATAAATTTTTGTAGGAATCACATATAATACAGGTTTTTTTTCTTGTGCAGAAATTATGCAAATTAGATGAACTTTGATTTGTTCAGTGCTCCTTATACACAGTAAGTGCACATGTCAATACGGCTTGGGCTAGAGTCTGTATTTATGAACCGATCTTCACAAAATTTCTTGGGGTACCTTTGTTATCACCTTGTGACACGAACGAGTGTTTTGGGGTGCCTTTGTTATCACTGTGCTATGAGAACAAATATTTTGGGGTTCAGTCAGACCCACTCTGGGACTCATAGATTTCTTTTCTAGTTTAGCATCTACATGTAACTGTCACCCCACCTTTACAATACTTTACCGACAGTACATGTACGTGGAGAGTGGATTGTAACTAAATCACCCACAGAGTGGAGTTATCACCCAAACTATAACTTTCAAATTTTGTACATACATGTATCGACAAAAAACACAAGCAATATTTCAGTCAATGGACCTCCGGGTTTAACCCAGAGGTCCATTGGCTGAAACTTTGCTGGTGATGGTTATGCTTTGCAACAAATCTGCAATTATTGCTCAGGTGGAATCTCCACTCTGTGGTGATTTAGTGATAATACACTCTCCACGTACTGTATATACATGTACATGTATTTGTTACAGGCTATGGTCAGCATTTATGTACAAACCGTTACAATACTTTACATGTACCTTTGTTATCAGGTCATTACCTAGATGTCTGTCATTGCTGTATCACATACTATAGATGTGCATGCCTGAAACACGTTGAGCTACAGTGTCATTGACACTTTCATTTTCATAAAACATGGTCGTTGTAAACACCTGTTTCAGTGAATGTGTTGTCTGGTTACAACATTTTGTTTCATGAAACATGGTCGCGGTAAACACCTGTTCAGTGAATGAGTTGTCACCAGACATGTTACAGTAAACTGATGTATTATAAAACAGACTTAAACAGTGGGATTTCTGAGCAAAACTAATGAGATATCAATTTTTAAATGACGTAAAGAGTAAAATTTATTAACATTAATACTAGTAGTGAGATTTTGTGGAAAATCCAAATTTTAGCCTCATTCAACAAAAATGTATTTTGAAAAATAGAGAGCCTCCCTCTAAATTAGTGAGACTTTGCATATCCGGTTGTCACGACTACACTACTGCCCAAGTGACCATTACATGAATATCCCAGGTCCATGATATCTTCACTCAAGGTCTAAGAGAAGTCACCGTCTAATATTGGCGATTGTTTCTCGAGTCAATGTCCGACACGATATTAAAATCGTTGTGATTCATGGTCACAGATTACACGTACATGTAGAGCTGTAATTAATTTAAAAAAGAATGTACTTATTGTTGTATTTTACACGACTCTCACAATTTTGTGGTTGAAATACATGTATAACTCAACAATCTCAACTTGATGAAATGACGTTGGCCTTTCCTTTACCAACATAATTACATTCATAAAATATTTACGTTTTTAATCAGAAAATAGAAATTTTATTTTAAATTCCGACAAATGCAACATTCCGACACAAACATACATAAATTTGATCCCGAAAATTATTGATGACTTGTTATCATTCTGTGACATCAACATGCAATAGTTTTTTTGGTCTGATTACGCTCTCTGGAGTTAATCCCTTTCACTCCAAATGTCTTATCCAATTTAATTATTGTTAATTATTGCATTCATTGTCCGCGTAATATCAGGTGGGTTTAATACTTTTGTCTCACCTCGGACCAAGGATATTCATGTAACGGTCGCTTGCGCAGTAGTGTACATGTACATGTAAGTGATGGATTGACTGCATTCTGATGGGAATCTTAAGATTCTTCACCCCTTAAACACTAGTAGGATCTTCCATCTCAGTTCACTAGCAGTAATTGGAAGAGTCCATATTCATAATTTGGTGGTACTGGTAGACCAATTAATATTTTCAACGTGCAGTCCTGGGGCTGCACGTTGAAATTGGTCTTCACACATTCACTTACATGTACTGTAGCAGCCATCTTTCTTAATTAAATTATGAGATATCATGTTCATAGACCAGAGCAGCATCCTTTTGTTGTCAAAGGGTTAATGGCGATGTTTCATGTGCTATTCATTATGCAAAAAAAAACCCATGAACATTTGCATGTACATCAGTCAAGCGATTTTCAAAGTGGAATGCACACTGTACCCTGCTTGGTACTGTTTAAAGTGAAGCATGCTATTGTTGAATCCCACAATCGGCAAGATGCTTCCAAGAAAAACATCAATGGACATCTTCACACCATTCACTCCACTAGTACTAGTATACAGTAAGTAGGGATTTCAAAAATATTTATATACCCGACTTGAAAGTTTTCGGATAAGTTTTTTACAGCAATATTCCAATTTATTTGGGGAGCGTGGTGGCTCAGTGGTAGACTTGGACTTTTATGCTAGAGGTCTCGAGTTCAATCCCTGACTGTTGTGTCCTTAGGCAAGACACTTTATCCCAGCTGCCTACATGGGGGCACGATGACGATGTGTACTAAGGTGTACTGCACGTCGATGCCGCACATGTCTTCAACTGCTGTGACCCTGCTTGAGCGGAGCTTGAACAGAGAATCACCGTGACAAATCAGTGGCTGGCCAAAGTGTTACTAATGTTGACGAGCTGACAGTTGCTCGTTGATGCACGGTGGTTCACTCCGGGTACTCCGGCTTCCTCCACCCGTAAAACTGTCACGGTCATGATTAACCATTGTTCACAAGTATGTGGCCTTAAACACCAATAAATAAATAAATATTCCAATTTAAAGTTTTTGATTGCTTCAGATTATAATTCATGGTGTATTGTTCTCATTTTCGACCATACATTGTATTATTTGATCTGTTTCTCTACAAACAGATTTTAACCCTTTACAGAAAATTCATGATATCAAAAAAATTTTTTCTCCAATTCTGAAAAAATAATTTATCAAAACCATGCCATGTGACCCCTCCACTCGATGGAAGGAGCTTGCCGAGCATGTTCCAGTGAGTGGTAATATGATATGGTTTTGTTGAATTGTTTTGATTTTTTTCTACTGCACAATTTGTTATATAACAAATGTCAGGTGAGGGTTAATCACTCACTACATGTAGTTGGAACCTAGGCACGCTGTTGTCTGCTCACAGAAAATGACAGATGTCATGGTGTGCAAGTGCCACAACTGACCTCAAAATCGAAAAAGACTGGTACATGATGTTATTGATGTAGAAAATAGAGAATAATGGAAGGTCATTTAAATATTTGAAGACCAATAAGAATCCGGTACAGCCAGGCTCACTGGTCACTTTCCACAGGTGGGCAATATTTCCATGGATGCAGAAATATTAAGATTCCAAACACTATCAGAATAATCATCAAAAATTTATTTAATGAAGCACCGGGTACAACCTTTATTAATTAAAATTTAATTGCTGATAACTTTTATTACCTGGTAAACACATGTACATGTATCAGGTCTGGTTTCAAATTCCGGAGTTCTGTTTTGTTTTTATGTACCAACATGTTCTACAGGTACATACATTGGAGAACTTCTCCACCCGATAATCGGGGGGTAGGGGGATTCATAATTCATCTCACGGTTAACCCCTGATGTTATTAAAAAAGTACAAACGTGTATTGCGGTGTACATTTAAGGAGTTATTTTTTTTATTCATTGAGGTTTAATGACTTTTCCAACAGCCAAGGTTGCTTCATGTCGAACAGCTTCATAGTAAGTTCATACATGCCCATCTTCTAGTAGGTGGGGGAACGGGGAAGATAGAGTTCTCGGACACCAGCCATCTACATGTCAGCTAGTACTGAAATGGTTAACCGGATAACCGGTTTAAAACCGGTTACCTACCTAACCGATTAAAAAAACGTTAACTGGTTATCCGAAATATCGACAGTGATCGTCATTCCACGGTTAAAACGTAGTAAATCTGCCGCTTCTTCTTTGGGATAGATTACACCTCGAAGCAGTGCTGTATATATTGAGAAATAATCAACTTTGGCGTTCAAGACTTCTTTAATGATCGGCAATTTCCGTGCGTTTGAAGTAACCGCAGAAACTATTCTGTAGTATGTATACAAACGAACGTTGTCGAGTACTCGACAACGTTCGTTTGTATACACACTACGGAATAGTTTCTGAGAATACTGCTTTCCAATTCCTATAGTTTTGATCCCAGATTCGGTGAAATAATGGCTACGGTTAACCGGATATTATCCGGTTACAGCTCTCGGTTAGTCGGTTGTGAAAATGAGCCAACCGTTTCAGCCCTAATGTCAGCATTTCGTAAATTGCGAGAACAGTCGTTTCATAACTTTCGTTCCCGGTACGTTCTCGCAAATGCTTGTTAAGGATTCCCATTTACCGTTCCCGCAAAAATATAAGCATTTTTTCATCAGATAAAATTTAATAAACTTAGATTAATTTTAGATCTGAATCGATTAAAGTGTTTTCTTGATCGATTAATCACATGGATTAACCTTGGTTAACCGATTAATCACTTGCCCTAATAGGTACATGTGTAGCTGAATATTTGCTGTACTGTTGAATCGTTGATGATTTATACAATTAAAACTTTACTCAACGCAATGGACAAAACCGGCCAGCGCCATTACAAAAAATTGTCCATTCAAATTTTATTGTGTTTTAAATTTTTGTCTAAAAACATACATGTAGCTTATAACCCCTCATTGAGCTCGTCCAATGAGGGGTCATAAGCTGTTTTTGACAAACATTGAAAATCTTTAGTATTTCAAGAATTTCTTATGCAAGTATCGTCTGCTGCCTGCATTAGGTGAAGGGTTGAGAATTACCATTTCCAGCTACTGATTCAGTATTATGATCATGCCAGTGAACAAGTTTGTTAGCACGTAACTGGCATGCACCACTCTGTCTCATATATTTGATGTGAGCCAGTGTGACAATGTTTGCCTGTTTTGGAGCAAGTTTGTTCCTTAGTTAACCCATATAATACCGTAGTTCAAAAGTACCGGTTAACCGATCAATTTTTTTTTAGCGATCAAGACGTTGATCATTGGTTAGTCGATTAATCAGTTAACCATATGAGCTCCAAATAATTTTTATAAACATGATTACTGCAATAGACTTTGATGTGGTTGTTGAACAATCTAACCATCTATGTATTTGAAGATAAATAAACATAATTCATGTTGGAAATGGGTCCCGCAAAAAAATAAATGGGTCAGGCAAAAAATATATTTGCGAAACCCTGCATTTACATGTAGACACTGTCAGGACTCCTCCAACAAACAAAGTTAGCCTTGGTTAGGCATGTGGACCATCGACATGCTATGTGCAGTACACGTATGCCTTACTAGTAGTTCACAGTGCCACCCCCACCCCCGTGGACAATCGAGAGTACAAGTAAGAGCCTTGCCCATTGTAGATACCACTGGAGGGCGATTCTTTTGTTACGTGTGTTACATTTGCACACTTTTTTTTCACGCTTCAATGAGGTAGGTATAATATGACTATTTTACATTAAGGAGAGGGACCAAGTATGTTTTCTATGGCAAATGCCATAAACCTGAGAGGTGTTGTTGATCCAGCCTCATATCATTTGACATTTCAGAGCTATACTTGATAAAGTTTTGTTACGTGCGTTAAATCAGACAGAAAATTTTTTTCTCCAACATTTTTCTGATTGAACATCCCTCTGATTTGGCTATTTACCATTCAGTTAGATTATAAATAGACTAAAATAGATTAATTCCATTTTCAATTTAGAAATGGGTAATGACAATCCAACCTTCGATTATTATGCATTGAGTGATTTATATAGGACTAAACATACTATGCATTAAACCTGAAAAATAAAACAAAGAAAGACACAACTGTAACATTACTACTCGTACTAGTACATTGTATAAATTTGAGAGGTCAAAGTACAGTTGCATGTAGAACCCAGGGGGGGGGGGGGGGGGGGGGGGGGTAACATCATGAACAGCTCAAGAATACAATACCATGATATCATCTTCATTCCTAAATAATCAATTCATACATGAAGATGGTGAATGATTGTCAAATTACATGTACATGTAAATAAATCAAGAATGAGATAATATTGTAAGATAAATTGATTATACATGTACAGTGCATGGATAATGCATTATCACAAAATCACCTACAGAGAGGAGATTCCACCCAAGCAATAGCTGAAAATTTCAAATTTGTTGCAAAGCAGCACTTGCAAGCAAAGTTCCACCCACAGGTCCTCCAGGTTAAAACTGGAGGTCCATTGGCTGAAACATTGCCTGTTTTTGTCCATACATGTACGTACAAAACTTGAAAGTGATACTTGGGGTGATATCTCGACTCCATGGGTGATTTACTAGCATTGTACAATCCACTCCCCCCACAGCCCACATACTCTAACTGCCATGTGGGTTGTCAAGGTGATGTATTTCTTGACCTTCCCTCTGGGTCATGTATTGATTCTTCCTAACAACAGACTTGTCAGTATATGCCCAGATATAAGGTCTCAACTTCAATACACCATCTTAAAAACCCACGTCTCGACCTTGCCTTTGGGTCATGTAATGACTCATCCTCATGAACTTGTTGATATTTTCCCAGAGACAGGGCCTTGAGTAATAACCTCTAAAAAACAATTGGCATTGACAACATATGTTGTTACATGCCCATGTAGATCAAATATTAAAGTAATTAATATTGTGATGAAGTTTTACTTGACTGATTTACAGAAATAGTTTAAACAGTTTTCACGTACAGGAAGTCAGAGTGAATTAATACAAGCCATCCACAAAGTGAATTAATACAAGCCATCCACAAAGTGAATTAATACAAGGCATCCACAAAGTGAATTAATACAAGCCATCCACAAAGTGAATTAATACAAGCCATCCACATAGTTAATTAATACAAGGCATCCACATAGTTAATTAATACAAGGCATCCACATAGTTAATTAATACAAGCCATCCACAAAGTGAATTAATACAAGCCATCCACATAGTTAATTAATACAAGGCATCCACATAGTTAATTAATACAAGGCATCCACATAGTTAATTAATACAAGGCATCCACATAGTTAATTAATACAAGCCATCCACATAGTTAATTAATACAAGGCATCCACAAAGTGAATTAATACAAGCCATCCACAAAGTGAATTAATACAAGCCATCCACAAAGTGAATTAATACAAGCCATCCACAAAGTGAATTAATACAAGCCATCCACAAAGTGAATTAATACAAGCCATCCACATAGTTAATTAATACAAGGCATCCACATATTTAATTAATACAAGGCATCCACATAGTTAATTAATACAAGCCATCCACAAAGTGAATTAATACAAGGCATCCACATAGTTAATTAATACAAGGCATCCACATAGTTAATTAATACAAGGCATCCACATATTTAATTAATACAAGCCATCCACATAGTTAATTAATACAAGCCATCCACATAGTTAATTAATACAAGGCATCCACATAGTTAATTAATACAAGGCATCCACATAGTTAATTAATACAAGGCATCCACATAGTTAATTAATACAAGCCATCCACATAGTTAATTAATACAAGGCATCCACATAGTTAATTAATACAAGCCATCCACAAAGTGAATTAATACAAGCCATCCACAAAGTGAATTAATACAAGGCATCCACATAGTTAATTAATACAAGGCATCCACATAGTTAATTAATACAAGGCATCCACATATTTAATTAATACAAGCCATCCACATAGTTAATTAATACAAGCCATCCACATAGTTAATTAATACAAGGCATCCACATAGTTAATTAATACAAGGCATCCACATAGTTAATTAATACAAGGCATCCACATAGTTAATTAATACAAGCCATCCACATAGTTAATTAATACAAGGCATCCACATAGTTAATTAATACAAGCCATCCACATAGTTAATTAATACAAGGCATCCACATAGTTAATTAATACAAGCCATCCACATAGTTAATTAATACAAGGCATCCACATAGTTAATTAATACAAGCCATCCACATAGTTAATTAATACAAGCCATCCACATAGTTAATTAATACAAGGCATCCACATAGTTAATTAATACAAGCCATCCACATAGTTAATTAATACAAGGCATCCACATATTTAATTAATACAAGCCATCCACATAGTTAATTAATACAAGGCATCCACATAGTTAATTAATACAAGGCATCCACATAGTTAATTAATACAAGCCATCCACATAGTTAATTAATACAAGCCATCCACATAGTTAATTAATACAAGCCATCCACATAGTTAATTAATACAAGGCATCCACATATTTAATTAATACAAGGCATCCACATAGTTAATTAATACAAGCCATCCACATAGTTAATTAATACAAGGCATCCACATAGTTAATTAATACAAGCCATCCACATAGTTAATTAATACAAGGCATCCACATATTTAATTAATACAAGGCATCCACATAGTTAATTAATACAAGGCATCCACATAGTTAATTAATACAAGCCATCCACATAGTTAATTAATACAAGCCATCCACATAGTTAATTAATACAAGGCATCCACATATTTAATTAATACAAGCCATCCACATAGTTAATTAATACAAGCCATCCACATAATTAATACAAGGCATCCACATAGTTAATTAATACAAGGCATCCACATATTTAATTAATACAAGCCATCCACATAGTTAATTAATACAAGGCATCCACATAGTTAATTAATACAAGCCATCCACATAGTTAATTAATACAAGCCGTCCACATAGTTAATTAATACAAGGCATCCACATATTTAATTAATACAAGCCATCCACATAGTTAATTAATACAAGCCATCCACATAATTAATACAAGGCATCCACATAGTTAATTAATACAAGGCATCCACATATTTAATTAATACAAGCCATCCACATAGTTAATTAATACAAGGCATCCACATAGTTAATTAATACAAGCCATCCACATAGTTAATTAATACAAGCCATCCACATAGTTAATTAATACAAGGCATCCACATATTTAATTAATACAAGCCATCCACATAGTTAATTAATACAAGTCATCCACATAATTAATACAAGGCATCCACATAGTTAATTAATACAAGGCATCCACATATTTAATTAATACAAGCCATCCACATAGTTAATTAATACAAGGCATCCACATAGTTAATTAATACAAGGCATCCACATAGTTAATAAATACAAGGCATCCACAAAGTGAATTAATACAAGGCATCCACATAGTTAATTAATACAAGGCATCCACATAGTTAATTAATACAAGGCATCCACATATTTAATTAATACAAGCCATCCACATAGTTAATTAATACAAGCCATCCACATAGTTAATTAATACAAGGCATCCACATAGTTAATTAATACAAGGCATCCACATAGTTAATTAATACAAGGCATCCACATAGTTAATTAATACAAGCCATCCACATAGTTAATTAATACAAGGCATCCACATAGTTAATTAATACAAGCCATCCGCATAGTTAATTAATACAAGGCATCCACATAGTTAATTAATACAAGCCATCCACATAGTTAATTAATACAAGGCATCCACATAGTTAATTAATACAAGCCATCCACATAGTTAATTAATACAAGGCGTCCACATAGTTAATTAATACAAGGCATCCACATAGTTAATTAATACAAGGCATCCACATAGTTAATTAATACAAGGCATCCACATAGTTAATTAATACAAGCCATCCACATAGTTAATTAATACAAGGCATCCACATAGTTAATTAATACAAGCCATCCACAAAGTGAATTAATACAAGCCATCCACAAAGTGAATTAATACAAGGCATCCACATAGTTAATTAATACAAGGCATCCACATAGTTAATTAATACAAGGCATCCACATATTTAATTAATACAAGCCATCCACATAGTTAATTAATACAAGCCATCCACATAGTTAATTAATACAAGACATCCACATAGTTAATTAATACAAGGCATCCACATAGTTAATTAATACAAGGCATCCACATAGTTAATTAATACAAGCCATCCACATAGTTAATTAATACAAGGCATCCACATAGTTAATTAATACAAGCCATCCACATAGTTAATTAATACAAGGCATCCACATAGTTAATTAATACAAGCCATCCACATAGTTAATTAATACAAGGCATCCACATAGTTAATTAATACAAGCCATCCACATAGTTAATTAATACAAGCCATCCACATAGTTAATTAATACAAGGCATCCACATAGTTAATTAATACAAGCCATCCACATAGTTAATTAATACAAGGCATCCACATATTTAATTAATACAAGCCATCCACATAGTTAATTAATACAAGGCATCCACATAGTTAATTAATACAAGGCATCCACATAGTTAATTAATACAAGCCATCCACATAGTTAATTAATACAAGCCATCCACATAGTTAATTAATACAAGCCATCCACATAGTTAATTAATACAAGGCATCCACATATTTAATTAATACAAGGCATCCACATAGTTAATTAATACAAGCCATCCACATAGTTAATTAATACAAGGCATCCACATAGTTAATTAATACAAGCCATCCACATAGTTAATTAATACAAGGCATCCACATATTTAATTAATACAAGGCATCCACATAGTTAATTAATACAAGGCATCCACATAGTTAATTAATACAAGCCATCCACATAGTTAATTAATACAAGCCATCCACATAGTTAATTAATACAAGGCATCCACATATTTAATTAATACAAGCCATCCACATAGTTAATTAATACAAGCCATCCACATAATTAATACAAGGCATCCACATAGTTAATTAATACAAGGCATCCACATATTTAATTAATGCAAGCCATCCACATAGTTAATTAATACAAGGCATCCACATAGTTAATTAATACAAGGCATCCACATAGTTAATTAATACAAGGCATCCACATAGTTAATTAATACAAGGCATCCACATAGTTAATTAATACAAGCCATCCACATAGTTAATTAATACAAGGCATCCACATAGTTAATTAATACAAGCCATCCACATAGTTAATTAATACAAGGCATCCACATATTTAATTAATACAAGGCATCCACATAGTTAATTAATACAAGGCATCCACATAGTTAATTAATACAAGCCATCCACATAGTTAATTAATACAAGCCATCCACATAGTTAATTAATACAAGGCATCCACATATTTAATTAATACAAGCCATCCACATAGTTAATTAATACAAGCCATCCACATAGTTAATTAATACAAGGCATCCACATAGTTAATTAATACAAGGCATCCACATATTTAATTAATACAAGCCATCCACATAGTTAATTAATACAAGGCATCCACATAGTTAATTAATACAAGTCATCCACATAGTTAATTAATACAAGCCATCCACATAGTTAATTAATACAAGCCATCCACATAGTTAATTAATACAAGGCATCCACATAATTAATACAAGCCATCCACATAGTTAATTAATACAAGCCATCCACATAGTTAATTAATACAAGGCATCCACATAGTTAATTAATACAAGCCATCCACATAGTTAATTAATACAAGCCATCCACATATTTAATTAATACAAGGCATCCACATAGTTAATTAATACAAGGCATCCACATAGTTAATTAATACAAGCCATCCACATAGTTAATTAATACAAGCCATCCACATAGTTAATTAATACAAGGCATCCACATAGTTAATTAATACAAGGCATCCACATATTTAATTAATACAAGCCATCCACATAGTTAATTAATACAAGCCATCCACATAGTTAATTAATACAAGGCATCCACATAGTTAATTAATACAAGGCATCCACACAGTGAAGTTTCCACCTAAAACTCATAATATTTCAAATTTTAAAGGAAAAGTACAACGTAAACTTTACAGTGAATGTTTCAGTCAAATGGTCCTCCAGATTGAACCAAGTGGTTCATTAACTGAAACATTGTTTGCGCTTCTTGATCTACATGACAGAATTTGTGGGTTATAGTTTTGGTGGAAACTTCACTCCATGAATGTTTAATTGTAACCCATTACAGTCCAGATTCTTTTCGTTATAGGGTATTCATTCCACAGGATAATGTATGCTTACATTGTACATATACAGTTAAAACTAGAAGTCCTGTCATGTAATGCGCACAAATAGCACGGTGATCTGTGCGTCAATGTACGTGGTATGGCCATGGTAAAGCTATCAAACTCTGTACATATGGCCTGTGCACAAACAAGGTTTCAGCCAATGGACCTCCGGGTAACCCGGAGGTCCATAGGCAGACACATTGCATGTGTTTGCCATGAGTAACCAGGAGAACCTGCCGTGATTTGGATGCCATTCGATATGGCAATTGCGCGCTATTCCAACGCGCAATTAAGCCTAGATAAGCGCACTATTTGTGACAGGACTTCTAGTTTTAACTGTACATGTACATGTAATATTGTTATCTACAAATCTACTGTTACTACCATCATCAAAGCCTAAAACAACATTTTCTTACAACTGAACTTGATATTTCACAAAATATTTCATTAAACATTATGAATTTGTAATAAGAATTGTGATTGATTTGTATGTATCAAATATGTATTACAATACATGTATGTAAAATGTAATTGAATATTTGGATGATATTCTATACAGATTTATTAGTTACAGGGGCAGATAATTAGAAACCAAAATAAGTATCGTTGAATGGTGTGGTGGGATGGGATGAGTAAAACTTATGTAGGGGAACATATTGGTGCCATACACAAGACTTACCAAGTGTCTTGGTAAAATTTACTAAAATATCTTTCCCCAGGGGGGAGATTTACCCATTCCACATTCACACACCACACAAGTGTGATTTTTCACTCACTAGACCACATTCCATAATTATGACGCAATCAAAATAAAACTTCTGCTTGTTCAATCGATTTATCTTTAAGGAGAAATATAAATTACATATGTACGTAGGCCTGGTTGGAAAGTGTCTCAAAACGTTTTGTATATACTAAAGTTATATAATTAATTATGTTGGTCTATAGGCCCAGCTTTTAAGCCCTGAAATCTCAATTAATGGAAGATCTGTGGAGGTGCAACTGCTTGAAGTTACATGTACTACATGCAGGCTGAGCAGGAAGTCTACCAGGCATTTTGCTGGGTCCGAGCCATTAAACTGAAAACTCTAATCTTTTGGGGAAGTTGACCCAACAGGAGTCGATCCCTAATCTACGGCACCCAATCACCTAGCTACATGTATAAATGCTCTGTCACCATACTGTACCAACAGAGCTAACAGAAACTTTGATAAAGACATGAAGGTTGTATCTAACTCTGCCAGTATGTTAGTTCACATTTACAGTGGAGCTGAAGCAGTTAAAGGGTTTTCTTGATTGATTAAGCATATAGATTAACCTTGGTTAACCGATTAATCACTAGTTTTAGTAGGTAGCTGAATTATTGCCGTACTGTTGATGATTTAAAGCATTAACCCTTCAAAAGTAACGGACAAAACCAGCAAGCGCAAAACATAAAAATCTTCTTCAAATTTTATTACGTTTTCAATTTTTGTCTAAAAAACCCCATAGCTCATGACCCCCTCATTGGAACGAGCACATTGAGCTCGTTCCGCTGAGGGGTCATAAGCTATGTCTTTGAGACAAAAATTGAAAATTTTTAGAAATTAAGGAATTTATTTTGCAAGTGTCATTTGCTGTCTGCAACGGACAAAGAGTTAAAAATGACCATTTCCAGCTATTGATACAGTACAATGGTCGGGGGCGTGGTAGCGTTGTGGTAACCGGTTCTCGCCAGATCTCCGAAGTTAAGCAACGTCGAACCCGGTTAATCATTGGATGGGTGAACGTCTGAGCGATCGATTCGGACTCTCGCGCTGTGTCCTTGGGCAAGGCACTTAACCCTGATTGTCCACATGGGGTCACAATGACGCCGTGTGCTAAGGTGTATTGCACGTCGATGGTGCGCAAGTCTTTAACCAATCTAACCCTACCTGTGCTGCAGTGCGGAGTTACATTTTTGGGGAGCTGGCAGCTGCTTGTCGTTGCTCGGTGGTTCTCTCCGGGTACTCCGGCTTCCTCCACCTGTAAAACTGGCACGGTCATGATTAGCCATTGTGCAATGTGCATACATGTACATGTAAGTACATGTATATGACCTTAAACACCAATAATAAATAATTAAACAGTACAATGATCATACAAGTGAACAAGTATGTCTGTACATATTACTACATAACTTGCAAGCTTTTATCTGTCCCATAATAATTGATGCAAGTTAAGTCAGTGTGACAATATTTGCCTGTTTTAGAGCAAGTTTGTTCCTTTGTTAACCCATATAATACAGTAGGTTAAGTCTATGGTTAATCGATCAATTACTTTTTTTGATCGATCAAGACATTGATCATTGGTTAATCGATTAATCGGTTAACTGTTTCAGCTCTAATTTACAGTACATCCCTCCTCAAGACCTACATGTATATTCAAGAATTAATAATTACTGATTTTTTGGGGAATTGTTGCTGTTGTGATTCGTAATTATCAACATATACCTGAGATAATAGTGAGTTTTGAGATTTATGTGTACCTGCAGATCGTTTTTAACCTGACATTCGATACAACTAGAACAGATTTCTGTTATAATGGTCTATAGGTCCAGTTTTAAGCACAGAAATCTCAATTAATGGAAGATCTGTGAAAATGCAAGTGCTTGAATTATTCTGATATCGCCTGCATGTATGGTCCGAGCCACTGAACTGAAATCACTATTGTACCTGTTGAGACCTCGCTTTTCCCAGTAATGAAGGTTGTGTGTTACATGTATGTATTGATAACAACTGGGGCGCGGTGGCGTCACGGTAACCGGTTCTTGTCAGATCACCGAGGTTAAGCAACGTCGAGCGCGGTTAGTAGTTGGATGGGTGACCATTTCAGCGACTGATTCGCGTTCCCGCGTTGTGTCCTTGGGCAAGGCACTTAACCCCGATTGCCTGCATGGGGGCACGATGACGCTGTGTACTAAGGCGTACTGCACGTCGATGGTGCGCATGTCTTCAACCAATCTAACCCTGCCTGTGCCGCAGTGCAGAGTTCAGAGTTAAGGTGTTAGAGAGCTGGCAGCTACTCGGTGGTTCTCTCCGGGTACTCCAGCTTCCTCCACCCGTAAAACTGTCGCTGACATGATATGACCCTGGCTGTTAATGTACCGTTAAACCCTAATAACAAAAAAGAAAAAAATGATAACAACTCACAATTGGGTGTTAAATCAGGTAAAATTATCAAATGAATTTGCACCTGTCACAGTGTGTAATATGACAGACAAATTTGCTTGTTTCATCTAACATTTTTATTCTACAAACATCAAGTAAATAATATTAAACATGAGTATTTTGTATTTTCTATATTTGTATAGGATGAACATAAAAGGGTTATTATAATAATGTGAATCGTAATTTCAAATGTTACTGATACATGATGTACAGCTTGTGAGGAGAAACCACAGATACATGTACCTCAGAAAGTACATGTATACTCTAGTAAGTGGTACAGAGTACCACACTCACCCTGGCATGTCTGTCGAAAACCACATACAGTACAAGTCAAAATAAGTTGTAGCATAACCACAATAAACTAATTATACTGCTGCTCCAGCACTGATAAGATCAGAATCTGACATCATTTTCTGGAAAGCTCTCATTGAGAGCTTTCCAGAATGATGTCAGCTTCTGGTCCTACCAGTATAGGAAGAGAAAGATACATAGTTTATAGTGGTTATCCTGCAACTTATTTTGACATGTACTGTACCTTGACCTTTGCATTATTAATTATAGTACAGTGTACAACAGAAAACACCCAAGCCCACCTCTGGCCAAACAATCCACTGCAGTTTGACCCAAATCAGTCGCTACATTTTGACCAAAACCGGCCACTAAGAGAATCCAAACCACCCTCTAGTAGAAATATGTATGAAATGAACATTTTCTATACATTTGTTAAGTTTGAGTAATTTTAATTGATTTTTTGTTTTTATCTTTTTTTCCCATCAGAAGACTTAATTGGAAGGTTTTTGCCTGATTGATGTTTGTGTAAACATTGTTGCAAAGAGCAATTTTTATTAATACCTTGTAAAAAAAGAAATGAACACTGATCTCATATTCAGTACCTGATAGAAGAATATTTGTAAATACTCTTGTGTTCCTAATAAACATACATGCATGTTTATTAATTTTAGGGCATTTTTCCACCCTGTATGCACCTTATATGGGCCTGTATGCTGATTAAAATTGCCCTTCAGGGGGGAGGGGGTGGGAGGGGAAGGGGCCCACCCTGTGTGCACCTTATTTGTATTTGGTACTGTATGTTTATTAAAATTGGCCTTCCATCGGGTGGGTGGGGGGGGGGGGGTCTTCAAATTAGTAAATCTTCACTTGATTGTGTGACTATTGTTTAACACATAAAAGCCTAAACGCCTATTAGTTTTCTTTAATAAAACTAACTGCAATACTGGAAAATAAGTTGGCTTTTAATAAAATTAACTAGCATTACTCCCCCACCCCCTCAATGGATTTCCACCCTGTACTATAATATGGATCTGTGATTTTATTTAATTTTGATGAATGTTCCACCCCATACTTTTATTTCCACCTGTACTTTTATTTGGAACACAAGAGTAGCACCGCACCCCGTAGGACTACATGTAGGCGCTTATCGTAGTTAACTTATAGCCTAGTAGCCAACATATGTGGTTGCTTCTAAATATTATTTTGTTATCAGGTATTACCAACTGCCAAAGGCAATTTTTAATACGTGCTGAAAAACGAATATTTAGAAACCAGCCCTGCGCCCATATTCTCTACCTGATCTAAGAATATTTGTAAATGTAAAAACAAAATTCATTAAGAGCCCGCCACCTATTGAAAAATGTCCCCGGTACATTTCAATACTAGTACACGATAAAACATAATATTTGTTAAAAAATGACCCGCATAACTGACTCACATTTATAACATTACCGGTGCTTTAATTTTTTCAGTGTCATTTTTCAGACCCCAATCATTTTTATTCTAGTATATTTAAGATTTCCAACATGTTTTTTATGTATATTTATTTACGGAGGACGGTTTGGGTCAAATTCTTAGAATATGGTTAGGTCACTGTGGAGGACGATTTGGGTTAAATTAGGGGCCGACTTGGGTCAAATTGCAGGAGGACGGTTTGGCCAGAATTTTGGGAGAAATTCTCTGTACAATGTACATGAACTTAGTCAATTAACATTGACTGCTGAGGCAAAAGCCCCCACTGCCCACGTGGGGGCACGGTGACGCTGTGTACTAAGGCGTACTGCACGTCGATGGTGCACCTGTCTTCAACCAATGCTAACCCTGCTTGTGTGGAGTTGGTATGTTGGGGAGCTGACAGTTGCTCGCCGTTGCTCGGTGGTTCTCTCCGGGTACTCCGGCTTCCTCCACCCGTAAAACTGTCACGGTCATGGTTAGCCATTGTGCAGACATATGTGACCTTAAACACCAATAAATAAATAAATGAGGCAAAAGCCAAGAAAAATATTCTTTTTCGGCAATAAAACTGTCGACGAAAATGATAAAAAAAGAATATCTCCTTAGCTGTAAAGTGAAGATTCAGACACTTAACCCCGATTGTCCACATGGGGGCACGATGACGCCATGTACTAAGGCGTACTGCACGTCGATGGTGCGCATGTCTTCAACCAATTTAACCCTGCTCGTGCTGCAGTGCGGAGTTACGATGTTGGGTGCTCGTCGTTGCTCGTGGTTCTCTCCCGGTACTCCACCTCCCCCACCCGTAAAACTGCCACGGTCACGATTAGCCATAGTGCATAAGTATGTGACCTTAAACACCAATAAATAAATAAGTGAACATTCAGGTTTGATTATGGGATTAGTAAATTACCTGAATTCATTTCTGTCCACGGCTCACTATTGTTATGGTGTCAAACAAAGCAACGGTCCTTTAGAGAATCAATTAACTTCACTTGTAGTTGTTTAGGTCTTGCCCATAATGTTTTGGATTGCTGAAAATAGACCGGGGGGGGGGTGGGGGGGGGGGGGGGGCTCCTGTGTTGCTAAAAGTGGACATGTAAAGAATTAGCATTAGGGCTTATCAAAACAACATTTTTCATCCGAAGACGGAAGACATGGTCAGTCATGAAGAAGTGTCGGAATCACCTGACTAGTACTGACTGACTAGTGTGGACTGCTGACCCCATGTTCATACCCATTTAGAGATATCCAGGCAGTTCTTTTGTGCTTGCATTACAGATGTTTCATTAGAAGCATCTTCATCTCGATCACAAAATGAATATCTGAATCTAAAATACCGTTTCAAAACTACCGAAACAGAAGGTGTCTTTGTTGATGCACAGTTATTTTTGTATGGCAATTGTTTTGCAAATTATTCATTTAATTGACAGGGGATGACTTAGTATTATGTATTTAGTCATGTGTTTTGTTATGTTGAATCAGTTTTTAGCTCACCGAAGGGAGCTCAACTTATCACTTGCCGCCCGTTGTCCGTCGTCCGTCGTCGTGAACATTTTTCAAACGACTTCTCCTCTGAAACCACTGGTCCGATTTTCACGAAACTTCATGTGGATGTTCATTACTATATGGCAATTCATGTTTGTTCAAATGAAATGGCCACGTCCCTTGAGGGTTCTGTATGTGGCATAACTCTGATAGCACCGTATGAATTATAAAAAAATTATTAAAAAATCTTCTTCTCCAGAACCAGTGGGCAGAATCTTTTGATACTTGGCATCTTGGTATGGGTCTGATTCAAGTTTGTTCAAAGCGGCCCCCTGGATTCACATTTGGGCTCAGTATAGAAGCCCGAATTCGAACTTAGTGCATTTCAGGCAATTTTTAAAAAAATCCTCTTCAGATCTAGCAGTCCGAATGTTTTGATATTTGGTATGCAGCAGCCTTAGGGGGATGACATTCAAGTTTGTTCAAGCCATGTCCCTAGGTCCATATTTGGGCTCACTGTGGGAGCTTGAATTGTAACTTAGTTCGAAATGAGGAATTTTCTTGAAAAATCTTCTTCTTCAGATCCAGCAGTCGGAATGTTTTGATATAAATCTTCTTTTTTTTTAGATTCACTGGTCAGAATCTTTGGATATTTGGTATAAGCTTTTCTTAGGAGGAGCAGATGCAACTTGTTGAAATCAGTTCTCTGGGTTGATATTTAGGCTACCATGTCAGGTGAGCTCCTCAGGCCCCCTGGGGCCTCTTGTTTTAAAACATTTCTACTGCACAATTTTCATATTTCACGACGGATGTAGCCTTTTATTTGGGAAGGGTTAATTGCTCTCTAGGTGGCACTGAGTCTCACTGTTGTCTACTCTCAAAAAAGTAAAAAGATCAGATGTAATTGTGTACAAGAATGACAGCTGTCGTCAGAATCGAATGACTGTAATCAGACTTAAAATTCATTGAATTTATTCTTGTAAATGATTCTCGTAATACAAACAATGAGAATCAAGTTTGATTCTCGTGAAAATTCAAATGTTTACAGTTAATTATTTGTTTAACTCTTTACCTAACATGAAAAGCAGACGACACTTACAAACAAAATTCTTGAATAACTCATTTTTTTCAATCTCGTCTCAAAAACATTGGTTATGATCCCTCATTGGAACGAGCTCGATGAGCTCGTTCCAAAGAGGGGTCATACCCTATGTTTTTGAGACAAAAAAAAATGAAACTATAATGAAAATTAATTGGCGATTTTTGTAAATAGCACTGGCTGGTTTTGTTAATGGCCTGGAAAATTCATCTTAGTACTACTTTTTGTTTGTTCCCGCACAATAAGGTCACTTTGACTTACCATTGGTGACATGTGAAGTAGTGGCTCCCTATACAGACAGGCAAGATGGTATTAGAAACCACTGCCAAAGGATTGTACGCGTAAGTTACTTCCACCAGCAAGGTCACCAAAGGCCAGCATATTGGAACATTGACCTATATATACATTTCATACTCGGATGAGACACTAAACTAACCAAGTTGGAGCTACTGTAACCCATTAACTCTTAACCTACAGAGTATTTTAGAAATATGTTCTATCAAATCTAGTCATTGCTGCTATTGCCATAAAGCAGTCATGACTAGATTTCATGAACATTTCATCTATATTTAACTTCAGGAATCATTGACTAAAAATAACTTCATATAATTTACACAGTTAAATTTGATTAAATGTGCCTGAACTTATTTAAGTCACAAGAGAAATCTTCACCTTGCAGGAATATCCACCAGCAGCATGCAAGAAGTTCAAGGTTAAACTTGAGTAATTTATATGTATGAGGTTTGTGGGGGTTTTTTTACAATGAAATACATGTACATGTATCTACTGGTTAAACTCTAGTTCAGCGATCTGAGCGTAGTGGCTACCACGTTACGTTCCGATTCTTCCCATTCAATCCTATAGAAAAAGTTCCCATCAAGTTTTTATGGGAACTCAAAACTCGAAATTAGGAATATGTATCAAGCCTTCGCCCTTATTACCCGCTGCAATCGATAGTACGCGTATTTTCTTACATTTGGGCAGAGTTTATTGATCCAAACTAGGTTTTATCCTTTTATTATCATCATGCAGAATCGGAAATTCGATCGCAATTGCGCAGAAGGGGTTTGATAATCTGCTCTGTGCGAATGCGACCGAGTTTGATGAGCTCTGCGCGAATGAGATCGAGATTCCGATTCTACATCGATGAAAAGGTCTATTCGTTTCGGCGCCATTACCGGGTTATTGTTTTTACTGTTTTATATTTATACAAAAAGCATGGCCGATTTCGAAATCTCCGTTTCCGCCTCACGAGTACTCAAATGATGATAATTAAAGGATAAAACCTAGTTTGGATCAATAACCTCTGCCCAAATGTAAGGAAATACGTCTACTATCGACTGCAGCCCGTAATAAGGGCGAAAGCTTGATGTATATTCCTAATTTCGAGTTTTGAGTTCCCATAAAAACTTGATGGGAACTTTTTCTATAGGATTGAATGGGAAGAATCTGAACGTGGAGGGGTAGTGGCCACTACGTTCAGATCGCTGAACTAGATAAACTCCAAAGGGTATACATGTCATGTAACAATATATCTCAAATTGTAAATTATGTAAGAACTGATAATTGATTTGCGCATCAGAAGTCCGCGAGAATCAAAACTGATTCTTGTGAGTTGGGACCAAGGCGAGAGGTCCTAGGTTCGAATCCCACCTCAGCAACCATATTGTGTCCTTGGCCAAGACACTTAATCCCAACTGCCCACGTGAGAGCACGATGGCATTGTGTACTAAGATGTACTGTACGTCGATGGTGCACTTATCTTCAACCAATACTAACAAGTGGAGTTAGTACGTTGTGAATCTGACAGTTACGCGCCGTTGTTCGTTGGTTCTCTCCGGGTGGGTACTCCGGCTTCCTCCACCCGTAAAACTGTCTTGACACATTCTATCAAATTAATGTGCGCGTGTAAATAGAACTATTTCAAAACATAAACGAAACCACGATGCCTGATTTCATTTGTTATAAACATCATTAAAATTCCAATGATAAGAAATGTATAAACACTTAAAAATTATTATTTATAAAGCTGAATTGTGGAACTATATTTTCACGTGGCTATGACGTATGACTGCGTGTAGCTTTGTCGCGTCAGAGTGATATGCATGACGTTCAAGGTGGAATTCCATTTTAACCCTTTTGTTTCTATCTAAAAGATGTGTTTTTGGAACAGCGATGTCATAAGAAAGACAGAATATGAAATTCGTGTTTTGGTCATGCTCGATTTATGAAACGAGTCTTAAAATATTTCTGTTTTGTGGAACCTCTGGCGAGGTGAAACAGAAAGTTCGTAGACGAGTTTCATAAATAAAGTATGATCAAATCACTCATTCCATATTTTCCATATGTCAGTTGGTCACCTATTGAAATCTTATATGTTATTTCTCACTTTGTGAATATTGTATGTACAACAATTTACTTTAATTATATTCTCGAAATAAAATTTGAAGATCTTTTTAAAAGTATGTATGATGTTCGAAAATATTTCTTGTGTAATAAAATGGATACTCTTAATATATTGTTGTATTTATTATTATTTACAAGACAATTCAGAGTTATATGTTCTTGTAGATGTTTTTCAGTTTGTTCATTAGCAAAATTTGCAAAGCATAGTTCTATTTTTCCAAACCACCCACATTACCCATTAATTAATCTGTTCTTTTACACTAAGTATCTAAACATAATTTTCGAATTATTTACGATTATTTGTCCAAAGTAAATAGCTCAACATTAATTCTTTGTCCGTCCGTTTACGATGCTTTTCCAGGCATTCCCTTGAAAATTGTGTGTCCAAAATCTTCCTTGGAAACCATGGGAAGTGGAGTAGAGCTTGTTTATTGCGGTTAATACCCAAGTTTTGCTTTTTAAATAAGACAGGGTAACTAATTCTTGGTGGTGTAAGTTCTCTCAAGTGGACATCATAGGTGTAATGTGGCAGTAAAACTCCCCAATTCTCAACAGAACAGCCCACGTGATGTGTTGTCCGTTAGTGGTTTTACGATGTTAACCCCTGCGGTATCATCCATGTCAGTTCATTGGCTGCATTTGGAAGAGTTCATATTTTCAGGGGGTAGACGTAGACCAATTAATGTTTTCAACATTCAACCTTGGAGCTGCACGTTGAAAATATCCCTTGGTGCACTCTACACATTCGCTTAGCAGCCATCCTACTGTATGAAAATTATGACATATCATGTCCCAGGATTGGAAAAGCGGTCTCTCTGTTTGAACGGGTTAATTAATGGTAAACGGGGATCAATAAATCCGTATTCTTGCAACTTGAAAATATCTTTCATTTCTCCATCCCCCATTTCCATGCCTCAGACTTCTCTCAGAGCCAACCCTGGTAATAGTAGTAATAACCTGAATGGGAAGCATTGCAGTTTATGAACGACCAGAAACAATTAACTGCCCTCTATCTTATTAGCGACTGCGCTTCGGCTCGCTTATAACCGGTTATCAGTTATTATGCATATTCTTCTTCTTCTTCTTCTTCTTCTCCTCCTCCTTCTTTCTTCTTATTCTTCTTCTTCTTCTTCTTCTTCTCATACAAAGTTTGTCCGGGCCATAACTTTTTTGTCTTTTGACCTACACCTTAGATACTTGGCATGTGGATGTATCACCATGAGCCGGCGTGCAGTGTACCATAGTGACCTTCAGGTGACCTTGACCTTTGACATGAAGGTCAGATTTATGTGTTTTTTAAGGGAAACATCACACAAACTTTGTCCGGGCCATAACTTGTTTGTCTTTTGACCTACACCTTAGATACTTGGCATGTGGATGTATCACCATGAAGCGGTGTGCAGTGTACCATAGTGACCTTCATGTGACCTTGACCTTGGACCTGAAGGTAAGATTTATGCACTTTTTTAAGGTAAACTGTCTGGACCATAACTTTTTTGTATTTCGAGTCAGGCTTTAGATATTTGGCATGTGGATGTATCAACAAGAGCCAGTGTGTAGCGTACCTTTGTGACCTTCATGTGACCTTGACCTTTGATCTGAAGGTCAGATTTGTGCTTTTTTCAAGGAAACTTTGTCCGAACCAAAACTTGTTTGTCTTTTGAGCCAGGCCTTAGATATTTGCCACGTGGATGTATTACCATGAGCCGGTGTGTCGCATTCCATTGTGACCTTCATGTGACCTTGACCTCAAGGTCAAATTTATGTACTTCAAATGGGGAGTAATTGTCCAGACCAGAATTTTTTTGTTTTTTGACCTAGGACTTGGTTATTTGATATGTGGATGTGTCACCATGAGACCGCATGTCGTGACCTTCATGTGACCTTGACCTCAAGGTCAAATTTATGTACTTCAAATAGGGAGTAATTGTCCAGACCAGAATTTTTTTGTTTTTTGACCTAGGACTTGGTTATTTGACATGTGGATGTGTCCCGTGAGACCGCATGTCGTGACCTTCATGTGACCTTGACCCCGAGGTCAGATTTATGTACTTCAAATAGGGAATAATTATCCAGACCAGAACTTTTTTGTTTTTTGACCTAGGACGTAGATATTTGACATGTGGATGTATTGCAATTAGACCGCATGTCACATGTAATCATGACCTTCATGTGACCTTGACCTCAAGGTCAAATTTATGTACTTTAAATAGAGAGTAATTGTCCAGACCAGATTTTTTTTTTTGGACATGTGGATGTATCACCATGAAACCGCATGTCCGCTACCTTGATGAACTGCATGTGACCTTGACCTCTGACCTCAAGGTCAAATTTATGTACTTCAAATAGGGAATAATTGTCCAGATCAGAACTTTTTTGTTTTTTGACCTAGGACTTAGACGATTGGCATGTGGATGTATCACGATGAGACCACATGTTATCATGACCTTCATATGATCTTGACCTCAAGGTCAAATTTATGTACTTTAAATAGGGAGTAATTGTCCAGACCAGAATTTTTTTTTTGAAACCGCATGTCCGCAACCTTGAGGAACTGCATGTGACCTTGACCTCAAAAGGAAGAGGAGACATATGTTTTAGTGTGCTAAAACACTTTCTATTTTTTGTTGGGCCGTTCGTAAACTGCACTGCCCTCCAAAATCATGTTCTGGTTTCTTTCATCAGCTTTTCAGGTTAACTTGACAAAGTCAAGATAAGCTATTTCCATCACGCATGCGGACGTCTGTTTGTGAGTCTGTTCACATTTTCCTTCAGCACAGGCTACACCCTGTAGTTCTTGTCCGATCGTCGCGAAATTTCATATACGTTTGAGGTCATGTCTAAATGAGAACGTCCCCTTTTGGTCGCGATCGGTCAACCGTGATGGCTGCCGAGCCCAAAACCATAAAACTTTTAACACAGTCTACAGGTCGTATTTATGAAGGGATTTCATTGTAACTTGGTAGGATGACTCTGTATAATGTCCAGACGAGAACATCCCCTACTGGCCATGATCCTTCAATCGTGACTGCTGCTGAAGCCTGAAACCCGAAAACGTGTATCACAGTCTACAGGTCGTATTTATGAAGGGATTTCATTGTAACTTGGTATGCTGATTCGGTATAATGTGTAGATTCAGTCTCGATCGGTCGACCGTGACGGCGACAAGGGCCCAAAGCCCCAAAACCGTGAACACAGTCAACAGGTCGTTTTCATGAAGGGATTTCTGTGTCATGTCCAGATGAGAACTTCTCCGTTTGGTCGCAAAAACTGTCAACTATGATGGCTGCCTATCCCGAAACCTGATAACTTTTAGCACTGTCTGAAGATCGTATTTATGAAGGGATTTCATTGTAACTTGGTACGATGACTCTGTGTCATGTCCAGATGAGAAATTCCCCGTTTCGTCGTAAAAATTGTCAACTATGGTAGCTGCCTATCCCGAAACCTGATAACTTTTAGCACTGTCTGCAGGTCGTATTTATGAAGGGATTTTGTTGCAACTTAGTAGGATGACTCAGTGTAATGTCTAGATGCGAACGTCATATTTTGGCCGTAATCGGTATATTGATTCGCTACAGGGGTCCCATTCTAATTTCTTCAAATCAAGTCCATTGGTTAATATCTCTACTGAAGGTGCGAATGTGAACGTAGTGCAATATAGGGATTAATTTGTAAATATCGTCTTCAGATTCAGATGATATATGATACAAAACATTCTTATGGGGCAGATTCAAGGTTGTTCAAATCAAGGCCTTTGAATAATATTTGGGCTTACTGTTGGAGCCCGAATTTTTAATGGCTGCAATATCAGGAATATTGAAGGGGTCAGCACCAACCCCTCTCCTCGCGCTCCCATCGCTTCCGAACCCTTGACATTCAGTGTAGTGTAGTTCAAGTACGCAAGAATGTATTATAAATATCTTCTTCAGATTCAGATGGTATTCGGTACAAAACATCCTTATGGGGCAGATTCAAGGTTGTTCAAATCAAGGCCTTTGAATAATATTTGGGCTCCCTGTTGGAGCCCGAATTTGCAAGGTCTGCAGTATGAGGAATATCTTCACAAATTTTCTTCTGACGAACCCCCAATCTAAATCTTTTGATATATGGTATACACCATTCTTTGGGTAGTCAGATTCAAGTTTTAAAAAATCAAGTTTCTGGGTTAATATTTCGGTTCCCTATTGGAACCCAGGTGTTAACTAAGTCCAATTTGAAGTATAATATTTTAAAATTTTCTTCCCCAGAACGACTTGCCAGAATCCTTTGATGTATGGTATACTGCACCCTTATGGGGTCCGATTCAAGTGTGCCCAAATCAAGTCATTCGATTACTATTTGTGCTCCCTACTGGAGCCCAAATTTTTACTTCGTGTTGTGTGGGAAATATTCTTTTTATCTCTTCTGATCCAAAGGGCATGTGAGCTATTGCCATCACTTGACGTCCGTCGTCGCCCGGCATTCGTCGTCCGTGAACTATTAACATGTTCATCTCCTTCTCTGGAACCACCGAGCCGATGTGAACCAAATTTGGCAGGAATGGCCTAATGGAGGTCCTCTAAGAAGGATGCTAATTTTGTTCCTGTCGGTTTAAAAACATGGCCGCCAGAGGCCAGAGGCATTCTTGTATTCTGATTGGTGGATTTTCAAAAATCTTCTCTGAAACTACAAGACAAACTGTTTTGAAACTTCAAATACTTGATGAGGGGGGGGGGGGGGGGGCATTCCTTGTTTAATCCTTTCCCTAACATGAAAGGCAGACGACACTTGCAAAATTATTGAATAACTAATTTTTTTCATTTTTGCGAGCTCGTTCAAATGAGGGGTCATAAGCTATATTTTTGACGCAAAAAATGAAAAAATAATGAAAACTGAATGGGAAGTTTTGTGAATAGCGCTGGCCAATTTTGACCGTTACGTTGGGTAAAGGGTTAAAGTTGATCGGATTGCAAACATGGCCGCAACTGAGGATTATAGTTACTATAGTAACCCAATTGGGAAATTGCATTTTCATCTTCTTTTCTAGGGGCGCGCTAGCTCCGTAAATAGAGGTGCAGGCTGAAAGCCGAGATGTCGGCTCGAATCCCATCAGCGGCAACCGCGTGGTGTCCTTGGGCAAGACACTTCACCCCCATGAGGGGTCACTGTGGCGCTGGGTACCAAGGCGTACTGCACGTCGATGGTGCACTTGTCTACAACCAATGCTAACCCTGCTTGTGTGGAGTTAGTATGTTGAGGAGCTGACAGTTGCACGCCGTTGCTCGGTGGTTCTCTCCGGACACTCCGCCTTCCTACATCAGTAAAACTCGCGGTCACGATTGACCATTGTGTATAAATATATGACCTTAAAACACCAATAAATATATATAAATAATCTACTTCTCTGGAACTACTGAGGCGATATGAATCAAACTTGGCCGGAATGGTCTATGAGATGTTCTCTACAACTGTTCTTCATTTTGTTTACTGTCAGATGAAAAACATTGCCACAGAGGCATTCTTCGATTAGGAATGGTCGATTTTGAAAACTACACATGATTGATGATTGGAAAACCCTTTAGTAATGATCCCCATGTAATGTTGATCGTGTCGAAAACTTTGCCACAATTACGGCTCATAGTTACCATGGAAACTCTAGGGGAAATCACATTTTTATCTTCTTATCTGAAACTGCTTGGCCAATGTGAACCAAATTGGGCGCAAATAAAATATGGAAAGTTCCCTGAAAACAATCATCATTCTGTATGTAGTTCTGGCAGGTGAACGATTACAGGCTCTTTAGAGCCTCGTGTTAAATTTTCTCTTCAAGAACCCCTGGAATACATAACCCCTAGGAAAGTCAGATTCAAGTTTGTTAAAATCAAGTCCCTGGGTTAATATTTGGGCCCCTATTAGAGCCCGACCTTTAACTTGGTCCAATATGATGACTAATCTATAAACATCTGCTTCTTGAGAATCTGAATCGTTTGACATCTAATATAGAACATCATTAGAGAGTTCAGATTCAATTTGTTCAAATAAAGTCCCTGGGGTGATATTTGTGTTCCCTGTGGCAAATTTTAACATAGTACTAAATTTGTAATATTGTTAAAATCTCCTTCCGAACCACAAGTCAGGAACCCTAATTTTAACTGCAAAAGAGGAATATGTTTTGTTTTTTTTTAAATCTTATTGAGAACCACCATTCAGTGTGTTTTGATACTTGGTATACAACACCCTAGCCTAGGTCAGATTCAAGTTTGTTCCGATTAAGTTCCCAGATTCATAAATGGGATTCCTTTGGAGGGGTGGTGGAAAACAACTTAGGGTGATATGACGAATAATCTTTAACCTTGTACCGAACGATACGGCCAAAACCGTCCAGCGCTATTCTCAAAAATCACCAATTAATTTTCATTATATTTTTATTTTTGTCTCAAAAACATAGGTTGTGACCACTCTTTGGAACGAACTAGTCGAGCACCGTATGAATTATAGAAAAATTATTAAAAAATCTTCTCCAGAACCAGCGGGCAGAATCTTTTGATACTTGGTATGCGGCATCTTGGTATGGGTCTGATTCAAGTTTGTTCATGGATTCATATTTGGGCTCACTATAGAAGCCCAAATTCGAACGTTGTGCATTTCAGGCAAATTTCTTAAAAAATCTTCTCCAGATCCAAAGGCAGAATCTTTTGATATTTGGTATGCAACATTGTGGGGTGGATCTGATTCAAGTTTGTTCAAATCGGTCCCCTGGATTCACATTTGGGCTCAGTATAGAAGCCCGAATTCGAACTTAGTGCATTTCAGGCAAATTTCTTAAAAAATCTTCTTCTCCAGATCCAGCTGGCAGAATCTTTTAATATTTGGTAAGCAACATTGTGGGGTGGATCTGATTCAAGTTTGTTCAAATCGGCCCCATGGATTCATATTTGGGCTCAGTATAGAAGCCCGAATTCGAACTTAGTGCATTTCAGGCAAATTTCTTTAAAAATCCTCTTCTCCAGATCCAGCAGGCAGAATCTTTTGATATTTGGTATGCAACATTGTGGGGTGGATCTGATTCATGTTTGTTCAAATCGGCCCCCTGGATTCACATTTGGGGTCACTATAAAAGCTCGAATTCGAACTTAGTGCATTTCAGGCAAATTTCTTCAAAAATCTTCTTCTCCAGATCCAGCTGGCAGAATATTTTGATATTTGGTATGCTACATTGTGGGGTGTGTCTGATTCACATTTGTTCAAATCGGCCCCCTGGGTTCATATTTGTGCTCAGTATAGGAGCCCAAATTTGAACTTAGTCAATTTCAGGCAAATTTCTTTAAAAATCTTCTCAAGATCCAGCCTGCAGAATCTTTTGATATTTGGTATGCAACATTGTGGGGTGGATCTGATTCAAGTTTGTTCAAATCGGCCCCCTGGATTCATATTTGGGCTCACTATAAAAGCTCGAATTTGAACTCAGTGCATTTCAGGTAAATTTCTTAAAAAAATCTTCTTCTCCAGATCCAGCAGGCAGAATCTTTTGATATTTGGTATGCAACATTGTGGGGTGGATCTGATTCAAGTTTGTTCAAATCGGCCCCCTGGGTTCATATTTGGCTCAGTATAGGATCAAGATCCAGCAGTCAGAATCTTTTGGTATTTGGTATGCAGCATCTTTAGGGGGGTGAGATTGAAGTTTGTACAAACCATGTCCCTAGGTCCATATTGGGCTCACTGTGGGAGCCCGAATGATAACTTAGTTCAAAATGAGAAATTTTCTTTAAAAATCTTCTTCTTTAGATCCAGCAGTCGGAATGTTTTGATATTTGGTATGCAGGATCCCAAGGAGGGGGGGGGGGGGGGGGGGGGGGGGTCGTGACATTCAAGTTTGTTCAAGCCATATCCCTAGGTCCACATTTGGGCTCACTGTGCGAGCTTGAATTGTAACTTAGTTCGAAATGAGGAATTTTCTTTAAAAAATTTTCTTCTTCAGATCCAGCAGTTGGAATGTTTTGATATGTGGTGTGTAGCATCCTTTGGGGGTGAGATTCAAGTTTGTTGAAGCCAAGTCCCTGGGTCCATATTTGGGCTCCCTGTGGGAGCCCGAATTATAACTTAGCTCAAAATGAGGATTTTTTCTTTAAAAGTCTTCCTCAGATTCAGCAGTTAGAATGTTTTGATATTTGGCATGCAGCATCCTTAGGGAGTGAGATTCAAGTTTGTTCAAGCCAAGTCCCTGGGTTCATATTTGGGCTCACTGTGGGAGCCCAAGTGATAACTTAGTTCAAAATGAGGAATTTTCTTTAAAAATCTTCTTCTTCAGATCCAGCAGATGAATGCTTTTGATGTTTGGTATGCATCATCCTAAGGGGGGTAAGATTCAAGTTTGCTCAAGCCATGTCCCAAGTTCCATAAAATTTGTCTCTCATGACTTCATTCCTTTGTAGTGTTGGTGAACCATGTCTAACTGAGTGTGACCCCAAATACTTCTTTGAACCACTTTGTTTGAATCACTTTGCCCGGTGAGCGATTAAGGCCCCTTGGGGCCTCTTGTTTTATTTACTGCCATTTTCGACATTTTAATGTCTATTTCGTTCTTTGTTTGACAAGTACGACTTGGTGAGCTTCTTGAAATGACAAAATCGACGTTGGTCATCTTAGATGGTATCTGGAGATTCGCTTGCGATCTTACGTAGACTTACAAGGTTTCTTTCGCTTTCTTCATTTCTTTATTAATAGTTTTTAGTTCTGTCTCTTTTGTTGTGATTAGCGACCAATACAAATCTCCGTCATTATATCCCATTACACCCCTCCTCCCATTGGCGTCACCTCATATAAAGTTTGTTACAAATGAATGCTCGGCAGTTTCTCAGTTACGGTTCTTGGAAAGTAAAGTCTTTCCCACCAATACATTTCTGGCGAAAAAGAAGCAGGCGCTGCCATCCTAGCCCCCATGGTCTCAGCACAAGGTGACAACGAACCCTCACCCCTCCCTCCCGCTTCCGGCGCCCTTGATATTAACATCAGAGCTGCAATGATTTGCAAAATAAAATTTAGAATATCATGAAAATCCAAGCAACCGAAAAAGGTTCTTTATTGTGCGAGATAGATAAACAAGAATCAGTGTAGTGTAGTTCAGACAACAGAGAAAAAACCCAGACAGTCTAACAAACACGAATCAGTGTAGTGTAGTTCAAGTACGTAATGACGTATTATTCACGGGTATAACATACATGTGTCTTTTTAAAACGATTTTAATTCTATGTAAAGTATTTCTAAAGGTCGTCGTTTATTTTTCGTCTCTTCCAAAGGTTATTTTCTTCTTTGATATGGTAGTTATGACAGCATAACATAAACCGTGGGACAAAATAACATTCGTTTACATACAGTATGCGTTAAATATAGTGTGATAGACCGAAAGAATTGCTTAGACAGAAAAAATACCTCAAATGAAATACGATTTTAATTCTGTGTAAATTATTTCTAGAGGCCGTCGTTCAAATTACTCCAAACAAAAAAAAATATTTTCTTCTTCGGTATGGTAGTGTTGACAGCATAATATAAACCTTGAAACAAAATAATAATACAGTTTGCATTAAGTGTTGTGTGATAGCCTAAACAAATTGTTCAGGCAAACAAAAAATACCTCAAATGAAATGTAATATCTGCTGTAAGTTCAGCACGATCACCAGATAATATCTTGTTTATCTTAAACTAATACCAAGTTGAAGTCAATAGCAAATCATGTATATTTCGGGTCCCATCTTGAGAACCTCAGTGATGAACCCCAGCAAGTGACGTCATGTCAAGTGACCCTGCCGCGCCATGGTGTGTTGACAAGGTAGACTTTATGGGGGACCATGTCGTAACGTCATTACCATGGTGATACACATTGCCAGTGCGCATGCGCAGCAAGTGTTGTTCGTATGATATGTGATGCCGTCGTCCATTTTCTATACCGGAGACCGCCATATTAGTTTCAATGGTAGCATGAAAATCTAATAGGAAAGGGAGTAAATCCAATTACCACAAACAAAATAAATTCCATTTTATGGAGTCGTATAAGAATCCCACTTACGGAATCCCTTTTCAGAATATATCTGTAGTTACAGAATCCATTGGGGCGCGGTGGCTCAGTGGTAGACTGTTGGACTTCTATGCTAGAGGACCCGTGTTCGATCCCCGTCCGGGACGACATGCGTTGTGTCCTTGGGCAAGGCTCTTTATCCCTGCACAATGCCGCTGTATACTAAGGCGTACTACACGTCGATAGTGCACATGCCTTCAACCGCTGTAACCTTGCTTGCACAGAGCTTGAACAGAGTTAGAATGTTGATTAGCTGACAGATGCTCGTCGATGCTCTGTGGTTCTCTCCGGGTACTCTGGCTTCCCCCCACTCGTAAAACAGTCACGGTCACAATTAGCCATTGTGTATAAGTATGTGACCTTAAACACCAATAAATAAATAAATAAATATATAAATACAGAATACATTTTTTCGTTGTATGTTTTCTTCGTCGTATGTGCCAACTTTAAGGGAATGTCAAGACCAATATGGGCTTAGATGATTGGAACAATCTGGTTGAACTTGTAAAAGTCCTGACCGAGTTCAGAGTTGAGACAGACTCAGACACAGCTAGGAAGTATGAAGTATTGTTACAAGTCAATAATAGTGGAAGAAAGAGCTAAGGGTGGTAGTAGACTATAGTAGTATTGGATGACTACAATAATAGTGTTGGATTACACGATAGATGGTGGTGACTATTGACAAGTCGGCAGTGGTAGCTTAAGACCTATGAAGATCTTGGGGTTGCCAAGAAGATCGGACTAAACAGGTACTTGGACACATGAGCATCTTCAAATAGATATCCTTAGATAAGTAACATGCAAAATGTATCCTCAAAAGGTGTCCTCATATGATACATTGCCATGTCATAAGTATTCTCACAATACTCACATACCCAGATGAATCGTAGAACAGTATTGGGAGTCACTCGTTCGAGCAATTGTTCTACAGTTGAGTTGCTCGATGATATTCGAGTCGCATTTACCCATGAAGCAACTGCTGGATAACTTATTCCCTCAATGGTATTCGAGTCGTTCGAGTAATGACTTTTCGGTAATTGCCCGAGAGTCGATATTAACTTGGGGCTTTCACGGCATTAGTTTAAACAATATTTATTCCTGAATGGTAGAACAATGTATGCATCAAAAATGTTGGAGGACAGAATATAAATGAATAACAATGGGTTGCATAAATAGCAAGTACAATAGGTGATAGGGATTCAACAGGAAGCCTATGGCTTGTGACTCGTCTCCTAAGATCAAACAATTACACAAAATGAAAGATGACAGTTGATGGAAAGGGTAGAGTCCATAGAGTTAATAAACAGCAATTGATGGAAGTTACACGTAAAAAGTAAATATATCCAGTCAAAACCCTTATAAAAAAGTACCATGGTAAACACATGGTATTACCAGAGTATTTTGGGATTTACCATGGTTTACCATGGTACTTTTTTATAAGGGAATGATCATGTCTGAGACAGGAACATATGGAAATTATGTTCGAATCACTAATCAATCAATCTATCCATATTTTGGGGTTTGTTGTTCTGCGTTTGGAATGTGAGCATCTAATTAAGTTACAGACTATACAGTATAAGTATAACTGTCGAAGCACATCTGGAATATATACATTATAACACCCAGACGCTCAGGTCAGCGCCAGTGTGCGACATACACACATACATATGCACGCGTGCACACCTACACTCAAACGCTAGCCGAAACGATCACAATAGTAGTATGTCTAGTATGTTTCACCCCTCATTTGGATGACCTCGGTGGATGACCTCGGAAGTGACGTCATGTCACGTGACCCAGTGTCGCCATCTTGTGTTGTCATGGTAACCCGCGTGAGCGGCCATGTTGTGATGTCATCTCCATAGTGATACGTGGTGTGAGTGCGCAGCGCGTGTTGTTAGGGTGATACGTGTTTCCGTCGTCCATTTTGTATACTGGAGGCCGCCATCTTCGTTTCTATGGTAGCACCTGGTTGCTATGTGACCCAAAACCTTCTAACAAGACACGGGTATATTCGGTGGGAGTGTTTCTTTGTAGAAGAGTAAATCTAATTACCACAAACAACCCGACAACTTGTATTATTTCGAATTCTTCCTGAATTATCTGCTTCTATCTTTGTATGCAATAGTTATCGTTTATCTGGCCATGTTCCTTTATTCTAGAGTATACTCCAGTAGCGTAAATGAGCCTATCAACTGGAACAGTTTACCTTATTATTGCTATATTTAGCAATTTCTGGTCTATTCTTCTTAGTTCTGACCCTGTTCTAAGTACTCCTGTTGTTTCATTTATCTAGATTGTAACTAACCAATCAGATTGCTTGATTTCCCATAATCTGTATACAGGGTTATCTCCTTGTGTATAACAAAAGACTATATCCAATGGCCATATCCCATGGAATCCCATTTTTTGCTAAACACCTGTGGCGATGGAATCCCTTTTTTGTCGTATGAGGCCATGAGGGCTATGTAAAAACCCTCAATGAGTCCTCACTTATTATCCCTCATACCCTCGTTGAATTTTGAAGTTATGAGGACCTTGAAAAATTCCTCAATGAGGTATAATTTACTACGACTCTTAGCCTCATTTCAGTATTTAACAGGTATATCCTATGGAATCCCATTTTGGAAAACGCCTGTGACTGTGGAATCCCTTTTTGTCGTATGAGGCCATGAGGGCTATGTAAAGCCCTCAGTGAGTCCTCATTTATTATCCCCCATAGCCTCATTGAATTTTGAGGTTATGAGGACCATTAAAAATCCCTCAATGGGGCATAATTTACTACGACTCTTAGCCTCATCTCGGTATTTGAGGATACCCATGGCCTGGTATTGATTTATTCGAGGATACCTATCGAGGATACCTTTTATAGGATACTTATCTGACGATACTATATAGGCTGTACATATCCCAAAAGGTCTCTTGCTGGCCCTTAGTACTATTAATCCACCTGATGCTTTATGTTATCCTATGACTGGTACAGGTAGTACGCAATGCTAGGCATAGGGGTATTGTGGGTAGGGGTACTGCCTCGTAGTTTAGAACGGTACTATAGTATGGCGGTATATACACCTATAGGCCCCTGTTAGTGCTTGGTACTATTAACCAACCGATTGCTTTGTTTTATTATATGGCTGGTATATGTAGTACGTTATGGTAGACCTAGTGATTTTGTGGGGGTGGGGTAATGCTTGGTAGTTTAGAACGGTAGTATAACATAGGCTATGCATATCTCTGTAGGTCTCTTGCTGGCCCTTGGTGCTACTGATCCACCAGATGCTTCATATTATTGAGAGGTATAATGGGGTGGGGTCAATTCCTGGTAATACAGAACGGCAGCAGAGTATGGTTGGTATATTCCCCTATAGGTTCCATCCTAACCGTTCATAGTATTAACCTACCAAATGCTTTGTATCATCCTGTTACTGGTAAGGTGGTACGTAATACCAGTAGTTCCTACCTAATTCCGAGTACTCTTGTTGTTTCATTTATCTAGATCATTTATATAAATTATAATTAACCAATTAGATTGCTTGATTTCCCATAACCTGTATGCAGGGTTATCTCCCTTCTGTATAATAAAAACCTATATCATTGAGGGATTTTTAATACGACTCTTATCCTCATTTCAGAAAAAAGGGGTGCCGAAGGCCATATGTTTTTCAAAAAAGGGGTGCCCAAATTGGGGTGCCTTCTGGAGAATCCCTTTTTTTCTGAAATGAGGATAAGAGTCGTAGTAAATTAGACCTCACTGAGGGTTTTTTACTACGACTCTTATCCTCATTTCAAGGAGATAACCCTGCATACAGATTATGGGAAATCAAGCAATCTGATTGGTTAGTTACAATCTAGATAAATGAAACAACAAGAGTACTTAGAACAGGGTCAGAACTAAGAAGAATAGACCAGAAATTGCTAAATATAGCAATAATAAGGTAAACTGTTCCAGTTGATAGGCTCATCTACGCTACTGGAGTATACTCTAGAATAAAGGAACATGGCCAGATAAACGATAACTATTGCATATATAGATAGAAGAAGAGAATTCTGGAAGAATTCGAAATAATACAAGTTGTCGGGTTGTTTGTGGTAATTATCCAGGGAAGTCGTTCCCGAAAATACTCCGATTCAATCGAACATACCCTCCGAACATACCCCTGTCCTATTGTAGGCCTTAGGTAACATAGCAATCACGTGCTACCATAGAAACCAAGATGGCGGCCTCCAGTATATAAAATGGACGACGGAAACACGTATCACCCTAACAACACGCGCTGCGCATGCGCACTCACACCACGTATCACTATGGAGATGACATCACAACGTTACCATGACAACACAACATGGCGGCACTGGGTCACGTGACATGATGTCACTTCCGAGGTCATCCACCGAGGTCATCCAAATGAGGGGTGAAACATACGAGACATACTACTCACAATGTAATTCTGCACCGTTCTGAAAATGAGATAATTTTCAGTATACGTCAGACTTGTACTGTCATACATGAGGGTGTCAAGATCTAAAGGAAAATGTAAATACTCTCATGTAACTGTCCTGATCTCTTGATAATATGGACAGTAGAAAAGGAAGTGTTCTGCTGTTTCTAAGTTGCCGCAGCGACAGAACGGTGAGTGGTGAAGGTGATTATTATATCAATCGAAATTAAGGTTATTGCAGTGCAAACGCAATCGGCAGTGGTAGATTTGAGCTGGGCGGGATAATGCAGAACTAATGTGTTCCGGTGCTCTATTGGTTCCAGAGTTAAGATAGCATTTAAAGTTATTCAGTGATGTATCCTCGCGAATTGAGAGGGGAATAGTATTCCAATGGTTGGTTACATTCGGGAAAAGGGACAGTTGATATAACTGTGTGTTACAAAAAGGAAAATGTAAATAGTTCTGGTTGTTTGAACGTAGACCGTAAGGACGGTTAGACGACACATGATCGGAGCGGGATGTTCTATTAGCAACACAGCCGGGTGTCATGCGATGATACATTTTGTTGAAGAGGATGAGATTGTATTTATGACGCCGTTGCTGTAAAGTTTCTCAGCAGGTCTCAGAGTACACTAGAGCTTTGCTAGCGCTTAAAGTTGCTCCTGCTACAACCTTGGCAGCTGCAGTTTGTATTTTTTCCAGGTCAAGGGAATTAGATTCAGAGAAGTTGTCCCAGATGGTATCAGCGTATTCAAGAAGCGGGCGTATAAAGACAAAGTATATTTCTTTTCCAGAACCCTACGATCTAATAAGAATTTGACCTTCCTCAAAAGGTCTAAACGTTCCCAAGCTGTAGCATAAATACAAGAAACGTGCACCAATAAAGACAGGACCTGCGGCTTTGGAGGGATTTAACGATTTCAGAGCGTTGTACATTTCTTGGATTGAAGGTTAATATTGTGAATTGTTGATCGTTCCGGAAAATCATTACACGGCAAGAAGGTGTCATCAACTCTTGATATGGAACAAAAATAATCGTTAAAAAGTTTATCTACATTTTCTACATACATTTAATTATCGTGGCTAATTGTGGGAATAGCTTGGGATTATTGCCAATGACAGGCTTCAGTGTTTTCCACCACATGGAAGGCTTTGTTGTGTGACTAGAAAGAATAGTGTGTATTTTGTTGGTATGGAAACGTTTGGCTTTCCGAATGGCAGAGACCATTTCGTTTCGCTTAGCTTTGTACTTGTTCCAGCGACCATCTAAATGTGTACGTTTTGCTAGATGGTATAGGCGTTTACGTTGCCTGATTAGGTATCTAATTTCATTGTGCATCCGGGGGTTGGGGGGGGGGGCTCATTCCTCCTAGATGTGATAGTTTTGTTGGGTATATATCTAGAGACATGGGCAGTGGTGGCGCCGGGGGGGGGGGGGGGGCTACAGCCCCCACCGGAGAGGTCCAGCCCCCCCTCCCCCCCGTCGGAGATTTTTAGTCAGTCCGTCGGAGAGTCTCGTCAGTCTCGAACCCGTGCAGCACTGGAACTTTGATAGAGAATAGTGATTCTCACGAAATTCCTTAATGTCGTTCGTCAAACTGGCTTTATAGATGAAATATTTCCCGACCTTATTATAATATGTTTACTTTAACCCTTTACCTAAGGTAACGGCCAAAAGCGGCCAGCGCTATTCTCAAAAATCGCCAATTAATTTTCATTATTTTTTTCATTTTTTGTCTCAAAAACATAGGTTATGAAGCTCGACGAGCTCGTTCCAACGAGGGGTCATAACCTATGTTTTTGAGACAAAAATGAAAAAAAATAGTTATTCAAGAATTATTTTTGCAAGTGTCGTCTGCTTTTCAGGTTAGGTAAACGGTTAAATAATCAACAAACATACACAATTTGCTTCTATTTTGGTTCTCCAATTTACCAATTTTCACTCATTTTCCTTCGTTTGGGAGGTCAAATGTTATAGCCCCCTGTCGGAGAGGTCATCCCCCCTGTCGGAGAGGTCGGCCCCCCTGTCGAGAAATCCCTGGCGCCACCCCAGGACATGGGATAATAGAGTGTCAGTAAAGTCTAAGACTATTTATCATTATGATGACTATAGACCATTGAATCCCAATTAACGCTCTCAAGGGCGTTATTCAGACCAACATAGTCACATTGAGAGTACAACCATATGCGACGTTTACATGATGTACGTGGATTTACGGGAATGTACGTGGATTTACGGGGAATGTAATTTCAAGGGAGATATGACTTGATCCGGAATAAGTGGTTCGAGTACCTCACATGGCACTACAATAACTGTATTACTTACAGCGAATAAGTCAAGTAAGGAAGCAGATGATTCAGTGAAGTGTGTTGCGTCATTCACAATCTGTCTGAGGTTGAAGTAGTTTAACAATTCTAGAAATGGGCCCCTGCGGGAGGATAGTTAACCCTGATTGTCCACATGGGGACAAGATGACGCCATGTACTAAGGCATACTGCATGTCGATGATGCGCATGTCGCCAACCAATCTAACCCTACCTGTGCCGCAGTGCGGAGTTACGATGTTGAGCAGCTGGCAGCTGCTTGTCGTTGCTCGGTGGCTCTCTCCGGGTACTCCGGCTTCCTCCATCCGTAAAACTGTCACGGTCATGATTAGCCATTGTGCAATATGCATACATGTACATGTAAGTACATGTATATGACCTTAAACACCAATAATAAATAATTGAACAGTACAATGATCATACAAGTGAACAAGTAGGTCTGTACATATTACTACATAACTTGCAAGCTTTTATCTGTCCCATAATAATTGATGCAAGTGAAGTCAGTGTGACAATATTTGCCTGTTTTGGAGCAAGTTTGTTCCTTTGTTAACCCATATAATACAGTAGGTTAAGTCAATGGTTAATCGATCAATTACTTTTTTTGATCGATAAAGACATTGATCATTGGTTAATCGATTAATCGGTTAACTGTTTCAGCTCTAATTTACAGTACATCCCTCCCCAAGACCCATATTCAAGAATTAATAATTACTGAATTTTTTTTTTTTTTTTTTTTTGGGGGGGGGGGGGGGGGGGGAATTGTTGCTGTTGTGATTCGTAATTATCAACATATACCTGAGATAATAGTGAGTTTTGAGATTGAGATTTACGTGTACCTGCAGATCTGTGAAAACGCAAGTGTTTGAATTTATTTTGATATCGCCTACATGTATGTAATGTATACAGTAATTCCACCAGATATTGCTGTACATGTAGGTCCGAGCCACTGAACTGAAATCACTATTGTACCTGTTGAGACCTTGCTTTTCCCATTACTGAAGGTTGTGTGTTACATGTATGTATTGATAACAGCTGGGGCGCGGTGGCGTCGCGGTAACCGGTTCTCGTCAGATCACCGAAGTTAAGCAACGTCGAGCTCGGTTAGTAGTTGGATGGGTGACCATTTCAGTGACTGATTCGCGTTCCCGCGTTGGGTCCTTGGGCAAGGCACTTAACCCCGATTGCCTACATGGGGGCACGATGACGCTGTGTACTAAGGCGTACTGTACGTCGATGGTGCGCATGTCTTCAACCAATCTAACCCTGCCTGTGCCGCGGTGCAGAGTTCAGAGTTACGGTGTTGGAGAGCTGGCAGCTGCTCGTCGTTGCTCGGTGGTTCTCTCCGGGTACTCCGGCTTCCTCCACCCGTAAAACTGTCGCCGACATGATATGACCCTGGCTGTTAATGTGTCGTTAAACCCTAATAAAAAAATGATAACAACTCACAACTGGGTGTTAAATCAGGTAAAATTATCAAATGAATTTGCACCTGTCACAGTGTGTAATATGACAGTGAAATTTGCTTGTTTCATCTAACATTTTTATTCTACAAACATCAAGTAAATAATACTAAACATGAGTATTTTGTATTTTCTATATTTGTATAGGATGAACATATAAGGGTTATTACAATAATGTGAATCGTAATTTCAAATGTTACTGATACATGATGTACAGCTTGTGAGGAGAAACCACAGATACATGTACCTCAGAAAATACATGTATACTCCAGTAAGTGGTACAGAGTACCACACTCACCCTGGCATGTCTGTCGAAAACCACATACAGTACAAGTCAAAATAAGTTGTAGCATAACCACAATAAACTAATTATACTGCTGCTCCAGCACTGATAAGATCAGAATCTGACATCATTTTCTGGAAAGCTCTCATTGAGAGCTTTCCAGAAAATGATGTCAGCTTCTGGTCCTACCAGTATAGGAAGAGAAAGATACATAGTTTATAGTGGTTATCCTGCAACTTATTTTGACCTTGACCTTTGCATTATTAATTATAGTACAGTGTACAACAGAAAACACCCAAGCCCACCTCTGGCCAAACAATCCACTGCAGTTTGACCCAAATCAGTCGCTACATTTTGACCAAAACCGGCCACTAAGAGAACCCAAGCCGCCCTCCAGTAGAAATATGTATGAAATGAACATTTTCTTTACATTTGTTAAGTTTGAGTAATTTTAATTGATTTTTTATTTTTATTTTTTTTCCCATCAGAAGATTTAATTGGAAGGTTTTTGCCTGATTGATGTTTGTGTAAACATTGTTGCAAAGAGCAATTTTTATTAATACATTTATACCTTGTAAAAGAAGAAATGAACACTGATCTCATATTCAGTACCTGATAGAAGAATATTTGTAAATACTCTTGTGTTCCTAATAAACATACATGCATGTTTATTAATTTTAGGGCATTTTTCCACCCTGTATTCACCTTATTTGGGCCTGTATGCAGATTAAAATTGCCCTTCGGGGGGGGGGGGGGGACCCTGTGTGCACCTTATTTGGGCCTGTATGCTGATTAAAATTGCCCTTTCGGGGGGGGGGGGGGGTTCCACCCTGTTTGCACCTTATTTGGGCCTGTATGTTTATTAAAATTGTCCTTTTATCGGATTGGGGGAGGGGGGATCTTCAAATTAGTAAATCTTCCCTTGTGTGACTGTTGTTTAACACATAAAAGCCCAAACGCCTATTAATTTTCTTTAATAAAACTAACTGCAATACTGGAAAATAAGTTGGCTTTTAATAAAATTAACTAGCATTACTCCCCCACCCCCTCAATGGATTTCCACCCTGTACTATAATATGGATCTGTGCTTTTATTTAATTTTGATAAATGTTCCACCCCATACTTTTATTTCCACCTGTACTTTTATTTGGAACACAAGAGTAGCACCGCACCCCGTAGGACTACATGTAGGCGCTTATCGTAGTTAACTTATAGCCTTGTAGCCAACATATGTGGTTGCTTCTAAATATTATTTTGTTATCAGGTATTAACAACTGCCAAAGGCAATTTTTAATACATGCTGAAAAACGAATATTTAGAAACTAGCCCTGCGCTCATATTCTCTACCTGATATAAGAATATTTGTAAATGTAAAAACAAAATTCATTAAGAGCCCGCCACCTATTGAAAAATGTCCCCGGTACATTTCAATACACGATAAAAAATAATATTTGTAAAAAAATGACCCGCATAACAGACTCACATTTATAACATTACCGGTGCTTTAATTTTTCAGTGTCATTTTTCAGACCCCAATCATTTTTATTCTAGTATATTTAAGATTTCCAACATGTTTTTTTTATGTATATTTATTTACGGAGGACGGTTTGGGTCAAATTCTTAGAAGATGGTTTGGTCACTGTGGAGGACGATTGGGGTTAAATTAGGGGCCGGTTTCGGTCCAATTGCACTGCCCCCCACTGCCCACGTGGGGGTACGGTGACGCTGTGTACTAAGGTGTACTGCACGTCGATGGTGCACCTGTCTACAACCAATGCTAACCCTGCTTGTGTGGAGTTGGTATGTTGGGGAGCTGACAGTTGCTCGCCGTTGCTCGGTGGTTCTCTCCGGGTACTCCGACTTCCTCCACCCGTAAAACTGTCACGGTCATGGTTAGCCATTGTGCAGAAATATGTGACCTTAAACACCAATAAATAAATAAATGAGGCAAAAGCCAAGAAAAATATTCTTTTTCGGCAATAAAACTGTCGACGAAAATGATAAAAAAAAGAATATCTCCTAAGCTGTAAAGTGAAGATTCAGGCACTTAACCCCGATTGTCCACATGGGGGCACGATGACGCCATGTACTAAGGCGTACTGCACGTCGATGGTGCGCATGTCTTCAACCAATTTAACCATGCCCGTGCTGCAGTGTGGAGTTACGATGTTGGGGAGCTGGCCGCTGCTCGTCGTTGCTCGGTGGTTCTCTCCCGGTACTCCACCTCCCTCCACCCGTAAAACTGCCACGGTCACGATTAGCCATAGTGCATAAGTATGTGACCTTAAACACCAATAAATAAAAAATAAGTGAACATTCAGGTTTGATTATGGAATTAATATATTACCTGAATTCATTTCTGTCCACGGCTCACTATTGTTATGGTGTCAAACAAAGCAACGGTCCTTTAGAGAATCAATAAACTTCACTTGTATTCGTTTAGGTCTTGCCCATAATGTTTTGGATTGCTGAAAATAGACCGGGGTGGGGGAGGGGGGGGGGCGGGGGCTCCTGTGTTGCTAAAAGTGGCCATGTAAAGAATTAGCATTAGGGCTTACCAAAACAACATTTATCATCCGAAGACGTGGCCAGTCATGAAGAAGTGTCGGAATCCCCTGACCAGTACTGACTGACTAGTGTGGACTGCTGACCCCCAAGTTCATACCCATTTAGAGATATCCAGACAGTTCTTCTGTGCTTACGTTACAGATGTTTCATTAGAAGCATCTTCAACTCGATCACAAAATGAATATCTGAATCTAAAATGCCGTTTCAAAACTACCGAAACAGAGTGTTTTTGTTGATGTACAGTTATTTTCGTATGGCAATTGTTTTGCAAATTATTCATTTAATTGACAGGGGATGACTTAGTATTATGTATTTAGTCATGTGTTTGTTATGTTGAATCAGTTTTTAGCTCACCGAAGGGAGCTCAACTTATCACTTGCCGTCCGTTGTCCGTCGTGAAGATTTTTCAAACGACTTCTCCGCTGAAACCACTGGTCCGATTTTCACGAAACTTCATGTGGATGTTCATTACTATATGGCAATTCATGTTTGTTCAAATGAAATGGCCACATCCCTTGAGGGCTCTGTATGGGGCATAACTCTGATAGCACCGTATGAATTATAGAAAAATTATTAAAACATCTTCTTCTCCAGAACCAGTGGGCTGAATCTTTTGATACTTGGTATGCAACATTGTGGGGTGGATCTGATTCAAGTTTGTTCAAATCGCCTCCCTGGATTCACATTTGGGCTCAGTATAGAAGCCCGAATTCGAACTTAGTGCATTTCAGGCAAATTTCTTAAAAAATCTTCTTTTCCAGATCCAGCAGGCAGAATCTTTTGATATTTGGTATGCAACATTGTGAGGCGGGTCTGATTCAAGTTTGTTCGAATCGGCCCCCTGGATTCATATTTGGGCTCACTATAAAAGCTCGAATTCAAACTTAGTGCATTTCAGGCAAATTTCTTCAAAAATCTTCTTCTCCAGATCCAGCAGGCAGAATTTTTCGATATTTGGTATGCAACATTGTGGGGTGGATCTGATTCAAGTTTGTTCAAATCGGCCCACTGAGTTCATATTTGGGCTCACTATAGAAGCCTGAATTCGAACTTAGTGCATTTCAGGCAAATTTCTTAAAAAAAGCTTCTTCTCCAGATCCAGCAGGCAGAATCTTTTGATATTTGGTATGGGACATTGTGGGGTGGATCTGATTCAGGTTTGTTCAAATCGGCCCTCTGGGTTCATATTTGGGCTCAGTATAGGAGCCCAAATTTGAACTTAGTGAATTTCAGGCAAATTTCTTTGAAAATCTTCTTTTCAAGATCCAGCAGGCAGAATCTTTGGATATTGGGTATGCAGCTTGCTTAGGGGGTGGGATTCAGATTTGTTCAAGCCATGTCCCTCGGTCCATATTTGGGCTCACTATGGGAGCCCGAATGATAACTTAGTTCAAAATGAGGAATTTTCTTAAAAAATCTTCTGCAGATCCAGCAGTCAGAATGTTTTGATATTTGGTATGCAGCAGCCTTAGGGGGGTGACATTCAAGTTTGTTCAAGCTTGAATTGTAACTTAGTTCGAAATGAGGAATTTTCTTGAAAAAATCTTCTTCTTCAGATCCAGCAGTCGGAATGTTTTGATATAAATCTTTTTTTTTTTTAGATCCACTGGTCAGAATCTTTGGATATTTGGTATAAGCTTTTCTTAGGAGGAGCAGATGTAGCTTGTTGAAATCAATTCTCTGGGTTGATATTTAGGCTACCATGTCAGGTGAGCACCTCAGGCCCCCTGGGGCCTCTTGTTTTAAAAAATTTCTACTGCACAATTTTCATATTTCACGGCGGATGTAGCCTTTTATTTGGGAAGGGTTAATTGCTCTCTAGGTGGCACTGAGCCTCACTGTTGTCTACTCTCAAAAAAGTAAAAAAATCAGATGTAATTGTGTACAAGAATGACAGCTGTCCTCAAAATCGAATGACTGTAATCAGACTTAAAATTCATTGAATTTATTCTTGTAAATGATTCTCGTAATACAAACAATGAGAATCAAGTTTGATTCTCGTGAAAATTCAAATGTTTACAGTTAATTATTTGTTTAACTCTTTACCTAACATGAAAAGCAGACGACACTTACAAACAAAATTCTTGAATAACTCATTTTTTTCAATCTCGTCTCAAAAACAACGAGCTCGTTCCAAAGAGGGGTGATACCCTATGTTCTATATATACATTTCATACTCGGATGAGACACTAAACTAACCAAAGTTGGAACTGTAAGCCATTAACTCTTAACCTACAGAGTATTTTAGAAATATTTTCTATCAAATCTAGTCATTGCTGCTATTGCCATAAAGCAGTCATGACTAGATTTCATGAACACTTCATCTATATTTAACTTCAGGAATCATTGACTAAAAATAACTTCATATAATTTACACAGTTAAATTTGATTAAATGTGCCTGAACTTATTTCACTCACAAGAGAAATCTTCTCCTGGGCAGGAATATCCACCAGCAGCCTGCAAGAAGTTCAAGGTTAAACTTGAGTAATTTATATGTATGAGGTTTGTGGGGTTTTTTTACAATGAAATACATGTACATGTATCTACTGGTTAAACTCTAGTTCAGCGATCTGAGCGTAGTGGCCACCACTCTTCGTTCAGATTCTTCCCATTCAATCCTATAGAAAAAGTTCCCATAAAGTTTTTAAGGGAACTCAAAACTCGAAATTAGGAATATGTATCAAGCTTTCGCCCTTATTACCGGCTGCTATCGATAGTACGCGTATTTCCTTAACTCTTATTATATTCTCGAAATAAAATTTGAAGATCTTTTTAAAAGTATGTATGATGTTCGAAAATATTTATTGTGTAATAAAATGATACTCTTAATATATTGTTGTATTTATTATTATTTACAAGACAATTCAGAGTTATATGTTCTTGTAGATGTTTTTCAGTTTGTTCATTAGCAAAATTTGCAAAGCATAGTTCTATTTTTCAAAACCACCCACATTATCCCTTAATTAATCTGTTCTTTTACACTAAGTATCTAAACATAATTTTCGAATTATTTACGATTATTTGTCCAAAGTAAATAGCCCAACATTAATTCTTTGTCCGTCCGTTTACGATGCTTATCCAGGCATTCACTTGAAAATTGTGTGTCCAAAATCTTCCTTGGAAACCATGGGAAGTGGAGTAGAGCTTGTTTATTGCGGTTAATACCCAAGTTTTGCTTTTTAAATAAGACAGGGTAACTAATTCTTGGTGGTGTAAGTTCTCTCAAGTGGACATCATAGGTGTAATGTGGCAGTAAAACTCCCCAATTCTCAACAGAACAGCCCACGTGATGTATTGTCCGTTAGTGGGTTTACGATGTTAACCAATCAGAACCGTGGTTGTACCATCCATGTCAGTTCATTGGCTGCATTTGGAAGAGTTCATATTTTCTGGGGGTAGACGTAGACCAATTAATGTTTCCAACATTCAACCTTGGAGCTGCACGTTGAAAATATCCCTTGGTCCACTCTACACATTCGCTTAGCAGCCATCCTACTGTATGAAAATTATGACATATCATGTCCCAGGATTGGAAAAGCGGTCTCTCTGCTTTAAAGGGTTAATGACAAACGGAATCAATAAATCCGTATTCTTGCAACTTGAAAACATCTTTCATTTCTCCATCCCCCATTTCCATCCCTCAGACTTTTCTCAGCGCCAACCCTGGTAATAGTAGTAGTAACCTGAATGGGGAGCATTGCAGTTTATGAACGATCAGAAACAATTAACTGCCCTCCATCTTATTAGCGACTGCGCTTCGGCTCGCTTATAACCGGTTATCAGTTATTTTTGTTGGGCCGTTCGTAAACTGCACTGCCCTCCAAAATCATGTTCTGGTTTCTTTCAGCTTTTTAGGTTAACTTGACAAAGTCAAGATAAGCTATTTCCATCACTCATGCGGACGTCTGTTTGTGAGTCTGTTCACATTTTCCTTCAGCACAGGCTACACCCTGTAGTTCTTGTCCGATCGTCGCGAAATTTCATATGCACGTTTGAGGTCATGTCTAAATGAGAACGCCCCCTTTTGGTCGCGATCGGTCAACCGTGATGGCTGCCGAGCCCAAAACCATAAAACTTTTAACACAGTCTACAGGTCGTATTTATGAAGGGATTTCATTGTAACTTGGTAGGATGACTCTGTATAATGTCCAGACGAGAACATCCCCTACTGAACATGATCCTTCAATCGTGACTGCTGCTCAAGCCTGAAACCCGAAAACGTGTAGCACAGTCTACAGGTCGTATTTATGAAGGGATTTCATTGTAACTTGGTATGCTGATTCGGTATAATGTGTAGATGAGAACGTCCCCTTTCAGTCGCGATCAGTCGACCGTGACGGCGACATGGGCCCAAAGCCCCAAACCCGTGAACACAGTCTACAGGTCGTATTCATGAAGGGATTTCATTGTAACTTGGTACGATGACTCTGTGTCATATCCAGATGAGAACTTCTCCGTTTGGTCGCAAAAACTGTCAACTATGATGGCTGCCTATCCCGAAACCTGATAACTTTTAGCACTGTCTGCAGGTCGTATTTATGAAGGGATTTTGTTGCAACTTAGTAGGATGACTCTGTGTAATGTCTAGATGAGAACGCCATATTTTGGCCGTAATCGGTATATTGATTCGCTACAGGGGTCCCATTCTAATTTCTTCAAATCAAGTCCATTGGTTAATATCTCTACTGAAGGTGCGAATGTGAACGTAGTGCAATATAGGGATTAATTTGTAAATATCGTCTTCAGATTCAGATGATATATGATACAAAACATCCTTATGGGACAGATTCAAGGTTGTTCAAATCAAGGCCTTTGAATAATATTTGGGCTTCCTGTTGGAGCCCGAATTTTTAATGGCTGCAATATCAGGAATATTGAAGGGGTCAGCACCAACCCCTCTCCTCGCGCTCCCCTCGCCTCCGAACTCTTGACAATCAGTGTAGTGAAGTTCAAGTACGCAAGAATGTATTATAAATATCTTCTTCAGATTCAGATGATATTCGGTACAAAACATCCTTATGGGGCAGATTCAAGGTTGTTCAAATCAAGGCCTTTGAATAATATTTGGGCTCCCTGTTGGAGCCCGAATTTGTAAGGTCTGCAGTATGAGGAATATCTTCACAAATTTTCTTCTGACGGAGCCCCAATCTAAATCTTTTGATATATGGTATACACCTTTCTTTGGGTAGTCAGATTCAAGTTTTAAAAAAATCAAGTCTCTGGGTTAATATTTCGGTTCCCTATTGGAACCCAGGTGTTAACTTATGCAATATGAAGTATAATATTTTAAAATTTTCTTCCCCAGAACGACTAGCCAGAATCCTTTGATATATGGTATACTGCACCCTTATGGGGTCCGATTCAAGTGTGCCCAAATCAAGTCATTCGATTACTATTTGTGCTCCCTACTGGAGCCCAAATTTTTACTTGGTGTTGTATGGGAAATATTCTTTTTATCTCTTCTGATCCAAAGGGCATGTGAGCCATTGCCATCACTTGACGTCCGTCGTCGCCCGGCGTTCGTCATCCGTGAACTATTAACATGTTCATCTTCTCTGGAACCACCTAGCCAATGCGAAGCAAATTTGGCAGGAATGGTCTGTGGGAGGTCCTCTATACAGGATGGTAATTTTGTTTCTGTCGGTTTAAAAACATGGCCGCCAGAGGCATTCTTGTATTCTGATTGGTGGATTTTCAAAAATCTTCTCTGAAACTATAAGACAAACTGTTTTGAAACTTCAAATACTTGATGAGGGGGACATCCCTCATTTAATCCTTTCCCTAACATGAAAGGCAGACGACACTTGCAAACAAAATTATTGAATAACTAATTTTTTAGCACACCTGACTTTCAGTCAGGAGAGCTATAGTGATCACTCACCGTCCGTCGTTCGTCGTCCGTGAACATGGTGTTTGCGTCTTCTCCTTCCAAACCGCTGAACTAATTTAATTGATATTTGAGATAATAGTTTGTTATGACATCGCAATTTGATTTTGTTCAAATCAAGTTGTCTCGCCCCTTGGTAGGGCCACACCCAAAAAGTGTGCTGAAATCTTAAAAAACCTTCTTCAGCAGTAGCAGAGACTTGATATTTGGTGTGCAGCTTCCTTTTGAGGTGTAGACTCAGATTTGTTGAGAAGTTTGATGGGCTATATTTGGCGTCGTTGTGGGAGGGGTAAAAGTTTTGGCCCCGCCCAAAATGTCTATTTTCCGAACCGAGAGGCTAATTTGAACCAAATTTTATGTGAGGGCTTATTGGGTCATAAGTACCTAATTTATGCCGAGTTTTTTCCCCGTAGCCCCAGGGGAACCACAGGAGCTAAAAATAGAAAAAAACTAAAACGCCTATATCTCCAAAACTGCACGGCACTGAGAATTTTTATTTGGTGTGAAGCTTCCTTAGGGCCAACAGAAAGGATTGGTAAAAAAAAATTGCCATCGGTTTTATCATAGGGTACAGTTTCGGGACTTTGAAAAAGTGCGGAGTCAGCACTATTTAACACTGTAGGCAATGGGAAAAACATTAAAAAATCTTCTTCTCCAGCTCCAACAGGCAGAATCTTTTGATATTTGGTATGCAACATTGTAGGGTGGATCTGATTCAAGTTTGTTCAAATAGGCCCCAGGGTTTATATTTGGGCTCAGTATAGGAGCCCGAATTCGAACTTAGTGCATTTCAGGCAAATTTCTTAAAAAATCTTCTTCTCCAGATCCAGCAGGCAGAATCTTTTGATATTTGGTATGCAACATTGTGGGGTGGATCTGATTCAAGTTTGTTCAAATCGGCCCCCTGGATTCATATTTGGGCTCACTACAGAAGCCTGAATTCGAACTTTGGACATTTCAGGCAAATTTCTTAAAAAATCTTCTTGTCCAGATCCAGCAGGCAGAATCTTTTGATATGTGGTATGCAACATCGTGGGGTGGATCTGATTCAAGTTTGTTCAAATTGGTCCCCGGGTTCATATTTGGGCGCAGTATAGGAGCCCAAATTTGAACATAGTGCATTTCAGGCAAATTTCTTTGAAAATCTTCTCAAGATCCAGCAGGCAGAATCTTTTGATATTGGGTATGCAGCATGCCTAGGGGGTGAGATTCAAGTTTGTTCAAGCCAAGTCCCTGGGTTCATATTTGGGCTCACTGTGGGAGCTTGAATTGTAACTTAGTTCGAAATGAGGAATTTTCTTAAAAATCTTCTTCAGATCCAGCAGTCGGAATGTTTTGATATGTGGTGTGTAGCATCCTTGGGTGGGGGGGGGGGGGGGGGGGGGATTCAAGTTTGTTAAAGCCAAGTCACTGGGTCCATATTTGGGCTCCCTGTGGGAGCCCGAATTATAACTTTGTCAATATGAGGAATTTTTAGCTGCGACTAGCAGCTCTATAAGTGGCAATGTCGGTTTGTCGGTCTGTCGGTCGGTCGTTCTGCCTGTGACCAACAAGTTTCAAAACTCAATAACTTTTGAAATACTTGATGGAATGACTTTATATTTGGCATGTAAGTGTATCTTATTGATGTCTAGCCACTGTTCAATGCATGTGTTGTTCCAAATATTTTTCTTGGAGTTATGGCCCTTGATGAACGTAGAATGTTTTGAGATTGCACCACCCGTCGTGGCTACGGCGTCGATGTCTCGATTTTTCTTTAAAATCTTCTTCAGATTCTGCAGTCAAAATGTTTTGATATTTGACATGCAACAAACTTAGGGGGGGGGGGGGGGGAGATTCAAGTTTGTTCAAGCCAAGTCCCTTGGTTCGTATTTGGGCTCACTATGGGAGCCTGAATGACAACTTAGTTCAAAATGAGGAATTTTCTTTAAAAATCTTCAGATCCAGCAGATGAATGCTTTTGATATTTTTTATGCAGCATCCTTAGGGGGGTAAGATTCAAGTTTGTTCAAGCCATGTCCCTAGGTCCATATTTGGGCTCACTGTGGGAGCTCGAATTGTAACTTAGTTCAAAATGAGGAATTTTCTTTAACAATCTTCTTATTCAGATCCAGCAGTCGGAATGTTTTGATATTTGTTGTGCAGCATCCTTGGGGGGGGGGGGGGGGGGGGGGGGATTCAAGTTTGGTAAAGCCAAGTCCCTGGGTTCATATATGGGCTCCCTGTGGGAGCCCGAATTATAACTTAGTTCAATATGAGGAATATTCTTTAAAAATCATTTTGTTTAGATCCCCTGGTCAGAATCTTTGGATATTTGGTATAAGTTTTTCTTAGGAGTAGCAGATGCAAATTGTTGAAATCAATTCTCTGGGTTGATATTTAGGCTACCATGTCAGATGAGCGCCCTGGGGCCTCTTGTTTCATTTTTGCGAGCTCGTTCCAATGAGGGGTCATAAGCTATGTTTTTGACGCAAAAAATGAAAAAAATAATGAAAACTGAATGGGAAGTTTAGTGAATAGCGCTGGCCAATTTTGACCGTTACGTTGGGTAAAGGGTTAAAGCTGATCGGATTGCAAACATGGCCGCAATTGAGGATTATAGTTACTATAGAAACCCAATTGGGAAATTGCATTTTCATCTTTTCTAGGGGCGCGCTAGCTCAGTAAGTAGAGGTGCAGGCTGTAAGCCGAGATGTCTGTTCGAATCCCATCTGCGGCAACCGCGTTGTGTCCTTGGGCAAGACACTTCACACCCATGCGGGGTCACGGTGGCGTTGGGTACCAAGGCGTACTGCACGTCGATGGTGCACTTGTCTTCAACCAATGCTAACCCTGCTTGTTTGGAGTTAGTATGTTGAGGAGATGACAGTTGCTCGCCGTTGCTCGGTGGTTCTCTCCGGATACTCCGCCTTTCTCCATCAGTAAAACTCGCGGTCGCGATTGGCCATTGTGTATAAATATGTGACCTTAAAACACCAATAAATATTAAATATAAATAAATAATCTACTTTTCTGGAACTACTGAGGCGATGTGAATCAAACTTGGCCGGAATGGTCTATGAGATGTTCTCTACAACTGTTCTTCATTTTGTTTACTGTCAGATGAAAAACATTGCCACAAAGGCATTCTTCGATTAGGAATGGTCGATTTTGAAAACTACACATGATTGATGATTGGAAAACCCTTTAGTAATGATCCCCATGTAATGTTGATCGTGTCGAAAACTTTGCCGCAATTACGGCTCATAGTTACCATGGAAACTCTAGGGGAAATCACATTTTTATCTTCTTATCTGAAACTGCTTGGCCAATGTGAACCAATAACGCAAATAAAATATGGAAAGTCCTCTGAAAACAATCATCATTCTGTATGTAGTTCTGCCAGGTGAACGATTACAGGCTCTTTAGAGCCTCTTGTTAAATTTTCTCTTCAAGAACCCTTGGTATACATAACCCCTCGGAAAGTCAGATTCAACTTTGTTAAAATCAAGTCCTTGGGTTAATATTTGGGCCCCTATTGGAGCCGGAATTTTAACTTGGTCCAATATGATGACTAATTTATAAACATCTGCTTCTTGAGAATCTGAATCGTTTGACATCTAATATAGAACATCATTAGAGAGTTCAGATTCAATTTGTTCAAATAAAGTCCCTGGGTTGATATTTGTGTTCCCTGTGGCAAATTTTAACATAGTACTAAATTTGTAATATTGTTAAAATCTTCTTCCGAACCACTAGTCAGGAACCCTAATTTTAACTGCAAAAGAGGAATATGTTTGTTTTTAAAATCTTATTGAGAACGACCATTCCGAGTGTTTTGAAACTTAGTATACAACACCCTAGCCTAGGTCAGATACACGTTTGTTCCGATTAAGTTCCCAGACTCATAAATGGGCTTCCTTTGGAGAGGGTGGTGGAAAATAACTTAGGGTGATATGACGAATAATCTTTAACCCTTTACCTAACGTAACGGCCAAAACCGTCCAGCGGTATTCTAAAAAATCGCCAAATAATTTTCATTATATTTTCATTTTTGTCTCAAAAACATAGGTTATGACCCCTCTTTGAAACGAGCTCGTTGAGCTCGTTCCAATGAGGGATCATAACCTATGTTTTTGAAACAAAAATGAATTTTTTTAGCTATTTAAGAATTTTGTTTGCAAGTGTCGTCTGCTTTTCATTTTAGTAAAGGGTTGAACATCTGCTCCTTCAGATCCATCAATTGGAATCCATTAATACCTGGTATACGGCATCCTGTGGTTGGATGGGAAGGGCTCTGACTCAAGTTTTTTCAAGTCCCTTGTTTGATATTTGGACTCCCCAGTTTTGCATACCTGGACATCTGGCGTTGTTTCAGTGGTAACATCCCTGTCCAGAAAAAAAAAAAACATCTGACATCGACAAAAAAGTAATAAATAATTAAATGATTTCATTTCCCTGCAGTGTTGACTAGTCATAGACGCTAATTAAATCTTTCTTTAAACAGTTTTGGTCGGGTGAGCGTCTCGAGCCCATTGGGCACCCTTGTTATATTAAGATGCTAATGCCACACCCAGGATGCACTTGTTGGAAAAGGTACGTGCTTTTCATAAACTGAAGCAAAGAAAATAGCAGTTACAAATAATTTTAGCTTTTTCACGTAGATGACGTTCCTCTAGAATCATTGTGAAGTATTTGTCACTCGACGGAAGAAACGAACGACGTGACCTTATGTGACTTTCTCACATTTATTTAATCAAGACGAATACAAAATATCCATAAGATGTATAATTACAGAAAAGTACGGAGATATGAGTTTCTCGGCAAGTGTTGATTACGTCGTTATGAAACACAATAAATTCAGCGATTATCATATCACGACTGGATATTGTCACTTGAGCGCACCAATGCGTTATCTTCATCGTCCGTAGTATGTGAGGGATGACTTGTCCCCCATCTGATTGGTAATCTATGTCAGGTAGAGATGGGAAATATACCGAAAAGCCGAACCGATACAGAAATCATGGGGTACCGAAAAACCGAACCGAACCAATCATTAAATGCCGAAACCATGTATATTTTCCATTTTTCTGCATTTTCTGTTTATACGACCATTTTGAGGCTTGATACCAGCTGAAGTATTCATTTTCTGTTTATACGACCATTTTGAGGCTTGATACCAGCTGAAGTGTTCATTTTCTGTTTATACGACCATTTTGAGGCTTGATACCAGCTGAAGTGTTCATTTTCTGTTTATACGACCATTTTGAGGCTTGATACCAGCTGAAGTGTTCATTTTCTGTTTATACGACCATTTTGAGGCTTGATACCAGCTGAAGTGTTCATTTTCTGTTTATACGACCATTTTGAGGCTTGTTACCAGCTGAAGTGTTCATTTTCTGTTTATACGACCATTTTGAGGCTTGATACCAGCTGAAGTGTTCATTTTCTGTTTATACGACCATTTTGAGGCTTGATACCAGCTGAAGTGTTCATTTTCTGTTTATACGACCATTTTGAGGCTTGATACCAGCTGAAGTGTTCATTTTCTATTTATACGACCATTTTGAGGCTTGATACCAGCTGAAGTGTTCATTTTCTGTTTATACAACCATTTTGAGGCTTGATACCAGCTGAAGTGTTCATTTTTATGAAGAAAGTGAATGATTTTCTTTTCAGTTTTGTTAACCAATAAAGATCTGGGCAATCGTCCCTAATTTCCACTCGACTACGACCTACACGTGTCTATTTGCTTAGCAGTGATTTCTAGTCAAGCCTTGGCTGCTTGTTGAGACAGTCAAGACTTCACAAGAAATCACTGTCCCGGTGATTTGTCTATTGTCAGCAGGACCTCCTAATGGTGGCAAGTTAATGACACATGATCCGAGCTCGAAAGAGTTTGTTTGAAATAGGCCTTTAAAGATTGAGGTGTGTTTGGAACATGTCACAAACAAACCTCTCGTGTACCTCACTATGTTACTAATAATAAATCAGATAAAGGTCGAGGTCACTCCATCTTAGATGAAATCATAAATCGATTTGTAATTTAAACAACACCTCATTCGGGACACCGTCTGCTGCACGTGTGAAAAATCCACAGAAATGAAGCGGTTTGTTAGACACTCCTGATGAATAATTGCGAAACTGGCAACGTCGTTTTAAATATTTCGCGTTTTGACTTTAGACGGTTGCATATGCCACTGGTGCCGTTAACATAGAAAAAATTAAGCGAGCTCTTGTCCTATCAGACAGCACGGCGCATTATCTTATTGGAACAATATATTATTGAATGAAGCCGATAGTGCTTCGCTTTTGCCGACGATGAAGGAGCGGAAACAACAACTATTCTTTCTCACTGTCGATCTCTTCATTATTTAAAACTTGACTGAAACGTTGTTAATGAATATTAGCAGCAGCCAATATTGCTTTCTTTACCAGCGTAGAACGACGGATACTTTGCGCTTTGATTTGGAAGCAGTGCGTCAGGGGATACAATGCTATTTTCGTTGGCAGTGTTAAAGTGCCAGACGCTTCGGACGAGTCGGTCGCATCGAACGAGTAGAACGCATCACAGTAGTGTGAAAAGACCTGGAACCTCCCGGTAATACCAGCCTGTGAGAGGTTAGGCTCCTTGCAAGATCAGAAACCCCATCTTAGTGATCTGGTAAGATCACAACCATAGTTTTCAGTACAACTAGTGAGGGTGTTAACCATCTGGTAAGAATATCACAGCCTCACCCACCAGTTCACCAAGTGGTGTTTTACCCATTATGGTGGTAAAACTTTAACATCACTTTCCAATACAACCAGGGATCTGTTACCCATCTTGTAAGATCACAACCTCACCTCTCATTCCAATACAACCAATGATGTGTTACCATCTAATAAGCTCACAACCTCACATTCCAGTACAGCCAGTTATGTGTTGTCAACCTGGTTAGACAAGAGGTCAATGTGTTTTTTGGGTTTTTTTATTTACTGCCATTTTCGACATTTTAATGTCTATTTTCGTTCTTTGTTTGACAAGTACGACTTGGTGAGCTTCTTGAAATGACAAAATCGACGTTGGTCATCTTGCCTTAGATGGTATCTGGAGATTCGCTTGCGATCTTACGTAGACTTCCAAGGTTTCTTTCGCTTTCTTCATTTCTTTATTAATAGTTTTTTAGTTCTGTCTCTTTTGTTGTGATTAGCGACCAATACAAATCTCCGTCATTATATCCCATTACACCCCTCCTCCCATTGGCGTCAGCTCAAATAAAGTTTGTTACAAATGAATGCCCGGCAGTTTCTCAGTTACGGTTCTTGGAAAGTAAAGTCTTTCCCACCAATACATTTCTGGCGAAAAAGAAGCAGGCGCTGTCATCCTAGCCCCCATGGTCTCAGCACAAGGTGACAACGAACCCTCACCCCTCCCTCCCGCTTCCGGTGCCCTTGATATTAACATCAGAGCTGCAATGAATTGCAAAATAAAATTTAGAATATCATGAAAATCCAAGCAACCGAAAAAGGTTCTTTATTGTGCGAGATAGATAAACAAGAATCAGTGTAGTGTAGTTCAGACAACTGAGAAAAAATCCAGACAGTCTAACAAACACGAATCTACGGAAGCGTATTGCTGCCACGTGGAAAAAAAAAATAAATTGTTTCGTTTAAACGAAAACTTTTTCGTTTAAACGAAACCACTTTCGTTTAAACGAAAACTTTTTCGTTTAAACGATAACTTTTTCGTTTAAACGAAAACCTTTTCGTTTAAACGGAAACCACTTTCGTTTAAACGAAAACTTTTTCGTTTAAACGAAAACTTTTTCGTTTAAACGAAACCACTTTCGTTTAAACGAAAACTTTTCGTTTAAACGAAAACTTTTTCGTTTAAACGAAATCACTTTCGTTTAAACGAAAACTTTTTCGTTTAAACGAAACCATTTTCGTTTAAACGAAAACTTTCTCGTTTAAACGAAAACTTTTTCGTTTAAACGAAACCACTTTCGTTTAAACGAAACTTTTTCGTTTTAAACGAAAACTTTTTCGTTTAAACGAAAACTTTTTCGTATATACGAAACCACTTGTTAGGGGCCGTCTTCTGCTTTTTAACATGCAATACCATTACATTCTTTAGGCACGAGTGATCCTATGGGAGGTTTGCTGGAGGGTGATGGAGGTGGGGGGTGGGGGCTCATTTTTTTTATCTGGGAGGAGAAGCTTGCCCCCTTCCCACCCGTTCGGAGTGCTTTTAGGGTAAATTCCACATATTTGGACCTATGGGGATACAAAAGAGACAGTGCGTGCATGCGAGGGGAGAGGGTGGATGGATGCGTGTGTGAGGGACATAATGTATAGACAGTGACAAGACACCATTAGGAGTTAAGCTTCCGCACACCTGTATCACATCCCTATAACTTTGTCGGACATTATTATGTCCCTTGCCATCGTGGGAGGGGATATACGAAAGGGTTCCGTCAGGCCTTCTTTCTTCCAAATATGGGTTCTTCTTCACTACGGGGGCACCCTCTAATTTCCAATGCAATCGAACATGCCCTTTATAGGCCCCTAACACTCCGCGCTAGAATGAACAGGAGTCCTGTTCCATTATTTTCTGTCATTGTCGGGTTTACAATGCACCGCAGTATGACACCACTCCCTCCCCCCCCCCCCCGGCTAGCCCTTCGGGATATTCCCACGGCATAGTGCCCCCCCCCCCCCCCCCCCCCCACATACACACACACTCAATTGGAATTCTCCCCTCGACTGGGCCGGATTCTCATACATGGTGTTGGTAAGTAGGTCTAGCGGACCTGTCTGTTGGGAGGTCAAGACCATATCTCACAAAAAATAATCCGTGCGCATGAAAGAATAATCCGTGCAAACAAATTAACAATCCGCGCGCGCGGATTATTATATCGTGCGCACGGATCATTTTGGGTAAAAAAAAACATATGGTCCTCTCGACACCCCCCCCCCCCCCCGCCCACTGTCCGAACATTCAGACCCTCAAGGCAAACTTACCAACGCCATGCAAGGGAATCTGGTCCAATGGCGGAATTAGAATCTCTACTTGTGGGGGGGTGGGGGGGGGGGAGATTGCAATTGGGGGCGGGGCGGGGCTAGGCGGGGAGATGGGTCGATATGCCGCAGGTGGGGGACGATTGCAAGTGGGGATGGGGGTCCATATGCCACAGGTATATCCCGAAGGCCGGAGAGGAAAGGTATAGGCCGGTGTATCACACCTTCCATTGGGAGACCCGGGCAGAGGAGGCTCCGGAGATTTTTTCCGGCAATGGGGTGGAGGAGGGGTTGGTGCAAGTAGGGCACATGCTTTCCATTAATGGGGGGGGGGGGGGCATAAAGTATTATATCATTACATTCTTGAAGCAAGAGCAAACGTAGGAGGTTTGCTGGAGGTTTTTTTCGGGATGGGGGATTCAATTTCTAATAAATCGGGGAGAGGCCCACCCCACGGGAGGAGGGGGGGATTCTACTCCCAGATAAAAAAATCAGATGAAATCTTCTGGTGCTTTTAGGATAAATCTTCACAATTTTGGACGTCGAAAATCGAGATACGCTTCCCATATTTAAAAAAAAATACGTTTATGAACGTACATGGCTCAAAAGTATCTGCATCCGAACTTGCAAATGGATATGTTCATCAGCTGAGTTTTGTATAGAAATAAAGAAAAGAGAATCAGTGTGTGTGTGTGTGTTAGAGAGGTGTGTGGATCTGTCACTGATGGACAGGTGGAAAATGGGGGAGGGGCAAAGTCAATGTTTTGGGGCAAATGCCCTCCCATACATCCCCCCCCCCCCTACACACACACACTGTAGCGGCGCTACTGGATCCGAGGCCCCTTCCTTGAAATATAATTATTTAACTCTGTCGGCGATTCTCATTCTGATGCCTCCTGAGGGGAAGGTGAAACCATTGATAGGTGTCCGGATGCCCTCCCTTGTAAAAATTTCAAGCAGTGAAGCGTTGAGAGCAATTCTGAAGCCTCCTGAAGAATAATGAGGTCATTGGACCGGTGGGAGTCTGGGTGTATTCAAAATGTTCTAAAATTCCGAAGCACCATCAAGGGTTTTGGAGTCTCCTAAGGAAAGACGGGGGCTGGAAATCCTTAGTAGCTGTTTGAAATTTATTTAGCGGTGGGTGGGTGGGGGCGGGATGGGGACAATGTAGGCCTAATTATTTGGGGCGGGTGTGGTGCGTTTCTCCAGACCACAGCCACTGACCCCATCCTACCCAGGTCTTTCCACCTTGGAGTCCAAGATTGTGCCTGTAGCGGATAAGCATAGGCCTATATTGCCGCCCGACCAAGCTCAAGTGACGCCCCATCCTCAATCTCCATGCATTGTTAAACATTTTTTATGGCTGGCTTTATAGGCTCAAAAGACATCTGAATTTCATGTCTTTACTAACATCTTTATGCCCCCCCCCCCCCCGAGATGCCTCCCATCCCATCCCCGCCACGCACATACACCTGCTGACAGCAACAGGTGTGAGGTCTTGCGCAGTGATGTGGGGCCTTGCGCATATTTCACTTCGTCCTAGGTTATCAGCCATCTTTGGTGGCACGTAGGTGTATTGCATGTTAAAAAGCAGAAGATGGGCCTAACAAGTGGTTTCGTATATACGAAAAAGTTTTCGTTTAAACGAAAAAGTTTTCGTTTAAACGAAAGTGGTTTCGTTTAAACGAAAAAGTTTTCGTTTAAACGAAAAAGTTTTCGTTTAAACGAAAAAGTTTTCGTTTAAACGAAAGTGGTTTCGTTTAAACGAAAAAGTTTTCGTTTAAACGAAAGTGGTTTCGTTTAAACGAAAAAGTTTTCGTTTAAACGAAAAAGTTTTCGTTTAAACGAAAAAGTTTTCGTTTAAACGAAAGTGGTTTCGTTTAAACGAAAAAGTTTTCGTTTAAACGAAAGTGGTTTCGTTTAAACGAAAAAGTTTTCGTTTTAAACGAAAAAGTTTTCGTTTAAACGAAAAAGTTTTCGTTTAAACGAAAGTGGTTTCGTTTAAACGAAAAAGTTTTCGTTTAAACGAAAGTGGTTTCGTTTAAACGAAAAAGTTTTCGTTTAAACGAAAAAGTTTTCGTTTAAACGAAAAAGTTTTCGTTTAAACGAAAGTGGTTTCGTTTAAACGAAAAAGTTTTCGTTTAAACGAAAGTGGTTTCGTTTAAACGAAAAAGTTTTCGTTTAAACGAAAAAGTTTTCGTTTAAACGAAAAAGTTTTCGTTTAAACGAAACAATTTATTTTTTTTTTCCACGTGGCAGCAATACGCTTCCGTACGAATCAGTGTGGTGTAGTTCAAGTACACAATGATGTATTATTCACGGGTATAACATACATGTGTCTTTCTAAAACGATTTTAATTCTATGTAAAGTATTTCTAAAGGTCGCCGTTTAATTTACGTCTCATCCAAAGTTTATTTTCTTCTTTGATATGGTAGTTATGACAGCATAATATAAACCGTGGGACAAAATAACATTCGTTTAAATACAGTATGCGTTAAATATAGTGTGATAGACCGAAAGATTTGCTTAGACAGAAAAAATACCTCAAATGAAATACGATTTTAATTCTGTGTAAATTATGTCGAGAGGCCATCGTTCAAATTACTCCAAACAAAAAAAAATATTTTCTTCTTCGGTATGGTAGTGTTGACAGCATAATATAAACCTTGAAACAAAATAATAATACAGTTTGCATTAAGTGTTGTGTGATAGCCTAAACAAATTGTTCAGGCAAACAAAAAATACCTCAAATGAAATGTAATATCTGCTGTAAGTTCAGCACGATCACCAGATAATATCTTATTTATCTTAAACTAATACCAAGTTGAAGTCAATAGCAAATCATGTATATTTCGGGTCCCATCTTGAGAACCTCAGTGATGAACCCCAGCAAGTGACGTCATGTCAAGTGACCCTTCCGCGCCATTGTGTGTTGACAAGCTAGACTTCATGGGGGACCATGTAGTAACGTCATTACCATGGTGATACACATTGTCGTGCGCATGCGCAGCAAATGTTGTTGGTATGATATGTGATGCCGTCGTCCATTTTCTATACTGGAGACCGCCATCTTAGTTTCAATTGTAGCATGAAAATCTAATAGGAAAGGGAGTAAATCCAATTACCACAAACAAAATAAATTCCATTTTATGGAGTCGTATAAGAATCCCACTTACGGAATCCCTTTTCAGAATATATATGTAGTTACAGAATCCATTGGGGCGCGGTGGCTCAGTGGTAGACTGTTGGACTTCTATGCTAGAGGACCCGTGTTCGATCCCCGTGCGGGACGACCCGCGTTGTGTCCTTGGGCAAGGCTCTTTATCTCTGCACGATGCCGCTGTATACTAAGGCGTACTACACGTCGATACTGCACATGTCTTCAACCGCTGTAATCTTGCTTGAGCAGAGCTTGAACAGAGTTAGAATGTTGATTAGCTGACAGTTGCTCGTCGATGCTCTATGGTTCTCTCCGGGTACTCTGGCTTCCCCCCACCCGTAAAACAGTCACGGTCACAATTAGCCATTGTGTATAAGTATGTGACCTTAAACACCAATAAATAAATAAATAAATATATAAATACAGAATACATTTTTTCGTCGTGTTTTCTTCGTCGTATGTGCCAACTTTAAGGGAATGAAAACACCAATATGGGCTTAGATGAATGGAACAATCTGGTTGAACTTGTAAAAGTCCTGACCGAGTGCAGATTTGAGACAGACTCAGACACAGCTAGGAAGTACGAAGTATTGTTACAAGACAATAACAGTGGAAGAAAGAGCTAAGGGTGGTAGTAGACTATAGTAGTATTGGATGACTACAATAATAGTGTTGGATTACACGATAGATGATGGTGACTATTGACAAGTCGGCAGTGGTGGGTTAAGAACTATAAAGGTTTTGGGGTTGCCAAGAAATCGGACTAAACAGGTACTAGGACACATGAGCATCTTCAAATAGATATCCTTAGATAAGTAACATGCAAAACGTATCCTCAAAAGGTGTCCTCATATGATACATTGCCATGTCATAAGTATTCTCACAATAGTCACATACCCAGATGAATCGTAGAACAGTATTGGGAGTCACTCGTTCGAGCAATTGTTCTCCAGTTGATTTGCTCAATGATATTCGAGTCGCAAGTGCATTTACCCATGAAGCAACTGCTGGATAACTTATTCCCTCAATGATATTCGCGTCGTTCGAGTAATGCCTTTTCAGTAACTACACGAGAGTCGACATTAACTGGGGGCCTTCACGGCATTAGTTTAAACAATATTTATTCATGAAATGTAGAAAAATGTAAATATCAAAAATGTTGGAGGACAGAATATAAATGAATAACAATGGGTTGCATAAATAGCAAGTACAACAGGTGATAGGGATTCAACAGGAAGCCTATGGCTTATGTGAATCGTCTCCTAAGATCAAACAATTACACAAAATGAAAGATGACAGTTGATGGAAAGGGTGGAGAGTCCATAGAGTTAATAAACAGCAATTGATGGAAGTTACACGTAAAAAGTAAATATATCCAGTCAAAACCCTTATAAAAAAGTACCATGTAAAACACATGGTATTACCAGGGTTTTTTGGGATTTACCATGGTTTACCATGGTACTTTTTTATAAGGGAATGGTCATGTCTGAGACAGGAACATATGGAAATTATGTTCGAATCACTAATCAATCAATCTATCCATATTTTGGGGTTTGTTGTTCTGCGTTTGGAATGTGAGCATCTAATTAAGCTACAGACTATGCAGTATAAGGAGGGGTTAACTGTCGAAGCACATCTGGAATATATACATTATAACACCCAGACGCTCAGGTCAGCGCCAGTGTGCGACATACACACATACATATGCACGCGTGCACACGTACACTCAAACGCTAGCCGAAACGATCACAATAGTAGTATGTCTCGTATGTTTCACCCCTCATTTGGATGACCTCGGTGGATGACCTCGGAAGTGACGTCATGTCACGTGACCCAGTGCCGCCATGTTGTGTTGTCATGGTAACCCGCGTGAGCGGCCATGTTGTGATGTCATCTCCATAGTGATACGTGGTGTGAGTGCGCAACGCGTGTTGTTAGGGTGATACGTCTTTCCGTCGTCCATTTTGTATACTGGAGGCCGCCATCTTCGTTTCTATGGTAGCACGTGGTTGCTATGTGACCCAAAACCTTCTAACAAGACAGGGGTATATTCGGAGGGTGTGTTTCTTTGTAGAAGAGTAAATCTAATTACCACAAACAACCCGACAACTTGTATTATTTCGAATTCTTCCTGAATTATCTGCTTCTATCTATGTATGCAATAGTTATCGTTTATCTGGCCATGTTCCTTTATTCTAGAGTATACTCCAGTAGCGTAGATGAGCCTAACAACTGGAACAGTTTACCTTATTATTGCTATATTTAGCAATTTCTGGTCTATTCTTCTTAGTTCTGACCCTGTTCTAAGTACTCCTGTTGTTTCATTTATCTAGATTGTAACTAACCAATCAGATTGCTTGATTTCCCATAATCTCTATACAGGGTTATCTCCTTGTGTATAACAAAAGACTATATCCAATGGCCATATCTCATGGAATCCCATTTTTTGCTAAACACCTGTGGCGATGGAATCCCTTTTTTGTCGTATGAGGCCATGAGAGCTATGTAAAAACCCTCAATGAGTCCTCACTTATTATCCCTCATACCCTCGTTGAATTTTGAAGTTATGAGGACCTTGAAAAATCCCTCAATGAGGTATAATTTACTACGACTCTTAGCCTCATTTCAGTATTTAACAGGTATATCCTATGGAATCCCATTTTGGAAAACGCCTGTGACTGTGGAATCCCTTTTTGTCGTATGAGGCCATGAGGGCTATGTAAAGCCTTCAATGAGTCCTCATTTATTATCCCCCATAGCCTCATTGAATTTTGAGGTTATGAGGACCATTAAAAATCCCCCAATGGGGCATACTTTACTACGACTCTTAGCCTTATCTCGGTATTTGAGGATACCCATGGCCTGGTATGGATTTATTCGAGGATACCTATCGAGGATACCTTTTATAGGATACTTATCTGACGATACTATATAGGCTGTACATATCCCAAAAGGTCTCTTGCTGGCCCTTAGTACTATTAATCCACCTGATGCTTTATGTTATCCTATGACTGGTACAGGTAGTACGCAATGCTAGGCATAGGGGTATTGTGGGTAGGGGTACTGCCTCGTAGTTTAGAACGGTACTATAGTATGGCGGTATATACACCTATAGGCCCCTGTTAGTGCTTGGTACTATTAACGAACCGATTGCTTTGTTTTATTATATGGCTGGTATATGTAGTACGTTATGGTAGACCTAGTGATTTTGTGGGGGTGGGGTAATGCTTGGTAGTTTAGAACGGTAGTATAACATAGGCTATGCATATCTCTGTAGGTCTCTTGCTGGCCCTTGGTGCTACTGATCCACCAGATGCTTCATATTATTGAGAGGTATAATGGGGTGGGGTCAATTCCTGGTAATACAGAACGGCAGCAGAGTATGGTTGGTATATTCCCCTATAGGTTCCATCCTAACCGTTCATAGTATTAACCTACCAAATGCTTTGTATCATCCTGTTACTGGTAAGGTGGTACGTAATACCAGTAGTTCCTACCTAATTCCGAGTACTCTTGTTGTTTCATTTATCTAGATCATTTATATAAATTATAATTAACCAATTAGATTGCTTGATTTCCCATAACCTGTATGCAGGGTTATCTCCCTTCTGTATAATAAAAACCTATATCAATGGCAATATCCCCAGCACCCCAATTTCGGCACCCCTTTTTTGAAAAGCATATGGCCTTCGGCACCCCTTTTTCTGAAATGAGGATAAGAGTCGTATTAAATATCCCTCATTGAGGGATTTTTAATACGACTCTTATCCTCATTTCAGAAAAAGGGTTGCCGAAGGCCATATGTTTTTCAAAAAAGGGGTGCCCAAATTGGGGTGCCATCTGGAGAATCCCTTTTTTCTGAAATGAGGATAAGAGTCGTAATAAATTAGACCTCACTGAGGGTTTTTTACTACGACTCTTATCCTCATTTCAAGGAGATAACCCTGCATACAGATTATGGGAAATCAAGCAATCTGATTGGTTAGTTACAATCTAGATAAATGAAACAACAAGAGTACTTAGAACAGGGTCAGAACTAAGAAGAATAGACCAGAAATTGCTAAATATAGCAATAATAAGGTAAACTGTTCCAGTTGATAGGCTCATCTACGCTACTGGAGTATACTCTAGAATAAAGGAACATGGCCAGATAAACGATAACTATTGCATATATAGATAGAAGCAGAGAATTCTGGAAGAATTCGAAATAATACAAGTTGTCGTGTTGTTTGTGGTAATTATCCAGGGAAGTCGTTCCCGAAAATACTCCGATTTAATCGAACATACCCTCCGAACATACCCCTGTCCTATTGTAGGCCTTAGGTAACATAGCAATCACGTGCTACCATAGAAACCAAGATGGCAGCCTCCAGTATATAAAATGGACGACGGAAACACGTATCACCCCAACAACACACGCTGCGCATGCGCACTCACACCACGTATCACTATGGAGATGACATCACGACATGGCCGCTCACGCGGGTTACCATGACAACACAACATGGCGGCACTGGGTCACGTGACATGACGTCACTTCCGAGGTCATCCACCGAGGTCATCCAAATGAGGGGTGAAACATACGAGACATACTACTCACAATGTAATTCTGCACCGTTCTGAAAATGAGATAATTTTCAGTATACGTCAGACTTGTACTGTTATACATGAGGGTGTCAAGATCTAAAGGAAAATGTAAATACTCTCATGTAACTCTCATGATCTCTTGATAATATGGACAGTAGACCAAAGGCTCTCATGTAACTCTCCTAATCTCTTGATAATATGGACAGTAGAACAGGAAGTGTTCTGCTGTTTCTAAGTTACCGCAGCGACAGAACGGTGTGTGGTGAAGGTGATTATTATATAAATCGAAATTAAGGTTATTGCAGTGCAAACGCAATCGACAGTGGTAGATTTGAGCTGGGCGGGATAATGCAGAACTAATGTGTTCGGGTGCTCTATTGGTTCCAGAGTTAAGATATCATTTAAAGTTATTCAGTGATGTATCCTCGCGAATTGAGAGGGGAATAGTATTCCAATGGTTGGTTACATTCGGGAAAAGGGACAGTTGATATAACTGTGTGTTACAAAAAGGAAAATGTAAATAGTTCTGGTTGTTTCAACGTAGACCGTCAGGGCGGTTAGACGACATATGATCGGAGCGGGATGTTCTATTAGCAACACAGCCGGGTGTCATGCGATGATACATTTTGTAGAAGAGGATGAGATTGTGTTTATGACGCCGTTGTTCTATTAGCAACACACCCGGGTGTCATGCGATGATACATTTTGTAGAAGAGGATGAGATTGTGTTTATGACGCCGTTGCTGTAAAGTTTCCCAGCAGGTCTCAGAGTACACTAGAGCTTTGCTAGCGCTTAAAGTTGCTCCTGCTACAACCTTGGCAGCTGCAATTTGTATTTTTTCCAGGTCAAGGGAATTAGATTCAGAGAAGTTGTCCCAGATGGTATCAGCGTATTCAAGAAGCGGGCGTATAAAGACAAAATATATTTCTTTTCCAGAACCCTACGATCTAATAAGAATTTGACCTTCCTCAAAAGGTCTAAACGTTCCCAAGCTGTAGCATAAATACAAGAAACGTGGACCAATAAAGACAGGACCTGCGGCTTTGGAGGGATTTAACGATTTCAGAGCGTTGTACATTTCTTGGATTGAAGGTTAATATTGTGAATTGTTGATCGTTCCGGAAAATCATTACACGGCAAGAAGGTGTCATCAACTCTTGATATGGAACAAAAATAATCGTTAAAAAGTTCATATACATTTTCTACATACATTTGCTTATCGTGGCTAATTGTGGGAATAGCTTGGGATTATTGCCAATGACAGGCTTCAGTGTTTTCCACCACATGGAAGGCTTTGTTGTGTGACTAGAAAGAATAGTGTGTATTTTGTTGGTATGGAAACGTTTGGCTTTCCGAATGGCAGAGACCATTTCGTTTCGCTTAGCTTTGTACTTGTTCCAGCGACCATCTAAATGTGTACGTTTTGCTAGATGGTATAGGCGTTTACGTTGCCTGATTAGGTATCTAATTTCATTGTGCATCCGGGGGTTGGGGTGGGTGGGGCTCATTCCACCTAGATGTGATACTTTTGTTGAGTATATATCTAGAGACATGGGCAGTGGTGGCGCCAGGGGGGGGGGGTAGCCCCCCCCCCCCCCCCACCGAAGAGGTCCAGCCCCCATCCACCCCCCGTCGGAGATTTTTAGTCAGTCCGTCGGAGAGTCTCGTAAACCCGACTTCACGAGAAATTTCCGACAATCGAATGTAGATATCTCGTCTTGTCAGTCTCGAACCCGTGCAGCACTGGAACTTTGATAGAGAATAGTGATTCACACGAAATGCCTTAATGTCGTTCGTCAAACTGGCTTTATAGATGAAATATTTCCCGACCTTATTATAATATGTTTACTTTAACCCTTTACCTAAGGTAACGGCCAAAAGCGGTTACCTTAGGTTACCATCATTCTCAAAAATCGCCAATTAATTTCATTATTTTTTTCATTTTTTGTCTCAAAAACATAGGTTATGACCCCTCGTTGGAACGAGCTCGCTGAGCTCGTTCCAACGAGGGGTCATAACCTATGTTTTTGAGACAAAAATGAAAAAAAATAGTTATTCAAGAATTATTTTTGCAAGTTTCGTCTGCTTTTCAGGTTAGGGAAAGGGTTAAATAATCAACAAACATACTCAATTTGCTTCTATTTTGGTTCTCCAATTTACCAATTTTCACTCATTTTCCTTCGTTTGGGAGGTCAAATGTTATAGCCCCCTTGTCGGAGAGGTCGGCCCCCCTGTCGGAGAGGTCCCCCCCCCCCTGTCGAGAAATCCCTGGCGCCACCCCTGGACATGGGATAATACAGTGTCAGTAAAGTCTGAGACTATTTTATCATTATGATGACTATAGACCATTGAATCCCAATTAACACTCTCAAGGGCGTTATTCAGACCAACATAGTCGTCACATTGAGAGTACAACCATATGCGACGTTTACATGATGTACGTGGATTTACGGGAATGTACGTGGATATACGGGGAATGTAATTTCAAGGGAGATATGACTTGATCCGGAATCAGTGGTTCGAGTACCTCACATGGCACTACAATAACTGTATTACTTACAGCGAATAAGTCAAGTAAGGAAGCAGATGATTCAGTGAAGTGTGTTGCCTCATTCACAAGCTGTCTGAGGTTGAAGTAGTTTAACAATTCTAGAAATGGGCCCCTGCGGGAGGATAGTTAACCCTGATTGTCCACATGGGGACACGATGACGCCATGTACTAAGGCGTACTGCACGTCGATGATGCGCATGTCGTCAACCAATCTAACCCTACCTGTGCTGCAGTGCGGAGTTACGATGTTGAGCAGCTGGCAGCTGCTTGTCGTTGCTCGGTGGCTCTCTCCGGGTACTCCGGCTTCCTCCACCCGTAAAACTGTCACGGCCATGATTAGCCATTGTGCAATGTGCATACGTGTACATGTAAGTACATGTATATGACCTTAAACACCAATAATAAATAATTAAACAGTACAATGATCATACAAGTGAACAAGTATGTCTGTACATATTACTGCATAACTTGCAAGCTTTTATCTGTCCCATAATAATTGATGCAAGTGAAGTCATTGTGACAATATTTGCCTGTTTTAGAGCAAGTTTGTTCCTTTGTTAACCCATATAATACAGTAGGTTAAGTCAATGGTTAATCGATAAATTACTTTTTTTGATCGATCAAGACATTGATCATTGGTTAATCGATTAATCGGTTAACTGTTTCAGCTCTAATTTACAGTACATGCCTCCCCAAGACCTATATTCAAGAATTAATAATTACTGAATTTTTGGGGGGAATTGTTGCTGTTGTGATTCGTAATTATCAACATATACCTGAGATAATAGTGAGTTTTGAGACTGAGATTTACGTGTACCTGCAGATCGTTTTTAACCTAACATTCGATACAACTAGAACAGATTTCTGTTATAATGGTCTATAGGTCCAGTTTTAAGCACAGAAATCTCAATTAATGGAAGATCTGTGAAAATGCAAGTGCTTGAATTTATTTTGATATCGCCTACATGTACATGTATGTAATGTATACAGTAATTCCACCAGATATTGCTGTACATGTAGGTCCGAGCCACTGAGCTGAAATCACTATTGTACCTGTTGAGACCTTGCTTTTCCCATTACTGAAGGTTGTGTGTTACATGTATGTATTGATAACAACTGGGGCGCGGTGGCCTCGTGGTAACCAGTTCTCGTCAGATCACCGAAGTTAAGCAACGTCGAGCGCGGTTAGTAGTTGGATGGGTGACCATTTCAGCGACTGATTCGCATTCCCGCGTTGTGTCCTTGGGCAAGACACTTAACCCCGATTGCCTGCATGGGAGCACGATGACGCTGTGTACTAAGGCCTACTGCACGTCGATGGTGCGCATGTCTTCAACCAATCTAACCCTGCCTGTGCTACGGTGCAGAGTTCGGAGTTACGGTGTTGGAGAGCTGGCAGCTGCTCGTCGTTGCTCGGTGGTTCTCTCCGGGTACTCCGGCTTCCTCCACCCGTAAAACTGTCGCCTGTTACAACCGATAATGTTACAACGCCGCATAATGTTACACCAACGCATAATGTTACAACAAATGTAGTAAACAACCGATAATGTTATAAACTCCGCATAATGTTATAACTTTTTTCAACCCGTTATGTTATAAAAATCGACGCATAATGTTATAACTTTTTTCAACCCGTTATGTTACAACAAATTAACCGATAATGTTATAACTTCTGTATACTAATTCCAGTTACAGCTATTGTAGATGGACTTTACCACTTACCATTTATTGCCGCATAAAGGTACGTAATATTTATACTAAAGGTTTCTGCTCTGGTTAAGGCGAGGAGACACCCCCCCCCCCCACCCCCCAACACCCGGGGATTTATCATAGAATGACCTAGTCATGTTACATAGACGCGGATTGTCCTGGTAACTCAATCGTGTGACGTCATTACCATGATCATCCAGTGCCCAACATGGTGAAGGCGGGGGTGGTGGAGGAGGTTGTAACATCGCCGACATGATATGACCCTGGCTGTTAATGTGTCGTTAAACCCTAATAAAAAAATTGATAACAACTCACAATTGGGTGTTAAATCAGGTAAAATTATCAAATGAATTTGCACCTGTCACAGTGTGTAATATGACAGAGAAATTTGCTTGTTTCATCTAACATTTTTATTCTACAAACATCAAGTAAATAATACTAAACATGAGTATTTTGTATTTTCTATATTTGTATAGGATGAACATATAAGGGTTATTACAATAATGTGAATCATAATTTCAAATGTTACTGATACATGATGAACAGCTTGTGAGGAGAAACCACAGATACATGTACCTCAGAAAGTACATGTATACTCTAGTAAGTGGTACAGAGTACCACACTCACCCTGGCATGTCTGTCGAAAACCACATACAGTACAAGTCAAAATAAGTTGTAGCATAACCACAATAAACTAATTATACTGCTGCTCCAGCACTGTTAAGATCAGAATCTGACATCATTTTCTGGAAAGCTCTTATTGAGAGCTTTCCAGAAATGATGTCAGCTTCTGGTCCTACCAGTATAGGAAGAGAAAGATACATAGTTTATAGTGGTTATCCTGCAACTTATTTTGACATGTACTGTACCTTGACCTTTGCATTATTAATTATAGTACAGTGTACAACCGAAAACACCCAAGCCCACCTCTGGCCAAACAATCCACTGCAGTTTGACCCAAATCAGTCGCTACATTTTGACCAAAACCGGCCACTAAGAGAATCCAAACCACCCTCCAGTACAAATATTATGAAATCAACATTTTCTATACATTTGTTAAGTTTGAGTAATTTTAATTGATTTTTTGTTTTTATTTTTTTTCCCCATCAGAAGACTTAATTGGAAGGTTTTTGCCTGATTGATGTTTGTGTAAACATTGTTGCAAAGAGCAATTTTTATTAATACCTGGTAAAAAAAGAAATGAACACTGATCTCATATTCAGTACCTGATAGAAGAATATTTGTAAATACTCTTGTGTTCCAAATAAACATACATGCATGTTTATTAATTTTAGGGCATTTTTCCACCCTGTATGCACCTTATTTGGGCCTGTATGCAGATTAAAATTGCCCTTCTGGGGGGGGGGGGGGGGGGGGGTCCACCCAGTGTACACCTTATTTGGGCCTGTATGCTGATTAAAATTGCCCTTCTGGGGGGGGGGGGGGGGGTCCACCCTGTGTGCACCTTATTTGGGCCTGTATGTTTATTAAAATTGTCCTTTCATCGGGTTGGGGCGGGAGATCTTCAAATTAGTAAATCTTCACTTGATTGTGCGACTGTTGTTTAACACATAAAAGCCTGAACGCCTATTAGTTTTCTTTAATAAAACTAACTGCAATACTGAAAAATAAGTTGGCTTTTAATAAAATTAACTAGCATTACTCCCCCAACCCCTCAATGGATTTCCACCCTGTACTATAATATGGATCTGTGCTTTCATTTAATTTTGATAAATGTTCCTCCCCGTACTTTTATTTCCACCTGTACTTTTATTTGGAACACAAGAGTAGCACCGCACCCTGTAGGACTACATGTAGGCGCTTATCGTAGTTAACTTATAGCCTAGTAGCTAACATATGTGGTTGCTTCTACATATTATTTTGTTATCAGGTATTAACAATTGCCAAAGGCAATTTTAATACATTCTGAAAAACGAATATTTAGAAACAAGCCCTGCGCCCATATTCTCTACCTGATATAAAAATATTTGTAAATGTAAAAACAAAATTCATTAAGAGCCCGCCACCTATTGAAAAATGTCCCCGGTACATTTCAATACACGATAAAAAATAATATTTGTAAAAAAATGACCCGCATAACAGACTCAAATTTATAACATTACCGGTGCTTTAATTTTTCAGACCCCAACCATTTTTATTCTAGTATATTTAAGATTTCCAACATAGACCGTGGGGGGAGGGGGGGGGGGGGGCTCCTGTGTTGCTAAAAGTGGCCATGTAAAGAATTAGCATTAGGGCTTATCAAAACAACATTTTTCATCCGAAGACGTGGCCAGTCATGAAGAAGTGTCGGAATCACCTGACCAGTACTGACTGACTAGTGTGGACTGCTGACCCCAAGTTCATACCCATTTAGAGATATCCAGACAGTTCTTCTGTGCTTACGTTACAGATGTTTCATTAGAAGCATCTTCAACTCTATCACAAAATGAATATCTGAATCTAAAATGCTGTTTCAAAACTACCGAAACGGAAAGTGTTTTTGTTGATGCACAGTTATTTTCGTGTGGTAATTGTTTTGCAAATTATTCATTTAATTGACAGGGGATGACTTAGTAGTATGTATTTAGTCATGTGTTTTGTTATGTTGAATCAGTTTTTAGCTCACCGAAGGGAGCTCAACTTATCACTTGCTGTCCGTTGTCCGTCGTCCGTCGTCGTGAACATTTTTCAAACGACTTCTCCTCTGAAACCACTGGTCCGATTTTCACGAAACTTCATGTGGATGTTCATTACTATATGGCAATTCAAGTTTGTTCAAATGAAATGGCCACGTCCCTTGAGGGTTCTGTATGGGGCATAACTCTGATAGCACCTTATGAATTATAGAAAAATTATTAAAATATCTTCTTCTCCAGAACCAGTGGGCAGAATCTTTTGATACTTGGTATGCAGCATCTTGGTATGGGTCTGATTCAAGTTTGTTCAAATCGGCCCCCCTGGATTCACATTTGGGCTCAGTATAGAAGCCCGAATTCGAACTTAGTGCATTTCAGGCAAATTTCTTAAAAAATCTTCTTGTCCAGATCCAGCAGGCAGAATCTTTTGATATTTGGTATGCAACATTGTGGGGCGGGTCTGATTCAAGTTTGTTCAAATCGGCCCCCTGGATTCATATTTGGGCTCAGTATAGAAGCCCGCATTCGAACTTAGTGCATTTCAGGCAAATTTCTTAAAAAATCTTCTTCTCAAGATCCAGCAGGCAGAATCTTTTAATATTTGGTATGCGACATAGTGGGGTGGATCTGATTCAAGTTTGTTCAAATCGGTCCCCTGGATTCATATTTGGGCTCACTATAAAAGCTCGAATTCAAACTTAGTGCATTTCAGGCAAATTTCTTCAAAAATCATCTTCTCCAGATCCAGCAGGCAGAATTTTTTGATATTTGTTATGCAACATTGTGGGGTGGATCTGATTCAAGTTTGTTCAAATCGGCCCACTGAGTTCATATTTGGGCTCACTATAGAAGCCCGAATTCGAACTTAGTGCATTTCAGGCAAATTTCTTAAAAAAGCTTCTTCTCCAGATCCAGCAGGCAGAATCTTTTGATATTTGGTATGGAACATTGTGGGGTGGATCTGATTCAGGTTTGTTCAAATCGGCCCCCTGGGTTCATATTTGGGCTCAGAATCTTTGGATATTGGATATGCAGCATGCTTAGGAGGTGGGATTCAAATTTGTTCAAGCCATGTCCCAAGGTCCATATTTGAGCTCACTATGGGAGCCCGGATGATGATAACTTAGTTCAAAATGAGGAATTTTCTTAATAAATCTTTTTCAGATCCAGCAGTCGGAATGTTTTGATATTTGGTATGCAGCAGCCTTAGGGAGTGACATTCAAGTTTGTTCAAGCCATGTCCCTAGGTCCATATTTGGGCTCACTGTGGGAGCTTGAATTGTAACTTACAGTACCAACGGAAATAACTTGTACATGTAAACGCAAAATAACGGCGTTTACGGTTCCGTTTGGCATTGCGTTTCTAAACGAAATATAACGGCGTTTTTCGTTTTCAGTGCGTTTGTAAACGAATATGTTTCGTTTACCTTCGTTTAAGTAAACGTTTTATTCGTTTAAGTTCGTTTACATAAGCGAAACTCGTCGTTCATGATACCCGAGCACATGCATCAATTGAGTCGTGTTCAGACAATATCACAACCAAGTCAGTGTGATCATTCGGTGTCAGTGGCGTAGACACTGGGAAGATAATGTGCAGTCCCGTAGGAAAATTATTGGGACCATTCTAGGCGAATTTATGCCTATACGTGTAATAGCATAAAAATATGGGCGTTTTGTGTGTGAGTTGGAGGGAGTGGGGGGGGGGGGGGGGGCACACCACAAAATTTCCGACCAAACAGAGTCACAAAATTTGGGCTTGCTTAGGCGTACGGGACACCTTTTCGGGGGGGGGGGGGGGTCTCAAATATTTTTCCGAAAAGTGATGCTGCGAGCATTATTGAGTGAAGTGGTCCTTGGGTGGGTTTGGGTGTGGGAGGAGGTGTTCCCCTTCCACAGTTGTAGCTAACGGCCTGTTTATGTCTGTAATTAGCTAGAACAAACTGTTACGCTGGCGTGTCTACAACCCTCAGATGCGATATCAATCTGATAAGACGGTATTACAGGTATATGTACGAACATGGACCTGAAGTCCGTAATATACTTTTTTGGTGTGGTACGACCTGTGGGACGTACTACACCAAAACATTATATTACAGACTTTGTATCCAAGTTAGAACTGATGGGACATAATCCTTTATTGAAGATAAAACTGCCCAAGTGAGTAGGTCAGTCAAACTTGCCCGAAACAATCATAAAAACTGGCCGAAAAAAATGTATTTGCCCCGACTGGAGGGGAACTGCAGTCCTCAAGCCTCCCTGAAACATACGCCTATGTTGGCGTGAACCCCGGTCACCGAAAAGCTGTCTATGTCACTTTGCTCTTTTCGATTGTAAGGCCTGTATGCTGCTTCAAGTGCCTTGGTCGGCGCGGAGGTGCCACCTCCCACAGATGGGGTCGGGGAAAATTATTTTATGCTTGATTCTTTTTACCAGGATACATATACATGTACATAAACGTGAACTTTATTTCTTGGTTGTTTAAAATAATAAAAAAGAGGAATTTTGTCGGTTACCAATCATTGAATATCAACGATAGATATCACGTTTGTATTTGTTAATTGTCAAGATAGATATTACAGTTGCTATTTACTCAGCCAATATGAAAAGACAAAACACAATTTAAAACTTAAAACACCGATATTCCCTTTCCATAATAAAACTTTGGCCAGTCACTGATTTGCCATGGTCCTCTGGTAATTGGATTAAGTAAAGTCAATTAACCACGTGTTTTAATTCGTTTGTTTGATCCCTTCTGTTTGCTACTGTCGGTAATTATTTTATTAGTAGCTCTCATGATTAGTGTGTTTATTTTGCGTAATTGGGGTTATTTTTTATTAGTAGTGTTATTTTTCCGTTTTCAAAGGAGAAAAATAAATGCTGACCATTGGCCCTACAATATTCGAAAACGCCTTTTACGAGGATTCGAAAACGCCCTTTACGAGGAAAACATTCCTCTCTTTTTGTATCATTGGTTGCTCGTAATGATATAATGACCAAGTCTCCCAACTCACCTTGAATACACCCAGTTAGCAAAATGAATTCTATTAAACGAACTAGGGTCCCGTATATTATACGCCAGAAGATTGTCAGTCTGAATGAAGGAGGCTCAAACTTTGCTGAAATAGTTAGAATCATAAAAGAAGAAGAGAGAATGAATATAGATCGCAGAACCATCAGCAGGGTGATCAGGAGTTATAGAATCACAGGGACAATATGTGATAGGGCCAGGAGTGGAAGGCCAAAACTTTTAACAGATGACAATTTAAACCTTCTTGACAAAACGATGAGAGACAACGCAGAAACGTCATCAGTTGAACTTTCTAAAATGTACATGGACTTAGGGTTACAAATTGCTCCGTCTACTGTGTGTGATGCCAGGAGGAAATTAAATTGGTGCAGAAGTGGCACAAAGTACTGTCAGATGGTAAGGGACGCGAACAAGAAAAAAAGGTTTGACTTTGCCAAAAAGTGCATTGAAACACAAGAAGAGTTCGACAATGTTATTTTTACGGATGAGTGTACGGTTAGGATGCAAAGCAGTCTGAGTAAGAGTTACAGAAAAAGAGGAGAACCTGCTTCTTTCATCCCAAAACCAAAACATCCGTATTCAGTGCATGTATGGGGTGGCATTTCACGAAAAGGTGCCACAAAATTAGCCATTTTCACGGGCATCATGGATAGTGATTTCTATCAATTAATTCTCCAGAATTATTTCATTCCGGCTGCTGAAATGTACTTTCAAGGATCTGAGGGTCATCGTCTGTTCAAAGACAACGACCCTAAGCACACTAGTAAATCAACCCTAGAATTTATGGCAGCTCAAGGCATTAATCATTGGAAATCACCTCCAGAATCCCCAGATATGAATCCAATCGAGAACATCTGGGCGGGCATGAAGTACTATCTGAGGAAAACGGTGAAGCCAAAAGTGAAAGAAGAGTTAATTCAGGGCATAAAAGACTACTGGTCAGCGTTAACCCCACATGACTGCAATAACTACATCAACCATTTATTCAAGGTTATGCCTTGTGTCATTGAAGAGCGTGGAGGGGCGACAAAGTACTGAATATTCTCGTGTACATGTACATTAACATTTAATTCTCAAAAGTGATGAAGAAGTAATGAAATTTCAAGCAGAAAATTCTTCCCATAATATAACTAAAAATTTAACAAATTTATTATCGTTTGACAGAGCTCTGAAAATTTCTGTTTAACAAGAATAAACTGTTTACATTTCTAAAAATATAACAGTACAGTGGTTTGATAATGTTATGGAAAAAAGTTGAAGCAAAATGAGAAATCACAATTTATAAAAGCAAGCAATGTTACATATACATAAATATTTACCAAAACAGTCAGAATATTGACTAATATTCTGTGAAAAGGCATTGACCACTTTACCTCATACAACTGAAAAAAATCGTCGTACACAAAAATCAACATTCATATTTTAGGGGTCATAATATATGTTTTGGAAGAAAAAAAATGAAAAAAAAAAAAATGATCGAACATTTTTCGATATTTTGCTTTTAAAAAGTTCCCAAATGTTAATTATTTCCTTTTTTTTCTTCCAAACCACATCTGATGACCCTACTGTGAGGTCATAAGATATGTTTTGGAAGAAAAAAAAATGAAAAAAATGCTCGAGCATTTTTCAATATTTTGTTGCTAACAGGTTCCCCAAATTTATTTAGTTTTTCATATTTTTTCCCAAAACACATCTTATGACCCTACTCAGGGGTCATAATATATGTTTTGGAAAAAAAAAATGATCGAACATTTTTCGACATTTTGCTTTTAAGAAGTTCCCAAGTGCTGATTATTTCTTTTTTTTCTTCCAAACCACATCTGATGACCCTACTGAGGGGTCATAAGATACGTTTTGGAAGAAAAAAAAAATGAAAACATTGCTTGAGTGTTTTTCAATATTTTGCTTCTAATAAGTTCCCCAAATTTATTTAGTTTTTCATATTTTTTTTCAAAAACACATCTTTTGACCCTTCTTACGGGTCATAATATATGTTTTGGAAGAAAAATATAAAAAAAAAACTGATCGATCATTTTGTCGATTTTTTTATTTTAAGAAGTTCCCAAGTGTTAATTATTTCTTTTATTTTTTTCTTCCAAATCACATCTGATGACCCTACTGAGGGGGTCATAAGATATGATTTGGAAGAGAAAACAATGAAAAAAAAATGCTCGATCATTTTTCAATACTTTGCTGCTAATAAGTTCCCAATTTATTTCTTTTATTCATTTTTCATCCAAATCACATCTGATGACCCTACTGAGGGGTCATAAGATGAGTTTTGGAAGAAAACATTGTACATAACTTAAATTTCACTGATATCACAATATTTATAGATCTTGTTGACAAATAAATTTCTGTTGAACTGGTCAATGACCTTTTTTATGTCTGCCCACACTATGCCTTGTCTTCCTGCTGGCTGTACAGGGAAAACCTGAAACAAAACCTGCTTTAGAATATCCATTTTCTCCACACCTATCCTGGGCTTTCCTCTCGTTCCCGCAACATTCTTGTCCCTAACCTCCCCAACAGTGAACATCTTACGAAACATGTTTCTTGCGAAAGCATTTCTGTCACCTTTTGATATTTCAGCCGTCACTTGAATAAGGTCGGGGTGAAGGATGAAATTAGTGCCCGTCGCGGTTTTATCCATCGCCTCAGCAATATCTTCTTCCTTCATGGACACTGGCAAATTGTCTAGAAAAATATCCAGGAACCTTTTATCAGTAATTTTCAACTTAAGCATTTCTTGGGGGGCCACAGCATTACCAGTGGCGTTGTCAACAACAGAACCATTTTGGAGCATACGTCTACATGTAGTACCCTCTAATTTATCCAATCTTGCTTGCATTTCCGAATTATGTTTTTGAAGATTGGCCATATCTGTCTTTAACTTTTCCAACTCCTGTCTGACCTCAGTTAAAATGCTGCTGCATTCGCACGCTTGTGGCTCGATCTGTGTAAAATCTGGGGATGGAATCGGAGAAGACACCCACGTCTCAGGAAGATAAATACAGGGTAGTATTCCATCATTTGCTATTTCAGCCTCTCTATTATTAGGGATTCGTGTGGATGACAAAAATGAGTTTACCACCTCTACGGGTGTGTCGTCAACTGGAGGATCCACACGTACTGTCGGTGGACTTGTGGTATCATTTGACAATATCTCCTTAGCTTTCTCGCTGAGGCAATACCGCCCTTGGACCACCACTTCCGCAGCAGAGTTGTTCATGCCAACCTTTTCTGTTGGGATCACATGTGCTGTAGGCTTTGCAGGTGAAGCAGAAACTACAATTGCTGCTTTGTTCTGAAAAGAAAAAAATAACGTCATTGTATTAGCAAGAAGAAAAATGGTCAAGCCTTTTTATTTTATTTTTTCACTTTTCTTTCTTCCAAAACATATCTTATGACCCCTAAGTAGGGTCATAAGATGTTTGAAAAAAAAATGAAAAAATAAATAACACGTTGGAGCTTATTAAAAGCGAAATATCGAAAAATGGTTAAGCCTTTAAATTTTATTTTTCTTTCTTCCAAAACACATCTTATGACCCCTAAGTATGGTCATAAGATGTTTGGGGAAAAAAAAAAGAAAAAACAAATAACACTTTGGAACTTATTAAAAGCGAAATATCGAAAAATGGTCAAGCCTTTTTATTTTATTTTTTCATTTTTCTTTCTTCCAAAACATATCTTATGACCCCTAAGTAGGGTCATAAGATGGGGTTTGGAAAAAAAAATGAAAAAAATAAATAACACTTTGGAACTTATTAAAAGCGAAATATCGAAAAATGGTTAAGCTTTTTATTTTTTTTTTATTTTTTCCAAAACACATCTTATGACCCCTAAGTAGGGTCATAAGATGTTTTGGGAAAAAAAGAAAAAACAAATACCTAAGTAGGGTCGTAAGATGGGGTTTGGAAAAAAAAAAATGAAAAAAATAAATAACACTTTGGAACTTATTAAAAGCGAAATATCGAAAAATGGTTAAGCCTTTAAATTTTATTTTTCTTTCTTCCAAAACACATCTTATGACCCCTAAGTATGGTCATAAGATGTTTGGGGAAAAAAAAAGAAAAAACAAATAACACTTTGGAACTTATTAAAAGCGAAATATCGAAAAATGGTCAAGCCTTTTTATTTTATTTTTTCATTTTTCTTTCTTCCAGAACATATCTTATGACCCATAAGTAGGGTCATAAGATGGGGTTTAGAAGAAAAAAATAACAATTTGCAACTTATTAAAAGCGAAATATCGAAAAATGGTCAAGCCTTTATATTTTATTTTTTTTTCTACCAAAACATATCTTATGACCCCCTAAGTGGAAGAAAGAAAATGAAAGAAAGAAATAACATTTAATCAGCTTTATTTAGGAGTAACGCGCCTCAAACATAAAAGTTCACATTTCTTGTTCAAAATTTAACAGGGAATTTTAAACTTTAACCCTTTGAATTTAGTGAATACATTTAGTGTTGGTCGGTTTGGACTGTTATGTTGGGTAAAGGGCTAACATTTCAAATGTCGTAAAATCACACACTGGGGGAATATTCGGTCACTTTGAGATCATACAAACTCACCCATTCGTTTAACTCTATACATGTAGTACCATAATGTTAATCTTCTTCAATGGCACTATTCGGGGCCAAAAATTTAACTAAACTGCATCTTATTCAACAGGGCTTAATGAGCTATGTTGAACAAGATGCAATTACTTAATTTTCAATTTTAATGTGGAAAACTGTATCCCTAATCATTACAAAAAATGCTTGCAACGATTTTCGACATGAAATGACACCCCAAAAAATAATATAATTTTTTTCATTTTGACACAACGTCCCAATAAAAATGGATATGCAAGTGACCCCAGCAAGTCTATTGGTGTGGCTTCTGTGACTACAGGTGATTATAGTTGATTATTGGGTTATTAAAATCGTGGCAATAAATTATAAATTATAGTTGATTGTTGGGTAATTAAAACCGGTGATCAGACAGTCGCTGCAACAAGATTAGTGACCAGACAGTGGAATAGCTATGTCACTGTCACACGTTCAATTTGTAAAGGAATCTACATGTAGTAACATATTTTTTTTTTACCTTTTTAACGTTTTTTGTCTTTGTGGTAGTTTGCCTTTGTCTTTGTTCTGTTGCTGGTGTTGGTGTTTTATCTAATGGAGTACTTGATGCAGATGGTGCCTGGTTTGGCGAAGATGGTGGCTCTGGTGACGCAACTCCTTGTGGATTTTCCTTTATGACCTCGCTATAACGTTTGCTCATCTCGGAACTATTTCCTGAATCCAAAACCTACAAAATAAAATGACTGCATGTACAAACTAAGTTCTTGAACATTAACTTCGGTGAGTGGCCGTAACAGTGGAATTTGGTATCATTTATTGGGAATGGGTCAACTCGCCACCGGGACAAGTCACCACCGGGTCAAGTCGCCACGGGTCAACTGTCCACGGGTCAACTCGCCACCAGAAAAAAAATATATATAAGACAGGTTTGACACTACACACTGTATACAGTAGGGAAATATCATATTTTGACGATTTTTTTTATACCTTTAGCATTCCTCCCAGCACATAATCTTATAATTGTGAAATATTCTATTTATAAATGGGGGAAAATCGACAGTTACATTGAAAACTTGGAAAACGTTTTGGGGGGATCAGTGGATTTGCGTCAGTTTACTCTTGGATTCACGTTATGAAAGACTGATGTCTTTGATTCATAATTACGCTCTGATCGTTTTGTATCATAAGATACATAATCATGAGAAACTGTCTATTCACATTTCCTTGAGTTTGGTATCGAATCAAGTCATGGCTGCTATTAGCAGCCCTGACTTGATTTGATACGAAACTCAAGAAAATGTGAAGCATGTGGTAAACCACGTGTGGAAACTTATTTCGTGATCTCTCCAGCAACATTCAGCTGGCGTTTGCAGAATTTCATGTTTTGGCCTATATGGATTCGCGCGAATATATTTCGCGAGAATCTAGTTAAGATTCTCGCGATATCGGACGAACTTTAAGCCCTGACTAGTCACATATTTGGAAAAATAAGGATTATAGAAATATCGCAAGCTTTTTATTGAGCCGTCATCACCTTTCAACGGCAGCTGATTCAACAATCTGTGCAATAAAAACAAACCCAAACGTATCTTCTCTTATTCATTTTCATGTGAAAATCACTGCCGGACGGTCACGGAGTGAACAGTGAGTACAATCAAATTTATTTTTTGGAAAAAAAATGTTAAAAATAAGTAGAAAAATATTGGAAAAAAATTTATCAAAAGTGAGTCAACTCGCCACAAAAAGTGGGTCAAGTCGCCGCTAACATGTGGCGACTTGACCCGGAAAAAGTACTGGTGGCGAGTTGACCCAGTGGCGAGTTGACCCCGACCTCATTTATTGAGAACACACAAGAAACGAGCTTTCGAATGATTGATACCAGAAGCTGGTATTATCAGTACAGGGAAATATAATAATTATTATTCCTGTGCACACAGCCCACTGGACGAATGTACTGCTTTGTGTTAATGCGCAGGTGAATGAAAAATGGATACAAATTAAAAAATGTTGTCTGTATTTTTTTAGAGGTGTGGGGGGGGGGGATATTTTTGGGTGGGGGCTCTTGCTCATTCCCCCTATGGCTGCAGGCCGCCCTCACCTTTTTTTCTCATTTTGTCCTTTTAGTGCCAATAGTCCCGGGTCTCAGGGCAATTCCAATTTAATGGTTGTGTTGCCCCCTTCTACTTATAGTTAAAGGTATGTCCGGGTGGAGGGGGGGGGGGGGGTATATTATTAGTTACATGTAGGAATTGCTTTCATTTCAACAAAATTATCACAATAATAAAGAGCAAAAACTTACCTGCAATCTCATTTTGACGAGATCGCGCGTTAAATTTTGCTATTTATTTTTGGCGATAATTCTGTGAAAAGATAAACGACATGTCGTATAATCAAATAGCTTGTTCACGTATTTTACAAATGACAAGCCCCACATAACCTAAACCAGGGCCGATACTGGTGGGAGCGCTCAGAGCCTTGAATTGTAAAAACAAATCGGGAAGGGGAGAACCCCCAGCACCCCACTACACCACCACCCCCGTCGGGGCTAGGCAATTCGGAAATGGCCTTCGCCTTCGCACCAGGATGCTATCCGACATGCAGAGGTGGGTGAGGTGGCAGGGGAGGGGCGCCCCACACTCTCCATGTCGGAGTTTTATTTACTGCTGGCTTCGGGCCTGACCTAAGCGGAGGTTCAGTAGTTATTTCCAGGCCTACCATGATCGACATTAACTCTCGCCGACCCTGTCGGATATTTTTCAGTTCCTTGTTTTGGGCATACATGTAAGTAAAGGGTTAAAAATAAAACACGTACCTTTCCAACAGCAACCTCGTGCACTCTTCTCCACTGAATGAGGTAAGATTCTCCTATCTTTATTGGGTCTGTCAGTTCTTTAAAAAAAACCGAGCTTCTCACTTGTATTGCATTGTCTTCAATATACCTCACCAAATGGTGACTCGGCGTTGAAGACATTTTCCGTCGGTTCATTTTGATTCAGAAAAGTCGAGTGATAAATTCAAGTCAAGTAATCACCTTTTTAAAAGGGAAATTTGTTCTGTTTATACTGTCTTGACCAATGACTGCATGTACAAATGTAAGTGTGTCCTAGTGCCTTTAATGTTAAGAACAACATCTTGTTATTTTTATTTTTACAAAAAACTGTTTTTAGACCCATTGTTTTAGATACAAACAGAAAAGGTTCTCAGTGCTTGGTATCAAAGGTTCGTACCGCAGTAAATTTTAATTACAATAACAACCAAACTTAAAATGACAAATCTGAATGGTATTCTTAGAAGAAATATGGGATGCCAGCTTTTATGTGGCTTGGCCGCTTGGGGTCGACAACAATCAAATAGAAAGGGAAATGATACAATGTACATGTATGAATACAAAGTCGAGACAATTTTTAAAACAATGTTTTTTCTGCAAAAATGCAACACCATTACTTTTCCAGAAAACACTTTTCAGAAGCCCTTCAACTTTCAGTTTCGGTTTGAAAATTAACTTGGTATTGATATTGAAACCTAAAAATTCACAAATGGAATTAAAACGCCAGATTTCACGTCCCATTCCAGTCATCCGTTATACGCCTATCTTAAAAGCAAAAACGTACCATTTTAAAAATCTTCCCCATTAATTTGTAACCGTGCTTCGATAAAAGTGAACGCAATAAAATGAATTGTTCCGATATTGCGGAAATGATCAGTCTGTTTGCAAACCGTTTATATGTCGTTCGGTACGTGTACATATAAATGGACTATCGTTTGTCTTCCGTTCAGCTAAACGAAAAAACGTTTAGCTTTCGTTTAGCTAAACGAAAAATCGTTTACCTTTCGTTTAGCCTTCGTTTAAATCATCGAAATACGGATCGTTTATAAACGTTTGGTAAGCGGAAAATAAACCCGTTTTTCGTTTAAATGCTATTTGTGAACGCGTTTACAAACGAAGAATAACGGCGTTTAATGTACAAGTTATTTCCGTTGGTACTGTAGTTCGAAATGAGGAATTTTCTTGAAAAATCTTCTTCTTCAGATCCAGCAGTCGGAATGTTTTGATATAAATCTTTTTTTTTTAGATCCACTGGTCAGAATCTTTGGATATTTGGTATAAGCTTTTCTTAGGAGGAGCAGATGTAACTTGTTGAAATCAATTCTCTGGGTTGATATTCAGGCTACCATGTCAGGTGAGCGCCTCAGGCCCCCTGGGGCCTCTTGTTTTAAAACATTTCTACTGCACAATTTTCATATTTCACGACGGATGTAGCCTTTTATTTGGGAAGGGTTAATTGCTCTCTAGGTGGCACTGAGTCCCACTGTTGTCTACTCTCAAAAAAGTAAAAAGATCAGATGTAATTGTGTACAAGAATGACAGCTGTCCTCAAAATCGAATGACTGTAATCAGACTTAAAATTCATTGAATTTATTCTTGTAAATGATACTCGTAATACAAACAATGAGAATCAAGTTTGATTCTCGTGAAAATTCAAATGTTTACAGTTAATTATTTGTTTAACCCTTTACCTAACATGAAAAGCAGACGACACTTACAAACAAAATTCTTCAATAACTCATTTTTTTCAATCTCGTCTCAAAAACATTGGTTATGATCCCTCATTGGAACGAGCTCGATGAGCTCGTTCCAAAGAGGGGTCATACCCTATGTTTCTGAGACAAAAAAAAATGAAACTATAATGAAAATTAATTGGCGATTTTTGTAAATAGCACTGGCTGGTTTTGTTAATGGCTTGGAAAATTCAACTTAGTACTACTTTTTGTTTGTTCCCTCACAATAAGGTCACTTTGACTTACCATTGGTGACATGTGAAGTAGTGGCTCCCTATACAGACAGGCAAGATGGTATTAGAAACCACTGCCAAAGGACTGTACGCGTAAGTTACTTCCACCAGCAAGGTCACCAAAGGCCAGCATATTGGAACATTGTTCTATATATACATTTCATACTCGGATGAGACACTAAACTAACCAAGTTGGAGCTACTGTAACCCATTAACTCTTAACCTACAGAGTATTTTACAAATATTTTCTATCAAATCTAGTCATTGCTGCTATTGCCATAAAGCAGTCATGACTAGATTTCATGAACATTTCATCTATATTTAACTTCAGGAATCATTGACTAAAAAATAACTTCATATAATTTACACAGTTAAATTTGATTAAATGTGCCTGAACTTATTTCACTCACAAGAGAAATCTTCACCTGGGCAGGAATATCCACCAGCAGCATGCAAGAAGTTCAAGGTTAAACTTGAGTAATTTATATGTATGAGGTTTGTGGGGTTTTTTTTACACTGAAATACATGTACATGTATCTACTGGTTAAACTCTAGTTCAGCGATCTGAGCGTAGTGGCTACCACTCTACGTTCCGATTCTTCCCATTCAATCCTATAGAAAAAGTTCCCATAAAGTTTTTATGGGAACTCAAAACTCGAAATTAGGAATATGTATCAAGCTTTCGTCCTTATTACCAGCTGCAATCGGTAGTACACGTATTTCCTTACATTTGGGCAGAGTTTATTGATCCAAACTAGGTTTTATCCTTTTTGATGACCTCCTCTGCGCGAATGAGATCGAGATTCCTATTCTGCATCGATGAAAAGGTCTATTCGTTTCGGCGCCATTACCGGGTTATTGTTTTTACTGTTTTATATTTATACAAAAAACATGGCCGATTTCGAAATCTCCGTTGCCGCCTCACGAGTACTCAAATGATGATAATTAAAGGATAAAACCTAGTTTGGATCAATAACCTCTACCCAAATGTAAGGAAATACGTGTACTATCGACTGCAGCCGGTAATAAGGGCGAAAGCTTGATGTATATTCCTAATTTCGAGTTTTGAGTTCCCATAAAAACTTGATGGGAACTTTTTCTATAGGAATGAATGGGAAAAATCTGAATGTGGAGGGGTAGGCACTACGTTCAGATCGCTTAACTAGTTAAACTCCAAAGGATATACATGTCATGTAACAATATATCTCAAATTGTAAATTATGTAAGAACTGATAATTGATTTGCGCATCAGAAGTCCGCGAGAATCAAAACTGATTCTTGTGAGTTGGGACCAAGCCGAGAGGTCCTAGGTTCGAATCCCACCGCATCAACCATATTGTGTCCTTGGGCAAGACACTTAATCCCCATTGCCCACGTGGGAGCACGGTGACGTTGTGTACTAAGATGTACTGTACGTCAGTGGTCACTTGTCTTCAACGAATACTAACCCAGCTTATGTGGAGTTAGTACGTCGATGGCGCACTTGTCTTCAACCAATACTAACCCAGCCTATGTGGAGTTAGTACGTCGATGGCGCACTTGTCTTCAACCAATACTAACCCAGCTTATGTGGAGTTAGTACGTCGATGGCGCACTTGTCTTCACCCAATACTAACCCAGCCTATGTGGAGTTAGTACGTCGATGGCGCACTTGTCTTCAACCAATACTAACCCAGCTTATGTGGAGTTAGTACGTCGATGGCGCACTTGTCTTCAACCATTACTAACCGAGCTTATGTGGGGTTAGTACGTTGTGTACTAAGATGTAATGTACGTCGATGGCGCACTTGTCTTCACCCAATACTAACCCAGCCTATGTGGAGTTAGTACGTCGATGGCGCACTTGTCTTCAACCAATACTAACCCAGCTTATGTGGAGTTAGTACGTCGATGGCGCACTTGTCTTCAACCAATACTAACCCAGCTTATGTGGAGTTAGTACGTCGGTGGTGCACTTGTCTTCAACCAATACTAACCGAGCTTATGTGGGGTTAGTACGTTGTGTACTAAGATGTAATGTACGTCGATGGTGCACTTGTCTTCAACCAATACTAACCCAGCTTATGTGGAGTTAGTACGTCGATGACGCACTTGTCTTCAACCAATACTAACCCAGCTTATGTGGAGTTAGTACGTCGATGGCGCACTTGTCTTCAACCAATACTAACCCAGCTTATGTGGAGTTAGTACGTCGGTGGTGCACTTGTCTTCAACCAATACTAACCCAGCTTATGTGGGGTTAGTACGTTGTGTACTAAGATGTAATGTACGTCGATGGCGCACTTGTCTTCAACCAATACTAACCCAGCTTATGTGGAGTTAGTACGTCGATGACGCACTTGTCTTCAACCAATACTAACCCAGCTTATGTGGAGTTAGTACGTCGGTGGTGCACTTGTCTTCAACCAATACTAACCGAGCTTATGTGGGGTTAGTACGTTGTGTACTAAGATGTAATGTACGTCGATGGCGCACTTGTCTTCAACCAATACTAACCCAGCTTATGTGGAGTTAGTACGTCGATGGTGCACTTGTCTTCAACCAATACTAACCCAGCTTATGTGGAGTTAGTACGTCGGTGGTGCACTTGTCTTCAACCAATACTAACCGAGCTTATGTGGGGTTAGTACGTTGTGTACTAAGATGTAATGTACGTCGATGGCGCACTTGTCTTCAACCAATACTAACCCAGCTTATGTGGAGTTAGTACGTCGGTGGTGCACTTGTCTTCAACCAATACTAACCGAGCTTGTGGGGTTAGTACGTTGTGTACTAAGATGTAATGTACGTCGATGGTGCACTTGTCTTCAACCAATACTAACCCAGCTTATGTGGAGTTAGTACGTCGATGACGCACTTGTCTTCAGCCAATACTAACCCAGCTTATGTGGAGTTAGTACGTTGTGTACTAAGATGTAATGTACGTCGATGGTGCACTTGTCTTCAACCAATACTAACCCAGCTTATGTGGTGTTAGTACTTCGATGGCGCACTTGTCTTCAACCAATACTAACCCAGCTTATGTGGTGTTAGTATGTTGATGAGTCTGACAGTTGCGCGCCGTTGCTGGGTGGTTCTCTCTGGGTACTCCGGCGTCCTCCACCCATAAAACTGTCTGACACGAGGTGACCTTGGCTGTCGAAAGTGTCGTTACACTCCCAATAAATAAATATTTGATTGGTCAATTCCAAAAAAACACTTTGGGTATCACCGAAAAAATCTCAAATTAATGTGCACGAGGTCTATTTCAAAACATTAACAAAACCACGATGCCTGATTTCATTTGTTATAAATATCACTAAAATTTTAATGATAAGAAATGTATAAAGACTTAAAAATTATTATTTATAACTCTGAACTGTGGATCTATATTTTGACGTGGCTATTACGTATGACTGCGTGTAGCTGTGACGCGTCAGAGTGAAATGCATGGTGTTCAAAGGGAAATTCCTTTTTAACCCTTTTGTTTCTATCTAAAAGATGTGTTTTTGGAACTTTTGTGTCATAAGAAAGACAAAATATGAAATTCGAGTTTTGGTCATGCTCGATTTATGCAACGAGTTTTAAGATTTTTCTGTTTTGCTGGGCCTCTGGCGACGTAAAACAGAAAATTCGTTGACGAGTTTCATAAATGAAGTATGATCATATCACTCATTCCATATTTTCCATATATCAACTGGTCACCTATTGAAATCTTATGATATGTTATTTCTCACTTTGTGAATATTGTATATACAACAATTTACTTTAATTATATTCCCGAAATAAAATTTGAAGATCTTTTTAAAAGTATGTATGATGTTCGAAAACATTTCTTGTGTAATAAAATGGATACTCTTAATATATTGTTGTATTTATTATTATTTACAAGACAATTCAGAGTTGTATGTTCTTGTAGATGTTTTTTCAGTTTGTTCATTAGCAAAATTTGCAAAGCATAGTTCTATTTTCCAAAACCTCCCACATTATCCCGTAATTAATCTGTTCTTTTACACTAAATATCTAAGCATAATTTTCGAATTATTTACGATTATTTGTCCAAAGTGAATAGCCCAACATTAATTCTTTGTCCGTCCGTTTACGATGCTTATCCAGGCATTCACTTGAAAATTGTGTGTCCAAAATCTTCCTTGGAAACCATGGGAAGTGGAGTAGAGCTTGTTTATTGCGGTTAATACCCAAGTTTTGCTTTTTAAATAAGACAGGGTAACTAATTCCTGGTGGTGTAAGTTCTCTCAAGTGGACATCATAGGTGTAATGTGGCAGTAAAACTCCCCAATTCTCAACAGAACAGCCCACGTGATGTATTGTCCGTTAGTGGGTTTACGATGTTAACCCCTGCGAACAGTGGTGGTATCATCCATGTCAGTTCATTGGCTGCATTTGGAAGAGTTCATATTATTTGGGGGTAGACGTAGTCTTAGAGCTGCACGTTGAAATTATCTCTTGGTCCACTCTACACATTCGCGTAGCAGCCATCCTACTGTATGAGAATTATGACGTATCGTGTCCCAGGGATGGAAAAAAGGTCTCTGTTTGAAAGGGTTAATTAATGGTAAACGGGGATCAATAAATCCGTAGCCTATCCTAGTAATAGTAGTAATATTATGATTGGGGAGCATTGGAGTTTATGAACGAAGAAAAATGATTAACAGCCCTCCATCTTATTAGCGACTGCGCCTTGTGCCGCGTATATCCTGTTGAGCTATCAGTTATTTTTGTTCGGCCGTTCGTAAACTGCACTGCCCTCCAAAATCATGTTCTTGATTCTTTCAGTTTTTTTTTAGCTCATTTGTTTGAAAGTCAGGATGAGCTATAGTGGTCCCTCACTGACCGTCATTTCTCGTCCGTGAACATGGTGTTTGCATCTTCTCCTCCGAAACCGAATTCAGTTAAATATGAGATGACTGCTTGCTGTGTTGCACTTTGTTTTTGTTCAAATGAACTTACCCAGCACCAAAAGGCGTAGTTGGGGAAAATGCTCCAAAATTTAAAAAAAAATTCTTCTCATGAACCAGTGGGTACAATGAATTGATATATGGTATGAAACTTCCTTTTGAGGTGTCGAATCAAATTTGTTCAAAGGGTATTCGTGGCGCAATATTTGCGTTTGTAATGGGATGGCTCAAGATTTCTGGTACCACCCAAAATTTCTAGATTCTGAACAGCTGAGTCGATTTGAACCAAATTTGGAATGTAGTATTTTTGTGTCTTAAGAACTTGATTCTTTGAAAACCAGCAACATTGAGTGATAGAAAAAATGCCAGCAACTGTGTTTGAGTGTTCTGTAGGGAGGGGGGGGGGGGGTGGCAACGTTAAAATACTGAGTCAGCATATTTGCAAAAAATTAAAAAATCTTTCCCAGAACCACTGATCAGAATCTTTTTATATTTGGTATACAGCATCCATAGTGGAGTAAGACAAAAGTTTGTTAAAATCAAGCATCTCGGTTCATATTTTGGCCAAATACAGGAGCCCGAATTGTAACTTAGTGCAATATGGGGAATAATCTTTAAAAAAAAATTCTTCAGAACCAACATTCAGAATCTTTTTAATATTTGTTATTGTCAAGCGGGAACATTTTCTTTGATCGAGTTTATAAATAGTTCAGTAGAAGTATTTTGTCCGAGAGAATGTGGATCATTTTCACATCGTTCCATTCATTGTATGAGAGAGGTGTGTCAGCGGCGAGAGATTTAATTGGTTGTTATAGGGAGAATCTGGCCCTTCAAGTGGATGGTATAATACAGTCGTGGCGCGAAAATAATCAAATATGCTCCTAAACTGAGGTTTCCTATTAAGTCCGTGTTATATAAATGTTATAGAACTTTAGTTTCACGTCTTCTGGGAAGTATGCATGTATAAGTTCGGCGGTAACAGATTCTTTCGATCCTATCTGGTGCATTTAAACAGCGTGGAGTGCGGCAAAAATAGCAGAACAATGCAGTAAGTTAAATGCTTCGAACCGCGATCAGAACGTCTGATAACACGTTGAAAAACTCCCGAGATTACGGATGGGAAACCTCGTGAGGATGCTTTCCGAGAATAGGCAATCGGATATATCGTTCTAGCAGCCTATGTATTGGAGATAGCAGACTGATAGTCGTACAAATTATGAGATAGCATCAGAGAAGTATTAAGCCAGAACTGTTAACGCATCATATTGCGGTTATATTTCACCATCATATCTCGGCGGTCTTGGTTGAACTCACATTATTAGACGCTATGTTTAATTAGCCAGATGTCTGAAACTAGAGGAACTCCATTATGCTATACAAGTGGTGCGCATTAATCGAACTACGTTTATCAAGGATATCCGGATTAAAGGAATTGCAATACGTTACCGAGTGGGATTTACTTCAGAACTGTGCTTACCACTGTGGATTTATCGTGGGAATTTACCTAAGTTAACTTCATATTGGCTTCCAGGATAAATACTGTGCATTTGGATTATATGTGAACGACGGGCATTCTCACAGTAGAATTATTGGGACAATAAGGATGGGGAGGAGGGGGGGGGGGGGTGCAAAATTTCATTGAACAATTAAAATACAATATATATATGTTATCTCAGCTCCTGCGTTGTTTTGTTTGAACAATTGGAAGTCATGAGAATCGTCACCACACGCAACATCAGGTAAACAAAGCTAAAATTCACATGTCATTCATGTCAGGGTAAACTAATCGACAGTATAAGGGGGCTTTGAAGAGCCAAAAACGCCGAGTATATTGCCCTTTGAGTCATACACCCACTGCCGGTGGTAAAGCCATCCGATAGTTGACATAACTTGGGGGCTCGTCCGGGATCCTGATGTGAAGGGTAACCGTTCAAACAAGCAATCCATGTCATGTGCCTGTTTGGTTGTATATCTGAAGCCGCATTGTTCTGTGAACCCCAACATTTAGCACTTTTGAGGTGGTTATATGTACTGGTTGTTGTAGTCGAATAGGGTAGATATACATACTGAAGCACCAGTATTATTAAGAGGATTAGCAGTTATTTGTATCGAGCAATCATCGATGTAGCTCAGTTTATAGTAAATGGTAAGGAGTTTGGATTGCAGGGGGCAGAGTTAGAGGCATAGATAGAGCAGAAGAAAGGAAATATTGAGGTGGAAAGAAAGGAAGGAGAAGGAACAAAACAGAGATGAGGATGAAAGAAAGAAGGTGGAAGATGAGAGACAGATATAAATATTAGGGTTGAGGCAGCAGGTGGGAGCGAGGAGTGGCAGTCTAACGGGGAACGATACTGGGGACGGTAATCGCAGCGTGAAGCCCAAACCCCAACATGCCATGAGGCAAAATATGATATGGATTCTTATATTTGGCTATGTATGAAAGGTATGCCGAGAGCGCAGGTTGGACAGAAGTTAGTTGGGCAGTCAATTTAAGCCCGCTGTTAGTTGGGAAGTGGCGCGAGGTTTACACTAGTTTGCCGACAGGGATGATAAATGATTATCAGGAGCTTAAAAGGGCGTTGTTACTAAGGTACGAGTTGACAGACGATGGCTTTCGCAAGTTTCGAGAGGTTAGGCTCGACGAAGGGAGGACCGTTTTTCGGTTTATAGCCCGAATGCAAAGGTATTTAACATGTTGGCATGATTTGGCAGAGATAGAAAAAACATACGGGGCGTGGTGTGATTTAGCAGTTAGCGAGCAATTTTTATTTTGACCTGCAGTTCGGAGTTGGGGGTTTTCTTAAAGGAACGTCGACCGAAATCAACAAAAAAAAATTACTGTCTTGGAACAACAGTACATTGAGGCCCATGGGGAATCCATATTTGTAAGGGGGTAAGACAGGCCCAGGGAGAAGTGACGTGAAGAAACCCCTGATCGCTGGGGCGGGTCGGCGCGACAACAGTGGCAATAAATGACACGTTTGTGGTAAAATGGGACATGTCGCGAAATTTTGTGTGAGAAGAGCATCCCCGGTGTTTGGACAGACTGGAAAAGTCATTGGCAGGAGACGGCAGGTTAATAGCCCAAGCTGGAGGTATCGTGGAGGAAATAGTTGAAGGAATACGGGCTTAGGACATCAGCAGGGTGAGACAGACAGGCAGGTATGCCAACCATCGGGGGTTGTATAGTGGTTGGTGTGAGAAAAATCCATCTCCATGTCGCCAGATATGAGTATGGGACCACATATAGTGATTAATGGAACGCATGACGATCAGTCTAAGTCTGACATGCCGATCGAGAGTGGTTACGTAGGCTCTAGCGCATCCCGGGTACTGCGTGACACCGGGTGCAATAGTGTTGTAGTAAAACGTTCATTGGTTACTCCTACTCAACGGACTGAAAACAAGGTGACGTGTTTTTGGCAGACAAAAGTGTAAGAGTTTTTCCTACAGTCAGCATTAAGGTTGACACACCATTTTACCGCGGAGAGGTAAATGCTATATGTATGGGTGACCTACTATATCCTTTGATTATCGGTAATATACCAAGGGACCAGATCCAACACAGGGCAGGCTGGCGTCCACGGGTGGAGGAAAAAGTTGGCTGGGGAGTAACCACACGGGCTCAAGTACAGAAGGAAAAACAACCGGTCAAACCGTTGAAGGTATCGGGAGAGACGGTCAGCGAAGTGGGAATCGAAGAGTTAATTAAAACACAATAGGGAGATGAGACGTTAGACAGGTTAAGGGCAGACACGACGGGTAAGAAAGAGTTTAGCACCAGGAAGGGGAGAAGTAACATAGACAAAACTACATGTATGTTTCAATGAGTCGTTTTGTATTCAATGAGTCAGATGTGCGTAGGAAGAAAACGTCGAGACCGATACGCACATCTGACGAATTGAATACAAAACGACTCATTGAAACATACATGTGATTTTGTATTTATTACATGACCCAAGCACCTACTGACCTAATTTTCTTTTCTATCAACGGTGGTAAACACCATGCACTTTATGCAGTCGCATTGCATAAAAAAAGTCCCGGTTGGGACAGGTTGGTGTGCAATACGGAATTCCGTATTGCACAGCCGTATTGCACGCCGTATTGCATAAGAGAGACTGCATGGGCATGTAATAAAAGTATGTTGTTCAGAATAAAGTGTTCGAAAATCCCGAGGGAAATTCAACGACTACCATAAATCAGATAGTGGTACCTACCAAGTACCGGCAACAGATCTTGTCGAACGAGACGATAGTGGGAGGTCATCTAGGTGCAAAGATGACCTTAGATAGGATAACATCGAGTTACCACTGACCAGATATAAATGGAGATGTCACGCGGTACTGTCGGTCCTGTGACGTATGCCCGAGGACAATACTCAAAGGGAAAGTGCCCCTGGGCACAGTGCCCATAATAGAAAAAAACGTTTCACAGGGTCGCTATAGATCTGGTAGGCCCCATACAGCCAGCATCGGATATGTATGACTGAATATGATTTGTAGCATCATACGGACTGCCTAGCGGCGAGATGGGGGTGAGCACGAGATGGGGTGTCCTCCCGCTCATGGGCCATTGAAGTGGGCCCGGGATGATGTTTCCCCGTAATAAATGTTGAAATTCGAGACAAAAACCGCAATTTCTTTGACTCTGAACCCGTTTGTGCCCATAATTAGTTAATAAGTTGTGAAAGGCAACATTAATTAGGCCACATTACCACCAAATAGAATCCGAATAAATTATAAAATATTGTTACCGATTGCTGGCAACAACATGGCAAAATAGCAATCAACGGGTGAACTATTTGGTGTAGTGCCATTACAGTCTCGAGTACGATGGTTCCTGTATGGTTGTAAACACAACACACGTGGGTACACACTAAAGTGTATCTCAAATATTGCCCGAAGCATGTTAAGTTTCGAATGAATTTGAACAAATAGCCACGGAAGATATAAATTATGGAAGAATAATTTTTCACAGACCGTACGAAGCATCCGTGTTTTGATATTTTGTTGTGAGAATTGAGGTGATATATAAGTGAAACTGTGTTCAACAGAAGACAGAAATATTTGGAAATTGCAGATGCTAATTTTACTTTCCCTGCTATGCACGTATAAATTTGCTACTACGCGCCACTTCAACTCAAACAGTTTACAAGTATAAATATCTAGATTTTTAAGCTTTATTGCCTGATGTTCCCAATATCAGGCATAGGAATTGACATGAATTTTGTTGTTTTGTTTGTTTCTTTTTCTGGGAGGGGTGGGGCTGGGGGAGTCCAGATTCCACTGGATCATGGTTTCTGTGTGTTGAGACGTATACCACATCGACGGTACATACGCCTTCAACAATTGCTAACCTGTCCCTGCCTGTGCCGTTGTAAGTAGTCTGATATAAGTTACTTGCTCCGATTAGTTTTTCGCCGGGTTTTCCGACCTCACACGTAAAACTGCCCGACACCGGCTTTCGAAAGTGTCGTTGCGCCCCAGAAAACAAATAAATAAATAAATTACAAATAAAAAATTAATAAATGTCGCGCCCTGGGTGCAAAAACAAAATGACCGAAGGAACCTGAAGTATGCCGGTTGACCACGATTGGCTGATCAATTAGATTCGACGCGACGGTGATGCGTCGGTATATTTCAAAACTTCTCCGTGTCGCATCAGCGACGGGTTTAAAACAATTAGATTCAACGCGTCAAAACTCCGTCGATTATTTCAGGCCTATATTATATAATAGATAAACCGTTTCACATTGTCACTGTTGTTAAGGTCTGCCCCTCCACCTATTTCTACCGGATGATTCCTAAAAAGGCGAGTAGAAACGGGGCAGTCGTGACCTTTTGCCAGGAAGAGCGGTCTTCGCCGACTCAGCTAAAATCTCTACAATTTAATGTCTAATAATTAACAAATACTGGAATGAGAAGGTGAACATACGGGCAGTAATAACGGTTTACCCGTGATCTTCTACCAGGAAGAGCTGTCTTCACCGACTCAGCCAAAATCTCTTAAATGTAATGTCTTATAATTAACAAATACTGGGAAAGAGAAGGTGAACATACAGACAGTAATAACAGCCCAGTCGTGATCTTCTACCAGGAAGAGCTGTCCTCACCGACTCAACTAAAAACTAAATTGTTATCTCCAAAAACAAACAAATACCGCGAAAGAGAAGGTGAACATACAAGCAGTAGTAAAGGCTCAGCCGTGATCACCTACAGTCCGTGGCGAGTGGATTGTAAGTAAATCACCCGCGGAGTGGAGTTATCACCCAAACTATAACTTTCAAATTTTGTACATATCGACAAAAATACAGGCAATGTTTCAGCCAATGGACCTCCGGGTTTAACGCGGAGGTCCATTGGATGAAACTTTGCTTGTTCTGGTTATGCTTTGCAACAAATTTGCAATTATTACTTGGGTGGAATCTCCACTCTGCGGGTGATTTAGTAATAATACACTCTCCACGTACTGTACCAGGAAGAGCTGTCTTCGTCGACTCGAATAAATCAGGAGCAGGTAAATGCAGGAAACACTCCCGGGTGTGGTACTTTGGTAAAGACCTGCCCCCAGCCCGCCAATTCTTAGCTGTAAAAATCGATCCAGAAAATCACTAACTGAAGAAAAGAACTGTACTACAGTGATCATCAACCATCAAAAATGCAATCACATATCTTCGTCTATCTTAAAAGTCAACCAATTCTTCCTTTTTCATTTAGCAGGTACACCAAGATGCTTTCTTTTTGATCACCAGCACCCCAATAACCGCTATGGAAATTATAACCGTTATGGAAAACAGTAACCGCTATGTACTGTGAACATCCCCCGCTCCATCTCTAGAAGTGGTCACCCACTTCAAGGGAGGCGAGCGTTGGTCCTGCGCCCCGCCTCTGCCCCGTCTTGTAAGCGTCTGTAGGGCGCATTTTGACCCATCCAAAAAGGTTTCAATGCAGGCCTTCCCCCGAACCAGGGAAGTCCGCGTCTTTCTTTGGGTGGTCCCCGAAAGGGGCCGTTGTTGTCGACTATCCAAAACACATCAAACTGAACAGCCAGAAATTGATTAAACAGCCCGAGGCAGACTTTACTTGCCAACGATGGTCCACCATCGCTCCACGACTCAACTTCGAAGTGGCAGGCTATACTTGTCCGAAAAACGCTACAGCACCCTCGAGGAGAGGTAGCACCTTTGTGAGAGGACCCCCTCTCGCTCTGGTCCTCACCCGGGGATCCAGTCAATGTTCTGCACTGAGTCATCCCAACACTACTGACCATCCAGCCTGGGACACCTGCCGAGTTCACGAATCCGTTTCCTCCTTTAACACGTGCAGCTACCAAATACTATACAGACACTGCTTGCCCCACAGCGTCCCTACACGCCTTCGGCGCGTGAAACCATTCTTCTTCTTCACTGCAGATCTCGTATGCCCCATACAGCCAGCATCACACAAGTAGAACGGATACATATTGATGGTTGTAGGGTACGCTACTAGATATCCGGACGCCGTGGCCTTGTCCAAACATAGAGAGAGTAAAACATAGAGACAGTAGCAGAAGCATTTCTTGAAATATTCTGTAGAGTAGGATTCCCCACGAAAATTCTGAGCGATCAGGGAACATAATTCACATCGGAACTCAAGCGGGAGGTATGCCGCCTCGTAGCAATTAAACAGCTTTCTACTACGCCGTACAATCCGTATTGGAGACCAAATTTTAACTTAGTCCAAGAAGAAGACTAATCTTCTAAACTCTTCTCCAGGACCACTGGTTAGAATGTTTTGATACATGGTATACAGAATCCTCACAGGGGCCAGTATCATGTTTGTTCAAATCCAGTCTATTGGGCAATGATTGGTCGTTCTATGGGAACCCGAATTTGAAAGTAATGCAATACGTGAAATAATCTTTTAAAAATCCTCTTCAGATCCACTTCTCAGAATCATCTGTTATTGTGTATACTACATCCTTACGAGGGTCAGATGTGACTCAAAGTTAAAATTCCACGCAACTCCGCGAATCGATTCGCGTAAAGAATCCATGTTGATTCTCGCTTGTCTCTCTGATGATTCGCATGACCATCCCATTTTTCTTCCAATGATATATCCATGTCAGAATGAGAAAGAACTGGCGCGACGTTAATTATAATCAGAGCACTGTATAACCGCCAAACAGTTCAAATACCTCCAATCTATGTCGCCATATAGCCCAAGAACATTAGGTTTCACTAGGGAAAAAAATCGGAGAAAGCTGATTTTTTCAGGGAATGTCGAGTACATGTCACTGAACGATTAGACAAAAGTCCCCTAAAATCCCAGTTGAGCTTTTTTTTTCTACAGCCTTTTTTCGAAAACGCGTTTGAAAAAAATCAAAAAAAAATCGCACGAACTTTGTAACCTCGAATTAATCCAACTGTATTTTTTGTTTACGCGTATTTCGAGCTACATAATGTCTAATATACATTTACCTAGAGGAAAATGTGCATTCTGTGACAATTTCTGCGAAAAATTATTGAAAATTCACAAAAAAGTATCGGATTTACGCAAAAAATGACGATTTTCCTAACGGATTTGCCCAAAGGGTCGTAGTACAGAACGGGATGTTAGTTGGACAGACGATAAAAAATCCACCACCATTTGAAGACTTTTATCATTGCTTACAAAATAGACATTATGGAAGACCCCCTCTGCTTCTGGCCGAGTTCCCCTTTTGGCATAAAATTCGTCAGCATGAGAACTCAACTATTTTCGGGCTTGGGACCGAACAGACACGTCTGTGTCTGGCAGCATTAGATCAATAAATAATATTTACAGAATGTACAAAAATCAATAAATAATATTTACAGAATGTACAAATCAATCAACATGGATTAAGTTACATTGACTATTATCAACGCTATATACAGAAATGACATGACCTATATACATATTATTCATCGAACTCAGAAATTTCCGACAGGACAGTGTTTCTGTGGTTGTTACAAGAATCCGAACTGCAATTACACAAACCTGAGCAAGAGAGTCCTGCCTTCTTACACCCACACCTTTTTGTACAAGCACTATTGCAACCACAACTGATCAGATTCAGTAGGTTATCGGGGGCTTTGTGGCTGCCGTCGGTACAAGAAGTCCATTGTCTAGCGACCACCCCCAATCCGTCGGAGGAAGCGAAGTACCCAGCCATTGTTGGACCTGGAGATAACATCTGTAGACATGTTGTTGTGCAGCATCGCTGCTTGGTGGGAGTGAGGCTAGGTCGATGGGTTTATTCAGTTTAGATTTTGCTACATAGCGCTTGTAAGTGACATATCTATATTGGTCGAGAGAGGAAACAGTTTTACTCCCGTATAAGATCAGGAAAAGTTGTTCCCCGGCAGCGGCTACTGCACTTGGTGTACTGTCATCCGCCAAAATTGTGTTGACATACTGTTGTGAGTCGCTAGTAACATCGGAGACAATTGTACTGAATACTTTCTTCTTACCAACTCGAAAGAGTGCAGAAGTAGTGTCACAACCACTTATAGAATGTGCTACAAGGAGGTTGCTTCTATGGTCACCCATTTTGGTTGCTATTTCACTAACTGAAACTAGTAAGTTTGGGGTAATGGAATACATCATGTGAATATTACATCCCGGTTGAACTCGAGAGGTAAGAATGACTAACAAGTCTGCGTCTGTTCCCACAACGACAACATTGTTGTCATCTTGAGCGATGTCAAGTGCAGTTTCGGCTATCAGTACATCAGCATCAGCCTCGGCCTGCTTGGACTGAATATTGATAGCAGATAGCTCCTGCATTAGAAGATCGATCAGTTGGGTTTTGTTCTTGGCATTTGCAAGGAAATCGGATTGGGGTGTGGTGGCTGGTAACTCGGGTGAGATATTGATATCAATGGAATACCTGTCTTTAGATCTACGGGCTTGTTCCATGCCCTTTGTCGACATTGTACAAGCATAACCATCAAAAACAACCACGACGTTCACCCCAAAATGTCTCACTAGATAATTGGAATATGATGTACATATGTCCTTATATGACGACTGTTTAGGCCATACAACTGCCCTCAATAAAAATCCACCATCTACAACAAACAGAGAATGTTCTGGGATTTTAGTTTGCTCGGAACCGTATGTTTTGAGGATCTTACCGAGCGTGCTTTTCTGTGTCTTCCTCATTCCAGCAGAATCAAACAATGCTGGTGGTTTCGGGGCGAGTTCATATTTGAGATACTCTTCCATCTCTGCTTGTGACTGAATATCACATGTGATGCGGTTGAACAGAATTGTGGGGTCAATCACTACCTTACTTCCACGGACTTTGATGCTATTTGCCATCGATGCGAAAGACTTCACAGTGTCAACACGTCGTAGTTTGATGCTGTTGAACGTTTTGCTTACAACATTCGATACGCAACATTCACCAATTTTGCGAACTTGGTCACAGTTCACAGTTTCGTCGGCCACAAGCCCGGTCGCTATAGAGACTAATTGTAGTGGATCTCTATTCTGAAAGGGGGAATGCACTCTGAGCCAGTTCAATAATTTGGTGATATCATTGGCATCAGTCAATTGTGAACTTTGACGGAGATCCCGATGTTGTTCGCCATGACCAGTGTGAACATGAACAAAATTTTCGAGAGCATTACATATCGGAAGGCAAAGAGGTAGTCCATGTACCCATTTCGCAACAGTGCTATCGGTTATTCCCCTGCCATGTGTGAGACCACCAGGGAGCTTGAACATTCTCATTAAACACTGCTCTATGGTCTGATCAGAATATATCCCGTCCCAGAATTTATCTGAGCGCCTTATGGTAAAGTAACCTTTCTCAGTGAACAACTTCAAATCATCCTGTTGCATTATTTCTGTTAGCTCATTCATCTGCTGCAAATAGAGATGAGAACTTTTTGCGTATGCAAAATGACCACCTGCGTGAAATACTGGAATCATATTGCGAACACAATATGTGTGGAGTTCCCAGTCGCCTGTGCGCTCTGCTCTCAAGAACAACTGGAGAAGACCTATTTGCTCGTAGTATTGTACCCAAAGCTTTCCTGTGCGTCCTACGGACGCATTCTGGAGCAGTTCGTGTAATTTTGACAAGGGCGTGCACACATTACATGCCAATGCATCTTGAGTATAGGCGAACACCACATTATGTGATTTAATCGAACATGGAAATTGAAACAATGATGCTATAATACGGTATTTGAATGAGAAAAGTCGATGCCGTTTGAATTTGAGTTTAGGGGGTATGGTTAATATTTCACACGTTTCACCAGTTCATTATGGAATAAATGACTATTGTTATATATCATTATAAAGCCACTGCTTTTCTGCAATTTTTGATATATAATTTAACTCCCAAAGTAGTCGTAGATTTGATTTAATGGACGTTGTGTACCGTTGTGTGTATGAAAACAATAAAATTTTTTTCGTAATTTTGTACATTTTCGTGAATATTTCACCATTGAGTGTGAGGATTGGTACAAAGTTGGCATTTTTTGTTGGGGATATGTAGTCTCAATAGAATTCAGCACGATATTTATGATTCTCACCCTACTAAGGCGAATAAGAATGAGAAATATGGAGCTGGGTCGAATTTTTGTTAAAAAAAATTTTTTTCATCAAAAAAACGCTATAACTAAAAAAGCTCAACTCGGATTCGCGGGGACTTTTCACACTTTATCCGCAATGTGTGTCCCGGAAACATATAAAAAAATCAGCTTTCTCCGATTTTTTTCCTTACTTTCTCATTTTTATGTCTAATGTGCCTGGACTAATATACAAAATCACGCTGAAGAGTACAAATCTCTTCCTAAAAAAGAACGGACTGCGGCACCTGCAAAGCGACTTGGTAAAGAGAAAAGTATCTATTCGCTTAATGCTCCTTCAATGTTGAGAATTCGGGACGGCAGGGAAAGGGTTAAATTAATATTAATAAAAAGTTTGCTGCACATACCTGTCACACAAAGTGTCAATCGAAAATTTGAAAGGAATGAAAACTAAAAATGAAAAATACAGCGTGGCTGTGTTTTATTTTTTTCCAAAGTAATGTAAATTTTCAGAATTCAGTGAATATTCTCTGATAATAATAACGCAATGCAAACTGAAAGGAATAATGGACATGGAAATCAGGTCAGAGAGAGTGGAATATGAAGTGGAATGTCTATTGCCGTCTCTGGTAGGGAAAGACTTTAGACTTAACCCTTTACCCAACGAATCCACCGCATCCGCCCGCGTAATATGAAAATTCAGCAGTTGAAAAAATATTTTTCAAAAAATTTCAACAAAACCATCGTCGAGCTCGTTCCAACGAGGGGTCACATGATATGGTTTTGTTGAAATGTTTGAAAAATGATATTTAAAATAATAAATTTTGATATCGTCTGCGTTGGGTAAAGGGTTAATACATCAGTGCTGCACAATATTCCAGGTAGAGTTATACCATACTATTTCGAATCAGTTCCTACAACGATAAAAATTGATGTTTGCAAGGAATTTCTTGGTTACAAAATTCTGTGTAGACGTCATCAATTAGGTTGTTTTTTAAAGTTGTTTCAGTCAGTGTATAAATAGTATAAATTAAACGATACACCCTCACATTTCGGAACCGTCGAAGATTTCTGAACCAGCAATGCGCATTTCCTGTATAGTCATGTAATGTGAAATGTGTATTGTTTTATTACTATCCAGGCCATTCGAGTAGCATTTAACAGTTACTGTGTTAAAGAGACCAAATTTATTATCTGGATTTGCAATATGAACATGAGAAATTGTGAGAATTCCTAACAAAGGATTCGCGTGAGTGTACCTGACGCGAATCAACTGTGATTCGCGCAAATTGAAACAGATTTTAAGCCCTGCGCCTTCGCTGGCGTTCGCTATGCGTCGCCCACTGCCGTGGAGCTGATCATCGTCAGTAGTCCAAAGGTCTAGCCACAGGGCGAAGTTGCTGGTCAGGAACTCTCACAGGGAAACGTCCGCCAGGACTAGATCCTTTACAACCTTGGTCACCTCCGGGTGTTGCTTGCCGCTAGGTGGTGTTTTAAGAGCTTCTTTGCCTCCTCCCACTGCTGGTTGGTGCCCATGCCCTGTGAACACAACTGATTGGGGACTCTCTCGTTCGTCACCTCGACTTTCGTGATCTTTGGGTTGGAGAAGGACTGTTTCCCGAGCGAATGCCGTGGCGGTTCCCGCATTATATTCTAAATGATCGTTCTGATTTGAATAAAGTTTTGTATGATGTTTATATTCAAATCTGTTAAAGCAAAGTTCCTGTGTTAATATTTGGTGCTGTTTGGGGAGGGTAAACAATATTAGCACAACCCGATTTTCTATTTCCAATGAGAAAAATAAAACCTCCTCACCCGTGGGAACCCTATGAGCAAAAGATAAAAAAATTCAAATACCTATATTTTAAGAAGGACTGAATAAATATTTATTTATCAGTATGAATCAAACTTAGTAGGGTTTGAATCAAAACAGGCCAAAACAGTTGCTAACATTTGGCTTATTGTGCACCATACAAGGATCCCAATTGTAAAATTAACCCTATGGAGATTTCTTTCCTAGTTTAGAATCTAACTGTCACCCACCTTTACAATACTTTACCTGTACATTTATTACAGGCTATGATCAGTACTTATGTACAGACCATTACAATACTTTTAATGTACCTTTGTTATCGGGTTACCTAGATATGTGTCATTGCTGTGTCACATACAATACATGTCTAACGCAGTTGAGCTGCAGTGTCATTGACACTTTCATTTACCCTTATTTTGAAAACTAATCAAGCAATCGGCATCCATAAACGAAGGTACTGACATAAACATCCCCATTGGCTACTATTTATGCCGAGAAAATCATACATAAAAACAAGCTATGGGGAAGCCGTATCTATGGACGCTGATAACTCGATGAGTTTTCATCAGGGGTGGCGCTAGGGATTTCTCGACAGGGGGCTGACCTCTCCGACAGGTGGGGGGGGGGGGGGGGGCTATAATATTTGACCTCAAAAACGAAGGGAAATGAGTGTAAATTGGTAAATTGGAGAACCAAAATTGAAGCAAATTGGGTATGTTTGTTGATTATTTAACGTAAGCATATTATAATAACGTCGGGAAATATTTCATCTGTAAAGCCAGTTTGACGAACGACATTAAGGAATTTCGTGCGAATCACTATTCTCTATCAATGTTCCAGTGCTGCACGGGTTCGAGTCCACCCTGCGACACTGGAATATTGACAGAGAATAGTGATTCTCACGAGTTTCATTGATGTCGTTCGTCAAACTAGTTTTTAAGATTAATTCCTAGCACTCTGGTGGTGCATCAGTACTCTGGTGGTGCATCAGTACTCTGGTGGTGTATCAGAATTTTCTCCAGTCACTCTGTTTTTCTCTTGTTTAACCATGAATTTAACCAATTATATCTTGTTTGACAGAGCTCACTGAGCTCTGTCAAACAAGATATATTTGGTTAAATATCAAACTGCATTCTGGGAAATATTTGCTGCCAAAAATTTTGCCGTTTTGACATCAGAGTGCATAGGGTTAAACAAACAATAATATCCCGACATTCCAGTGAAATAAAATAAAATAAATTTTAACGTCCTGCACACAACTTGTGCGTAACAAATTCAGCTTGATTCAATCACACAGTTTACAAATAAATTTTGCATTTTGGAACTTTCAACTTAAACATGTTTAATGCAACATTCAAATCAATGTTACAGCTTCTTGATCGGTGAATACCCAACATCATGAGGCTGTCAACTTACAAAGAAGAACCATATACCTCGTTCTTGATCGACACAAGACGAGATATCTACATTCGATTGTCGGAAATTTCTCGTGAAGTCGGGTTTACGAGACTCTCCGACGGACTGACTAAAAATCTCCGACGGGGGGGGGGGGGGGGGGGGGGGGGGGGGCTGGACCTCTCCTGGCGCCACCACTGATGGCTAAAAAGTGTATTTACGGGAAATGTGAACTCCAGAAACGAATAAATGTCAACCCAATATTGAAAATTGACGGTTAATATTTGAATCTGCCCTCCACAGACAATGACACCTCGAATAATAAATCGGAGAATCGTTACTCGTAATCCGCTTTCCACTGCACAGCATCTTATCCGACTAAATGTTTTTAATTTTTTTTTTTTTTTTTGCCTTTTCTGTGACTTTCTTGTTATTATGAACAACCCAAGAACATCCAACTGTTTATGATAAAACACAGAGTAGCAGGGGGAGTTGGTATACTCCCCCCCCCCCCCCCACACCCTGCTGCTCTGTGTTTTGTTCTAAACATTTTCGATGCGATTTTTGGACGGAATGTATTGCAGGACATGGTTGCAACATATTTAGGACACCGCGAGATGTTTTTGTATCATATCATATTCATGCTGATTCATGACGATATTTATGGACTTTGCACTCATTTATCTGTCACTTAAATCAACATTTTGACACCGCGTGATGGTTTTATCTATGGGCTTTGTACTTATGTCTCCAAGTAGATTTCAACATTAATCGTTTTGGCATATCAGCTCAACATTTTATTTGTTCTAATGGTTTGCAGGGGTGACCTCGCCATATTTGGTTTAAGATTATTTGCTTTACAAGGATTGTCGAACAAGTCATGCTATGCTAGTTATATTAACGCCTCTCATATTTAATTGATAGGTAGATATGTGTGGCTAGAGGAGAGGGGGAAATATTACCAAAGCAAGAAGGGCGGGGGGCTGCTAACGTATCCCAGAACTAGATGTTTCTGTATGTTGATGAACAGTGCATAGAAACCAGAAGGCTAAATAGGGTATTTACCGAACACCCCCCCCCCCCCCCCCCCCGAAAAGGATATTTGTGATTCTACCCACTTTGATGAGTGAAGAAATACATTTATGAATTTCAGAAATGCAATGGATTTATAAAATGCAATTTCAAGAAATTCGGAAAACTGCCCATAAAGACCCGTGTGATCGTAGTGAACTGGACCCAAATTATTATCTTCCCACACCTTACCCCCAAAAAGAATACCAAAACCTCTTGAGCTCCTCCCCTGTAACGTGTCCTGCATTGGTCATCACTGTGTCGTTACAGTCTGGAGATCTATCTAGGGTAGAATGTCTTGATATGTTTACACATGCCTTGTAGATATGTCAACATTATCATCTGAAAATCTAATACTGTTCTCGTTAACACTTGCACACAAATTTCATGAGTAATTTTGTTGTTATTTTTTGCGTTAAGAACAACCAGCTCGTTCCATTGAGGGGTCATAAGCTATGTTTTTGAAACCAAAAAAAAAAAAACAGAAGAAATAATGAAAATCGAATAGTGATTTTTTTGTGAAAAGCGCTGGTCAGTTTTACCCGTTACGATTGGGAAAAGATTAAATATTTGAACGAAAAGAAGAAATTTTTGAGATGAGGCCCTGTAAGGCCCAAATACTCACGTTTGACGATCAGAGATGGAGATCGTGGAGAACAGTACGATAGAAAAAAATACATGTAATAAATAGTTCCAGGCGCTCTGGGGCAATGGTTGTGCCAGTTTTTCTCCAACGGCGGGGGGGGGGGGGGGGGGGGGGGGGTGGGGTTGTTTCCCGATAGGGAGCTACGATACTCCCTGATAAGCCCACAGTAAATGAGGCAGTTTCTCCGAGTGATGGAGTGTTAAGCACCCTCACTTGGTGGCAGCACTGCAGCGACACTTATATTCTATTCTTGCGATGGAAACGATGTTTGGAATGTTCAACATGTCCATAATGGAAGTTGAGTAGTAAAGTTCGGCCAGTCAAATCAGGGCAGAGTGTTGTAACAAGAGACTGAGTTCCATTGCTTTATTTATTTATTGGTGTTTAAGGTCACATACTTCTGCACAGTGGCTAATCATGACCACAACAGTTTTACGCTTGGGGGAAGCCGGAGTATACCCGGAGAGAACAACCGAGCAACTGTCAGCACCCCAACATACCACTCCACACATTGGTTGAAGAAAAGTGCACCATCGACGTGCAGTACGCCTTAGTACTCATCACCAGTCGCCACCGTGCCCCCGACGTGGGCAATGGGTGTGCAGTGTCTTTTTCAAGGAAGCAACGCGGTTGCCATAGGTGGAATTCGAACCGAGGACCTCTCGGCTTGCAGCCTTCACATCTACCTACTTTGCCACCGCACCCCTACTGAGCCCCATTAACCTTCAGAGTTAAATAATGGTTAAAACTTGTCGTCATACCACTGCCCGTATTCACAGTGACAGATTGTGTGATTTAAAACGTATCTATTGGTGTAAACTCGAACGGCCGCCGCGGACTTGCCACTGTCCACTGGTGGGCAATATTTTTACGAACGAAATAATATTCAATTAACAAGTCAAATTTGTACTGGAGGTACGGTAAATGGTTTTGTGTTGGGGGATATTATATTCAGTTAACATGGTTATTCAGTTAACAGGGTTATTCAGTTAAGAGACATCCAATTAAATGGGCTCCACTTTACCTGACTATGGACTTGTTCGGTATTACAAAATCGATAAAGAACTAGACTTTATGATTCTGGAAAATCATGGCTTTTCCAGATACGATTCCATGATTTTTCATGACTCCAGAGTGTCTGTTGAATTGTTTTTAACTGTCTCACTGAAGTTCCTTTTTGATGTTATGAGAAAGGTGGGTATTGTAGTCTCAAATAACACAGTTTGATAAAAAAAATGTTTAGGTAAAAACCATAAATAATGGTGGAGAGGGTTAATATCAATATCGTCGTCCGACAAGTTAATGACCGAGAAAAGGCGTTACGTTTGTTTGACACAAACCCACTGAGTGCAGTGGCTTGAAAATGGTCCATTTTATCTCAAATGTATCCAAAATATTGATGTCTTGCAGCTTGTAGAGGGTTAACGAGTGCTAACAGGAATATATTTCCATGCAACTTGTACTGTCACACCAAGAACTGCTAATGACCATTTTTTCCTGAAAATTTACAGGATGTTTTCAGAATAATCCAGGGGAACATGAATTGTAATCTTTTTGATGGGTAGGATTGTTTATCCAGCCCAAAACAGGTTAAGGGTTGTTTTGTGAATACCTTTATTACTTCTAAAAATATTTCTCAGTGAATTCTACTTCCACTTATGTTGTTCTCTCCTGTTAACTTTGGATGCTGTGGGTATACAGACATAGCCCATTTTTATAAAAATGTTGATGTTTGAGAACCAGCAGAGGGTTAACAAATGCTTACTGGAATATTTTGTACATGCAGCTTGTAAGACCACACTAAGATCTGAGAATGGCCAATTTTTCTTGAAAATCTACGAGATTTTTTTTTAGAGAAATCCTCGGATAACATAAATTTTTAACCTTTTGAGGCGTATCACTCTGTAACCAGCCCTAAACGGGTTGATGCTTGGTTTTGAGAATACCTTCATTACTTACGAAACTGATCCTCGATGAACTTCACATCGAATGAAGGAGGTTATGTTTATCCCACAGGTACACGTTGGGTGTTATGGATGCCAAAAGAGTAGCCCATTTTCTGAAAATGTCTATGCTTGGCATCTCTGGAGGGTTAACAAATGCTTACAGGAATATTTTGTCCATGCAACTTGTAATGGCACTCCAAGACTTGCAAATGGTGAATTCTTCTTGAAAACTTACTAGAGTTTTTGGAGAGATCATAAGAAAACGGGAATTTTAAGCTTTTAAGGGTATATCTCCATAGCCAGTCGAAAATGGGTTAAGACCTCGATTTTTGAATACCCTTACAGCTTACAAAAAAAATTCCCTATCAGTTTTGCGTCCGGTAAAGGAAGTTTCGTTTCTCTGTGGCATTCCCATTTGATGTTGTTGTTGTTCAAAATCAAACTATTTTTTTCAAAATTTTGACATTCAGCAGCCCATGGAGGGCTAACAAATGCTTACTGGAATATTTTATCCATGCAACTGGTAATGAGACACTAAGCCCTATCAATAGCCATTTCCTCTAGAAAACCTTACAAGGCGTTTGTAAAGAAATCGAGGGAAAACATGATTTTTTTAAGCTTTTGATGGGTATCACTATTAACCACCACAAAAGGGGTTAACACTTGGTTTTTTGAATACCACTTACAACAAAGGAGATTATGTTTATTTCGCGGGTATACAGTGGATGCTGTGCGTGCCCGAAAACAGCTCATTTCAACAAAATTACGATGCTTGGCAGTCTGTAGAGGGTTAATAAACGCTCACAGGAATATTTTGTCCCTGCAACTTGTAATATCATACAAAGACCTGTAAGCAATCAATGTTTCTTGAAAACCAACAAGATGTTTTTAGAGAAATCCACAGAAAACATGTATTTTAAGATTTTAATGGGTATCTCTCTTTAACCAGCCCAAAATGGGTTAAGACTTCGACTTTTGAATAAATACCCTTATCACTTACAAAAATGTTTCTCTATCAATTTTGCGTCCGATAAAAGAAGTTGCCTTTCACTGTGGTATACCCATTGGGTGTTGTTCGTGTCCAAAAACAGCCCATTTTATCACAATTTTTACGTTTTACGAGTCTTGTAGATTTTCAAGAAAAATTGGCCACACGCAGGACTTTGTGTGACAATAGAAGTTGCATGGTTTTTACCTAAACATTTTTTATCAAACGGAGTAATTTGAGACTGCTATACTCACCTTTCTCATAACATCAAAAATGGAACTCCAGTGAGACAGTTAAAAACAATTCATCAGACACTGTGGGGGTCATGAAAAATCATGAAATCTCATCTGGAAAAAGCCATGATTCTTCAGAATCATAAAGTCTAGTACTGTTTATAGGACTGTTAGCAGTTAGTATTGGATTATATATAAACTGTGATGTTAATCCCTAAAACCCTTAAAACAAAAGTCCAATAATTGAACCGAGGACGACGGTGCACTGACATAGAGAAAAGAAGACTTTGGGATTTTGCACTCGCCTGTTATCGAGTGTGCCTGTTTACAATGAAGTCATCGATTATTTGAAATGTTGAATCCAAAATAGCTATTCACTGCAACATTTCACTGGTCTCTCAAAATAGATGGTCTCTCAAGGAAGGGTTTACTACAGTCAGTGCAGTGTATACCCTTCGAATTGCAAACTGTTTTAAATGAGGGGAGATAATTCACATAACCTCCCAGCTTCCTGTCAAATCCCTCCTTTACTTAGCAATTTGTTTAGTGTTAAAAATATGTTATATTGTGAGCTGATTTGCCTTGTAATATTACTTTTTTGTTGTTGTTCATTTCTGTAACATATAGCAAATTCTTTGAATATATATTGTTCAAACTAAATGCGGGGTCCACAGTGATACCTCCTGTCACTTTGTATTAAAGAAGATTTAGGTTTGGGTAAATCTCTACTTTGGATAAAACTTGCGGTTAAAATACCTAGGTTCTTACTAATTATTCCTGCAAACGCTCATAATTCAAAACGGTATATAAAATTTCGAACTGTCGCTTTCGCGGTCTGGCAGAAAAGAGATAGAGGCTGGTCTTCTTTATTCTCTGATTCCAATTGGTTAATTCCGGTCACATGAGGCCTCAGAGTGGTGGTATTCCATCTTCACAGCTGGAACAGGTTCCGGAGAGTTCTGGGCGTTTTTCCTGGTTCGCAGACTGTCTCTGATGACGTTACGCAAGTGGGTTTATATAGCAATTCTACAACACTCTTCCCCGTTTAATTTAAAAAGCCAAAGATTATCACGCCAAAGAAAAATCTGTCGGGAACCCAACTGACCTGGAGTACTTCCGGTAAGTCAGGAAAGAAGAGTGCGCTCAAACTTTAAGAGTTTGATCTTTTGATCCCCTATACCAAATGGGGTGACCTAAACATGTATCAATAAAACATCCCGATAAGTGCCTAAAAGAGATCATGACATCCGCTCTACCACTGGGGAATTCCCCGGTGGATGAGAGGAGCACTCAATGAATACTGTCCTAACCAATTTTTGATTATGCCCTCTGATAGTGGATGGATAAGGAATTCATAAATACTGACCCGAGGGTTAATCCTTAGGTCGCCAGCCTAACAATGTTTGATTATCCTCCACCCCTTGAACCCCCCCCCCCCCTTCCCTGGAAATAGTGAGTCACCATTTCCTGTCTAGGGTGGTGGGGGCAACATTCCAAACAACATTGTGGGCATTCCTAGTTGTAAAGGCCAACACTTCCTCCACCGATTCCCCACGGATAGCCGCCAATAGCCTGGCTATCTCACCAGAAAGGGCCGGCGTGGACGGCCCATGCCCCATACCAAAGTAAGGGGAATCTGTTTCCAGCAGGAGCCTATTCCTGGGAATACACCTGATGCCTTCCCGCTGCACCTCCGTAAAATCATCACAACCCCCATTCACACTGATGTAGGTGTTTGGCCTGTGAGCTTCCCAGGCTTTCACCATGCGTGGCGGACCCTTGAAACAGTGGAGCTGCAGGGGTTGGTCTACCTCCGTACCTCCTATTACATGTGACAATGCCGCATATCCTGCGTCAAAGTCCATAGGATCTCCCCGTGGACCACGCTGATGTAGGATAATTGGCTTTTTGAGGTGCCTAACCCGAGACAGGAGGTCACAGAAAATGTCATCCTGTCTGGCCTCCCTCTCGGCATTTTGGGTAAGTGGCCGGTCAATACTTATCTCCCCAACCGCCACCACACTTGGGCTTCTCACCAGCTGTTCGAACCTGGGAAGAACCCCGGGTTGACTCAGCTAGTGATACTTGCTTGGGTGCACCCCCGCGGCCACATTCCAGCAGAGGTCATAGCTGACCGCAGAAGGATACTCCTCTGGGTCACATGCCACATCCACTCCACCCACCGTAGGATCATATATGGTTCCTGAGGTCCTTCAAAAGCCCCGGCCCCTTGCCCCCCGGGGTTGGTCCCTGTCGGCACAATTCCCCCTACCAACATGCCACATTCTGTTCGAGTGAAAGTGGGAATCAATTCCCTCTAACACTCTATTTTCCTGGCCCTGACTCGCACTGGGCGCCTCCAGATGCAGGAGGGCATCTGCCAGGTCTAACTGCGCCAGTGACGGCCGAATGTGGCCAAGCCCAGGAGGGGCAAAATAGGTTTGGTTGCCGCCGAACCCCGACCGGCCCCTCCCAGAGAGGCCATAGGAGCAAAATGCTCCCACGTGGCTCTTGCCTTTGGGGGTGGCTCCAGTGATATTCCCAACAACTTCCGCTTTACACCTGACCTGCCATACTCGTTACTCCCCTGTTGTTTCCTTTCTTGACCGCTGTATCTAGCAAATAAACTGGATCGCCCAATCTATATGCATGTTTTACTGCAGTCAAGTCAAAATCACGTTTCATCACCTCACATGCGGCCTTCAAACTTTTTCGGGCTATTTTCGTGTGATTTTTTCGTCTCGCGTTCCAGGTCCAAGACGTATTTGGAAAGGTCCTCGGTCAATTTGGTTTCACCCTTAAACCCCAAAACTAGGTGTGAAGGGTGATTCACCTCCCGACCTAGCATGAGCTTATTCGGGGTAAAACCTGTTTATCTGTGTACTGATTATCGCATGGCTCCGGCGAACTGCTGTAGGAACTTATCCCAGTCTTTCTGATTCTTGTCCACGAAACAACGCACTGTGCTCATCAAAGTTCGGTTTTGCCTCTCTGCCTGACCGTTTGAAGAAGGCCTGTAAGGAGTGGTTCGCGCTTTATGAATGGAGTTCACACATTTCACGGAAGAGCTTACTTTCAAAACACGAACCTTGATCGGAGAATACCTGTAACGGACAGCCAAACCTCGCAAAAAAGTCATCTACAGCTGCCCGCGCAGTCGTTTCCGCAGTTTGGTCAGGGAGTGGAATGCATTCGACCCACTTCGTAAACTGGTCGATCATCATCATCAGTGTGTATTTGTTCCCCCGGTTACTCTGGGGTAAGGGTCCCAAGAGGTCCAGATGAACCCTCTCCATGGGAATTCCCACATGGAAAGAGGTTAACTCGTACTTAGCCTTGCGGATGGCCTTCTTTCCCTGATTACATTGTGGACAAGCCGCTACAAAAGAGTTAATGTCCTGGGTCATGCTATACCAATAGAAGTATCGTTTGACTCTTTCACCGGTTTTGTCCTTACCCTGGTGACCTGAAGCGGGAATTTAATTAATATCTCCGTGGAGAACTTCCCCGGGATAACCGGAACTTTAACCCCCGTTTTTCTGATTTTGTATAAAAGAGTATTTTCCAAGACAAATTGCTTTTTATTCATCCAAATGTACTTTGTGGCTGTACTGGGTAAGAACAAATCCCCTTGGTCCGGATCGGTCCCGCACTCCAACCACCAGATGACCGGAGCCAAGTCTGGGTCGCCCCTCTGGGCATTTCCCAACTCAGCTTGTGTGCACACATCTGCTAATTTTATCGAGTCATTATTGTCTGATGGTGAAGATGCATTTTGATCAGCCGTGATCTGAGAAATAGGGTAAGCCACTGCAAGCTGCGAATGAGCCCACCCTGTATCCGGGCAAATGCAACCCCGGCATGGCGGGTCATTAGTCCAACCTTCCCCGGGTCCCAGGGTATTCCCGAGACACCGGGTTTGAGCTGACCCACCTTGCGGTACCATCTCATTTTATCTATTTCAATTTTGGCCCCACCTGGGTCCCACGGTTCCCCAAGGGACCCTGGTCCTCCATGCGAATTTCATTCTGTGTGTTTCGCAGTATTGCTCTGGACACCCAATGATTGGAGATGTGCCGCAGCACCTAGATCCCAGGGTATTCCCAGGCTACCTGGTTCTGCAACATGCACCCAATCTTGGAATGTTTCCAAGGTTTCGCAAGGTTCTGCATCATGAAACACTTTACTCCGCAGATTTTTTGGTTTTTGTTTTAAAATGGCCTCCTGAACTTCACAGATTTTAGTGTCTTCATTTTTATCAAACTGGATTGACACCTGGGTTAGGGGCCCGATATCATCAACCTCTTCCTCGAATTTAGCCCATGATTTATGGAGTCGCTGACAATAATTACAGACACCACAGGGTAAATCCGGTGGGGGGGGGGGGGGGGGGGTGACAACCTGCAGCATATCTCTGGCAATTTCCCCCAACAGGGATTCTCGAGAGGGCGTCAGCGTTTGAATGTTTGGCACCCGGACGGTGCTGTATAATTATATCGTACTGGCTGAGTTCTTCCAGCCACCTGGCTAGAGCTGTAGGTTAACCGAAACCGAACCGAGGTTTTTAGTTTTTTTAAAAAACCGAAACCGAAACCGTCGACATCCCGTAATCTAAGGTTTTTCGTTTTTTATTAAATACTCTCTTGCAGCAGAAATTCACAGAATGTAGCCATCCCAGCGCAGTAAGAGTACCCAGACACTGCCAATGGCAGTGTCTGGGTACTCTCACTACTCTGGGAAGGCTACATTCTGTGAATTTCCGACATTTCAGTTTAGTTGTGTTTGCAGCTTTCCACAAGTTGTGTGTAGGTGTCAGACCTCGAAAAATGGCCAAGCACAATAAAAGTTCTGTATATTTAGGTAATTATTATATTGGCCTTCCTGATTCTTCATGTATTATAGCTTATTTCGGGCATTCGTTGAGTTTCACTCAATTTCACTAGCATTGAATTTTACTTGGCCTCATGAACAAACCGAAAACCGAACCGAACCGAGGTTTTACTCCACCTGAAAAACCAAAACCGAAACCGAATAAGAAATTTAAAAACCTACAGCTCTACACCTGGCCATTTGACCCTGTGGCGCTCGGAAGCCCATCAGCCACCGCAGGCTACTATGGTCGGTTCTGGCCACAAAGGGCTTTCCTAGGAGATAGTGTCTAAACTGTCTCGTAAACCTTACGACTGCCAACATTTCCTTCCTCGTAGTGCAGTAACGAGCTTGCTGCGGTGTTAGCATGGAGTTTCCGTACGCCACGACATGTTCCGTACCTTCCTGAATCTGCAATAGCCCCGCCCCGATTGCCAAAATCTGACGCGTCCGTGTCCAATATGAACGGATCTTTCTGATTCGGCATAGCGAGTGGCGGTGGACTCATCAGGGCCTCTTTAAGGGCTTCGAAAGGGCTGTTGTGCATCGGTCCATTCAAATTTAGCTTTACCAGTGATGGCATAAAGAGGCCTGGCCAGTTCCGCATATTTATTTATGAAAGCCCTGTGATAATTCACAAGGCCACAAAAACTTTCTACTTCACGCGTGCGTGTTGGTACGGGTCAGTTCTCAACAACAGTCTTTGATTCGTTTTTCATTTGAATACCCTCTCTGCTGATTATCCGCCCAAGAAATTCCATGCTCTGTTGAAAAAACTCACATTTCTTAAGTTTAAGTTTAAGACCATATTGAGAAAACCTCTGGTGTACCTTCCCGAGACTTCCAAGATGATCCTGCACAGATATACCTCCAATGACTACATCATCCAAATAAGATAATGCCACTGACCAATTTAAACCTTGAAGGACGAGATTTACCAGCCGTGACCAGGTATATGGTGACCCCGAGAGCCCGAAAGGCATTTTCTTGAACTCCCAACTCCCGTACTTTGTACTGAAGGCAGTCTTTGCTCTATCTGCCTCCTTTACCCAGACTTGATGGTATGCACTCATACAATCGGCCTTCCCGAACCACAAGTTTCCAGATAATGCGTCCATGCACTCGTCTGTACGATGTAGGGGATAAACCTCTTTCCGAGTAACGGTGTTCAACCGTCGATAGTCAACACACCATCGAACTGTGGAGTCCCTTTTCCTCACGAGAACTGGGGGTGAGGCCCATTCTGACATGCTAGGCTGGATTATTCCGGCTTCTAATATTTTTTTAAGGTGGGCCTCCTCCTCGTCCACAAAGCACACTGGGGTGCGTCTCATTTGTTGACGTAGGCACGGTGATGAGCCTGTGTCTATGTCATGTTGAATCTCTTTAAAATTACTTAAGTCGTATTCATTTTTAGCGAATACACCCTGGTATTCTACCAGGAGATCCACCAGCTCTTTAGCTTCGGAATCATTAAGTAACCTAGAAGAGCGTTCGTACAAGTCTTTCAGGTGTTGGGGAATCCGAGCCAGTTTTCCTAACTCTGGTTTTGTTTTGCTATGACTCTGATCTCCTGTCAGACATGCGGTCACTTGATGAATACCCTGGGGCATTGTGCCATCTATCAAAATTTTAGCGAGTTCTGATGTCGCTTGCGCGAAAGTTTCCTCGCGATCTTCACAACTCATTGGTGAATTTAATTCCGTGTCCAGCACGGCATCAACCCCATGGGCTTCTGCCATGATTTGAGACCTATGCAATGACAGACTATGATTGTTTACATTGAACACACACACACGACAGGCTTATGTTTCTCGCTTGCACTGACCGGAGCCCTAACACTGGTTCAGTTTCTACCGGCGCGATTATGAAGTCTGTCGCAGACGGCTCTATCTTGCATTGTAGCAATGCAATGGAGTTTTCCGGAATTATAGTATCTTCACACAGCACCACCTGGGCAACCCTAGGAGGTGACTGGGATCTTCCCTGGACCTCAGTCTGGATCGCCTTGAAATCAGTCTCCAGACTCCTTGGATGCCACAAGTGCGATGCTGTCTGAGTCTTTTCCGGGTACCTCTATCAGTTTAGGATCACTTGATTTCTGAAATTCTGAAGAAACCTTGGAGACGATCCAGTCCCCCACGGAGAGAACGTCCTCCCTGAAGTAAGCTCGTCCGTCGTGCTTAATCAGAAAATCACACCCTAGCAGGACCGCGTCGCCGATTGGTGCCACATAGAGGCATTCACTGAACGCTCTATCCCCAATTTTAATCTCGAGTGGTCCCACATAGAAACCTTCCACTTTACTGCCCCTTTCTGCAGTCTAGAAAGCCACTTCCCTAATTATGGGTGGAGTCGGTCAACAGAGTCCACGGTCGCAGTTGTCTCCACTGTCCCTATCTGGAGAGCAACCCGGACAGAGAATGACGGTTTACAGTGCCGAATAGTAATCAGCCCGTTCGGATCACTGACGCTATAATGTGGGAGACCTTTTCGGTAATGATGGGCTGGGGTCCGACCTCGCGATCCCCGCCCTACTAGTTTGACTCTTGATCGGAAAATCGCACTTTCCGATCCCTATTCGACTGGTTTCGGGAATTTTTTGATGGACAGTTCCGCTGGAAATGCCCATATCCTGAACAGGAGTAGCACTGAGTCCTACCAGGTGAGGGTGACCTAGACCTAGGGCGTTCCTGGGTCTGCACCTTCTCCCCCTGGGAATACTTCTTCTGACCATTCAACTTGGTTAAAACCCTTTCTACCATCGACGTGAGCTTAGTTAGTCCCTCCTCGTTCCCAGTCACTTTCTTTTCGACCTTCTTCATCTGTGTCTTCATAGCGAAAGACTCTGCTTTCAAACCTTTTATTTCAGTGGCATAGTTCATATAATTTGGTGAGGGGGGTCGTTTAGAAAAGTCTTCCCCTTTATTGAACTCTGACCTATTTCCTGGGTATTTCTCTCTCCTGGGTGGCCTAGCACGCCCAGACTGCTTAACTGCTTAAACGCTCGAAGTTGGGGAAGGTCTTCCTCCTCATCCGAGTCGTCAAAGAAGGGACTAACTTCCCGGACCTTGCGCCTGATTCGATCGCTCTTTTGCCCATGGATAGCTATTTGAGTGTGTTGATTTTATTTATGGCATCTTCAGTGGTGGTGGGGTGCTGATTTACTGCTGCCTCCCGCGCTCGTATGTCATTGCATGCATGGCACAATCTGATAATGGCCTGCTCTAATATGAAATGTGCAGGGCAGTCACGGAAAGCCCGATTAGCCAATGCCAAAATGGTGTCGGTCCATGTCTCTAGGCCATCCGTTTGCCCCCGTTTAGCCTGTTGAAAATGAAGTTGGGCAATTATTGGCAAGTCATGGAAACCGAATCGGCTCTCCATATCCTGCAGCAACTCTGCCCATATCATGTTTTGGGTACGCCCTGCCAACAGGTTAGCATGATCCGCTGCCCTGCCCTTCAAGCACAACCCAAACAGACATTTCCGGTCATTTTCCTCCAGTACCTCCTCATACTGGAGCCAGTCCTGAAAGCTCCCTTTAAATAAATGCCACGGTTCCGACCCATCATACTGCATAGACTTGGGTACCTGCGTTTTCCTCCTATATGGCCCTTGTCTGTTATCCACGGAAAACTGCACTGGGGAAGATTGGTACCCGCCCGGCTCTGCTGGTAACAGAGTCGGTTGGGGGGGGGGGGGGGGTCACTGCTTGCGATTGTGGGTTCCTACCGACTTGAGCGGACATAGGCCACATGCTCTGCCTTCCCATAGTCGGCTGATCCCCCACTCCTGATTTTGAATGTTCGATATCCCAGAGAGTCCTTGCGCATTCGACGCCTCCCTTGGCCCCTGGTCTGCATTCCGGGCTTCATTGACATTTAGTCCTACTGTTCTTGTGTTTACGACTGGGGTACTTGCTTCCGACCACCTCCGTACCCTCTCGCGAAAAGCACCATCACTTTCACCTACTGACTGCACTGTAACGAAATGCCCTCCATGGAACGCGTCAGGTTAATATCATTGCACTTGGGAGTCTCGGTTCCCTAAGTGTTAATCAGAGTGGCCAAGTCCTACTTGGTAATAATTCTCTGTTGAGTAAACTTTAATAAGTATAAAAGCTGTTCCAGAATTCTTGTTAAAGGGGAAGCTATACTTCGAACTATTTTACAACATTCAATAATAACACTATGAGGATTCTCTTGAAGGCACGGTTATGTAATCGTGGTATTTTATTAATATTCCTAGTATAATTCGAATTGCATAACATCAGTGCAATTGTCCTACAAGTTCTCGGCACACTTGGTGCAGAAGTAGAACACGAGACACGAAAACTAGACAATAGTCTGACCTATAGTAACCTCACTAAGGTGTTTTCGACAGAATTTGATATTATGATTGGCATAATTAGCTAGTATAAGCCTAACCTATGATAACCCCATCAGAATGTTTTTGGCAGATTTTAGCATTGTATACTGACCCGGCCTAACCTCAACACACCCAGTATAACTTTCAGCTCTGAGAATTGTGCAAGATAGCACGTTCAATTGACGTCAATAGGGGTGTTTAACCCCCTGCACACTGATGTCAAAATCCCAAAATTTCAAGTAGCCATTATTCTCATAATGCAAATAGAAATTTAATCAATTCAGTCTTGTTTGACAGAGCTCAAAGAGCTCTGTCAAACAAGACTGAATTGATTAAATTTCTAGTTACATCATGGGAAAAAATAGCAGCCTGAAATTTGGAGATTTTTACATCAGTGTGCAGGGGGTTAAATTATAAACCAACAACATGCCAGTATCCTTTTGAACGCGAGAATGCATACTGATAGCACAGGATGCCCCCACTACCCCAGAATGGAAGTGAGGAGTTAAGAAATACCTCTCCGCCATCTTGGGGTATAGGTGGTGTTCTGTGGTGTTTTATGACGTCAATTGGAATAAGATATGCACGAATATGCACGAAAAGTCATGCCCCAAACTGAATATTAGCTGACGGAAAGACCCGAACATTTCACTTCTCTCTGTTCTGCCTTCGTGTACATAGAAGTCGCTCTCCTATTTTCGTGGAAGAACGCTGCCGAACGCTGCCAGGCCAGACAACAGTTCCAGACACAGGACGCGATGAGAGCGATACGATAGTTTTGACTTAGTCTTATTTCGTATCTGATATTTTTCATAATTTACCAGAGAGAGAATTTATTGAAAGTTTAACTTATAGGAACTATACTTAGGGTTTAAATAAAAGTGTAGAAAACTGTAAGTACATTTTATGTGTTTTTGAATTCACCCTTTCACTGCGGCTGATAGAAAACTGTAAGTACATTTTATGTGTTTTTGAATTCACCCTTTCACTGCGGCTGCAGTATCAAGAATTTCTACAGACTCCACAGAAGCTGGTTGCCTCCTTGAACGAACTTTGAATTGTCCTGTGGCCATTTGCCACGATTGAAGTTCTAACCCAAATCCACTAGACGATCATTTTTCCGGGGTACTTAACCCTGCTATGCCACAGTACCAGATAGTTCAACTTTGGCGAAACTTGGGGCCCTAAGGTGTCTGTGTACCTGGGTGACCCTGTCCTCGGGCAGTAGGGATGTTCCCCAATGTGGACTGCATTCCCCTGGACTTAAGGTTAAGGTCTGACACTACATAGGGATTGGGGGCACCCTGCTGGTAAACCTCCCCCGAACCATGAATTTCCCAACCTGTCACGATAGACTGTAGAGGCCTCTCCCACACTTTAGGGGTTGCCCCTACCCTGACTCTGTTGGGGTCTATCATGCCTGGATTCCCATACCCAGCTTGCACGCCCTCAGTGGTTTGCCCTGGGACCCCGAAGGGGTTACCATCACCTCCAACACCCCGACAGCCTCCTCTACCATTACATGTCGTCGTGATTTCTGGCCTGATCCCACTGTCATGGTAATTGGAATGGGGACCACCTCTCCGACCACGCTGGTACTCACTCCCACCTGTATTGACTAACTTTCTATCATGTAATCCTGGGATTCCCCTCGGAAATCAGACTTGACCAAATTAACTATTCGCTGCTTTTCATCACAACCTGGGCCATCCTGGACCAGCCGACTGGGATAATGATCATAATCCCAACCAGACTGGACCCTCTGTGACCCGGCCTGATCTACATTTACTTTGTCTACACTCGTCTTCCCATCACCACCATCCGACCCAAAAAGGGCCGTAAGACCCGACTCTGCACAGGTGTATGGGCACCCTCTGCCTCAGATGGCGACGAGTTTGTTGTCAACAAGGATTTTTCCGGATTGTATGGATTACCCCTCTCCTGCATGTAACACTGGCTCTTCGACTACAGTTTCCGTTGGCGGTGGGGTAATCAGCCCGGAAATGCCCCAGGCTGCCCCCAGCCCTGGCGACGAAAAATCCATCAACACCCGACTCTTCAATTGCTTAACTAAGCCCCCATCCATCTCATTGCTCACAATAATTCCCGGTGGGGGCCTAGAGAAGTCTATCATCCCCCACTGGTCTTTTGACCCTCTGAAATGGGGTATCGAGGAGAGATCCTCCCTCGAAATGGTCCCATACTGAGCCCTTGTTTCTATTATTGCCAGGGCAATCTTCGGCCCTATGTTGGGTATTCTTTGCAATTCCCCAAATGATCCATAATTTACTTTAACCTTCTCTTCTGTCATATTTCTATTTCTCACTCAACAGAATTCAATTTGTATAATTCAAGACAAATTGACAGTTACCAAGAACTAGTCTGCTCAGTACCTCAGCTTTCCTAGGCCTTTGGTACTTCTGGAGCTTACCTATATACTGCACGCAGCCAGTATATCCTCAACAAAATCCACAAATTCACTAATCCCTACTAGTACTAAAGCCAACCTCCCAACCTCAGCTTTCCTAGGCCTGTGGTAAGGGAGCACTATATGCCTACAGCCAAAATACAATTCACAATATTACAACATCACTCTCAATCCACTGCCACAGACAAACCGTATCCTTAGCAGAATGCTATGGTCACGGCAATTTTTACAAAATAATGTAAATCAAGGTTGTTCCTGTAGCATCTCTAGAAGATCCACAGCAACAATGAAATATTCAAATTCAATCAATTATCTGTCTCAGTAGCCTATGCTAATGCCACAGCAAAATTTTCACAAACAAACTTGGTAGCATTTGTTGCCACCACAACAGCAAATTAAATTTTGTACAATTTCTGCAGCAATCTACAATACCATAACTGTCTCTGCATTCTGTGCCACAGCAAAATTTTCCTGTCTCTATGAAATTCAATTCACAGACACAGAAATTTCAAAAATCAATCTGTATCTGCAGAAATTAGACTGCAGCCTCAGAAAATTTAATTCATTCAAACCTGTATCTGTAGAAATTAATCTAGAGCCACAGCAAAAAATTAATGTCAATCAAATCTGTATCTGAAGAAATTAATCCAAGGTCACAGAACATATATACACAATTAATTTTAATTTTCAAATATCACAAAACCCGCCTTCGCAAAAACTTAAAATTGCGGCAACAGTAATTTTCCAATATAAAAATTCATTTTGTACACAAATAATTCTGAATTATCAAATTTCTGAAATCGCAGATAATTTCGATCACTGCAGTATGTCACCACAGCCCGATCGAAAAAACAAACATTTTTGAATTCATAATCTGCGAACAAAAATCACAAATTTGGAAATCAATGTTAGGTAAATTAGCCAACAATTGATTTTCAATGTTATTAGTATTGCATCAATAAGAGAAAATTGACGATGTCAGTGGAGTAATTCCCGCTGTCATCGTCAACAATGGAATTGGTAAAACCCGACCTCGTGACCTGTGGAAACTTTGTAAAAGTTTACAAAGTCACCCCCGCAAACTGGTTCTGATATGAGCGACGTCAATAAAATAGATTTAGGTTTGGGTAAATGTCTACTTTGGATAAAACTTGCGGTTAAAATACCTAGGTTTTTACCAATTATTCCTGTAAACGCTCCTAATTCAAAACTGAATATAAAATTTCGAACTGTCGCTTTCGCTCGCGGTCTGACAGAAAAGAGACAGTGGCTGGTCTTCTTCTTTGTTCTCTGATTCCAATTGGTTAATCCAGGTCACGTGAGGCCTCAGAGTGGTGGTATTCATCTTCACAGCTGGAGCAGGTTGCGGAGAGTTCTGGAAGTCTTTCCTGGTTCGCGGACTGTCTCTGATGACGTCACGCGAGTGGGATTACATAGCAATTCTACAACAGTATCTAGTTGATTCTATTGTGCCTGGAAAATGTGAATTTAATTTTTGTTATATACCTGATTGTAGGTCACCTTTATGTGTTCCAGAGATAACTTAGCACGTATTCTATTATATCATGTTTTACAGAGCTCCATGAGCTCTGTCAAACAAGTTATAATAGATCAAATGTCTGTATTGGATGTACTGAGAATGGGTATATAAACAAAGGGAAACTGGGGTGAGTCAGGGTAATTTCTCGACAGGTTTTTTATTCAATTAACAGAAGTTTACTCTATAGCCTATATTCAATTAACAGGTTAAATGTGTACTGGAGGTATGGGAAATGGTTTTGCGTTGGGAAATTATATTCAATTAACAGTTAGGAGATATCCAATTAAGTGGACTCCACTTTACCTGACTATGGACTAATTCGGTATTACAAAACCAATAAAGAAAAATGTAATAAAATATTTTTAACAATTTTTACATCTTAATTTATTAAGAGCATTAGTTGTTTAAAAAAACACCTGACATTATTATTATTATTATTATTATTATTATTATTATTATTATTATTATTATTTATTGGTGTTCAAGGTCACATTTCCAATGGCTAATCATGACCACGACAGTTTAGAGGGTGGAGGTAGCCGAAGTACCCGGAGAGAACCACCATTAGTGGATAAAAAACACCTCACAGAACATCGCCTCAGTGCAATACTTTCAAACTTTATTTTGAATCGGCGCCAAAGAATATTTAATATTTGAAATATGATTATAATATCATCCTCACTGTTAAATAAATCAACAATTGAAAATATTTTTAAAAAATCAACAATAAAAAATATTTAAATAAATCAACAATTAAAAATATTTAAATACATCAACAATTAAATATATTTAAATAAATCACCAATTGAAAAAATATTTAAATAGATCACCAATTAAAAATATTTAAATAAATCAACAATTAAAAAAAATATTTAAATAAATCACCAATTAAAAATATTTAAATAAATCAAGAATTAAATATAAATAAATAACATAAATTAATAAAATAATGAATAAATAAAAGTTTGAATGAACTTTATTTTTTTTTTTTTCAGAGAGAAGAAGTGGTTGTATGTGTTTCCTGAATATATTTGTAATACTGTTTATAGGACTGTTAGCTGTTAGTATTGGAATATATATAAACTGTGATGTAAATCGAGGACAAGAGTACTGTAAAAATTATGTAATTCCATTCATCAGTGAAATGAGGAATAATCTTGATAGAAGCTTTATAAGAATCACAGAATATGGTGAACATGTTAAAGCATACTTCTACAAATGATATACTAGTCATGTATAATTCTGTATAAATTTAAAAATCATTTCTCATGAGGCCTATAAAAAAAAACATTCTTATTTATCAGACACATTTTATGAAGAGGGAAGGACAGCCCCCCCGCCCCCCTCTCCTCCTTTCTTAAGGTAGATCCACAACAGTCCCCCTGAAAATGAATTAGAAAATTAACTTCTTAGAATATGAAAAAAACAATGTTTTCAGCAACGAAAGTTCCCATCATGCAGTTGTAAATTTAATCAACTATATATTGTTTGACAGAGCTCTGTGGTCTCTGTGGGCTTTGTGGTCTCTGTGGGCTCTGTGAGCTCTGTCAAACAAGGATATTGTTGGTAGAATTTTTAGTTCTACAATTCAACAAGGGCATCAAAGAGATTACTAGGTGAAAAAAATGTGATAATGCCTGAAAAACAAAGTTTTGCATATGCACCTTGGGTATGACATGCCTATGGTTATCAGAAAAACGTCACATACCCACCACTGTCATCTACCTATAGGCCTATTGGATCTGGTGTTGTATCAGTTTAACTTTATCCCCACATATCCACTCTCAAGAGGATATCCCCTCCCTCCAATCTCCCGAGATTCCTCTCCCATTGTATCCAAGCATCAAGGCATCCAGAAAATTAAGGTAAAATGTTTCAATTACCAAATACTATTATTATGCCTCAGGTTTGTAACATCAGCCGTGATTGGTTAATTTGACACCTTCTAAAAGTCATAGTACTGGAGTTTTAGGGCAAAACACGGGTACTATCGGAACGTTCTTCCCTGGAGACAAGAGAACAAAGAAAATGTAAGCTCCACTTCCATTGATTAGCGCCGATTACGCACGCCCTGTCTGATTGGAATTTCTCAACACCAAACGCTGGCGCCGTGTCCGTTTAACTTTTTTCGTCACCGATAGACACAAACTTACCAACAGATATATCATCTTCAGTGGGTGTATTTTCAATTTTAACTGCAAACAATGAATTCAAAAGAATCGGAAATATTAAAAACTCACGTGTTGTTCACCACTTCAGTGAATCCTGAATATGAGTTATGACTTCAATCAATTATATTTCTATAAGTTTAGTACTCCTCGACCTCACTGATCCTCCGCCTCAAGTTCAAAATAAATTGTTTGACTCCGCTTAATTCTATCAACTGTCGTCGTCCGAGAAACAGGAATTTATATTCCATTAATCTATACCACTTATCACATAAGCATTAACAATGGAATATAACATGAACAGCATGATGCAGTTGTAAACACTGGCATTTGGTGATATAGAAACTCCCAAAGCGACGGCACTTGTGACAAGTCATTTTCGAAGAGACGTCATTCCTTCGAAATGACGTAATGTTTTTGGAATCGACTACATTGTTATTACAAGATTGATGGCATGTTTGTGTGATTTCTGAATAAAACCTTCAGCAGCTTCACTGCTTCAGGTTTTATTTCAGAAATCACACAAACTCAGTACTATCGACTGATAGAATATGAAACGAAACGGAGACGACTTACATAAGCTTTAGTTTTCTGTCGAATCCCTCTTTTACAATTTCCTTGTTTTGTGTATACTATTGTATCTAGTGTTGTTCAGAATATTTGTTATCCTACTGTTATTGTGAAATGTATACACATGCCAATTACTGAATAAATATTGTTTAAACTAAACGAAACGTTCTAATATTATAATAGCAATCAAGAACTTTGGATCGAAATCTGCAAAGAACAATTTGAAACTTGAAACAAGTTTGAGTTGGGTTAAGGGGAGATAATGTAGAGAAGCAGAGAAACTGCTTTATCCTTTTCCAGTGGGAAAGATACTATGAGGTGGGTGGCGGGCATGAGACACCAGGTGAGAGCAGAGAGTATACTTTCTATGTCCGGATATTTACACCACATTTCATCCTATGAGTTCCAGTGTGTTCTATGTGCCAGTATCACATAGAACACATTGAAACTCAGAGAACAATTTGCTTGCTTTCTCAGACAATAATCTTGCAGAATATTTTATTGCAATCGTTAGAGAGAACAAGACAGAAGCGCACAAATACAGAAAGCTTGTAATGCGATAGTTCAAAGAAATTTCAGTTTGTGGGAATCTGTGCAGATAATTATATGTAGTCTTAGTTTTTTTACTGTGTGCTTTGAATTCGGTAAGAACGTTCCTCTCATCACTAGCCACATCAGGGGAAGTCCTGAAGTTCCATGTATATAGAGTTGTAGACATGGGGTTTGTTATACCCCCCCCCCCCCAAAAAAAAAAACCAACTCAAAACAAAACTGAGTTACCACCCACCAGTTCCATAATTTCCTGAATGCATCATGGGCCTTCAATACAAAATCTGTATCTGCATAATAATAATAATAATAACACTTTGGCCTACTGCTGATTTGTCGCGGTTCTCAGATGAGAAGGCCTTGGTTACCCCTGTACTCCCTACTGCCCCCTATTCCCACGCTTCCTCTTCCCTCCCAACACTCGGAGACGAACTGCTTGATGGCATCCCTTGCCCCATTCTTCCCAATCTCTCTGATAAGCGTATTAACCCTCTCCTTTGAGTCTCCCACTAACCACATGTCCTTCATTCTCCCATCCCACTTCCACATTATACTCCCAGTGAATCTTATTATTTTTGACTGGTATTTTGGGCATTCTAGAAGAAAGTGTTCCAGGGTCTCTACCACGCCCAAATTACACATCTGGCACTCCTTTTCACTGTTTTTCCACATTATGTCCCTCAGCTCCAGGGACCGCGACCTCAGCTTGAACAACAGTGATCCCCCAAAGATGCCATCAAGGTACTCTTTAAAACCAGGCTTCTCTTTATAACGCAGCCCACCCAAAGACCTCTTTGATTTGATCCCCTCTCGCTAATTAAGGTTACCATCCTCCATGACCCTTTCTCTGACGATTTTTTTACCCTGGTTTGCCCCAACGTCTAGGTCCGAGATCTCCAATGAGTAGTTCTCTATTAGTTCCCTCCCTCATTTGGACCATCCACCCTGTCTTGATATTTCAGTTGAAAATTTTCAGGAACATTACTTTACACCATCGGCTGTCGGGGAGATTTACCAAATAATTAAGATAACCGAGTTTCAATAAGTCTATCCTGTCCTTGATCCTCATCCACCCAAGCTCAATCCTGATTGCTTCTAGTGCTGCGGCATTACTCGACCCCGTTATCCATTGGCCTGCGTCGTTCTGCAGGATTTCCCAGCTATTTACAGCCGTCTGATTTAGGGGTACCACTTCCGTACCATATGTTATACTTGGCAGACCCACCTAGTGCTTTTCCCCACGAAAACCTTATTGAAACTGTTTCTCCCTATAAGGTTCATTTAGTTGAGGATTCGCCTCCCCTTCAAGGGGCGGCGGAACTGGGGTGGGGGTGGGGGGAGGTGAACTGGGGGGTTCAGCCCCTCCACTTTTTTTGCCAGGCCATGTTTTTTATATGCATATATTTTAACACAACCAGTGACTGGTGAAACAAGGAGCGGATCAAGAGCTTCCCTCATATTTTCGCCAGCTATGTTTCTCTCGTACTGGTTCAGTTTCGATGGATTTCAGATCAATTTTTGCAGTAAGTGGCAGCAAATGCTAAAATGTATACAGTCTCTTAAAAATCGGTTAACTGAAGTAGATCGTAATCTTACATACATACAAGTACCAAATCCATCCCCAGACAAGATAATCCACAGACAGTATAATTGCTGTTAACGTCTTGTAAAGCATACAGGTGAGGTCTATTTATCAGCTTTGGTCGTTGTGACGAAAGCTGATAAATAGACTCACCTGTATGCTTTACCGACGTTTTTTAACGGCTATCAAAGTGTGAAACCTTTCAAATACATCTGAAAAATCTCAAAATATCCGCTCAGATGCACGGAAATGGGAGTTTTGGGACCCTGAAATTTAAAATTTTTGTACGACAGGCCTAACCATGGTCGTCCATCATACCGACCACCATCCATCGCCCCATCCAGCCCCCCACTTTGAAAATCGTTCCGCCACTCCTGCCTTCAGAATCAATTTATTTGTGTGGTTTTGGTATATGCCTCTTCCTGTGATGTTTATATTTACCCCCAGATACTTGTAGTCAGCTGTCTCTCCTACACTTAGACATTTGCTGGTACCTTCAGGAACACAGAACTCGCCCACTCTCCACCTTCGAGTGGGGTCCACTTTGTGGCCCACGGGCATAACTTTGCGCTTGCTTTCATTAAGTTCGAGTCTCCTTTTGCTACCATATTTCCCAACAATTCCCAGCATTTTCGCTAGCACCTCTTCGCTTTCTGACACCAGCAACATATCGTCTGCAACAAATAGCCCTGGGATCTTCAAGCCCCCAACTGCTACCCCCTGGTTGCTGTGCAGGAGTTCATCTCCTAAACCTTTGATCTGCAACGCAAAAAGAATTGGTGAAAGCCTACACCCCTTTTTTAGGCCTATCTCCATGTGCACACGTTTTGTTGTAATGTTACCCTGGCTAAGTTCACTCTGTACATCTTTATATAATGCTTTCATAATTCCAACAAACTCACCTCCCAAGCCCAGATCCTCCAGCTTGCGCCACATACCCTCCCTCCATACTCTATCGCGTGCCTTTTTAACATCCAAAAAGGCCATTAACATCTTTTTCATTTTTGCTTTCGCGGATTCTATCATTTGGGATTGTGTGAAAAGGTGGTCAGTGACTCTCCTTCCCTTCCTGAAGCCATTCTGGATCTCTCCCAAAAAACCCTTCTCCTCAATCACCTCCTCTAATCTCCCATAGAGGACATTACAGACAATTTTTCCAATGTTGCTGCTGACAGAGATCCCTCGATAATTATCCAAAACGTCTTTTGCCCCCTTTTTGTGAATAAATGTCACTTTGCTTTCTCTCCACTCATTTGAGACCTCTTGTTATTCTATGGATAAATTGAATGGGGCAGTTAGGCTTTCCAAGAGTTCCTCTCCCCCTTTTTGATAACCTCGTTAGGAATTTTGTCCACCCCTCCTGCTTTTCCATTCCTTAATTTTTTGATCATCTTTTGCACCTCCTCCGTTTTAATTTTGCTGCCCACGAAGTTCGAAATATTTTCCCCGACCTGGTTCACACTCCGGTGGTTCCCCATCCCCATCGCTCATCGTTTACCTTTTCCCAGTTCTTGACTAGCACTAGTGCATTTTGATCTTGATCATCTGTAACTCCGCCATCTACTTTAATACTCTGTGGGTTACTTCCTTTGTTACGTTCATTCACTGATTTCCAAAATACATTCGAAATTGATCCCCCCCCCCCCCCCCACACACACCCATGATAGAAGCACGTGTTTAGTTAAGATTTGTTTATGTTGTTATTTATAGAACAGTAGACACTTTCGAATGACATTTGCAATAGACCATTTTCCTTCTATAACAGACTACATAGGAAGTTAGGAACAGGGAAAAATTCTTATCAAAAGTATTCAATTATTAACTCCTGGGAATATGTTTGCAGATATTCCCTTCCAGGACAGAATTTATCTTGCCAATGATCATTTAGGTACATTTAATCAAATTTATTCCTGTATATTGAAAGAATTTTTGCATCATTGATTTCTTGATTTAAATTTAGATGCATTTTTCATCAAATCTAGTCATGGCTGCTTCACAGCAGCCATGACATGGTTTTATGAAAAATATCAAAAAATACTCAGACGTTAAAGAGTTAAACCACATTGCCTTTATGTGTCTGTGTTTTAATTGTTGAACAACAAGCCACTTACAGTACACAGTCATTGGAATATGTTAAACAAACGAGCTCATTATGTTCATTCAGGGGTTGGGAAAGTTCATTACATCCACACAGTACAGATTACAAAACATTTGTTTGTGAATAAATAAAAAAAACTAGTTAATCAAGTTATTGATACTACAACTGACAACTATAAGATAAATCTGTTATCACCATTATTGGGAACTGTAAGATAAATCTGTTATCACCGTAACTGGGAACTGTGAGATAAATCTGTTATCACCATTACTGGTAACTGTTAGATAAATCTGTTATCACCATTACTGGGAACTGTAAGAAAAATCTATTATCACCGTTTCTGGGAACTGTGAGATACATCCGTTATCACCCATACTGGTAACTGTAAGATAAATCTGTTATCACCATTACTGGGATCTGTGAGATAAATCCGTTATCACCATGACTGGGAACTGTAAGGTAAATCTGTTATCACCATTACTGGGATCTGTGAGACAAATCCGTTATCACCATTACTGGGAACTGTAAGATAAGTCTGTTATCACCATTACTGGTAACTGTAAGATAAATCTGTTATCACCATTACTAGGATCTGTGAGATAAATCCGTTATCACCATTACCGGTAACTGTAAGATAAATCTGTTATCACCATTACTGGTAACTGTAAGATAAATCTGTTATCACCATTACTGGGATCTGTGAGATAAATCCGTTATCAACATTACAGGGAACTGTAAGATAAGTCTGTTATCACCATTACTAGGAACTGTGAGATAAATCCGTTGTCACCATTACTGGGAACTATAAGATAAATCTGTTATCACCATATGTTTGTATACAAAATGTATCAGAATCTTGCTCTTGTTTCTGAGACTATTTTTCTTCAAGATAAGGACTTAGAAACAAGAGTTCGACTCTAATACAATATTTTGTATATAAACATAATGGTGATATTAGCCTATATATATATAGCATGAGACCCCAAAATCAAAGTCTAGGGTTTCGTTATATAAATGTACAACGCATTCTAACAGTTGACTAAACTTGAGTATATACTTTATTATACCCCCACCTCCTTGGGGGGTTTGGTGGGAATATAGTCGTCGAGGTCTCCAACCACCCGTCTGTCCATCTATCCATCTGGCCAGCCAGCCATCTGTCCATTCATACAAACATTATGTATTATAACTCTGGCATGTGTTGTCAGATTTTGATGTCCTCTGGTATGCTGATAGACCTGCAATGAGGAAATGATATCTTTTTATTCCGCCTTTCATCCTTACATTTCTAACAGAGTTATGGCACTCATATTCTTAGAAACACTCTCTGTAAGAACGTTTTGCATTATAACTCAGTCATTTTTGTGTGGATGTTGATTTCCTTTGGTATGGTGAGAGGCTACCAATGGGGAGAAGACACATGAAGCGGGTTTCATCCATGCACACAGACCAGGGTTATGTCCCCTTTTCGTGTTTTTGCATTGTATTTTTCATCCATGGGAATAATAATTTTTTTGCTCAATTTTGGAGAAGCCAAATTTGAGGTATTGTCATGGCCCGTCGTCCATCTGTCCGCCTGTCTGTCTGTCGTGCCATACACACGGCTCGGGCTAGAGGCCGTATTTATGAACCGATCTTTACGAAACTTCTTGGGTACCTATGTTATCACAGTAAGACGAGAACGAGTGTTTTTGAGTCCGGTCCGAAATTTAAGACGGCCGCTGGCAGCCATTTTGTACTAAAATTAGGTGCAATCAGATTTTTGCGCAGAACTTCCATATGAAAACTCAGATTTGAATATTTTTTTTGTATGAATGTTTAGTACCATGGGATACATCACATATAATACGGGTTTTTTTCTTGTGCATAAATTATGCAAATTAGACTAACTTTGATTTATTTAGTGTTACTTTCAGCACTGTAACTGCAAATGTCAATACGGCTCGGGCTAGAGGCCGTATTTATGAACCGATCTTTACAAAACTTCTTCGGCATCTTTGTTATCGCCTTGGGACGAGAACGAGTGTTTCTGGGTGCAGTCCGAAATTCAAGATGGCTGCCGGTGGCCATTTTGTACTAAAATTGGAGCAATCGTTTTTTTGTACAGAACTTTTGTATGAAAGTTCTGATTTGAATAAATTTCTGTATGAATGTTTAGTAACATGGAATACATCGCATATAATACAGGATTTTTTCTCGTGCAAAAATTATGCAAATTAGATGAACCTTGATTTATTCAGTGCTACTTATACACAGTAAGTGCACATGTCAATACGGCTCGGGCTAGAGTCTGTATTTATGAACCGATTTCTGTTATCACCTTGGGATGAAAATGAGTGTTTCTGTGTGCGGTCCAAAATTCAAGATGGCTGCCAGTGGCCATTTTGTACCGAATTTTGGTCCAATCAGTTTTGTGTACACAACTTCTATACGTCTCAGGCTGGAGGCCGTATTTATGAACCGATCTTTACGAAACTTCTTGGGTACCTTTGTTATCACGGTGGGACGAGAACAAGTGTTTTTGGGTGCGGTCCAAAATTCAAGATGGCCGCCAGCAACCTTTTTGTACCAAAATTAGTGCAATCAGTTTTTTGTACAGAACTTCTGTATGAAAGTTCTGATTTGAATAAATTTTTGTAGGAATCACATATAATACAGGTTTTTTTTCTTGTACAGAAATTATGCAAATTAGATGAACTTTGATTTGTTCAGTGCTACTTATACACAGTAAGTGCACATGTCAATACGGCTTGGGCTAGAGGTTGTATTTATGAACTGATCTTCACGAAACTTCCCGAGGTACCTTTGTTATCACTTTGTGACAGGAACGAGTGTTTTGGGGTGCCTTTGTTATCACTGTGCTATGAAAACAAATATTTTTGGCTTCAGTCAGACCCACTCTGGGACTCAAAGATTTCTTTTCTAGTTTAGCATCTAACTGTCGCCCACATTTACAATACTTTACCTACACATTTGTAACAGGCTACGGTCAGCATTTATGTACAGACCGTTACAATACTTTACATGTATCTTTGTTATCAGGTCATTACCTAGATGTTTGTCAATGCTATGTCACATACTATACATGTACATGTCTTAAACAAGTTGAGCTACATTGTCACTGACACGTTCATATTATTGACCGCAGAAAACGGAATAATGTTTGTACTGCTCATGATGACTTTGTTACCTTTGTAGTCGTTTCGGTATATTCATTGGTGCTGAAAGGTATCTTAAACCCCAATTGACAACAACAATTTAAAAGTGGAAAAGATTTATAAAACAGTGAAGAAAGATAACTTATTGTAATGAATGTTTAACTCATCTGCCGAATATGAGTTCTCGACTAAAGTGATAAAAGTAGTGTTCCTACATCTTCTAAAATTCATGAAAATACCTTGAGATATACAGGGCTTCCTGTGGAGCCTTGCTTTCAAGAAATGGTCTTGAATTTGACTAAGGGAAATTCAAGGCCTTGAAATCTTGGAAAATGTGCCAGGAGGCCTTAAAAACCCTTGAATACTCCTGAAATAAAAATGTCAACAAAACATGTAATCATAACTACATGTATATAGTTTTAATGAAGGCATAGTTCTGTCTGGGACCCTCCAGTCATTACCCCCTCCTCCCACTTTCCTTGAAGGAGGGTCCTAGTTGGAAGGCAGATCTTGAAACAGATTATGAAACAGCACAGAATAGCCTTGCATTTTATCAGTCCTCGCCTGCAGGAACTCTGTTGGAAAAAATCAATTTGAAATCATGAAATATCAGCTTAAGTTACTTCAGTATTTATTTATATATTGGTGTTTAAGGTCACATATTTCTGCACAATGCATAATCATGACAAAAACGGTTTTACGGGTGGAGGAAGCCGGAGTACCCGGAAAGAGCCACTGAGCTTAGCAATGGCAAGCGGCTGTTAGCTCTCCAACATACTAACTCCACACAAGCAGAGTTAGCATTAACTGAAGACAAGTACACCATCCATGTTCAGCATGCCTTAGTACACAGAGGCAATGTGCCCCGCATAAGCAGTCAGGATTGAGGCCCTTATTAAGGACACAAGGTAGTTACTCCTGGTGGGGATCGAACCATGTACCTTTCAATGTGAAGTCCAGTGCTGTAATGACTGAGTCCATGTACACTCCCCAATATATGGTAGGATGGATAAAACATGGTTAGTTCAATGCAGAATTTCACCTCCCATTTCGCAATTTGACAATGTAGCAGAAATTTTACTTCAACCTCACCCCAAGAAAAAAGGCCATAGATTAAACTCTGATGGTGCTTCTTAACTCGTCAATAGTACCTTACATGTATAGCTCACATTTCATAAATCAAAAATCAGATTCTTTATGCATTATGTGTTCAAATAAAGTTATTTTTAAGTCCGTGTATTGTTGGAGTTTTGTTTGCTTGGTGCCCCATTTCGTATGATAAAATTTAGTTTAATCAAACTTGTTATAAGGCCTAAAAAAATTTAAAAAAATCTGTTTCTCAGGCCTCCCGCATGGTCCTTTTGGCTGCCGCATGCTCTCTTTTTACAACCAATTTAAACTTAAAAAAAAATAAAAATTAAATGGTTCATGTCTGATATTTTACCCAAGTTGAAAAAATTGATGAATTTGTCCCTTGAGTGCATTGCAAAGCCTTCTTGCACTCAAGGGATGAAATACACCACCACCCATGCTATTCTGTAGATTATGAGGCCTAAAACTTGAACCAAGAACATGAACATTTGATGGCAAAGAATGAATTTCTGAAATAAAAAAAAAATAAAAAACCGCTCGCCCGCATGCAATTTTACAAATAATGGCCTGAGAAACAGAAGATCTACTTTGTGTGGCCTAAAATTGGTTCGGATGCTCCAAGAACATTGTACAGATTCCAACTGAGTTGAGAGGATTGGTGGGATAATGTAGGCCTATCTTATAACGTTAATCCATATTGTGACGTCTTTGCGATGATGACAATTTTTGCAAACCGTCTACGACACGAGGTGACCCTGGCTGTCAAAAGTGTCATGAAACCCCAATAAATAAATAAATTTGTAAACCATTGCGAAAACTGAAAAGTTAAAAAAAATAAATGTTTAAAAACTGTTAAGTTTAAATTGTGGAAAAATCTTAGTTACAGTTATAATATAGTTTTGTTAAAAATGTTTGAATTTCCTTCCAAAATGAATTCCCATTGGGAAAATAGATTGGAAAGTGGAACAGTGTTTTACTATGTTATACAAATCATACTTTACAGGTATATGAAGACTCCATAACTAATGCCTTGGGGTTGATTTCCCTGAACCGGGAACTATCAGTATATACGATTAGCTACACAGTGGGAACCATGGGAAATGAAGCAGTGCTTGTTTACTGTGGTAAACAGGCTTTGTTTTTTACTGGTAAAATAGACCCCAGTTTTGGAGGCAAAAGTCCTCTAAAATGGGCAACATGGGCATAAATGATTGACTAAACTTGGCTTTGTCTTCATTTTGTGGTTCCACGTAGCTGTTCGAAAAGGTGGTTAACTCTCTGTCAAAATACCAAAGTTTTCATCAGCAAATTTTACCCACAGTGCAAATGAAAATTTAATAAATTATATCTTATTTGACAGAGCTCATTGAGCTCTGTCAAACAAGATATAATTTGTTAAATTGTTTATGCTTTCACGGCAACATGGGGTCAATGTCAAAATTTTTAAATACCACCAGAGTGCTAGGAGTTAAAGTTACATTAAACACCAATAAAGAATTATTTTATATTTTGAATTCATTATATTCTAATTTTGTTGAAGGAATGTAATAAACATTAAAACACTGAAATATTTCACAGAGTTTTTTTCAAATTGTTTAAAAATCCTGTTTTAAACTGTTCATGAATCCTATTTGAAACTCTCCTTGAAAAGCAATGAGAATTTCCTATGATGTCACAGCATTCCTATTCATGTCGGTTACCATAACCAGGCCCATCGGAATGAAATTTATATTGGGGGGGGGGGGGGGGAGGGGGAGGCTGATATTGCTAATTTGGGAGAACTGGCTGATACTAAATGGGTATGGGGTATCCAGATGCCGAAGGCATCTGGCGCGAGTGCTGAAGGCACGAGCTTTTTGAGGGGGTGGGGGGGGGAGGGTTACTCCCCCAGAAAATGTTTTGAAAAGGGCAATCAAAGGAAGCATTCTGGTAGCTTTTGAAGCAAAAACCTCTTGATTTTTTTAAACGGGAAAAGTTGTTTTTTTAACAAAATGTTTCAAAAATCCCAATAGAACCCCATAACATTTGGGGACGGTTCTCACGCCAGGCTCACCTGCAGGCCGTGGCCGTATTCCGTCATGCTAAAAAACAGTCAGGCCTTATGGTGGATTCATTATCATTTTTTTATCGTTACGCCAACGGTTGTCGTGGTCTTCTAAGCTGCCAAAGGAATTGCTCAAAACGTTTGCACATCAACATATGCAGGTGCATGTTATACATTCAGTGATACGTTCATAATTCTAATCCAGGGGCGTAGTAAGCGGCGAGTGGGGGTGAACACCAGAGGGGATATCCTCCGTCTCGTTGGTGGGGGTCCGGGAAAATTTTCGAATTTAAGATGCAAAAACATGCATTCTGGTTGATTCTGAGCAAATAAATAGTATATTCCTATGACGCGAAGCGTCATCCAAACCGCGAAGAGGCGAGAGGGGGTACCTCCCCGTCTCGTTGGTGGGGGTCCGGGGGGCTTCCCCCTGGAATATTTTTTTAATTTAAGATGTAGAAATATGCATTCTGGATGATTCTGAGCAAATACATCGTCAATAAGGAAATACGTCAGCTCTCTGATCAATTCAGCGTGATTTCCGAGCAGAATGACAGGAATAGTGAACATGCAATCAATTGCCCTGTGGTTGGTTGGAGTTTAACATCGCTTTCCACAATTAGGCGAAAACACGACTGTCAGTTTTAAGCCCACATGGAACCCACTCAATCCAGTAATCAGAAACAGCAATGTCGGAATATGGTAACCAGTGGGCATCCCGTGTGGAGAAACCACCAACCCAGCCCAGTAAAGCCTACTTTTGACAAATGTGTGGGGGTGGGGGAAATATCTCCCCCCCCCCCCCCCCCCAGTTCCTACGCCACTGTTCTAATGTGAGTTAAATAATGTAATGCCCAGTTTTATTCATATTACATCGGTTGCTCCCATCAAGGATAAACTAACAACGAAATATGAGCAAATGCCCCCCACCCCCACCCCACCCCCGGTTCCAACGGGCCTGTATTAATTTTTTTTTTACTGACACCGTTTCGAAAAGTAAAGTGCTCAATTTTCAACGAAAGCGTATTTCTGAGAAGAAGGTACAGTACGTGGAGAGTGTATTATCACTAAATCACCCGCAGGGTGGAGATTCCAACCAAGCAATAATTGCAAATTTGTTGCAAAGCATAACCAGTACAAGCAAAGTTTCAACCAATGGACCTCCGGGTTAAACCCGGAGGTCTATTGGCTGAAACATTACTTATGTTTTTGTCGATATGTACAAAATTCGAAAGTTATAGCTTGGGTGTTAACCCCACTCCATGGGTGATTTAGTTATAATCCACTCGCCACATACTGTAGATACTTTAGTGAGATAGTTAACACACAGTCGTCATTTAAACCAAACAAAGAGTCGCATAATGGACAAATGGAAGCCCTGACCCTATTTCAATTCTGTCTGGGGTCAACAAAATTTGTTTGTACCGGCACAACTTAAAAAGTGTTTCTATCTGTACAGATTATGGAATCACGAGCTTTTATTGACGTTTACGTATACGCTATTATCACTATCATAGGGTGATATGTGTTGCACATCGTGACCATTGTACGTCAGTTAACATTATTATAACGCTAGTAAGTCATATTGGAATAAATTGAAATGGTCACACGACAATACTGAATGGAATGTTTTTGTGTGATGACAGGGACCAAAAGTAAGTCCCATTCTAATCGAAAATTGTTACATTGTTTTTGCTCACCTGGATTTCACTCAGGATAACTATTGTTATGGCAATTTGCCCCTTGTCGTCCGTCCGTCCGTCCGTCCTCTGTACACGCAAATAATCTTTGGCACTGGCTACTGGCTATCTTTGTGATCGGGATGTCGGCCTATGAGGGTCATTATAACGTAAACGTAAATAAAAGCTCGTGCAACGATCACGTGTACAGACAAAAACACTTTTTTTTATGTTGCACCCGTACAAACAAATTTTGTTGAACCCTTTCAGAATTTAAACAGGGTTTTGGAAGTAAAACTAGCCAGAAATACGCCCCTTCCATTGAATATTGGGCCCTTAACTTTTCGAAACTATGTCAATAAACAAACTATTTATACCGACACCTAAAACAGTCGGAACAGCCGGCGATAACAATAGTTTACCGATGAAAATGGCTAATTTTAAAAGCCATGAAATTAAGCAACTTACCGTCATACGTTTCCCCCTCGACTCTAGCATAAATTGAACATTTTTGAGTACATTTCCGTCCATATACAGTGGAATGTAGCATCCTCACTGGGGTTAGATTCATCATTCAAGTTTGTTCAAACTAGTTCCCACCACTCAGACCTTCAGTCATTTTAACTTTTTCACCTTTATTACACAATACTTTGTGGACATTGGTAATTTTCTTTTCACATGAAGTATTTCTAATAACAAAATGTTCTGATGGGAACACTTCGATGTTTTTAGCTAACCGAAGGGAGCTTAACTTATCACTTGCCGTCCGGCGTCGCCGTCGTCGTCGCCGTCCGTCGTGAACTTTACATTATCGACTTTCCTCCCAAACTACTGGACCAAATTGAACCAAATTTGGTGTGCACGTTCCTTATCATATCAACTCAAGCTTGTACAAATAACCTTTCCGCGTCCACCGGGGTAGGCACCACAAGGGGCACTACTCTGATAGCACCCATAATTTTTTTTTTAAAATTAAAAAGATCTTCTTCTCCAGAACCATCATTTAGAATCTTTTGATATTTGGTATAAAACATCTCTATTGGGATCAGATTCAATTTTGTTCAAATCGAGTCTCAGGGTTAATAATTGGGCTCCCTATAGGAGCCCGAATTTTAACTTGATGAAATATGAGGAAATTTCTTTAAAAATCTTCTTCTTCAGATCCACCAGTCAGAATGCTTTCATATTTGGTATACAACATCTATAGGGGGGTCAGATTAAAGTTTGTACAAATCGGGTCCCTGAGTGAGTATTTGGGCTCTCTATTGGAGCCCCAAATTTAACTTCGTGCAATTTGAGGAAATGTCTTTGAAAATCTTCTTCTTCAGATCCACCATTTAGAATCCTTTCATATTTGGTATACAACATCTATAGGGGGGTTAGATTCACGTGTGTACAAGTCGGGTCCCTGAGTTAGTATTTGGGCTCTCTCCTGAAGCCCAAAATTTAACTTCATACAATTTGAGGAAATTTCTTTAAAAATCTTCTTCTTCAGCTCCACCAGTCAGAATCCTTTCATGTTTGGTATACAACATCTATAGGGGGTGGGGGGATGAGCGTTGGGGGGGGGGGGGGGGGGGGGTATCTGGTCAGAATCAAGTTTCTTCAAATCGAGTCCCTGGGTTTATATTTGGGCTCCCTATGAGAGCCTGAATTTTAACTTAGTGAAATATGACGAAATTTCTTTAAAAATCTTCTTCAGATCCACCAGTCAGAATGCTTTCATATTTGGTATACAACATCTTGAGGTGGGTCAGTTTCAGGTTTGTTCAAATTGCTTACCTGGGTAAATTTTTGGGCTTCTTATGGGAGCCCGAATATCAACTTAGTGCAATATAGGAATTTTTTTTTTAAAATCCTCTTCTTTAGACCCTGTAATCAGAATGTTTTCATATTTGGTACACAACGTCTCTAGGAGGGTCTGATTCAAGTTTGTTCAGATCTGGTCTATTGGTTGATATTTGGCTTTCTATGGGAGCCCGAATTTTAACTTAGTGCAATATGAGGAAATTTCCTTTAAAAGTCTTCTTCACAGATCCACCAATCAGAATCATTTCATATTTGGTATACAACATCTCTAGGCGGGTCAGATTCAAGTTTGTTCAAATCAGGTCCCTGGGTTTATATTTTGGCTCCCTTTTTGAGCCCAAAGTCTAACTTAATGCAATGTGAGAACATTTCTTTAAAAACCTCCTTGTTCAGATCCACCAGTTAGAATTCTTTCATATTTGGTATATACATTTGTAACATCTCACGAGGGATCAGATTCAAGTTTGTTAAATTTGAGTCCCTAGCTTATTATTTGGGCTCTCTATAGGCAGGTTTGGGGGGGGGGGGGGGCAGGGGAGCATGTTAGGTTCAGGTTTGTTCAGATCCATTTCCATAAAATTTGCCTTTGCATGGCTTCATTCATTTGTAGTGTTGATGAATCATGTCTAACTGAATGTGACCCCAAACACTTCTTTGAACCACTTTGACCAGTGAGCGATTAAGGTCCCCTCGGGGCCTCTTGTGTAGTGATTCTTCTCTCAAACCACAGCCCCAGCCAGTGGGAAAAAAAGTTAAACATAAATAATTAGTGAGGACAAAATATTATTAAAACATTCTTACATCACTTTGTAGAATCAATAGGCCTTTTTCAGGTGATTGCATTGTGCACCTTGGAGCCCTTTATTTGACAAATCTCACTGAGCTCTGTTATACAAGACTCAATAAGTAAAATTTCCAGTTGCATTATGGGACATATTTAATATTTTGGCATATGTTTGTGGAGGCTTGAACATGCTTGAGTTTTAAAACTGAAACTCCACTTCTCTAACAGAGCTTCAGAATCAGAGTTTCTTTGTATTTATTTGATTAATTTAGGTCAGAATACGTTCTTACAAGTTGAGGTATCCATTGAGATTATACATGTACCTAACACAAATCTTTGGTAAGCTCTCTGTAAGATCTCTCTGTAAAAGCGTCTCAAGGAGGGGTTCTTAACGGGTATCTATACAAACACTAGAGACAATAAAATTAATTTTTGGAAAGATGCTGAAAAGAGCCTGGAATTTCTAAAGAATAACATGTGAAAGTGTTTTGCCCCACAGTGTTTACAAGGGAAAAAACACATCTGCGAATGGAAGTGATGGATAGCATAGTGGCTGGGATCTTTGAAAGTATATACTGGGTATAGGGAAGAACCAGAAAGTTACATGTATGGATATTCTCCAGAGTTTTAATTATTGTGCCATCACAGTGCGTGAGTTTGAACCACAAAGCAAAATGTGGTCCAACACAGTACACGAATAGAAGAGTGGATTAAAACTAAACCACTCACGGAGAGGAATTTCCACACAAACACTTCGATAATGCATAATAATGCTAATCAAAGTTTCAGCCAATGGACCACCAGGTTAAACCCGGAGGTCCGTTGACTGGAACTTTGCTTGGCATCCTTATGCTTGTTTATACAATGAGTTTTGTCTGGGTAGAAAGTCCACTCTGCGGGTGTTTAGTGGCAATCCGCTTCACGTACTATGGCTAGTACCCTTGATGTGTTCTTCACGAAGACTGTGTAGGATCTAGGGACTAGACGCCAGAAAGCTAGTGGACCAAGAACTAGGGGCCACGACACTCTGGAGCTTTGATATGATGTCAATATGGGAGCTATCAAATTTTTCTGAATTTCGTTGAAAAACATGCCTGCTGGCGACCATTTTGGATCTGGCATATAAATGTTGCCAACAATTCCAATAGCACACCCTACAAGTCGCACCTCTCACCCGATCTTTTTAAAATTCCGTACATAGCTATTGGCGTAATGTCTGGATGGGAGCTATCGAATGTTTCCAAATTTTGAGAGGTAACCAAGGCTGCCGCCGGCCAAATAGAATTTGGCAAAACGTTATGAATAATTCACAATAGCACGCCCTGCAGTCCTTACTCGTCACCCGATCTTTTTCAAAAATCATACGCGGCTTTGGGATGTTGTCTAGATGGAAGTTATGGAATTTTTCCCAATTTTGTTGGAAAAACATAGCCGCAGGTGCAAGTCTGGAAATAAGCAGACAGTCATTAGCAGAATGAGGTCCCCAGAGGGTGAAATTGGTGATGCTACCCTGCACAGCAGGGTAGCATCACTAAATTTACCCTCTGTGAACCTCAGCCTGAATTCTTCGGTCCAAACAGAAAAGGGAACCCAAAGGATGTAGTGGGAGTATTCTAGCCCACTGTATGGTATAGCATCATCAAATTCACCCTCTGGGGACCTCCATCTGCAAGTCTCAGATTGCTTATTTTCAGGCTTGCCCTGGTAGCGATCTTTGATTTGGCATATAAATTGTCAGCAATTCTATTAGCACACACTACAGTTCACATCACTCAGCCAATCTTTTTTCAAATTTCATATGTAGCTTTGGTGTGATGTCTAGATGGGAGCTATCAAACCTTACTGAATTTCTTTGAAAAACATAACCGCCATTGGCCGTCTTGGTTTTGGCAAACAAATATTGTCAAGAATTCCATTAGCACACCCTAAAGGCCGTGCCGCTCATTCGATATTTTTCAAATTTTATATGTAGCTTTGGTGTGATGTCTACATGACATACACGGAATTTTTCTGAATTTCGATAAAAAATATGTCCTCCTATTGCCATCTTGGACTTGGCATATAAATTGCCAACAATTTCATTAGAACACCCTACAGACCGCATTTTTCATCAGATCTTTTTCAAATTTTATATGCAGCTTTGGTGTGATATTTAGATGGGAGTTATAGAATTTGGAGTTGCCATATAAATTGTCAACAATTCCATTAGCGTCCCATGCAGGCCGCACCTCTCACCCTTTTTCAGATTTTATATGTAGTGTTGGTGTGATGTCTAAATGGGGGCTACCAATTTTTTTTCCTGAATTTCGTTAAAAATTGTGGTCACCAGCGGCCATCATGGATTTTGCATAAAAATTGTCGACAATTCCATTAGCCACTCTACAGACCACATCCCTCGCCCGATCTGTTACTGATTTCATATGTAGCTTTGGTGTGGTGTCTTGTGTGGAAACTTGAACGAATAACGTGGTATTACTGAAATTTGATATCTAGTTCAGACCCTCACGGTAAGAGCTGAGGTTGAGCTGAAGTGTCATTGACATTTTCATTATATTTACAGTTTTTTACTGCATATTTCTTTGGGTCGCAATACACTGTTTTTGTGCAAACATCACCTCTACTGGTTTGCGTTCTAACTTTAATGGAGGATAAAAGTTCCCTGATTTATCCGATTGGTGGAAAATGAACTAAGGTTGTAAATGTGAATAAAATGTTAAAGTGCATGTTTTGAAAAAAATAAAAAAAGTTTGGTGATAACTATGTTCTAAAAAGTGTGAGAGAAGATAAAAATTGGGTTTAGATAGATAAAAGTGTGTTTATTTTATTCAGTGCGAAACTGGGCGGGAGTACAGGAATCACCAAATTTGAAGGCAAAAGTCTCCTGGCGACCTATAATATTTTCATGAGGTGATAAACTAACTGGATATAGAGTTGTGTTTTTTTGCCAAAATCAGCTCGATGAGGTCCGGAGTGGGAGGAGGAAGGCGGGAAGGGGAGAGAGGCCCGGAGAGGGAGAGAGATTTGTACTGTCGCCAGTGGAAGAAAACAGTGTATTGTTCCCTTTGGAGTCACATTATTAAAGAGTTATTTCCCTTGGACTAATACTCTTCAAATTTGACTTGACCCCCCCCCCCCCCCCCCTTCCCATCTTCATATATACCAGTTAATTACTTGTTCATTTAGTTTTATTCATCTTTATCATTTGGGTGTTTTTTTTTCTTTTATCCTGTGGATTTACGGACCTGGGAATCAAATTTGAAAGAAAGGCAGCCTTAGCCTTCGTAAAGCCATTGTTTCACGTGACACCAAGGTAATACTTTTTTAATCTTACCAAATTAATTCCAACATTAACTATATTCCATCCAACTTATTAGTGAAGTAAGTTTTCCTTTGATGTTTGTAGTTACTTTAGTTTGTGTGTTTGTTTTTAAATAATCTAAAGACAATAACAACATGTTGTCCAATCTTAGTAGAAATCCCCCTATAGCTTAAACATGACATGCTTTACCTCTATAGCTTATGTATGGCGTGCTTTACCTCTATGGAATGTGTGTGTACAGTAGAAATCCCTCTATAGCTCATGTATGGCGTGCTTTACCTCTATGGAATGTGTGTGTACAGTAGAAATCCCTCTATAGCTCATGTATGGCGTGCTTTACCTCTATGGAATGTGTGTGTACAGTAGAAATCCCTCTATAGCTTATGTATGGCGTGCTTTACCTCTATGGAATGTGTGTGTACAGTAGAAATCCCTCTATAGCTTATGTATGGCGTGCTTTAACTCTATGGAATGTGTGTGTACAGTAGAAATCCCTCTATAGCTTATGTATGGCGTGCTTTAACTCTGTGGAATGTGTGTGTACAGTAGAAATCCCTCTATAGCTCATGTATGGCGTGCTTTACCTCTATGGAATGTGTGTGTTCAGTAGAAATCCCTCTATAGCTTATGTATGGCGTGCTTTACCTCTATGGAATGTGTGTGTACAGTAGAAATCCCTCTATAGCTTATGTATGGCGTGCTTTAACTCTATGGAATGTGTGTGTACAGTAGAAATCCCTCTATAGCTTATGTATGGCGTGCTTTAACTCTGTGGAATGTGTGTGTACAGTAGAAATCCCTCTATAGCTCATGTATGGCGTGCTTTACGTCTACGGAATGTGTGTGTACAGTAGAAATCCCTCGATAGCTTATGTATGGCGTGCTTTACTTCAGTGGAATGTGTGTGTACATATTTGTTTGTTTTGTCTCAACTCAAATTAAGCAGGAATTCAACCCTGTGAAAGGAGAGGCCGTTGTTACAGTCAGAAACACTATACGTCATAGTATCATTAAGTATTACGGCTTCTAGGTGAATGTGTGGGGTAGACGGTAGGCCAATCAATATTTTCAACGTGCATCCTTGTGGATATTAATTGGTCTACCCCAAATAATGAATATGGACTCCGCTAATTGCTGCCATTGAACAGACATGGAAGATACCACCAGGGTTCAAAGGGTTAAGTTATTAAGTGTATGATGTTTTTTGTATTTACTTTTTATTTTTTTGTGGGAATAGCATAGTGGACAATTATGAGAGGATCAAAATACGGAGCAAGGTATGGAGGCAAACGTTAATCGATTCACAAGTCACCTATTTCCTTTCGTATATTAACACGAATATGTAAACACCTATGTTTTTATATCAATGCATATCGAATGATGAACTTTCGAAATGATAGCTCAGTTCACTTTGCAATGCAACGAAAATACGCAACATGATTCCTACTATACGCAATCATATTTCAGTGTGTTCTTAATCTAAAGTTTATTTTCAACTCGGACTAACAATATTATTAATAACAGAGGGGGGAGGGGATTTATCAGGGTTTTTTAAAAATCTGATTTCAGTTTTATTATAGACGTCTACAAACTTTTTATCTAAATTTATATGAAATTGGTCCTTCAGACGGACAGAGGATTTTCATGTCAATTCAAAGAAATAAAATACAACTAAAGCTTTATTTGTACAGAATATCTGTTATATGGGGATGTTGCACTTAACTTTCCTCCATGCAAACATGAATTTATTATTTTTTATCTGGTATCAATCACACCCCTGTAATAATCTCACAATTTTACCTTTAACTCAAATTTAGCCTATTATTAATAATATTGTTGTTTATTATATGACAACCTGTGAATTATCACAAATTATCTAGAAGATATTTTTTTGATATTCATCACTCCAAAGATATCGAGAAATATCCCTCGGTAGCTTCAAAAATGACGTTACGCTTCGGCACTTGACGTCGCCTTGAAGGAACGATCAGCTGATCTTTGTTATTATTTTGAAACGTACGCATATGGCGTCGAATTGGGCTGAATATTCTGCAATAAAATGTCTCGTAGCATATAATAAAAAGAAAATTTACTCTATTTTAGTCGGTATCAGTCATTATCTCATGAGTGTGGACCTGAAAGTTTTATTTTTCACGAGCGCTAATATTTTCAGGTCCTCACGATGAATTTTTTCAGTAGCTTCCTAAAAATAATATTTTTAGGACCTCACGATTATTTTTTCAGAAGCTTCCTAAATGACGTTACGCTTCGGTGCATGACATCGCCTCGAACGTTGCCTTGAAGGAACGGTCGACAGATCTTTGTTATTGTTTTGAAACTTATTGTAGTCGCATTAGGCTCAATATTGCTGTCAGGTCACACTCATGAGATAATTCCCATTTTCTCTAAAACAGTTTAGATAACGGCTATTCATGCTTGCTATAAAAGTTAATTGTAACACAAATGATTCTGGTTTTTGCCCCCCCATTTGGATGACCTCGCGTATGGCCCCGGAAGTGACGTCATGTCACGTGACCTAGTGGCTCCATGTTTGATTTTCGTGGTAGCCCGCTCGAGCGAACATGTAGAGATGTCATTACCAAGTGATATGCTGTTGCGCATGCGTAGCACGTGTTGATAGTTGATACATGTTTCCGTCGTCCATTTTGAAAACTGGGGGCCGCCTTCTTGGTTTCTATGGTAGCATGTGTTTGCTATAAGCCTGAAAGTCCTACAGTCAGTACGGGTATGTTCAGAGGGAGTTTTCGCTAGAACTAGAGTAAACCTAATTACCACAAACAACCCGGCAATCCCTTGGAGTCACCAAAAACCACCTAAAACTACTGAACCGGACTTGGCAAAGCCCCGTTTTAGGTATATAAGAGCTGCACGTAGTGCCAGGGATTCTCCTGCCATATTGGAGAAAGGGTCCGGTGCGCCATGAAAGCTCCAAAAGAGAATTTGTTTGGAAGAAAACGCACAATAAATAAGAATTGTTACCTTTATAAATTGCTCTTATACTAATTAAATGATGAAGATATTTATGTACACATCAACAGTCTCCATTCTGTGGCTTTGTAGTTGTGTCTAGACAAGTCTTAGTTGTCTATGTAGGCCTATGTAGTTGTATCTATGTAGGCCTATGTAGTTTTGTCTATGTAGGCCTATGTAGTTGTATCTGTGTAGGCCTATGTAGTTTTGTCTATGTAGGCCTATGTAGTTGTATCTATATAGTCCTATGTAGTTTTGTCTATGTAGACCTACGTAGTTGTATCTATGTAGGCCTATGTAGTTGTGTCTATGTAGGCCTATGTAGTTGTATCTATGTAGGCCTATGTAGTTTTGTCTATGTAGGCCTATGTAGTTGTATCTATGTAGGCTATGTAGTTTTGTCTATGTAGGCCTATGTGGTTGTATCTATGTAGGCCTATGTAGTTGTGTCTATGTAGGCCTATGTAGTTGTATCTATGTAGGCCTATGTAGTGTTGTCTATGTAGGCCTATGTAGTTGTATCTATGTAGGCCTATGTAGTTTTGTCTATGTAGGCCTATGTAGTTGTGTCTATGTAGGCCTATGTAGTTGTGTTTATGGAGGCCTATGTAGTTTTGTCTATGTAGGCCTATGTAGTTGTGTCTATGTAGGCCTATGTAGTTGTGTCTATGGAGGCCTATGTAGTTGTGTTTATGGAGGCCTATGTAGTTGTGTCTATGTAGACCTATGTAGTTGTGTTTAACGTTTCCAGTATTTATGCGTTTTTTTATGAAATATAGATTCTCACATGCCTTTCTCTTAAAGTTTTTGTAGAATATGCAGACCTAAACTGAATTTCATGCCTTTCTCTTAAAGTTTTTGTAGAATATGCAGACCTAAACTGAATTTGGCTTATTCGAGCCTACGAATGAATGAATAATTAATTGTCATCCTCAGTGGCGATCAAATTAGGGATACGGCAGACGCCTTGTTACAAAGTATAGTGTAGAAAATAACGTATAGTGTAGAGGAAATCAGCGTATAGTGTAGAAACGGCGTATGGTGTAGAGGAAGTCAGCGTATAGTGTAGAAACGACGTATAGTGTAGAAACGACGTATAATGTAGAGGAAATCAACGTATAGTGTAGAAACGACGTATAATGTAGAAACGACGTATAGTGTAGAGGAAATCAGCGTGTAGTGTAGAAACGACGTACGGTGTAGAGAAAATCAATGTATAGTGTAGAAACGATGTTTGGTGTAGAGAAAATCAGAGTATAGTGTAGAAACGATGTTTGGTGTAGAGGAAATCAGCGTATAGTGTAGAAACGACGTACGGTGTAGAGAAAATCAATGTATAGTGTAGAAACGACGTATGGTGTAGAGGAAATCAACGTATAGTGTAGAAACGACGTATGGTGTAGAGGAAGTCAACGTATATTGTAGAAACGATGTATAGTGTAGAAACGACGTGTAGTGTAGAGGAAATCACCTATAGTGTAGAAAACGACGTATAGTGTAGAAACAACGTACAGTGTAGAAAAAAATTAACGTATAGAGCAGAAACAAAATTAACGTATAGTGCAGAAACAAAATTAACGTATAGTGTAGAAACGACGTATAGTGAAGAGGAAATCAACGTATAGTGTAGAAACGACGTATAATGTAGAAACGACGTATAGTGTAGAGGAGATCAACGTATAGTGTAGAAACGGCGTATGGTGTAGAGGAAGTCAACATATAATGTAGAAACGACGTATGGTGTAGAGGAAATCAGCGTATAGTGTAGAAACGAGGTATGGTGTAGAAACGACGTGTAGTGTAGAGGAAATCAACGTGTAGTGTAGAAACGACGTATAGTGTAAAAACAACGTATAGAGTAGAAAAAAAATTAACGTATAGTGCAGAAACAAAATTAACGTGTGGTGTTGAAACGACATATAGTGTAGAACAAAATTAACGTATAATAAAGAAACGACATATAGTGTAGAGGAAATTAACGTATAATGTAGAAACGACATATAGTGTAGAACAAAATCAACGAATAGTGTAGAAACGACGTATAGTGGAGAGAAAATTGACGTGTAATGTAGAAACGACCCACAGTGTGGAAAAAAATCAACGTAAAGTGTAGAAATTGTCCCAATCTAAAATGTAGATCGAATGTAACGTACATGTATAGTGTAGAAATAAATTAGACTTCGTGAGAGGTTATGTATAAAGAAAACACATTTTTATATTGATTTGTTTTAAAGGTAACATCGTGTTTGTTACTTACAGTCATCCCGTTCGAGTACTCAAATGAATGTACATTATAGGGATGTGTACTGGATCGAGCTGACCATCCGGTCCGCGGCCCCGGAATCACCGGATCGCCGCCGTTGGACCGCTTTGCAATGGTTTACCCATCTCACCGCGTATCGATATACATTTTTTCTCAATTCTCAATTACTAAGAGGTTCACAAAAACACTGGATAACAACCATTATAATATTCGGTAACAACACACAACTAAATAATCAAATAGTATATACGCTAAAAAGTACATGTACCGGTATCAGGTTAAATGTATCTTTCCAAAATAATAAAAAACGATTTAATGTTAGTAAACTGTAACCCTGAGTTTCCAGGTGGAAAAATAGTCGGTTTGCGCCGATACTAAAACATCATTTTCATAAAAAAGTCGTTCAGATATCCTTCTTCATTTTTTCGCGAATCATGTCCCCCCTCCCCCAAAAAAGGCAAGCGCAACATATAATCCGTTTAACATTGGAGCTTAGGCCTGTCTGTCGACCCAACATTTTAATGAGAAACTCATATTTTCTGCCATCTTTACAGCAGTGGCGACTTGTTTAAACCAGGGAACCGGGAAATGGGAGGTTGGGTAACAGAGTGTCGCAGGGTGGATTAGGCGAACCTAATCGAACTAGGCGAACTTGAACTTCTAAATATGGTTCAGTATTTGCATAAAAAATAGTTTGCTACGCAGTATATATAGGAGGGCTGGTCTATTCGTCAAGAATTCATTCGTCCCAACCCCGTAATGGTGGACTATTCATCCCTATGTGTTTTACCGTCATTTTTAGAACACGTTAGTTTCTACACAATATGTTAGTTTCTACACAATACGTTTGTTTCTACACTATACGTTAGTTTTTACACTATACGTTAGTTTCTACACTATACGTTCTAACACGTGACCTGTTTCTACAGAGTACGTCGATTTTTTTTACACTATGCGTTGAAAGAATTTCTACACTATACATTGATTTTTTTTTCTACAATATGCGTCATTTGTACACCAAACGTTGATTTTTTTCTACACTGTACGTCGTTTCTACACTATGCGTTGATATTTTTTTCTACACTGTACGTCGTTTCTACACTATGCGTTGATATTTTTTTCTACACTGTACGTCGTTTCTACACTATGCGTTGATATTTTTTCTACACTGTACGTCGTTTCTACACTATACGTTGATATTTTTTCTACATTGTACGTCGTTTCTACACAATGCGTTGATATTTTTTTCTACACTGTACGTCGTTTCTGCACTATACGTTCTAACACACCTCGAGAGGTTCCTTTTAGGCCGACAAAATGTATCAAAATATATCTAATAAGTTTCTATGAAGCCGGCATCATTAAAATTCTTGGGGTGTGTGGGGAAAGAGCGGCACTCATAAGGTTTCCAGGCGGCAATCTAGGCTTATCCGCCATTGATCGGATGGTCGGGAATACTACAGAAAATTGTAATGCCATCGATCTCCAGTGATAAATATATGATGGGGTCAATAGTGGCAATCATGTTACTGAATGGAACATACTAAACCCATGATATCTATTTGATATCTTTGTCTATCTTAACAAGATGACTCAGTTGTTATAATAATACAATTAGAAAGATGACTCAGTTGTTATAACAATACAATTAGAAAGATGACTCACTTGTTATAACAATACAATTAGAAAGATGACTCAGTTGTTATAACAATACAATTAGAAAGATGACTCAGTTGTTATAATAATACAATTAGAAAGATGACTCAGTTGTTATAACAATACAATTAGAAAGATGACTCAGTTGTTATAACAATACAATTAGTAAGATGACTCAGTTGTTATAACAATACAATTAGTAAGATGACCCAGTTGTTATAACAATACAATTAGAAAGATGACTCAGTTGTTATAACAATACAATTAGAAAGATGACTCAGTTGTTATAACAATACAATTAGAAAGATGACTCAGTTGTTATAACAATACAATTAGACAGATGACTCAGTTGTTATAACAATACAATTAGTAAGATGACTCAGTTGTTATAACAATACAATTAGTAAGATGACTCAGTTGTTATAACAATACAATTAGTAAGCAAACTAGGAACGTCCGTATTCTCCCGCAACAGGCGCGATAGGCACCATTTTAATTTTATTAATATTTTTATTTTTTTGAAATTTTTTAATAAAAATTTTTTTTTTTTTTTAAATTGTTCTTAATTTTTTATTTACTACCTCCAATCCCGCATCCCCATCCCTCTAAATAACAGTCTCTCGTGATTTTAAAGCCTCTTCTTTTAATTTCAATTTCAAGTTTAATTTTTGATTTCATAATTTCAAACATGGCTTCTTCAACTAACAGAGAATGGAGACTCCTCCACCCTCCACCACACCCACTCCCGCCCATATAAATAACAGTATTTTAAAATCTTAAAGCCTATATTTTAAATTTCAGTTTCAGTCTTAATTTTTTATCTTATAATTTCAAACATGGCTCCCCCAACTAACAAAGAATGGAGACTCTACCCCCCCCCCCCCCCCCCCCAAACACACACACTTATTTTTTTCGCGGTTTTTATATGTTGGGGAATACGTGGAAAGGCAATACGCCTCCATGTATCCAAACATCTGTCTGATAACTTTATCAACAGATAGGCTGGTAAGTTAATCATCTAACGACCAGTCTTCAAGGTAACGAGTTAACTTTGTGTTTGACCATTGATCTACAATCATTTAAGTTGTTACCCAAAAGATAAGGCCCTATCTTGTAACTAAACAGACCGTGTCCAGTACTTTGATAATGGGATCAAGATAAGGCCCTATCTTGTAACTAAACAGACCGTGTCCAGTACTTTGATAATGGGATCAAGATAAGGCCCTATCTTGTAACTAAACAGACCGTGTCCAGTACTTTGATAATGGGATCAAGATAAGGCCCTATCTTGTAACTAAAAAGACCGTGTCCAGTACTTTCTTGTAGAGTTTGTTCCAAGACCTATTCATTGATTTCCAATAAGAGTTAACAAGTCAACACGAAATCACGGCCCGCTCGGCGACAACGATCCACACACCCAACTTCACACATAGTCGACCTAACCCCCATCCGAACTTTGACCCACCTTAACCCAACCGCTTATATCTCTGGTGGTATCACTTTCAACAGACGCCGCTATATCGTGACTACAGCTGAAACCAAAATAACATGCCCGTTTCGCGCGATTTATACACGTAAATAAAGAAATGTACTCAAAACCCACACAGATATCTCTAAGTTACTCAAACCTTTTTTTCCAGTAACTCGGAGGGATGTTTACGCATCCCCATACGGGTTTTTCGGCGGATATTACAATCGACGTGTTTTCGTTTTAGGATGAACTCCGTCACGGCCGAATCCAGTTAACTCGGATGCCTCTCCATCAAGCCCATTTGTGACCACTGACATTGGTGTCCACCGACATTGGAGACAACTGCGACAACTGGACAATATAACGACTGGGATATGAAACTACTATAGCATGTAAAACCTCTAATATATACATAACAACGAGAGTGAAATTCATCGGAATATGTATTCCATGGGTTATATAACCATTGAGGTAGATAATGATTTGAATATGAAAACACTCTGATATGTCATTGATAAAGACGTACTGGCACAGATATGTCCTATTGTAACGTATTTCCCTTTATAATATGACTTCAAAATGCAGTTTTTAACCCTTTACCCAACGCAGACGATATCAAAATTTATTATTTTAAATATCATTTTTTTTAATTTTTCAAAAAATTTCAACAAAACCATATCATGTGACCCCTCGTTGGAACGAGCTCGACGAGCTCGTTCCAACGAGGGGTCACATGATATGGTTTTGTTGAAATTTTTTGAAAAATAATATTTTTTCAACTGCTGAATTTGCATATCACGCGGGCGGATGCGGGCGATTCGTTGGGTAAAGGGTTAAATAAGAAATTTTGAGCCTTACTGGGTTTCATGCGTGACATAAAAATACACAAATTTAATTTAATTTAAATGTTGAGGTAAAAACTAGGAGACAATACAATAAACCTTTTACAATTGTATTTTCTAGAATTGTATTTTCTAGTTAGATAGATAATACTTTGTTTTACGACATGAGCATTGTATACAAAATAGACATTTCTGAGTACAAAGTTTTAATAACAGAATTCTTTCTGCACATATCGTAGGAAGATGACATAGCCAGACTGGCTGTCTACATGTCACCCCTCACAAAAAGCATATGTCATTGCTTCAGCACTGCGAATGGACAAAGGACCAGGGACACTGCAGTCAAGCGTCTGAAAACACTCCAGGTGATGTCGCTCACCCATGGACTTGGTGGTTCATCACAGTGGATTTATTTGAAGACGAGATAACCAGGTATTATCCAATAGTCTAATAGTCAGATAAGCTAATAATCAAACTGACTAATCAACCAACTACTAAACTACAGCAGGTTTAGTCTCGGTCTATACATTTTTTCAACAGCCAATAGCCGCAGAGCCAGCTAGAAGCAAAATTTTATTTTACAACAAACATTTTACTAAAATTCAGGATGCAAAATGCGATTACATAATTATTGTTTTATTTTCTGTTAATTTTCTTTCTCTCCACAAATGAGACCCCAGTTACGGTAAAAACGCCGGTCAGGAAAAACCCGAGATAAAACATAATTTTATGCAGAAAAATCGGGAAACCTGCGTCCAAAAACCAGTGCAGAATTTACCTTCAGGGAAAGCGTTTGGACCTCGCCTTATAATGCCTACTTTTTATTTATTTATTTATTTTTAAAACAGAAACTTAACATGTAACCTGCTTCAGTGATGCTCTGGCTAGAAGTGATTATAAAAACTATCACAGACTGAATCATTCTCACGAGAATGACACAATTGGTCAATGTGAATAACATTGACCAATCCCGCACTAACGCGGGAAACGTTTACCGTTACCGAACAGACAAAAGTTTTTGGCTGAACTACGCAACGCGAAAAACTATTATTATGCCGATGTGCTTAAATAAACATACCGAGATCGAGATTAGTGAGAGGTGCTAATTACTTTTACTGTTCACTTTTACCCAGAATTTTAGTCGGTTTTTTTTTCTTAGTGAATACGGGATGTGAATACATGTCAGGGTGAACAGGGGTCATGGAGGCGGTTTAAAAAAGAACATCTCCATATTGTTGAATACGGGACGTTAATACCCGTCAGGGTGAACAGGGATCATGGAAAAGGTTTTAAAAGGAACATATCCATAGTCCCTCTCATACATAGTTCTCGCATTCATGGCAAGTCAACAAGTTTCAGTTATGTTCATTCCTAATAACAGAGGAGGTAGAAATCTAGTTTACAATGACTTTAAGTTCCGATTAAAGTCACAGAAGCCACCAAATATCCACTGGGCGTGTAGTGAACGCGGTTGCGGAGCCACAATAAACACAAGAGATGACATTATTAGTTCGCCTATGGGCACACATAATCATCTTCCGGACTTACCAAAAATCTGTGCAGATGCCGTGTTAGCAGATCTGAAGAAAACAGTTCGTCGTGATTCTAAATCTGTATCATCTATCTACCAGGACTTAGTTGGATCTTTAAGAGGAGATGAAACTGACCCAGTGATCATTGCTAAAATTCCAACTTTCTACAGTGTACGATCAGCTCTTTACCGATCCCGAGCAAAAACAAGGCCAGCTCTTCTAAAATCTCATTCTGATATACTTCTACCAGAAATGTTCCAGAAAACAACAGCAGGGGACAACTTTCTTCTTGCTTCTGATGGCGAAGAAAAGAAAATAATGATCTTTGCGACCACAGCAAATCTTCAACTACTCAGTGAAGATGCAGCATTATATTGTGATGGAACATTTGAGAAGTCGCCTAAACTTTTCTTCCAGTTATATTCAGTGCATGCTTTTGTTGACAATAAAATGTTCCCACTTGTGTATGGATTTCTACCAGACAAGCAGCAGTCAACTTACGTTAGATTCTTTGAACTTATCTCAAATAAATGTCAAGATGCAGGTGTGACCCTCCAGACTTCTCAGATTTTTATGGATTTTGAAATTTTGTCAATTATTTTATTTATTAATTAATTTAGTTACTCATTTGGTTTTAAGTTTTTATTCAATTATTTATTGTGTGTTTAAGACACCTTCAGCATTTATTGCCATGTACTGCGATTAATACGTATAAAGTCTTAGATCTGAGCTTATACCAATATTATCCGTGCGCTAATTAAATAACACCCGGGGCAACACCAGCATAATCGGAAGAGTACGACTCCTCATTCCTGTTGAACTGAATTGTCTGATACTCTTCTAGAGTTTGCCTCGTTGATAAAGGTCATAATTAATGTGTAGGCCTAAAGGTGCGAACTTTTACAATTGTATTTTCTAGAATTGTAATTTTCTAGTTATGACTTTAAATGGGTTGGAATTACCATTATAATTTTCAAAGATGTGGCAATTTGCCAGTTGACACATTGACACAAACTTTTAAAAATGCTGATGATTCATTCTAGATAGTTACATTAATAGGCAGAAAATACAATTCTATAAAATACAGTTCTGTAAAATAGAATTCTATAAAGACAATTCTATAAAATACAGTTCTGTAAAATACAATTCTATAAAATACAATTCTATAAAATACAATTCTATAATAAATACAATTCTATAAAATACAATTCTATAAAATACAATTCTATAATAAATACAATTCTATAAAATACAATTCTATAATAAATACAATTCTATAAAATACAATTCTATAAAATACAATTCTATAAAATACAATTCTATAATAAATACAATTCTATAAAATACAATTCTATAATAAATACAAATACAATTCTATAATAAAATACAATTCTATAAAGACATTCTATAAAATACAGTTCTGTAAAATACAATTCTATAAATACAATTCTATAAAATACAATTCTATAAAGACAATTCTATAAAATACAATTCTATAAAATACAATTCTATAAAATACAATTCTATAAAATACAATTCTATAAAATACAATTCTATAATAAATACAATTCTATAAAATACAATTCTATAAAATACAATTCTATAAAATACAATTCTATAATAAATACAATTCTATAAAATACAATTCTATAATAAATACAAATACAATTCTATAATAAAATACAATTCTATAAAGACAATTCTATAAAATACAGTTCTGTAAAATACAATTCTATAAATACAATTCTATAAAATACAATTCTACAAAGACAATTCTATAAAATACAATTCTATAAAATACAATTCTATAAAATACAATTCTATAAAATACAGTTCTGTAAAATACAATTCTATAAAATACAATTCTATAAAATACAGTTCTGTAAAATACAATTCTATAAAGACAATTCTATAAAATACAGTTCTGTAAAATACAATTCTATAAAATACAATTCTATAAAATACAATTCTATAAAAAACAATTCTATAAAATACAATTCTATAATAAATACAATTCTATAAAATACAATTCTATAAAATACAATTCTATAAAATACAATTCTATAAAATACAATTCTATAAATACAATTCTATAAAATACAATTCTATAAAGACAATTCTATAAAATACAGTTCTGTAAAATACAATTCTATAAAATAATACAATTCTATAAAATACAATTCTATAAAATACAATTCTATAAAATACAATTCTATAAAATACAATTCTATAAATACAATTCTATAATAAATACAATTCTATAAAGACAATTCTATAAAATACAATTCTATAAAATACAATTCTATAAAATACAATTCTATAAAATACAATTCTATAAAGACAATTCTATAATAAATACAATTCTATAAAATACAATTCTATAAAATACAATTCTATAAAATACAATTCTATAAAATACAATTCTATAAATACAATTCTATAAATACAATTCTATAATAAATACAATTCTATAAAGACAATTCTATAAAATACAATTCTATTAAATACAATTCTATAATAAATACAATTCTATAAAGACAATTCTATAAAATACAATTCTATAAAATACAATTCTATAAAATAATACAATTCTATAAAATACAATTCTATAAAATACAATTCTATAAAATACAATTCTATAAATACAATTCTATAAAATACAATTCTATAAAATACAATTCTATAAAGACAATTCTATAAAATACAATTCTATAAAATACAATTCTATAAAATACAATTGTATAAAGACAATTCTATAAAATACAATTCTATAAAGACAATTCTATAAAATACAATTCTATAAAATACAATTCTATAAAATACAATTCTATAAAGACAATTCTATAAAATACAATTCTATAAAGACAATTCTATAAAATACAATTCTATAAAATACAATCCTATAAAATACAATTCTATAAAATAATACAATTCTATAAATACAATTCTATAAAATACAATTCTATAATAAATACAATTCTATAAAGACAATTCTATAAAATACAATTCTATAAAATACAATTCTATAATAAATACAACTCTATAAAGACAATTCTATAAAATACAATTCTATAAAATACAATTCTATAAAATACAATTCTATAAAATACAATTCTATAAAGACAATTCTATAAAATACAATTCTATAAAGACAATTCTATAAAATACAATTCTATAAAATACAATTCTATAAAATACAATTCTATAAAATACAATTCTATAAAATACAATTCTATAAAATAATACAATTCTATAAATACAATTCTATAAAATACAATTCTATAAAATACAATTCTATAAATACAATTCTATAAAGACAATTCTATAAAATACAATTCTATAAAATACAGTTCTATAAAATACAATTCTATAAAATACAATTCTATAAAATACAATTCTATAAAATACAATTCTATAAAATACAATTCTATAATAAATACAATTCTATAAAATACAATTCTATAAAGACAATTCTATAAAATACAGTTCTGTAAAATACAATTCTATAAATACAATTCTATAAAATACAATTCTATAAAGACAATTCTATAAAATACAGTTCTGTAAAATACAATTCTATAAATACAATTCTATAAAATACAATTCTGTAAAATACAATTCTATAAAGACAATTCTATAAAGACAATTCTATAAAATACAATTCTATAAAATACAATTCTATAAAGACAATTCTATAAAATACAATTCTATAAAATACAATTCTATAGAATACAGTTCTGTAAAATACAATTCTATAAAATACAATTCTATAAAATACAATTCTATAATAAATACAATTCTATAAATACAATTCTATAAATACAATTCTATAAAATACAATTCTATAAATACAATTCTATAAAATACAATTCTATAAAATACAATTCTATAAAATACAATTCTATAAATACAATTCTATAATAAATACAATTCTATAAAGACAATTCTATAAAATACAATTCTATAAAATACAATTCTATAAAATGCAATTCTATAAAATACAATTCTATAAAATACAATTCTATAAAGACAATTCTATAATAAATACAATTCTATAAAATACAATTCTATAAAATACAATTCTATAAAATACAATTCTATAAAATACAATTCTATAAAATACAATTCTATAAATACAATTCTATAATAAATACAATTCTATAAAGACAATTCTATAAAATACAATTCTATAAAATACAATTCTATAATAAATACAATTCTATAAAGACAATTCTATAAAATACAATTCTATAAAATACAATTCTATAAAATAATACAATTCTATAAAATACAATTCTATAAAATACAATTCTATAAAATACAATTCTATAAATACAATTCTATAAAATACAATTCTATAAAATACAATTCTATAAAGACAATTCTATAAAATACAATTCTATAAAATACAATTCTATAAAATACAATTGTATAAAGACAATTCTATAAAATACAATTCTATAAAGACAATTCTATAAAATACAATTCTATAAAATACAATTCTATAAAATACAATTCTATAAAGACAATTCTATAAAATACAATTCTATAAAGACAATTCTATAAAATACAATTCTATAAAATACAATTCTATAAAATACAATTCTATAAAATACAATTCTATAAAATAATACAATTCTATAAATACAATTCTATAAAATACAATTCTATAATAAATACAATTCTATAAAGACAATTCTATAAAATACAATTCTATAAAATACAATTCTATAATAAATACAACTCTATAAAGACAATTCTATAAAATACAATTCTATAAAATACAATTCTATAAAATACAATTCTATAAAATACAATTCTATAAAGACAATTCTATAAAATACAATTCTATAAAGACAATTCTATAAAATACAATTCTATAAAATACAATTCTATAAAATACAATTCTATAAAATACAATTCTATAAAATAATACAATTCTATAAATACAATTCTATAAAATACAATTCTATAAAATACAATTCTATAAATACAATTCTATAAAGACAATTCTATAAAATACAATTCTATAAAATACAGTTCTATAAAATACAATTCTATAAAATACAATTCTATAAAATACAATTCTATAAAATACAATTCTATAATAAATACAATTCTATAAAATACAATTCTATAAAGACAATTCTATAAAATACAGTTCTGTAAAATACAATTCTATAAATACAATTCTATAAAATACAATTCTATAAAGACAATTCTATAAAATACAGTTCTGTAAAATACAATTCTATAAATACAATTCTATAAAATACAATTCTGTAAAATACAATTCTATAAAGACAATTCTATAAAGACAATTCTATAAAATACAATTCTATAAAATACAATTCTATAAAGACAATTCTATAAAGACAATTCTATAAAATACAATTCTATAAAATACAATTCTATAGAATACAGTTCTGTAAAATACAATTCTATAAAATACAATTCTATAAAATACAATTCTATAATAAATACAATTCTATAAATACAATTCTATAAATACAATTCTATAAAATACAATTCTATAAATACAATTCTATAAAATACAATTCTATAAAATACAATTCTATAAAATACAATTCTATAAATACAATTCTATAAAATACAATTCTATAAAATACAATTCTATAAAATACAATTCTATAAAATAATACAATTCTATAAATACAATTCTATAAATACAATTCTATAAAATACAATTCTATAAAGACAATTCTATAAAATACAATTCTATAAAATACAATTGTATAAAATACAATTCTATAAAATACAATTCTATAAATACAATTCTATAAAATACAATTCTATAAATACAATTCTATAAAATACAATTCTATAAAATACAATTCTATAAAATACAATTCTATAAAATACAATTCTATAAATACAATTCTATAATAAAATACAATTCTATGAAAGACAATTCTATAAATACAATTCTATAAAATTATATATAAAATACAATTCTATAAAATACAATTCTATAAATATACAATTCTATAAATACAATTCTATAAAATTATATATAAAATACAATTCTATAAATATACAATTCTATAAAATACAATTCTATAAAATAATACAATTCTTTAAAATACAATTCTATAAAATACAATTCTTTAAAATACAATTCTATAAAATACAATTCTATAAAATACAATTCTATAAAATACAATTCTATAAAATACAATTCTATAATAAATACAATTCTATAAAATACAATTCTATAATAAATACAAATACAATTCTATAATAAAATACAATTCTATGAAAGACAATTCTATGAATACAATTCTATAAAATTATATATAAAATACAATTCTATAAATATACAATTCTATAATAAATACAAATACAATTCTATAATAAAATACAATTCTATGAAAGACAATTCTATAAATACAATTCTATAAAATTATATATAAAATACAATTCTATAAATATACAATTCTATAATAAATACAAATACAATTCTATAATAAAATACAATTCTATGAAAGACAATTCTATAAATACAATTCTATAAAATTATATATAAAATACAATTCTATAAATATACAATTCTATAAATACAATTCTATAAAATTATATATAAAATACAATTCTATAAATATACAATTCTATAAAATACAATTCTATAAAATACAATTCTATAAAATAATACAATTCTTTAAAATACAATTCTATAAAATACAATTCTATAAAATACAATTCTATAAAATACAACTGTGAAAGTTTTATAGTATTGCTTCCTGGTTAAAGTGACTGGCAATAACTGGTGTTATTTTTTGATGGACTCCAGTTTAGGCCTTACAAGGGTTTTCTTATAAGCGATGACTGGTTTAAGATTTAAGGCATCTTTTAATTTACAGTTGGTAAGACTCAACACACATTTTATTAATTTCGCCATTTATATTTTTATTTGGTTTTAACGACATGTTTTTATCTCGAAATTTAGACATTGAATCACAAATTTTCGACTTTTTGTAGTATACTTGGTAACCTTATCAGCTACGATGGTGTTTTGTATTTTCTGTTTAGAAGTTGGAAGTTGACCAACAAAAGCAATTCATATCCCCACAACAGTTCTGTACTGATGAAGTGTTAATGAAGTGAAAACAAAGTTTCATTAAATTGTTTCATTATATTACCATAATAATTCTGTTGTAAAATTGGCAATCTGTCTCAGGTAGGTGTTTATTGCTTCTATAAATTCTATTCTATTCTATTCTAACTCTGTTGACAAAAGCGGGAAAGTTTTCTTTCTGGTATGTGCAGGAGCGGCTTGTCATAAGGATCCCTCATACCAAATTTCAGTGAAATCCACCCGCACACTAGTAATATATCGCGACGACGGACGGGCGGACGCGTGTAATCAATATACTCCCAATCTCTTCTAGAGTAGGGGTATAATTAAGGTTGGAAGGCCATTATTTGACGAGAACGTAGTTTATGCTGTAATGTTTGGACAGAGCACAAGATAAAAGTCACATCACTCTCTGTATTCAAACGTTGGACGTTAAAACAGTCCACATATAAATACCTAATTTCCAGCAAATCCAACTTCTCGTCAATGTTTACGCCCCGAGGCTGTCCTAGGCTCTTATTACTCTATATTTATAGTATTGTCAGTATACTTTATGGAGCCTTTAGTAAACGTTGGTTTGGGGAACAATTACTGGGATCTTACTTATAAACAGGAGTATGATCACCCACCATGTTACCAATACGAAGTAATCCTCGAATTCCCTTAAGTATTTATTATTTATTCATTGGTGTTTAAGGTCACGTATTTTTGTACAATGGCTAACCATGTCCAAATCCCCTTAAGTGTTGTTAAGAACAGCGACAGGAATAAAATCTGCTATAATGCAGCGAGGGGGTGGAAAACCGCTGTTTCAGTTTATCTCTACATGTGATGATCGAGGATTTGTTGAATTGTCTGGTTTACCCGGGTCCTGGAACAAACGACATAAGTTGTCCGTTGAATTTCACTAAAAATCGCCAGCCAGTTGCAAATGAAATTAGAAGGCGCGTTGGAAACGCTTTTACAAGAGGGATGCTAACGTCCCAGCGCTCACCCACATTTTGTTGTAGTTATTTCAACAATCCCCATGCTAGCTATATCAAGCAAGTTCAAAATCAATTGTCAAATATTTTATCTCCACATTACTAACTTTGGGATGAGAATTTAAAAAAAACAAAACAAAAACACGAATGTTATATGAAGGCTATGGGGCCATGCGATTCAATGACACTAAGATTCAGGTCTACAACTAAACACAAAGTAAATTTGGCAGAAAAATGTTTAACCCTTTATCTAACACACACAATATCAAAATTTATTATTTTAAATACTACTTTTTCAAAATTTTTCAAAACCTTTCAACAAAACTGTACCAAGTCCCCCCCCCCCCCCCCCCCACCCCCACCCCATGGGGACGAACTCGACGGGCTCGTTCCACTTAGGGGGTTTCATGATATGTTTTTGTTGAACTTTTCTTGGAAAATATTATTTTTTTCACAATATCTCAATTTGTATATTAGGTAAGGGGATTAAAAATCCATGTGTAGACTATGAAGCCATAATGAGGGTTAATAGACTTGATCATGGCCTACAAGAGCACCTGTAAATATTAACTCTCCTACGATAGGAAAACTTAAAGTTACAATGCTGTCTTAAACACAAATTCTTACAACACAAAATGAGTAATATTTAGGCCTACCTTGACGAACAAAAAATGTCTATGGGGAATTTAAGTATTAAATCAATTCGCCATAGTACACCAAAAACTAGATTTCCTATGGCATTTTGTCGAAAAAATGGTCTATGGGGAATTTCAGTGTTACATGTAAATCAGTTCGCCATAGTACACCAAATACTAGATTTCCGATGGCATTCTGTCGCAAAAATGGTCTATGGGGAATTTCTGTGTTAAATCAGTTCGCTATAGTGCCTTCCCTTACTACTTCCGCTGGTGCAGGGGTGGTAAATTGGAGAGGTCGACAGTTACTTGCTGTTATTTGGTGGTTCTCTCCGGGTGGGTGAGAGTGGTGGTCTGTGGCAAATTTTGAGTGCTATTGTTTTACACCTTACCATCAACATCATGTGAAAGCAGCCAGGGTGGGGGGCAGGGATTCATCAGCAATCCAATACAGTCACCTTTTTTATAAACAATAATTTGTTTCACTTAAACGAAATAGGCTTCGGCGAACGGGCAAGGCCTATATCAACGCCGCCGCCTTATGGGTAGTAAACAGCAGTTATGTGCAAGTGCAAGTGAACAAATGGAAATTATACAACTTGTGACACAAACACATTTATAAATTTGACAGTAGAGAGTAAACGAAGTATAAGATCCATGTTTGAGATTGGATTGTTTTGAGGAAGGAATAGTCTATTATTATTCTTCATAATAGTAGTCTAGATATCTGATTTGTCAAATAATATTTGAACAACTCACATAATTACACTCTTTGGACTCACCCATCCTTGTTGACGCGAGCGTTAATTTTTCGCAAGAGGCATCAAATTATTGCAATATCACACGCAAGCGCGAAAGGCAGTCGAACGCAAAAAAGCAACACCCGCCCCAATGGCAGATGTTGCTTCTTTCGTTCGGCAAAGGAGTTTGCGCTGTGGGTATTTTTTTTTTTTTTTTTTTTTTTTTTGGGGGGGGGGGGGGGGGTGAAATTTCAAATTGTCGTTACTTCAAATGTTTTTTTATTCTTGGATTCTTGGTGCCCTCGATGACGTTTTGCGCCCCCACCCCCCCCCCCCCCCCCCCACCCCCCAAAAAATTACTTTTTTCCCAATATCTCAATTTGTACATTAGGGGTAAGGGTGTTAAAAATCCATGTCTTAACTATGAAGCCATAATGAGGGGATAATAGACCACCTCGACTCACCAAACGAAACGCCTGCATGTCAATATGATATGTTAGTCAAGTACACTCCCCATGGTGATACTAATCGAGACCCCATCTTAACATACAATGTTGGAGTTTAAGCAAGTGTTTCACTGAAATCTTTTGGTGTTCGTGATGTACTCCTGAGCTGATAAGAATATTGTCTTGTTCATTGGGGCGGATAACGAGGGATTATCCCACAAGTTATTTAGAGTGAAGTGTTCGGAGCGATTTTACTTATAAGAATTTGTTTCTGAGAACAAAACAACATACATGCAAACAAATAGTGCTCCTCATCTTCGTACCCAAACCCACAAGGACAAGCCGGATTATCTGACACAAATCTATTGTACTTGTGTGCATTGAGATTGCTGTAACGTAAACGCAAATGTGAGTGTATTATCTGACTCCCCCGATTACCATACCCGTAATACTCTGGAAAACTTGGATCACCTTCAGTCACCTGAATCCTTTATTTCTGTTTTTTTGTATTCTTTGTGTTGTAATTTTATAATTACCAAGAACGGATGCCCCCAGAAATTATTTATCCTTGAGATTCAATCGAGGATTCTCCGTTTGATGTGTCTGTTAAATTCTACGACCGCTAAAGTCGGGAATATTTGCATACGTTTGTATCAGAATTCAAAAATGTTCTCATACTGAGCCAAACATGCATTATAAAACTGGTTGGCGCGAGACCATAACTGGCTGTTAGAAATATTACACAATAAAACATACGTCACAGATCGAATGTGTGCATGGGGGTAAGGTGGGTTGGGTAAGGTTGGGAGGGTGGGGGTAAGCTCATGCAGTTGCGATGCCACATTTTTGTTGATGGGAGTGCAAAGGTGAAACAGGTTCTCCATAAGGTCGGGGAGGGATTCTCGTTTGTGTTGTACATTTGGTAAGTGGGGGGGGGGGGGGGGGGGGGGGGCAAGTGGGACAAAACGTTTTTTCTTAAAGCAAATTTTCCACGTGCTCGAAGAGTGTCTCTCTGTTTTGAGGCGCCGTCATTGAAGGCTTATTGCGAATGAATAGGAAAGAAAGGCATTGGGCAAGAATCGTTTCTCGTTAAATGCACCCGGTGTTTTCCCTGTACCTAAAACGAATTCTGAATACAAAGGAGGACCGTCATTCCAAATTCTCTCATATCGGACGCACGCAGGATCAGCCATCTGGCTCCGGGGAGGGGGGCATTCTGTTACAACTACAACACCATAATACTACCATATATATAAGTAAAAACCCACCACTACTCCACACCACTAGTCCACTACTATGCTATACAGACATCTGAAACCCATGTATCTCCCTTGCGGCTTGCACCTTGTACATATCAAAACATTTCTTTCCTGGCTGGACCATGGTAAACCCGGGGGAAGGGGATTTGTTGGAACGAGTGGTGGCAATGCACGTATCTTATTCCTTCTCTTACGTCAAGGTCCTAGAACAGCCACTGATCTGTATATTCCCGTACGCGCGCATGGCGTGTATATGTGTGAGGACGGGTGGGCGGGCTTGTGTGTGTGTGTGTGGAGAGAGAGAGAGAGAGAGAGAGAGAGAGAGAGAGAGAGAGAGAGAGAGAGAGAGAGAGAGAGAGAGAGAGAGAGACCGAAGACTTTGACTCTTTTTCAATCCCCGTTCCCACAAAGTTCGAAATGCTACCGACGTCCCTGATTGTCTCTGAAATTATCTAAAGGACTCGCCCCACATTGAAGTATTTTAAAGATGAGAGCTAATTTCTGTCCATATGTGTATCTAAGTATGGTATGGAGTTCGTTTCGCGTATCGATTATATCCGTTATATCGGTTACATCGATTATATCGGTTATATCGATTATATCGGAAATTCAAGCTGTGTTCACTTTTATAGTGTCTAATTCGTTTCTCTCAAGTTGGAAACCAAAGATTGAACGAACTGTTCCACCCTTCTCACAATTGATTTCCTCCCCTCCTTGCCCCTCCAGAGCAACTCCCATCGTTAATATAGCAGACGACTTTAACTCAATTCCTTTTCTTCCTCCAAGGAGTCAATAATTATTTTCCTAGGGCAAAACAAAAACAAAAAAACTTGTACCCCCCACCCCCCCCCCCCCCCCCTTCGAATTAGGACTGGATGCAGTCGCGATCTTTTTCTCATTATTTAAAATTTGAGCTCAAAGGACAAACGTGACAAATAGGCCTTGAAAACTTGGGCGGTGACATTTGTCAAAACTGCATAAACTGAATGGACGAATTGGACAATGTTTTAACCATGCATCTATAATTGAAAATATTAGGGAATTTGCATTGAAGCTATCAGGTGAGCTCCGCCCACCTTGTCAGCTGAATATATGCATGAATAGACAATTAATGTCAACTTAGCGAGTAATATATATATATATATAGTATTATTTTATTTTAAGTAAACAATAAAACAATAGCACTATAACTGAGGAAAAACAAACAAACGCCTTCGGCGCCCTAAAACTATTCTTTCGGTTTGGAGAGATCCAATTAATTAACATACAACTTTTCAAGTTTTTATGAGACCCGTCAATCCCAGCGTCTCCAAGTGTTCACAAATTTACACGGCGCACTACAATGGAGCAACAAGTATCCAAGCTATGAATAACTCTGGTCTTGAACTCAGGCAGATAATGCACATGACTGACCACCGTAACGAAATTCCAGTGCACAATTACAACCCTGACTGCTTAGTTGTCCCACAATCAAAAATTAGCGACACACTTGCAGCCAGTGCTAGAATGCTTCCTGTTACAGTTTAAATGACACGGTATTGTCCGCAATAATGTGATATGTGTACGTCATCGAGTAGTGGAAACTGAGGAAGCTCGGTGGCTCGGTGTTGCGACACTGTACTTCAAACCTTTCGAAAGGTTCACGGTTCGATCCCCTCCGGGGTAACTGTGTTGTTTCCTTGGACAAGGCACTTCATCCCGATTGTCCACATGAAGGGACGGTACTAGCGCTGTGTACTAAGGCGCATACTGCACGTCAATGGTGCACTTGCCTCCAACAAATGCTAACCCTGCTTACATGTGTGGAGTTAGTAGTATAGTACCTTGGGGTGTCTGACAGTTGCTCGTTGGTTCTCTCCGAGCACTCCGGCTTCTTCCACCCGTAAAACACGAGGCGACCCTGTCGAAAATGTCGTTAAACCACAAATAAATAAATAAATAAATAAATAAATAAATAAATAAATAGTGGAAAATGGGGATTTAGAATCATTGAATTTTGGCCCTTTTGCAATTTATATTTCTTCACAATCCAATATGAATATGTTCTTTAGCCCTTTACCCAACGTAACGACCAAAACCGGCCAGCGCTATTCACAAAAATCGCCAATTAATTTTCAATATTTTTTCATCCCCAAAACATAGATTATGACCCCTCATTGGAATGAGCTCGATGAGCTCGTTCCTAGGGGGAGGGGTGGGGTGGGAGGTGTCATAACATATGTTTTTGAGATGAAACAAATAGTCATTCAAGACTTTTTATTGCAAGTGTCGTCTCCTTTTCAGGTTAAGCAAAGGGTTAATTAAACTTCCCAGACAACCAGTCTTTCGCTGATAATGATATTGACCGACACAAAGAAAAACTTTATTTCTGACTTCGCAACAAAATTATAAGCCAGGCTACTACACATATAAAGTCTTATTGAAGTTTTGAATTGTTTTGTATAGATTTTATAATTGCAGTACGTGCAGTACAGATGAATTAATGGCGATATTATTTCAACAATTCCTCTACCGGGTTCATATTTACTGATCACAGGAAATCCTGTTCGTCAACGTTGATTTGTTTTTATTTTTAGACATTACATCATAACCCGTTTAACTACAATGTAAAGTCACGTGTAATCTGGAGCATGTGCTCTCACCATTCACCAAGGCGTTGTTACCGTCTCCAAAATAAACACTTTTGTGTCTTGTCAGATCGGGTTGAAATCTTTGCTTCGTTTATTATAATTCCATTTGTACTTCACGAAATATCATCTGCAGTTTACGTTTAAAATTTGGAAATTATATTAACTGTCCACTATTTTATTTATCATTCTAAAATTAAGTGAAAATATGGCATCAAGTGGAAGTAACCTGACATGTTCAAGTAATGGTGGAGAAGGAAGTGGAGTTTCGAGCTGCAGGCGATGTGTACAACATAAAAAACATGTCGTCTGCTTTTGTAAAACTCACATTGTTGAATGTTGTGAGGAATGTTTCCAAAAAGATCATCTTACATGTGGTAAAAATATTGAACCAATATCAAAAATACAACGTTCATTTGATGAATTATCTTCACGTTTAGAACAATTCCGTTTTACTTTGAAGCAACAAGAAAATAAATTGACACGGTTCAAAAATGATATAATGGACGAGACTTGTCTTGGGAGGATAAAAATCCAAAGTTGTTTTGCAGAACTTCGTCAAAAAATCGATGAAGCCGAAAAGAAATATCAGGAAGAATTGGAATATGTTTCATCTCATGAACTTTCCAAAATTAGTGATTGTTGCCAAGAATGTGAGACATTTAATGAAAAAATAAAAGATTTAGAATTAAAAGTTACCAAGTTTAATCAAGATGTTTTTTCTGATGTCGGATCCATGTCATCATCAGATAAAAAGGGAATTCCAGATGTTATTAAATTCACAACAGACTTGCAGGAAAATTTCACAATATTAGAAAAACAATTAAAACTGTTGGGTGAGTTTGATGATAAACTAAATGATGATTTTATTGTGATAAATTATGACAATATTACAAATGTTTATAATGATATTGTAAAGGTTTTATCCATGACAGATTGTACAGATAAACATTTTGTGAAATCTGAACAGTTCAGTTGTAAGGAGGGTGACATCTATAGTATTATTAATATAAAACCTTATATAGACGGACAGATGGTGATAGTAACACAAAGACCAAATAAATTACATAAAATAAACAATAATGGTGATATTATCACATCAGTTGAGTTACCAAGTTATCCATTCGACCTGTGTATGTATAATGATTTATTAGCTACAACTCTTCCTGTTAATAAACAAATAAATATCTATAATTTAAATAATTTAACACAAAAATCACAGATAAAATTATTAAATGTTTGTTATGGAATTTGTAGAGTTAATGACAGATTCTGTATCTCTTGTTGTGATGATAATGTTGTTAGAATTGTGTCAGATAAAGGTGTTATAATCCATGAATCTGATAAAATATTCAATTATCCATATTTTGTAACAAGTTCATCATGTGGTAAGCGTATATTTATATCAGATTGTGATAATAATAGAATTGTGACATTAAGTGATGATTTACAATGTCAGTTGTTAGTTATACAACATACAGAGTTACAATATCCCTGTGGATTATGTATTAATAGTCACGGTGGATTATATGTATGTAGTGTAGATAACAACTGTATTGTAGAATTCAGTAAGGATGGTAAGTATATATCAACCATTATAAATAATAAACAGGGAATAATTAAACCCAGGGATATAAGTTATAATAAATATAATAAATCTCTAGCTATAGTATCCTACTCAGATAAAATAAATATCTACAAATTATAATAATACACAACTATTTAAACATTGTCATTTCTCAATGTCATATAATTTTAAATTCAAACATTTCTATTGTATAATACATCATACAATAGTTTAATACAGTATGAGTGTGTGGATTACTATAAAAACACTCACAGAGTGGAAGTTCCACTTGGATAAAAACAGAAATAATGTGACAAAGTAATAAGAAATACAAGTTACACTTTATCTAATACTAATAGATTCTCTGTGTTTTATTTGATTTTTTGTTATAGATTATAAGAATTATTGTTTGTGTGGAAATTCCACTCTATGAGTGTTTTTTATAATAAATCTCTCTCCATGTACATGTACTATACTATACTGTAAAGTTTTATAACACTGATTACTTTAATGATTTTACATAACACAAAAAGCAGACGACACGTGGAAATAAAATTCTTAAAAATAGGTAACTAAAAAAAAACTTTCATTCATTGAGATTCATTACTTAAAAATATGTCACATATGATTCCTTGATAAATGAAGCACACTGAGCTCATTCCAATAAAGGGTCATAAGCATTGTTTCTCAGGGTTTGCATTTTGTCAGGGCTGATCAGCTCAGACCCTGGGGTCAGCCCTGAGAATGCTTCTGTTGGGGCTGTTTTTCCAGTGCAGACAAAAATTTAAACAAAACTAAAGTAGTGAAACATGTTTGAAAATCAGCCCCAAGTCAGCCCCAACCCTCAAATCTCATGGACTTATTTCAGGCCCCAACCATTTTTCCAAATGCAAGCCCTGGTTTCTGAGGCAAAAAGTGAAAAATAATGAATATAAAATTTCAATGTCATTCTTCTTTTTAAACCTTTTCCCAATGAATCGCCTGAATACGCCCACATAATTTGCAAATTATTAAACAGTTGAAAAAAAAAAATTTTTCAAAATATTTCAACAAAACCATATGTTATGACCCCTCATTGGAATGATCTCATGGAGCTCATTCAATGAGGGGGTCAAGATATGGTTTTGTTGATTTTTTTTGGAAAATGTTTTAAAAAATAGTAATTAAAATAATAAATTTTGATATTCTCTTGAGTTGGATAAAGGGTTAATTAATGTTAATTATTTATCCCATGTCATTAGCATGTACATGTATAAATTATCAAAATTTTTTTGTCTTTATTTCTTTTCAAATCTTTCAAAAGATATCAACAAAATCGCATTGGAACAAGCTCATTCCATTGAGGTTTAACATAGAATGTTTTTTGTTGGAAATGTCTTCCCACCTGCTCAATTGGAAAAGTACGTAGACAGATGTTACCAATTTCGTTAGGGAAAGAGAAATGTGGTGGTACACATAGGTGTCTGTACATGTAGATGTAAACTGTTGATTTATTCCAGTAGGATTCATAAGAATCTTAACTCTTTCCATTCTACTGTAAGCAGATCTGGACTTATAAAAAATCTATTGGAGCTACTACGGCTCCCCTAAACTCCTGTCCCATGAGAGCCATATTCTATACTTAAGTCAGTTATTAATAAGGAAATTGAAGATTTAAGAAGAGCTATTACAGCTCTTATGGAGAGTAATTATGGCTCAACTTAAATTGATTTTGCAGGAGCCAAAGTCTGTTACTGGCTGTTAATCCTGTCCAGGACCAGAAATTTCCTGTCAACAAATTAAGTATAATTCGGGCACATTTGACCAAATTTATTCCCCTGTAAAATTAATTGACTTTTGGCAAATGATTTTGTGAGTTAAATTTTGATTAATTTTTCTTCAAATCAAGTCATGGCTGCTTCATACAGTTAAAACTAGAAGTTCTGTCATGAAATGCGCACAAATAGCACATCGATTTGCGCGTTAATCCATGCGTTATGACCATAATAAGAGTATCAAATTCTGTACATGTACATATGGCCTGTGCACAAGCAATGTTTCAGCCAATGGACCTCCGGGATACTGTAAACGCACATTTTGTGACAGGACTTCTAGTTTTAACTCTACATGTACATGTACATACAGTTAAAACTAGAAGTCCTGTCATGAACTGTGTGCTTATCTAGGCTTAATTACGTGTATGGATTGCACGCTATTGCCATATTGAACGGCATCCAAAGCACGGCAGGTTCTCCTGGTTACTCATAGCAGACACAGGCGATGTTTCAGCCAATGGACCTCCGGGTTACCCGGAGGTCCATTGGCTGAAACATTGCTTGTGCACAGGCCATATGTACAGAATTTGATAGCCTTACTAGTACTATGGTCATAACGCGTAGATTAACGTGCATATCAACTTGCTATTTGGTCGCATTTCATGACATGACTTCTAGTTTTAACTGTATAGCAATTTGTTTATCTTGAAAATACTCGGCAGGTTAAGAGTTAATATTGTTAATCATATTGTTCACCCTTTGGAACAGAACATGATACATGTACATCATAATTTTTTTAAGGCAGGATGGCCGCTACATGTACATGTAAGTGAATGTGTACATGTAGGTTTGACCTTGGGCCCCAAGGCTGCACCTTGGTAATATTCAACTGACTTCCCTCAAATAATGAATATGGACTCTTCCAACAGTTCCCCTTGAACTGACATGGAAGATACCACTGGGGTTCAAAGGGTTCTGGGTGGCTTTTTATCTTGTAACTGTTGATTGTCTCTAAAATATATATGAAGTAAATAAAATAATGAACAATCATTTAAATAAAGTCTTATAAATACACTAAGACGTGTACAGTTAAAACTAGAAGTCCTGTCACGAATAGTGCGCTTATCTAGGCTTAATTGCACATTGGAATTGCGCGCAATTGCCATATCAAATGGCATCCAAAGCACGGCAGGTTCTCCTGGTTACTCATAGCAAACACATGCAATGTTTCTGCCAATGGACCGCCGGGTTACCCGGTGGTCCATTGGCTGAAACATTGCTTGTGCACTTGCCATATGTACAGAATTTGATAGCTTTACTTGGGCCATAACGCGTACATTAATGCGCATATCAACATGCTATTTGCGCATTTCATGACAGGACTTCTAGTTTTAACTGTACATGTACAGTCCACTTTCAAGGTTAAAAACCACTGCAGTGGCTATCACTAGTATCAGACTAGTAACATATACATGTACAGCGCATGAGAACCGATTAACCGCATGTTAAAACTGCTCACGTACAGAATGTGGTGAGTGGATTGTAACTAAATTAGCCGTGGAGTGGAGTTATCACCCAAGCTACATGTATAACTTTCAAATTTTGTATATGTCGGCAAAAACAAAAGCAAAGTTTCAGCCAATGGACCTCCGGGTTTAACCCGGAGGTCCATTGGCTGAAACTTTGCTGGTGCTGGTTATGCTTTGCAACAAGTTTGCAATTATTTGCTCGGGTGGAATCTCCACTCTGTGGGTGATATAAGGCCTGGCCGTTTGAGGAGAGCTATTGCTCCGGCTCTCCTTGGCTCCCCTCAAATCATATTGGGGAGGGCCATAATTGCCCTCCTTAAACTGTAATGGCTCTCCTCAAACTTTCAATTCCCATATTAAAAACTGTGTATAATTAATGTAAGTGTGGAATAGCTCCCCTGAAACAGATTTAGGGAAGCCGTTGCGGCTCCCCTGGATTTTTCAAAAGGCCAGGCCTGGATATAGTGATAATACACTACACTCTCCACGTACTGTACATGTACATGTAAACTCCTTGTGTGTTATGTAAAAAAAAATTTGACAGATTGGGTTCGGTGGAAATTTCACTCTCAGTGTTTTCATCTTTCTTCATTCACTCTATGTACATGTACATGTACTATACCAGGGCTTATATTTCAACGAGAATCTGAGAATCGATTCGCACGAAGATTCGTGCAATAAAACCGACGAGAATCCATGTAGATTCTCGCTGCACCTCTGCTAGGATTCGCGTGAAAAGAATGGAGTCAAATTAACCCTTTATCTAACATGGCGGAAACAAATTAACCAATACAAGGCTAACATGACCTGAAATATCCTGACACTTTGTCAATAAAATTGCACAAATACACTGTATGGCTGTCATTGGAACTGGCTCATTGAAATGGATTCTCACAAATTTAGACGAAATATAAGCCCTGTATACTCTAGTGTCAAGGGCAATAACAAAGTTTACATTAATTGTTGGGAGTTCGGTAACTAGTGGTTACATGTACGTCTTTTCACTTCAAATCGAAAGCTCCACGGTTGTGTCCTTGTGGGAGGCACTTACATGTAATCCTGATTGCCCATGTGGGGGGGGGGGGGGGGTCACGGTGATGCTAAGTACTAAGTCAGTGTATGTTGATAACTCGATGGTGCACTTGTCTTCAACCAATACTAACTTTGCTTTTCTAGATTAAGTACATGTACGTTGGGGAATCTGACAGTTATTTGATGCTGCTTGGTGGTTCTTGTTGGGTACTCTGGCTTTCTCCACCCGTAAAACTGTTTGATGCAAGGTGACCCTGGCTGTTGAAAGTGTCGTTAATCCCCAATAAATAAATAAATAAACAAACACTTTAATAATGGCTTTACAGTTAAAACTAGAAGTCCTGTCATGAAATGCGCACAAATAGCACGTTGATATGCGCGTTAATGTATGCGTTATGGCCCAAGTAAAGCTATCAAATTCTGTACATATGGCAAGTGCACAAGCAATGTTTCAGCCAATGGACCTCCAGGTAACTCGGAGGTCCATTGGCAGAAACATTGCATGTGTTTGCTATGAGTAACCAGGAGAACCTGCCGTGCTTTGGATGCCGTTCGATATGGCAGTTGTGCGCAATTCCAATGTGCAATTACATGTAAGCCTAGATAAGCGCACTATTCGTGACAGGACTTCTAGTTTTAACTGTATCTACAGGCCTGGCATTCTGAAAAATGCAGGAGGGCAAAAAATCGCTCTCCTCAATCAGCTTAGGAGAGCAATTAGCTTTACACAGCATTTTAAGTATCCAATTGAACGAACTCATTGAAACTGAAACCAACAGACTACATCAGTGATTTTATTAACTTTACTTAGGTAAAGCGAAATCTCTTAGACATCTAGATATCTCACTCAACAACCGAACACACACTTGACAAGACCTGTGTGTGTACCCAGACCTGTTGTCCAAGAAAGTCATACGTACCCAGACCTGTTGTCCAAGAAAGTCAAAGGTGTTGAAGGTGGTAGTGGTAGGCGTATGACTTTCTTGGACAACAGGTCTGCTTGAATCTACAGTCACATCCTGGTGCAAGTGCTTCAAGTGACAGGATAGTAGTAATGGTAGTATATTATAGTGTCAATATTCCTTGAATAATTACCCCTCAAACTGTGATGTCAGTTGTTGAACTTGAAACTGACAGAAAAAAAATATTGCTGTGACCCATTTTGCTTCAAATGATTGCAACTGTGTTTGGGTAAGGTTGCAGCCATTACTTTTTACCACTAAACCACTTTCAAAATGAAATTACGTGATGTTATGTGTCTTCGAAGTTAAATTACATTTTTGCTTTACAACAAAAATTTAATGTGAGCATAATACATGTAATCTCAATCATCCCAGACCAAAATATTTAGGAAGGCAATTTTTCGCTCTCCTTAATTCTTTCAGGAGGGCAGTAAGGAGAGCTAAAAAATCGCTCTCCTGAAATTGCCAAGCCTGTATCTAATATGAATAACAGTAGACAGAACATGTACATGTAAACAGATGTGCATGTAAATTGTTTCATTTTTATTGTAACTCAAAAACATTGCTTTACAACTCCTCTTTCTGACAAACACTACATTTTTTTCCAATGATAAATCATACATGTACATGTGAATAAAGTTTTTGTGCAAAAGGTGAATAATTAATAAAAAATTTGAATGTCATTCTTTGTGAATCAGAATGGCACTTTTCAATTGTAGTTATTGTGTTAAATGTTATTATGTAAAGTTCTAGTTTATTTAAGGGCGTGTACAATATATGGGCCTACAGGCATTCCAAAATATACAACATTTTTTAGCTCAACTTTGACGTAAGTCTAATTTGAGCTTATGCCATGGCCATTGGCCAGTCGTCCGTCTGTCCATCAACAATTCAATACGGCTCGGGCTAGAGGCTGTACTTCATTATGAAAGCTCTGATTTGAATAATTTTTTGTTTGAATGTTTAGTACCTGTACAGGTTTTTTTCTCGTACGTAAATTATGCAAATTAAAACTAACTTCTGTCTGAAAGTTCTGATTTGAATAAATTTTTGTAGGAATCACATATAATACAGGTTTTTTTTCTTGTGCAGAAATTATGCAAATTAGATGAACTTTGATTTGTTCAGTGCTACTTATACACAGTAAGTGCACATGTCAATACGGCTTGGGCTAGAGTCTGTATTTATGAACCGATCTTCACAAAATTTCTTGGGGTACCTTTGTTATCACCTTGTGACACGAACGAGTGTTTTGGGGTGCCTTTGTTATCACTGTGCTATGAGAACAAATATTTTGGGGTTCAGTCAGACCCACTCTGGGACTCATAGATTTCTTTTCTAGTTTAGCATCTACATGTACATGTAACTGTCACCCCACCTTTACAATACTTTACCTACAGTACATGTACGTGGAGAGTGGATTGTAACTAAATCACCCGCAGAGTGAAGTTATCACCCAAGCTATAACTTTCAAATTTTGTACATACATGTATCGACAAAAAACACAAGCAATATTTCAGTCAATGGACCTCCGGGTTTAACCCAGAGGTCCATTGGCTGAAACTTTGCTGGTGATGGTTATGCTTTGCAACAAATCTGCAATTATTGCTCAGGTGGAAGCTCCACTCTGTGGTGATTTAGTGATAATACACTCTCCACGTACTGTATATACATGTACATGTATTTGTTAGAGGCTATGGTCAGCATTTATGTACAGACCGTTACAATACTTTACATGTACCTTTGTTATCAGGTCATTACCTAGATGTTTGTCATTGCTGTATCACATACTAGTACTATAGATGTGCATGCCTGAAACACGTTGAGCTACAGTGTCATTGACACTTTCATTTTCATGAAACATGGTCGTTGTAAACACCTGTTCAGTGAATGTGTTGTCTGGTTACAACATTTTGTTTCATGAAACATGGTCGCTGTAAACACCTGTTCAGTGAATGAGTTGTCACCAGACATGTTACAGTAAACTGATGTATTATAAAACAGACTTAAACAATGGGATTTCTGAGCAAAACTAATGAGATATCAATTTTTAAATGACGTAAAGAGTAAAATTTATTAACATTAATATTAGTAGTGAGATTTTGTTGAAAATCCAAATTTTAGCCTCATTCAACAAAAATGTATTTTGAAAAATAGAGAGCCTCCCTCTAAATTAGTGAGACTTTGCATATCCGGTTGTCACGACTACACTACTGCGCAAGTGACCATTACATGAATATCCCAGGTCCATGATATCTTCACTCAAGATCTAAGAGAAGTCGCCGTCTAATATTGGCGATTGTTTCTCGAGTCAATGTCCGACACGATATTAAAATCGTTGTGATTCATGGTCACAGATTACATGTACATGTAGAGCTGTAATTAATTTCGAAAAGAATGTACTTATTGTTGTATTTTGCACGACTCTCACAATTTTGTGGGTGAAATACATGTATAACTCAACAATCTCAACTTGATGAAATGACGTTGGCCTTTCCTCTACCAACATAATTACATTCATAAAATATTTACGTTTTTAATCAGAAAATAGAATTTTTTTTTTAAATTCCGACAAATGCAACATTCCGACACAAACATACATAAATTTGATCCCGAAAATTATTGATGACTTGTTATCATTCTGTGACATCAACATGCAATAGTTTTTTTGGTCTGATTACGCTCTCTGGAGTTAATCCCTTTCACTCCAAATGTCTTATCCAATTTAATTATTGTTAATTATTGCATTCATTGTCTGCGTAATATCAGGTGGGTTTAATACTTTTGTCTCACCTCGGACCAAGGATATTCATGTAACGGTCGCTTGCGCAGTAGTGTACATGTTCATGTAAGTGATGGATTGACTGCATTCTGATGGGAATCTTAAGATTCTTCACCCCTTTAACACTAGTAGTATCTTCCATCTCAGTTCACTAGCAGTAATTGGAAGAGTCCATATTCATAATTTGGTGGTACTGGTAGACCAATTAATATTTTCAACGTGCAGTCCTGGGGCTGCACGTTGAAATTGGTCTTCACACATTCACTTACATGTAGCAGCCATCCTTCTTAATTAAATTATGAGATATCATGTTCATAGACCAGAGCAGCATCCTTTTGTTGTCAAAGGGTTAATGGTGATGTTTCATGTGCTATTCATTATGCAAAAAAAACCCATGAACATTTGCATGTACATCAGTCAAGCGATTTTCAAAGTGGAATGCACACTGTACCCTGCTTGGTACTGTTTAAAGTGAAGCATGCTATTGTTGAATCCCACAATCGGCAAGATGTTTCCAAGAAAAACATCAATGGACATCTTCACACCATTCACTCCACTAGTACTAGTATACAGTAAGTAGGGATTTCAAAAATATTTATATACCCGACTTGAAAGTTTTCGGATAAGTTTTTTACAGCAATATTCCAATTTATTTGGGGAGCATGGTGGCTCAGTGGTAGACTTGGACTTTTATGCTAGAGGTCTCGAGTTCAATCCCTGACTGTTGTGTCCTTAGGCAAGACACTTTATCCCAGCTGCCTACATGGGGGCACGATGACGATGTGTACAAAGGTGTACTGCACGTTGATGCCGCACATGTCTTCAACTGCTGTAACCCTGCTTGAGCGGAGCTTGAACAGAGAATCACCGTGACAAATCAGTGGCTGGCCAAAGTGTTACTAATGTTGACGAGCTGACAGTTGCTCGTTGATGCACGGTGGTTCACTCCGGGTACTCCGGCTTCCTCCACCCGTAAAACTGTCACGGTCATGATTAACCATTGTTCACAAGTATGTGGCCTTAAACACCAATAAATAAATAAATATTCCAATTTAAAGTTTTTGATTGCTTCAGTTTATAATTCATGGTGTATTGTTCTCATTTTCGACCATACATTGTATTATTTGATCTGTTTCTCTACAAACAGATTTTAACCCTTTACAGAAAATTCATGATATCAAAAAAAAATTTTCTCCAATTCTGAAAAATAATTAATCAAAACCATGCCATGTGACCCCTCCACTCGATGGAAGGAGCTTGCCGAGCATGTTCCAGTGAGTGGTAATATGATATGGTTTTGTTGAATTGTTTTGATTTTTTTCTACTGCACAATTTGTTATATAACAAATGTCAGGTGAGGGTTAATCACTCACTACATGTAGTTGGAACCGAGGCATGCTGTTGTCTGCTCACAGAAAATGACAGATGTCATGGTGTGCAAGTGCCACAACTGACCTCAAAATCGAAAAAGACTGGTACATGATGTTATTGATGTAGAAAATAGAGAATAATGGAAGGTCATTTAAATATTTGAAGACCAATAAGAATCCGGTACAGCCAGGCTCACTGGTCACTTTCCACAGGTGGGCAATATTTCCATGGATGCAGAAATATTAAGATTCCAAACACTATCAGAATAATCATCAAAAATTTATTTAATGAAGCACCGGGTACAACCTTTATTAATTAAAATTTAATTGCTGATAACTTTTATTACCTGGTAAACACATGTACATGTATCAGGTCTGGTTTCAAATTCAGGAGTTCTGTTTTGTTTTTATGCACCAACATGTTCTACAGGTACATACATTGGAGAACTTCTCCACTCGATAATCGGGGGGTAGGGGGATTCATAATTCATCTCACGGTTAACCCCTGATGTTATTAAAAAAGTACAAACGTGTATTGCGGTGTACATTTAAGGAGTTATTTTTTTTATTCATTGAGGTTTAATGATTTTTCCAACAGCCAAGGTCGCTTCATGTCGAACAGCTTCATCGTAAGTTCATACATGCACATCTTCTAGTAGGTGGGGGAAGATAGACTTGTCGGACACCAGCCATCCACATGTCAGCGTTTCGCCCTAACCATTGAGCTACCACACGCCCATTTTTATGCAGCCAAATACATTGTACATAGGTACCTATACATTGTACACTGTTCCCTGTGGGAACCCCGGGAAGTTCACTGTGGTAAACAAGCTCTGTTTTTCTGGTAAAATAGGACCTTGTCAGGCGGTCACCAGTGCCTAGGGTAGAAATCGCCTAAAATGGGCAACATGGGTATAAATGATTGACTGACTGTAATTGACTTTATATCCATGTTGTGGTCACGGTTAGGTCTGGGTTAGGTGTTGTGTAGAAATATGTGACCTTACATGTAAACACAAATAAACTGTACACTATGCATGTACATGTAATAGCCTAATAGGGTTGTAAACATTTGTCTCAACATGATTCCTTACAAAAAGATGCCCAATGAAACTTACACTGAATAAGTAGTAGACTGGTACCCAGAGAGTGGATAGGCTCTAAACCTCCCACCAAGTGGAATTTCCATTCTAGCCCATACTTGCATGGTTGTAGGTAACAATTATGCTGACCTTTTTCACCTGCGTCGCCAGCGGCAGAGCAGGTCTAGTAACTGGTCGACTCCGTCCGTCAGTCCATCTGAAACACTTTTTCCATCGAAAGTTTTCTTGGCTTCTATGAAAGGGAATGATTTTATATTTGGTCTGCTGCTTCATAATGATGAGTTGTATCGTGTATCTAATTTTCAGATCTGTTGCATGCAGCGACGCAGGTCCAGACCCGGTATTGGTCTTGGCTTGTTTAATATGTAGGATCACTAATAAAAATCACTCTACAAAGCATTTCCCAATATATACATGCAGGAGCACTAACTGCAGGGACCGATCACGACTATTTAAAATACGCTCTAGCCTCGGAGCCTATTTTTTCAATTCATGCGCCAGATTTCAATTTACGGAGTCACACTGCTGTTTGTAACACACACTGCAAGTATGTAATAGCTCTCATCATTTTCATTTAGTACACTATAGCAAACATTAATCTTCACTGTGGTTTCTGATCAAGTCTTGGCTGCCTATTTAGGCAGCCAAGACTTGATCAGAAACCGCAGTGAAGATTAGTGCTTGGAAATTAAGACTTGAAGTATTAACTTGAGCACTCTACAACAATGATAAATGATACAGTTAAAACTAGAAGTCCTGTCATGAAATGCGCACAAGTAGCACGTTGATATGCGCGTCAAATTCTGTACATATGGCCCGTGCACAAGCAATGTTTCAGCCAATGGACCTCTGGGTAACCCGGAGGTCCATTGGCAGAAACATTGCATGTGTTTGCTATGAGTAACCAGGAGAACCTGCCGTGCTTTGGATGCCATTCGATATGGCAATTGCGCACAATTCCAACGCGCAATTAAGCCTAGATAAGCGCACTATTCGTGACAGGACTTCTAGTTTTAACTGTAATCATATATATAATACATGTAAGAGTGTCTCTCTCAATTATCCATCGAAAGAATAACAAAATATGATTTTAGAAGTTACACGCCAACTGAGAAGCCTATTTCTGAAATTTAAGAGCCAGGTCCTGATGTTTCATAACCAAATACGCACTGGCGCATGCCCAGGTCGGTCCCTGCTAACCATATAGTACAATCTAATATAATGCCTATATTATGATCAAAATTAAACCACTCAAATCTCAATGAGCTGGTTCCAATGTATCTGTATCTTTGTATGGTTAATACAAATTAAACCATTCTAATATCAATGAGCTGGTTCCAATGCATCTATCTTTGTATGGTTAATACAAATTAAACCATTCTAATCTCAATGAGCTGGTTCCAATACATCTACCTTTGTATGGTTAATCAGGGCTTGCCTTGAGTCGGGGCTGATCAGCCCAGGCCCCGAGATCAGCCCTGATGAGCACTTGCTGGGGGCTTTTTTTCAAGCCCCGACATTTTCCACGAAAAAGCACTAACAATAATGGACAAAATGGAAAATCAGCCCCGAAAAGGCCCCGACCTCAATATGTGGGGCACTTTTTTTAGGCCCCCGACCATTTTACTCAAGGCGAGCCCTGGTTAATACAAATTCTGTGTGTAAATATCAAGATTTGTATGGTTAGTACAAATTCTGTTGGGTAAATGTTTTTATATTTCTAAAATTGGATATTATAACCCACACCTTTCAAAAATAAAATTGTAGAATATATAAAAAAAATCATAGTTCAAAAGTTTAAGATAGTTGTATTGTTATAACATAAACATATACAATATATAAAAATAGGGGTTTATAACATTAAAAATACAATATATATACAAAAGAGGTATTTTTTTCGGTTCATTCCCACTAGACCATTTCCCTTTAGACCAATTCCCAAAAGACCAATTCCCCTTAGACCAACTGATGTGTTCTACTTTTAAAATAATTCTACATCAATAATTTGATATATTTATAAATATTTATAAATGTATTTAATGTTATTGATATTCAAGCCTGAAAATAAGCAGTCTGTCATTTGCAGAATGAGGTCACCAGAGGGTGAATTTGCTGATGCTATCCCATACAGTGGGCCAGTTTATCCTCTGGATACCTCTTTCTGTTTATGTTTGAGACCTTGATTCAGGTTGAGGTTCACAGAGGGTAAATTTAGTGATGCTACCCTGCCCTGCCGGGTAGCATCATCACCAAATTCACCCGCTGGGGACCTCATTTTTTGTAAATTGTTATATGAACTGAGCTGTGCTGAAATGTTATAAACCTATATTTTTGTATGTTATGCATATAAATATTTTTTTTTATCAAATATTAAGTGTTTATCAGGAAATAAATGTTTCCTTAATTAACCTTAATCAACCCTTTATCAATAACAGTATGTAGTTGGTCTAAGGGGAATTGGTCTTTTGCGAATTGGCCTAAAGGGAATTGGTCTAAATTGAATTGGTCTAGTGGGAAGAAATTTTTTTTCCCTACCCCTGTCATTTTTGGTAGGGTTTTCTTCTTGAGGGTTTTTTTCCTTGAGGGTTTTTTCCTTGTGTTTTTTTTTCCGGATACAAAAGTGAGGAAAGCAACCATACCCATGGATCATTCAGTTAAAAAAGAGAAGGTTTTGTACATGCACTCATTGAAAACTAATTTCACATGTTGAGTCCACTGTTTTGATAACATTAATTAAATGATAAATAAATCACCAACTCAATGAAATAAATCAGACTAGTTCATACCTTGAAAACTAATTACACATGTTGAGTCCCCAGTTTTGCTGACATTAATTAAATGATAAATAAATGATAAATAAATCACCAACTCAATGAAATAAATTAGACTAGTTCATACCTTGAAAACTAATTACACATGTTGAGTCCACTGTTTTGATAACATTAATTAAATGATAAATAAATGATAAATAAATCACTAACTCAATGAAATAAATTAGAGTAGTTCATACCTTGAAAACTAATTACACATGTCGAGTCCACCGTTTTGATAACATTAATTAAATGATAAATAAATGATAAATAAATCACCAACTCAATGAAATAAATTAGACTAGTTCATACCTTGAAAACTAATTACACATGTTGAGTCCACCGATTTGATAACATTAATTAAATGATAAATAAATCGCCAACTCAATGAAATAAATTAGACTAGTTCATACCTTGAAAACTAATTACACATGTTGACTCCACCGTTTGGATAACATTAATTAAATGATAAATAAATAATAAATAAATCACCAACTCAATGAAATAAATTAGACTAGTTCATACCTTGAAAACTAATTACACATGTTGACTCCACCGTTCTGATAACATTAATTAAATGATAAATAAATGATAAATAAATCACCAACTCAATGAAATAAATTAGACTAGTTCATACCTTGAAAACTAATTTCACATGTTGAGTCCACCGTTTTGATAACATAATTATTATCATCTTCATTCCTAAAAAATCAATTCATACATGAAGATGGTGAATGATTGTCAAATTACATGTACATGTAAATAAATCAAGAATGAGATAATATTGTAAGATAAATTGGTTATACATGTACAGTGCATGGATAATGCATTATCACTAAATCACCTACAGAGTGGAGATTCCACCCAAGCAATAACTGAAAATTTCAAATTTGTTGCAAAGCAACACTTGTAAGCAAAGTTCCAGCCACAGGTTCTCCAGGTTAAAACTGGAGGTCCATTGGCTGAAACGTTGCTTCTGTTTTTTGTCCATATGTACAAAACTTGAAAGTGATTGGGTGATATCTCCACTCCATGGGTGATTTACTAGCATTGTACAATCCACTCCCCTACAGCCGACATACTCTAACTGCCATGTGGGTTGTCAAGGTGATGTATTGAATTCTTGACCTTCCCTATGGGTGATGTATTGATTCTTCCTAACCACAGACTTGTCAGTATATGCCCAGATATAAGGTCTCAACTTCAATACACCATCTTGAAAACCCACGTCTCGGCCTCGCCTTTGGGTCATGTAATGACTCATCCTAATGAACTTGTTGATATTTTCCCAGAGAAAGGGCCTTGAGTAATAACCTCTAAAAAGCAATTGGCATTGACAACACATGTTGCTACATGTCCATGTAGATCAAATATTAAAGTAATTAAAATACCCTGCATATTTATTGTGATCAATCCTTATTTGACTGACTTACTCAAATAGTTTAAATACTTTTCACGTACAAGAAGTCAGAATGAATTAATACAAGGCATCCACATTGTGAAGTTTCACATACAGGAAGTCAGAATGAATTAATACAAGGCATCCACATAGTGAAATTTCCACCTTGAACCAAGTGGTCCATTAACTGAAACATTGCTTGCACTTCAGGACCTATACATTGTATAACAGAATTTGAGGGTTATGTTTTTTGGTGGAAACTTCACTCCATGAATGTTTAATTGTAATCCATTGCAGATCGGGGTGCGGTGGCATTGCGGTAACCGGTTCTCGTCAGATCACCGAAGTTAAGCAATGTCGAGTCTGGATAGTCCTTGGATGGGTGACGTTCTGAGCGATTGATTCGGACTCCCATGTTGTGTCCTTGGGCAAGGCACTTAACCCTGGTGGTCCATGGTGGCACGATGGCGTTGTGTACTAAGGCATACTGCACGTCGATTGGGCACGTCTTAACCCTTTACCCAACGCAGGCGATATCAAAATTTATTATTTTAAATATCATTTTTTCAAATTTTTCAAAAAACTTCAACAAAACCATATCATGTGACCCCTCGTTGGAACGAGCTCGTTCCAACGAGGGGTCACATGATATGGTTTTGTTGATATTTTTTGAAAAATAATATTTTTTCAACTGCTGAATTTGCATATTACGCGGGCGGATGCGGGCGATTCGTTGGGTAAAGGGTTAAACCAATCTAACCCTGCATGTGCTGCAGTGCGGAGTTACGATGTCAGGGAGCTGAAGATCTAAGAGAAGTCTCTGACTAATCGTCGCCTTAGTGCTAGAATGTTCTATGTCCCCTTTGGGACTATGTATTATCTCCCCTTTGGGACATAGAACATTCTAGCACTCAGGCGATGTAATATTGGCAATTGTTTCTTGAGTCAATGTCCGACACGATATTAGTTGTATATTAGTTGTAAAATCGTCGTGATTCACAGTCATCGATCATTACAGCTGTAATTAATTTCTAGGGCACCTGAGTGAAAAGGATATACTTATTGTCGTATTTTGCACAACTCTCACAATTTTGTGGTCGAAATACATGTATGAAACTCAACAATCTCAACTCAACGAATTGACGTTGGCGTTACCATTACCAACATTCATAAAATACTTACGTTTTTAATCAGTTAGAATTTTTTTTTTTTAATTCCAACAAATGCAACATTCCGACACAAACGTACATAAATTTGCTTCGGAAAGTTATTGATGACTGGTTATCATTCTGACATTCTGTGACATCAACATGCAGTAGTTTATTTGGTCTAATCTATTTCACAATTAATGCCGAGATTACTCTCCCTGGAGTTAATCCATTTCACTCCAAATGTCTTGTCCAGTTTAATTATTGCATTCATTGTCCACGTAATATCGGGTGGGTTTAATACTTTTGTTTCACCTCGGACCTGTGGTATTCATGTAACGGTCGCTTGCGCAGTAGTGTGTGTACATATAATATTGTTATCTACAAATCTACTGTTACTACCATCATCAAAGCCTAAAACAACATTTTCTTACAACTGAACTTGATATTTCACAAAATATTTCATTAAACATTATGAATTTGTAATAAGAATTGTGATTGATTTGTATGTATCAAATATGTATTACAATACATGTATGTAAAATGTAATTGAATATTTGGATGATATTCTATCCAGATTTATTAGTTACAGGGGCAGATAATTAGAAACCAAAATAAGTATCGTTGAATGGTGTGGTGGGATGGGATGAGTAAAACTTATGCAGGGGAACATATTGGTGCCATACACAAGACTTACCAAGTGTCTTGGTAAAATTTACTAAAATATCTTTCCCCAGGGGGGAGATTTACCCATTCCACATTCACACACCACACAAGTGTGATTTTTCACTCACCAGACCACATTCCATAATTATGACGCAATCAAAATAAAACTTCTGCTTGTTCAGTCGATTTATCTTTAACCCTTTACCCAACGTAACGGCCAAAACCGGCCAGCGCTATTCTCAAAAATCGCCAATTAATTTTCACTATTTTTTTCATTTTTTGTCTCAAAAACATAGGTTATGACCCCTCGTTGGAACGAGCTCGTCGAGCTCGTTCCAACGAGGGGTCATAACCTATGTTTTTGAGACAAAAAATGAAAAAAATTAGTTATTCAAGAATTTTTTTTGCAAGTGTCGTCTGCTTTTCATGTTAGGTAAAGGGTTAAGGAGAAATATAAATTACATATGTACGTAGGCCTGGTTGGAAAGTGTCTCAAAACGTTTTGTATATACTAAAGTTATATAATTAATTATGTTGGTCTATAGGCCCGGCTTTTAAGCCCTGGAATCTCAGTTAATGGAAGATCTGTGGAGGTGCAACTGCTTAAAGTTACTACATGCAGGCTGAGCAGGAAGTCTACCAGGCATTTTGCTGGGTCTGAGCCACTGAACTGAAAACTCAAATCTTTTGGGGAAGTTGACCCAACAGGAGTCGATTCCTAATCTACTGCACCCAATCACCTAGCTACATGTATAAATGCTCTGTCACCATACTGTACCAACAGAGCTAACAGAAACTTTGATAAAGCCATGAGGGTTGTATCTAACTCTGCCGGTATGTTAGTTCACATTTACAGTGGAGCTGAAGCAGTTAAAGGGTTTTCTTGATCGATTAATCATACAGATTAACCTTGGTTAACCGATTAATCATTAGTTTTAGTAGGTAGCTGAATTATTTCCGTACTGTTGATGATTTAAAGCATTAACTCTTCAAAAGTAACGGACAAAACCAGCAAGCGCAAAACATAAAAATCTTCTTCAAATTTTATTACGTTTTCAATTTTTGTCTAAAAAACCCCATAGCTCATGACCCCCTTATTGGAACGAGCACATTGAGCTCGTTCCATTGAGGTGTCATAAGCTATGTTTTTGAGACAAAAATTGAAAATTTTTAGAAATTAAGGAATTTATTTTGCAAGTGTCGTTTGCTGTCTGCAACAGAAAAAGAGTTAAAAATGACCATTTCCAGCTATTGATACAGTACAATGATCGGGGGCGTGGTAGTGTTGTGGTAACCAGTTCTCACCAGATCACCGAAGTTATGCAACGTCGAACCCGGTTAATCATTGGATGGCTGAACGTCTGAGCAATCGATTCAGACTCTCGCACTGTGTCCTAGGGCAAGGCACTTAATTGTCTGATTAACTGATTGTCCACATGGGGGCACAATGACGCCGTGTTCTAAGGTGTATTGCACGTCGATGGTGCGCAAGTCTTTAACCCTTTACCCAACGCAGACGATATCAAAATTTATTAATTTAAATATCGTTTAATTTTTTTCGAAAAATGTTAACAAAAACATATCATGTGACCCCTCGTTTGGAACGAGCTCGACGAGCTCGTTCCAACGAGGGGTCACATGATATGGTTTTGTTAAAAATTTTCGAAAAATGATATTTTTTCAGCTGCTGAATCTGCATATTATGCGGGCGGATGCGAGCGATTCGTTGGGTAAAGGGTTAACCAATCTAACCCTACCTGTGCTGCAGTGCGGAGTTACAATTTTGGGGAGCTGGCAGCTGCTTGTCGTTGCTCGGTGCTTCTCTCCGGGTACTCCGGCTTCCTCCACCCGTAAAACTGTCACGGTCATGATCAGCCATTGTGCAATGTGCAGACATGTACATGTAAGTACATGTATCTGACCTTAAACACCAATAATAAATAATTAAACAGTACAATGATCATACAAGTGAACAAGTATGTCTGTACATATTACTACATAACTTGCAAGCTTTTATCTGTCCCATAATAATTGATGCAAGTGAAGTCAGTGTGACAAAATTTGCCTGTTTTAGAGCATGTTTGTTCCTTTGTTAACCCATATAATACAGTAGGTTAAGTCAATGGTTAATCGATCAATTACTTTTTTTGATCGATCAAGACATTGATCATTGGTTAATTGATTAATCGGTTAACTGTTTCAGCTCTAATTTACAGTACATCCCTCCCCAAGACCTATATTCAAGAATTAATAATTACATGTACTGAATTTTTCCCAAACCATAGCTTATGACTCCTCATTGGAATGAGCTCATTCCAATGAGGGATCATTGATCATAGGCTATGGTTTGAGAGAGAAAAATTAATATATAGAATGGCGATTTTTGTATATTAATATGGAGTCGGTTTTGGCTGATTTGTCAGGTGAAGGGTAACTGGCCTGTCATATGTGACAGGTATGATTTATTTTTTCTTGTCTCCACCCAATGTCTGGCTGTCAGTGACAGGTGGACAGATGTACATTTCAAGCCCTGCCCCCAAGACCGTTATTCAAGAATTAATAATTACTGAATTTTTTGGGGGAATTGTTGCTGTTGTGATTTGTAATTATCAACATATACCTGAGATAATAGTGAGTTTTGAGACTGAGATTTACGTGTACCTGCAAATCGTTTTTAAGCTAACATTCGATACAACTAGAACAGATTTCTGTTATAATGGTCTATAGGTCCAGTTTTAAGCACAGAAATCTCAATTAATGGAAGATCTGTGAAAATGCAAGTGCTTGAATTTATTTTGATATCGCCTACATGTATGTAATGTATACAGTAATTCCACCAGATATTGCTGTACATGTAGGTCCGAGCCACTGAACTGAAATCACTATTGTACCTGTTGAGACCTTGCTTTTCCCATTACTGAAGGTTGTGTGTTACATGTGTGTATTGATAACAACTTGGGCGCGGTGACGTCGCGGTAACCGGTTCTCGTCAGATCACCAAAGTTAAGCAACGTCGAGTGCGGTTAGTAGTTGGATGGGTGACCATTTCAGCGACTGATTCGCATTCCCGCGTTGTGTCCTTGGGCAAGGCACTCAACCCTGGTTGCCTACATGGGGGCACGATGACGCTGTGTACTAAGGCGTACTGTACGTCGATGGTGCGCATGTCTTCAACCCAATCTAACCCTGCCTGTGCCGCAGTGCAGAGTTCAGAGTTACGGTGTTGGAGAGCTGGCAGCTGCTTGTCGTTGCTCGGTGGTTCTCTCCGGGTACTCCGGCTTCCTCCACCCGTAAAACTGTCGCCGACATGGTATGACCCTGGCTGTTAATGTGTCGTTAAACCCTAATAAAAAAAAGAAAAAATTGATAACAACTCACAATTGGGTGTTAAATCAGGTAAAATTATCAAATGAATTTGCACCTGTCACAGTGTGTAATATGACAGAGAAATTTGCTTGTTTCATCTAACATTTTTATTCTACAAACATCAAGTAAATAATATTAAACATGAGTATTTTGTATTTTCTATATTTGTATAGGATGAACATATAAGGGTTATTACAATAATGTGAATCGTAATTTCAAATGTTACTGATACATGATGTACAGCTTGTGAGGAGAAACCACAGATACATGTACCTCAGAAAGTACATGTATACTCTAGTAAGTGGTACAGAGTACCACACTCACCCTGGCATGTCTGTCGAAAACCACATACAGTACAAGTCAAAATAAGTTGTAGCATAACCACAATAAACTAATTATACTGCTGCTCCAGCACTGTTAAGATCAGAATCTGACATCATTTTCTGGAAAGCTCTTACTGAGAGCTCTCCAGAAAATGATGTCAGCTTCTGGTCCTACCAGTATAGGAAGAGAAAGATACATAGTTTATAGTGGTTATCCTGCAACTTATTTTGACATGTACTGTACCTTGACCTTTGCATTATTAATTATAGTACAGTGTACAACCGAAAACACCCAAGCCCACCTCTGGCCAAACAATCCACTGCAGTTTGACCCAAATCAGTCGCTACATTTTGACCAAAACCGGCCACTAAGAGAATCCAAACCACCCTCCAGTACAAATATTATGAAATGAACATTTTCTATACATTTGTTAAGTTTGAGTAATTTTAATTGATTTTTTGTTTTTATTTTTTTTCCCCATCAGAAGACTTAATTGGAAGGTTTTTGCCTGATTGATGTTTGTGTAAACATTGTTGCAAAGAGCAATTTTTATTAATACCTTGTAAAAAAAGAAATGAACACTGATCTCATATTGAGTACATGATAGAAGAATATTTGTAAATACTCTTGTGTTCCTAATAAACTTACATGCATGTTTATTAATTTTAGGGCATTTTTCCACCCTGTATGCACCTTATTTGGGCCTGTATGCAGATTAAAATTGCCCTTCTGGGGGGGGGGGGGGGGGGGGGAGGGGGTCCACCCTGTATGCACCTTATTTGGACCTGTATGCTGATTAAAATTGTCCTTTTGGGGGGGGGGGGGGGGGGTCCACCTTGTGTGCACCTTATTTGGGCCTGTATGTTTATTAAAATTGTCCTTTCATCGGGTTGGGGGGTGGGGGGGGGGGGATCTTCAAATTAGTAAATCTTCACTTGATTGTGCGACTGTTGTTTAACACATAAAAGCCCAAACGCCTATTAGTTTTCTTTAATAAAACTAACTGCAATACTGGAAAATAAGTTGGCTTTTAATAAAATTAACTAGCATTACTCCCCCAGCCCCTCAATGGATTTCCACCCCGTTCTATATTATGGATCTGTGCTTTTATTTAATTTTGATAAATGTTCCACCCCATACTTTTATTTCCACCTGTACTTTTATTTGGAACACAAGAGTAGCACCGCACCCTGTAGGACTACATGTAGGCGCTTATCGAAGTTAACTTATAGCCTAGTAGCCAACATATATGGTTGCTTCTACATATTATTTTGTTATCAGGTATTAACAACTGCCAAAGGCAATTTTTAATACGTGCTGAAAAACGAAGATTTAGAAACCAGCCCTGCGCCCATATTCTCTACCTGATATAAGAATATTTGTAAATGTAAAAACAAAATTCATTAAGAGCCCACCACCTATTGAAAAATGTCCCCGGTACATTTCAATACACGATAAAAAATAATATTTGTAAAAAAATGACCCGCATGACAGACTCACATTTATAACATTACCGGTGCTTTAATTTTTTCAGTGTCATTTTTCAGACCCCAATCATTTTTATTCCAGTATATTTAAGATTTCCAACATGTTTTTTTATGTATATTTATTTACTGAGGACGGTTTGGGTCAAATTCTTAGAAGATATTTTGGTCACTGTGGAGGACGATTTGGGTTAAATTAGGGGCCAGTTTGGGTCAAATTGCAGGAGGACGGTTTGGCCAGAATTTTGGGAGAAATTCTCTGTACAATGTACATGAACTTAGTCAATTAACATCGACTGCTGAGGCAAAAGACCCCCACTGCCCACGTGGGGGCACGGTGACGCTGTGTACTAAGGCGTACTGCACGTCAATGGTGCACCTGTCCTCAACCAATGCTAACACTGCTTGCGTGGAGTTGGTATGTTGGGGAGCTGACAGTTGCTCGCCGTTGCTCGGTGGTTCTCTCCGGGTACTCCGGCTTCCTCCACCCGTAAAACTGTCACGGTCATGGTTAGCCATTGTGCAGAAATATGTGACCTTAAACACCAATAAATAAATAAATAAATAAATGAGGCAAAAGCCAAGAAAAATATTCTTTCTCGGCAATAAAACTGTCAACGAAAATGATAAAAAAAGAATATCTCCTTAGCTGTAAAGTGAAGATTCAGACACTTAACCCCGATTGTCCACATGGGGGCACGATGACGCCATGTACTAAGGCGTACTGCACGTTGATGGTGTGCATGTCTTCAACCAATTTAACCCTGCCCGTGTTGCAGTGCGGAGTTACGATGTTGGGGAGCTGGCCGCTGCTCGTCGTTGCTCGGTGGTTCTCTCCCGGTACTCCACCTCCCTCCACCCGTAAAACTGCCACGGTCACGATTAGCCATAGTGCATAAGTATGTGACCTTAAACACCAATAAATAAATAAGTGAACATTCAGGTTCGATTATGGTATTAATATATTACCTGAATTCATTTCTGGCCACGGCTCACTATTGTTATGGTGTCAAACAAAGCAACGGTCCTTTAGAGAATCAATAAACTTCACTTGTATTCGTTTAGGTCTTGCCCATAATGTTTTGGATTGCTGAAAATAGACCGGGGTGGGGGAGGGTGGGGGGGGGGGGGGGGCTCCTGTGTTGCTAAAAGTGGACATGTAAAGAATTAGCATTAGAGCTTATCAAAACAACATTTTTCATCCGAAGACGGATGACGTGGTCAGTCATGAAGAAGTGTCGGAATCACCCGACTAGTACTAACTGACTAGTGTGGACTGCTGACCCCAAGTTCATACCCATTTAGAGATATCCAGACAGTTCTTTTGTGCTTGTGTTACAGATGTTTCATTAGAAGCATCTTCAACTCTATCACAAAATGAATATCTGAATCTAAAATGCTGTTTCAAAACTACCGAAACAGAAAGTGTTTTTGTCGATGCACAGTTATTTTCGTATGGCAATTGTTTTGCAAATTATTCATTTAATTGACAGGGGATGACTTGGTATTATGTATTTAGTCATGTGTTTTGTTATGTTGAATCAGTTTTTAGCTCACCGAAGGGAGCTCAACTTATCACTTGCTGTCCGTTGTCCGTCGTCGTGAACATTTTTCAAACGACTTCTCCTCTGAAACCACTGGTCCGATTTTCACGAAACTTCATGTGGATGTTCATTACTATATGGCAATTCATGTTTGTTCAAATGAAATGGCCACGTCCCTTGAGGGTTCTGTATGGGGCATAACTCTGATAGCACCTTATGAATTATAGAAAAATTATTAAAAAATCTTCTTCTCCAGAACCAGTGGGCAGAATCTTTTGATACTTGGTATGCAGCATCTTGGTATGGGTCTGATTCAAGTTTGTTCAAATCGGCCCCCCTGGATTCACATTTGGGCTCAGTATAGAAGCCCGAATTCGAATTTAGTGCATTTCAGGCAAATTTCTTAAAAAATCTTCTTGTCCAGATCCAGCAGGCAGAATCTTTTGATATTTGGTATGCAACATTGTAGGGTGGGTCTGATTCAAGTTGTTCAAATCGGCTCCCTGGATTCATATTTGGGCTCAGTATAGAAGCCAGAATTCGAACTTAGTGCATTTCAGGCAAATTTCTTAAAAAATCTTCTTCTCAATATCCAGCAGGCAGAATCTTTTGATATTTGGTATGGAACATTGTGGGGTGGATCTGATTCAGGTTTGTTCAAATCGGCCCCCTGGGTTCATATTTGGGCTCAGAGTCTTTGGATATTGGGTATGCAGCATGCTTAGGAGGTGGGATTCAAATTTGTTCAAGCCATGTCCCAAGGTCCATATTTGAGCTCACTATGGGAGCCCGGATGATGATAACTTAGTTCAAAATGAGGAATTTTCTTAATAAATCTTCTTCAGATCCAGCAGTCGAAATGTTTTGATATTTGGTATGCAGCAGGCAGCATTAGGGGGTGACATTCAAGTTTGTTCAAGCCATGTCCCTAGGTCCATATTTGGGCTCACTGTGGGAGTTTGAATTGTAACTTAGTTCGAAATGAGGAATTTTCTTGAAAAATCTTCTTCTTCAGATCCAGCAGTTGGAATGTTTTGATATAAATTTTTTTTTTTAGATCCACTGGTCAGAATCTTTGGATATTTGGTATAAGCTTTTCTTAGGAGGAGCAGATACAACTTGTTGAAATCAATTCTCTGGGTTGATATTTAGGCTACCATGTCAGAGGTGAGCGCGTCAGCTCCCCTGGGGCCTCTTGTTTTAAAACATTTCTACTGCACAATTTTCATATTTCACGGCGGATGTAGCCTTTTATTTGGGAAGGGTTAATTGCTCTCTAGGTGGCACTGAGTCTCACTGTTGTCTACTCTCAAAAAAGTAAAAAGATCAGATGTAATTGTGTACAAGAATGACAGCTGTCGTCAGAATCGAATGACTGTAATCAGACTTAAAATTCATTGAATTTATTCTTGTAAATGATTCTCGTAATACAAACAATGAGAATCAAGTTTGATTCTCGTGAAAATTCAAATGTTTACAGTTAATTATTTGTTTAACCCTTTACCTAACATGAAAAGCAGACGACACTTGCAAACAAAATTGTTGAATAACTAATTTTTTTTCAATCTCGTCTCAAAAACATAGGTTATGATCCCTCATTGGAACGAGCTCGACGAGCTCGTTCCAAAGAGGGGTCATACCCTATGTTTTTGAGACAACAAAAAAATGAATCTATAATAAAAATTAATTGGCGATTTTTGTAAATAGCACTGGCCGGTTTTGTTAATGGCCTGGAAAATTCAACTTAGTACTACTTTTTGTTTGTTTCCTCACAATAAGGTCACTTTGACTTACCATTGGTGTCATGTGAAGTAGTGGCTGCCTATACATGCAGGCAAGATGGTATTAGAAACCACTGCCAAAGGACTGTACGCGTAAGTTACTTCCACCAGCAAGGTCACCAAAGGCCAGCATATTGGAACATTGTTATATATATACATTTCATACTCGGATGAGACACTAAACTAACCAAAGTTGGAGCTGTAAGCCATTAACTCTTAACCTACAGAGTATTTTAGAAATATTTTCTATCAAATCTAGTCATTGCTGCTATTGCCATAAAGCAGTCATGACTAGATTTCATGAACACTTCATCTATATTTAACTTCAGGAATCATTGACTAAAAAAAACTTCATATAATTTACACAGTTAAATTTGACTAAATGTGCCTGAACTTATTTCACTCGCAAGGGAAATCTTCTCCTGGACAGGAATATCCACAGGCAGCTTGCAAGCAGTTAAAGGTTAAACTTGAGTAATTTATAAGTATGACGTTTGTGTTTTTTTTACAATGAAATACATGTACATGTATCTACTGGTTAAACTCCAAAGGGTATACATGTCATGTAACAATACTCTCAAATTGTAAATTATGTAAGAACTGATAATTGATTTGCGCATCAGAAGTCCGCGAGAATCAAAACTGATTCTTGTGAGTTGGGACCAAGCCGAGAGGTCCTAGGTTCAAATCCCACCGCAGCAACCACATTGTTAGTCCAATAATATTAGCCTTCGCCTGTGCTCCGAATTTATTATTTTTTTATTTTTAATATGTCGCACCGTCGAAGTCTAATCTGATCTTTCGTTTTTCCAGCAGCAAAATACGAAATTAGGCGACATAACACTAATATGATGAATACTCATTCTCCATACATGTTCCCACATTCGACAAGAATAATATGCCTTCACATTCATATTAGATGTATAAATTTCCTATACTTACTGTCTAATTACGTATTAAATACCAATAATTAAATAAAAACATTTTTTCAAGCGGTAAAGTTACAGCGGTTGGAAAATTGTTAAAAATCGTATCCCATTTCCGGGAACGGACATCAGCGGTATTGCAACGACTGCCGCGTCGTTTGACTTGGTGTGCACCACATTATCGGTATTCCGTTTTTCACTCCGCGTTTTCCTATCAACCCATCTTCAGGTTCAACAGTTTGTTTCGAGTTGAAAAAATTGCAGTGCAAATGACGCCTAAATAATTCAAAATATCGATTTATTTGCAACAAAATAACCACCAGAATGAAGAAAAATGTGTTTTACACAACTGTCAGTCGGAAGGAGGAACCAGGTGGGGAAATTTGATCTTTAATCGAGGTCCAACCGTTCAGCGAGAGTCTCTCGCTGAACTTTGCTGCTGGAAAAACGAAAGATCAGATTAGACTTCGACGGTGCGACATATTAAAAATAAAAAATAATAAATTCGGAGCACAGGCGAAGGCTAATATTATTGGACTACCACATTGTGTCCTTGGCCAAGACACTTAATCCCAGTTGCCCACGTGAGAGCACGATGACTTTGTGTACTAAGATGTACTGTACGTCGATGGTGCACTTGTCTTCAACCAATACTAACAAGTGGAGTTAGTACGTTGTGAATCTGACAGTTACGCGCCGTTGTTTGGTGGTTCTCTCCAGGTGGGTACTCCGGCTTCCCCCACCCGTAAAACTGTCTTGACACAAGGTGACCTTGGCTGTCGTAAGTGTCGTTACACTCCAATAAATAAATATTTGATTGGTCAATTCTAAAAGAAAGCTTTCACCGAAAAAATCTATCAAATTAATGTGCGCGTGTAAATAGAACTATTTCAAAACATAAACGAAACCACGATGCCTGATTTCATTTGTTATAAACATCATTAAAATTCCAATGATAAGAAATGTATAAAGACTTAAAAATTATTATTTATAAAGCTGAATTGTGGACCTATATTTTCACGTGGCTATGACGTATGACTGCGTGTAGCTTTGTCGCGTCAGAGTGATATGCATGATGTTCAAGGTGGAATTCCATTTTTAACCCTTTTGTTTCTGTCTAAAAGATGTGTTTTTGGAACACCGATGTCATAAGAAAGACAGAATATGAAATTCGTATTTTGGTCATGCTCGATTTATGAAACGAGTCTTAAAATTTTTCTGTTTTGTGGGACCTCTGGCGAGGTGAAACAGAAAGCTCGTAGACGAGTTTCATAAATAAAGTATGATCATATATCACTCATTCCATATTTTCCATATGTCAACTGGTCACCTATTGAAATCTTATGATATGTTATTTCTCACTTTGTGAATATTGTATATACAACAATTTACTTCAATTATATTCTCGAAATAATATTTGAAGATCTTTTTAAAAGTATGTATGATGTTCGAAAATATTTCTTGTGTAATAAAATGGATACTCTTAATATATTGTTGTATTTATTATTATTTACAAGACAATTCAGAGTTATATGTTCTTGTAGATGTTTTTCAGTTTGTTCATTAGCAAAATTTGCAAAGCATAGTTCTATTTTTCCAAACCACCCACATTATCCCGTAATTAATCTGTTCTTTTACACTAAGTATCTAAGCATAATTTTGGAATTATTCATGGGGAGGCCACCAAAAATTTGCAAGACGTGACGTGGGGGTGGGTGGGTCTCTTGAGTGCGCCAAAAATGTGCATTTCCAACTTGTGCAATTTTTTGAATTTTTTAAAAATATATCAACATATCAGCTAATATATACCATCATTTGTGGTTCAAACCTTAAAGATAATGTTGTACATCACACCCTTAACATAAATACAACATCAGGAGGCTTTATATGTGAGAATATTGGGCTTAAACTGGGAAAATGTCACACGTTAGTAGGGGGTGAGTGTCTTGTTCGAAATGTAGAAAATGTGCAGACAATATTTTGGGAACAATTCAAATGAAAATTTGTTCCCGTATATGTACACCTGCTCTGGCTAAGCCTGATAATGAACAGCTTGTCATTTGTAGATTGGGACCCACAGCAGCCCACAGAGGTTTAAATTGGTGGTACCAGTTTAACCCTTTGCCTAACATGAAAAGCAGACGACACTTGCCAAAAATGATTGAATAACTAATTTTTTTCATTTTTTGTCTCAAAAACATAGGTTATGTCCCCTCATTGGAACGAGCTCGTTCCAATGAGGGGTCATAACCCATGTTTTGAGACAAAAAATGAAAAAATAATAAAAATTAATTGGCGATTTTTGAGAATAGCGCTGGCCGGTTTGGCCGTTACGTTGGGTAAAGGGTTAAGAACATTATGAAAACCCCCTAAAGACAGCTGTGCCTACTAAGTTTATAAGCTTATTTTGGATTTTAATAGGAGAGTTGGGGGTAGGTGTCTGAGAACGGTAGTAGAAAATTTGCACGTAGGGGTGGGTGGGTGTAAAAAGGAGCCGAATAAAAATAGGACGTCACGTCTTGCAATTTTTTAGTGCCCCCCCCCCCCTCCTGAATTATTTACGATTATTTGTCCAAAGTAAATAGCCCAACATTAATTCTTTGTCCGTCCGTTTACGATGCTTATCCAGGCATTCACTTGAAAATTGTGTGTCCAAAATCTTCCTTGGAAACCATGGGAAGTGGAGCAGAGCTTGTTTATTGCGGTTAGTACCCAAGTTTTGCTTTTTAAATAAGACAAGGTAACTAATTCTTGGTGGTGTAAGTTCTCTCAAGTGGACATCATAGGTGTAATGTGGCAGTAAAACTCCCCAATTCTCAACAGAACAGCCCACGTGATGTATTGTCCGTTAGTGGGTTTACGATGTTAACCCCTGCGAACCGTGGTGGTATCATCCATGTCAGTTCATTGGCTGCATTTGGAAGAGTTCATATTTTCTGGGGGTAGACGTAGACCAATTAATGTTTGCAACATTCAACCTTGGAGCTGCACGTTGAAAATATCCCTTGGTCCACTCTACACATTCGCTTAGCAGCCATCCTACTGTATGAAAATTATGACATATCATGTCCCAGGATTGGAAAAGCGGTCTCTCTGTTTGAAAGGGTTAATGACAAACGGGAATCAATAAATCCGTATTCTTGCAACTTGAAAACATCTTTCATTTCTCCATCCCCCATTTCCATCCCTCAGACTTTTCTCAGAGCCAACCCTGGTAATAGTAGTAATAACCTGAATGGGGAGCATTGCAGTTTATGAACGACCAGAAACAATTAACTGCCCTCCATCTTATTAGCGACTGCGCTTCGGCTCGCTTATAACCGGTTATCAGTTATTTTTGTTGGGCCGTTCGTAAACTGCACTGCCCTCCAAAATCATGTTCTGGTTTCTTTCAGCTTTTTAGGTTAACTTGACAAAGTCAAGATAGCTATTTCCATCACGCATGCGGACGTCTGTTTGTGAGTCTGTTCACATTTTCCTTCAGCACAGGCTACACCCTGTAGTTCTTGTCCGATCGTCGCGAAATTTCATATGCACGTTTGAGGTCATGTCTAAATGAGAACGTCCCCTTTTGGTCGCGATCGGTCAACCGTGATGACTGCCGAGCCCAAAACCATAAAACTTTTAACACAGTCTACAGGTCGTATTTATGAAGGGATTTCATTGTAACATGGTAGGATGACTCTGTATAATGTACAGACGAGAACATCCCCTACTGAACATGATCCTTCAATCGTGACTGCTGCTCAAGCCTGAAACCCGAAAACGTGTAGCACAGTCTACAGGTCGTATTTATGAAGGGATTTCATTGTAACTTGGTATGCTGATTCCGTATAATGCGTAGATGAGAACGTCCCCTTTCAGTCGCGATCAGTCGACCGTGACGGCGATATGGGCCCAAAGCCCCAAACCCGTGAACACAGTCTACAGGTCGTATTCATGAAGGGATTTCATTGTAACTTGGTACGATGACTCTGTGTCATATCCAGATGAGAACTCCGTTTGGTCGCAAAAACTGTCAACTATGATGGCTGCCTATCCTGAAACCTGATAACTTTTAGCACTGTCTGCAGGTCGTATTTATGAAGGGATTTTGTTGCAACTTAGTAGGATGACTCAGTGTAATGTCTAGATGAGAACGTCATATTTTGGCCGTAATCGGTATATTGATTCGCTACAGGGGTCCCATTCTAATTTCTTCAAATCAAGTCCATTGGTTAATAACTCTACTGAAGGTGCGAATGTGAACGTCGTGCAATATAGGGATTAATTTGTAAATATCGTCTTCAGATTCAGATGATATATGATACAAAACATCCTTATGGGACAGATTCAAGGTTGGTCAAATCAAGAAGGCCTTTGAATAATATTTGGGCTTCCTGTTGGAGCCCGAATTTTTAATGGCTGCAGTATGAGGAATATCTTCACAAATTTTCTTCTGACGAACCCCCAATCTAAATCTTTTGATACATGGTATACTTTTCTTTGGGAAGTCAGATTCAAGTTTTCAAAAATCAAGTCTCTGGGTTAATATTTCGGTTCCCCAGGTGTCAACCTAGTCCAATATGAAGTATAATATTTTAAAATTTTCTTCCCCAAAACGACTAGCCAGAATCCTTTGATATATGGTATACTGCACCCTTATGGGGTCCGATTCAAGTGTGCCCAAATCAAGTCATTCGATTACTATTTGTGCTCCCTACTGGAGCCCAACTTTTTACTTGGTGCTGTATGGGAAATATTCTTTTTATCTCTTCTGATCCAAAGGGCATGTGAGCCATTGCCATCACTTGACGTCCGTCGTCGCCCGGCGTTCGTCATCCGTGAACTATTAACATGTTCATCTTCTCTGGAACCACCTAGCCAATACGAAGCAAATTTGGCAGGAATGGTCTGTGGGAGGTCCTCTATACAGGATGGTAATTTTGTTTCTGTCGGTTTAAAAACATGGCCGCCAGAGGCATTCTTGTATTCTGATTGGTGGATTTTCAAAAATCTTCTCTGAAACTTTAAGACAAACTGTTTTGAAACTTCAAATACTTGATGAGGGGGACATCCCTCATTTAATCCTTTCCCTAACATGAAAGGCAGACGACACTTGCAAACAAAATTATTGAATAACTAATTTTTTAGCACACCTGACTTTCAGTCAGGAGAGCTATAGTGATCACTCACCGTCCGTCGTTCGTCGTCCGTGAACATGGTGTTTGCGTCTTCTCCTTCCAAACCGCTGAACTAATTTAATTGATATTTGAGATAATAGTTTGTTATGACATCGCAATTTGATTTTGTTCAAATCAAGTTGTCTCGCCCCTTGGTAGGGCCACACCCAAAAAGTGTGCTGAAATCTTAAAAAACCTTCTTCAGCAGTAGCAGAGACTTGATATTTGGTGTGCAGCTTCCTTTTGAGGTGTAGACTCAGATTTGTTGAGAAGTTTGATGGGCTATATTTGGCGTCGTTGTGGGAGGGGTAAAAGTTTTGGCCCCGCCCAAAATGTCTATTTTCCGAACCGAGAGGCTAATTTGAACCAAATTTTATGTGAGGGCTTATTGGGTCATAAGTACCTAATTTATGCCGAGTTTTTTTCCCCGTAGCCCCAGGGGAACCACAGGAGCTAAAAATAGAAAAAACTAAAACGCCCATATCTCCAAAACTGCACGGCACTGAGAATTTTTATTTGGTGTGAAGCTTCCTTAGGGCCAACAGAAAGGATTGGTAAAAAAAAATTGCCATCGGTTTTATCATAGGGTACAGTTTCGGGACTTTGAAAAAGTGCGGAGTCAGCACTATTTAACACTGTAGGCAATGGGAAAAACATTAAAAAATCTTCTTCTCCAGCTCCAACAGGCAGAATCTTTTGATATTTGGTATGCAACATTGTAGGGTGGATCTGATTCAAGTTTGTTCAAATCGGCCCCAGGGTTTATATTTGGGCTCAGTATAGGAGCCCGAATTCGAACTTAGTGCATTTCAGGCAAATTTCTTAAAAAATCTTCTTCTCCAGATCCAGCAGGCAGAATCTTTTGATATTTGGTATGCAACATTGTGGGGTGGATCTGATTCAAGTTTGTTCAAATCGGCCCCCTGGATTCATATTTGGGCTCACTACAGAAGCCTGAATTCGAACTTTGGACATTTCAGGCAAATTTCTTTAAAAATCTTCTTGTCCAGATCCAGCAGGCAGAATCTTTTGATATGTGGTATGCAACATCGTGGGGTGGATCTGATTCAAGTTTGTTCAAATTGGTCCCCGGGTTCATATTTGGGCGCAGTATAGGAGCCCAAATTTGAACATAGTGCATTTCAGGCAAATTTCTTTGAAAATCTTCTTCTCAAGATCCAGCAGGCAGAATCTTTTGATATTGGGTATGCAGCATGCCTAGGGGGGTGAGATTCAAGTTTGTTCAAGCCAAGTCCCTGGGTTCATATTTGGGCTCACTGTGGGAGCTTGAATTGTAACTTAGTTCGAAATGAGGAATTTTCTTAAAAATCTTCTTCAGATCCAGCAGTCGGAATGTTTTGATATGTGGTGTGTAGCATCCTTGGGTGGGGGGGGGGGGGGGGGGGGGGATTCAAGTTTGTTAAAGCCAAGTCACTGGGTCCATATTTGGGCTCCCTGTGGGAGCCCGAATTATAACTTTGTCAATATGAGGAATTTTTAGCTGCGACTAGCAGCTCTATAAGAGGCAATGTCGGTTTGTCGGTCTGTCGGTCGGTCGTTCTGCCCGTGACCAACAAGTTTCAAAACTCAATAACTTTTGAAATACTAGATGGAATGACTTTATATTTGGCATGTAAGTGTATCTTATTGATGTCTAGCCACTGTTCAATGCATGTGTTGTTCCAAATATTTTTCTTGGAGTTATGGCCCTTGATGAACGTAGAATGTTTTGAGATTGCACCACCCGTCGTGGCTACGGCGTCGATGTCTCGATTTTTCTTTAAAATCTTCTTCAGATTCTGCAGTCAAAATGTTTTGATATTTGACATGCAACAAACTTAGGGGGGGGGGGGGGGGGGGTGGGGGGAGATTCAAGTTTGTTCAAGCCAAGTCCCTTGGTTCGTATTTGGGCTCACTATGGGAGCCTGAATGACAACTTAGTTCAAAATGAGGAATTTTCTTTAAAAATCTTCAGATCCAGCAGATGAATGCTTTTGATATTTTTTATGCAGCATCCTTAGGGGGGTAAGATTAAAGTTTGTTCAAGCCATGTCCCTAGGTCCATATTTGGGCTCACTGTGGGAGCTCGAATTGTAACTTAGTTCAAAATGAGGAATTTTCTTTAAAAATCTTCTTATTCAGATCCAGCAGTCGGAATGTTTTGATATTTGTTGTGCAGCATCCTTAGGGGGGGGGGGGGGGGGGGGGATTCAAGTTTGGTAAAGCCAAGTCCCTGGGTTCATATATGGGCTCCCTGTGGGAATCCCGAATTATAACTTAGTTCAATATGAGGAATATTCTTTAAAAATCATTTTTTTTAGATCCACTGGTCAGAATCTTTGGATATTTGGTATAAGTTTTTCTTAGGAGTAGCAGATGCAAATTGTTGAAATCAATTCTCTGGGTTGATATTTAGGCTACCATGTCAGATGAGCGCCCTGGGGCCTCTTGTTTCATTTTTGCGAGCTCGTTCCAATGAGGGGTCATAAGCTATGTTTTTGACGCAAAAAATGAAAAAAATAATGAAAACTGAATGGGAAGTTTAGTGAATAGCGCTGGCGAATTTTGACCGTTACGTTGGGTAAAGGGTTAAAGCTGATCGGATTGCAAACATGGCCGCAATTGAGGATTATAGTTACTATAGAAACCCAATTGGGAAATTGCATTTTCATCTTTTCTAGGGGCGCGCTAGCTCAGTAAGTAGAGGTGCAGGCTGTAAGCCGAGATGTCGGTTCGAATCCCATCTGCGGCAACCGCGTTGTGTCCTTGGGCAAGACACTTCACACCCATGCGGGGTCACGGTGGCGTTGGGTACCAAGGCGTACTGCACGTCGATGGTGCACTTGTCTTCAACCAATGCTAACCCTGCTTGTTTGGAGTTAGTATGTTGAGGAGCTGACAGTTGCTCGCCGTTGCTCGGTGGTTCTCTCCGGATACTCCGCCTTTCTCCATCAGTAAAACTCGCGGTCGCGATTGGCCATTGTGTATAAATATGTGACCTTAAAACACCAATAAATATTAAATATAAATAAATAATCTACTTTTCTGGAACTACTGAGGCGATGTGAATCAAACTTGGCCGGAATGGTCTATGAGATGTTCTCTACAACTGTTCTTCATTTTGTTTACTGTCAGATGAAAAACATTGCCACAAAGGCATTCTTCGATTAGGAATGGTCGATTTTGAAAACTACACATGATTGATGATTGGAAAACCCTTTAGTAATGATCCCCATGTAATGTTGATCGTGTCGAAAACTTTGCCGCAATTACGGCTCATAGTTACCATGGAAACTCTAGGGGAAATCACATTTTTATCTTCTTATCTGAAACTGCTTGGCCAACGTGAACCAAATTAGGCGCAAATAAAATATGGAAAGTTCTCTGAAAACAATCATCATTCTGTATGTAGTTCTGCCAGGTGAACGATTACAGGCTCTTTAGAGCCTCTTGTTAAATTTTCTTTTCAAGAACCCTTGGTATACATAACCTCTCGGAAAGTCAGATTCAAGTTTGTTAAAATCAAGTCCTTGGGTTAATATTTGGGCCCCTATTGGAGCCGGAATTTTAACCTGGTCCAATATGATGACTAATTTATAAACATCTGCTTCTTGAGAATCTGAATCGTTTGACATCTAATATAGAGCATCATAAGAGAGTTCAGATTCAATTTGTTCAAATAAAGTCCCTGGGTTGATATTTGTGTTCCCTGTGGCAAATTTTAACATAGTACTAAATTTGTAATATTGTTAAAATCTTCTTCCGAACCACTAGTCAGGAACCCTAATTTTAACTGCAAAAGAGGAATATGTTTGTTTTTAAAATCTTATTGAGAACGACCATTCCGAGTGTTTGGAAACTTAGTATACAACACCCTAGCCTAGGTCAGATACAAGTTTGTTCCGATTAAGTTCCCAGACTCATAAATGGGCTTCCTTTGGAGAGGGTGGTGGAAAATAACTTAGGGTGATATGACGAATAATCTTTAACCCTTTACCTAACGTAACGGCCAAAACCGTCCAGCGGTATTCTAAAAAATCGCCAATTAATTTTCATTGTATTTTCATTTTTGTCTCAAAAACATAGGTTATGACCCCTCTTTGAAACGAGCTCGTTGAGCTCGTTCCAATGAGGGATCATAACCTATGTTTTTGAAACAAAAATGAATTTTTTTAGCTATTTAAGAATTTTGTTTGCAAGTGTCGTCTGCTTTTCTTTTTAGTAAAGGGTTGAACATCTGCTCCTTCAGATCCATCAATTGGAATCCATTAATACCTGGTATACGGCATCCTGTGGTTGGATGGGAAGGGCTCTGAGTTTCAAGGCTCAAGTTTTTTCAAGTCCCTTGTTTGATATTTGGACTCCCCAGTTTTGCATACCTGGACATCTGGCGTTGTTTCAGTGGTAACATCCCTGTCCAGAAAAAAAAAAACATCTGACATCGACAAAAAAGTAATAAATAATTAAATGATTTCATTCCCCTGCAGTGTTGACTAGTCATAGACGCTAATTAAATCTTTCTTTAAACAGTTTTGGTCGGGTGAGCGTCTCGAGCCCATTGGGCACCCTTGTTATATTAAGCTGCTTATGCCACACCCAGGATGCACTTGTTGGAAAAGGTACGTGCTTTTCATAAACTGAAGCAAAGAAAATAGCAGTTACAAATAATTTTAGCTTTTTCACGTAGATGACGTTCCTCTAGAATCATTGTGAAGTATTTGTCACTCGACGGAAGAAACGAACGACGTGACCTTATGTGACTTTCTCACATTTATTTAATCAAGACGAATACAAAATATCCATAAGATGTATAATTACAGAAAAGTACGGAGATATGAGTTTCTCGGCAAGTGTTGATTACGTCGTTATGAAACACAATAAATTCAGCGATTATCATATCACGACTGGATATTGTCACTTGAGCGCACCAATGCGTTATCTTCATCGTCCGTAGTATGTGAGGGATGACTTGTCCCCCATCTGATTGGTAATCTATGTCAGGTAGAGATGGGAAATATACCGAAAAGCCGAACCGATACAGAAATCATGGGGTACCGAAAAACCGAACCGAACCAATCATTAAATGCCGAAACCATGTATATTTTCCATTTTTCTGCATTTTCTGTTTATACGACCATTTTGAGGCTTGATACCAGCTGAAGTATTCATTTTCTGTTTATACGACCATTTTGAGGCTTGATACCAGCTGAAGTGTTCATTTTCTGTTTATACGACCATTTTGAGGCTTGATACCAGCTGAAGTGTTCATTTTCTGTTTATACGACCATTTTGAGGCTTGATACCAGCTGAAGTGTTCATTTTCTGTTTATACGACCATTTTACCAGCTGAAGTGTTCATTTTCTGTTTATACGACCATTTTGAGGCTTGATACCAGCTGAAGTGTTCATTTTCTGTTTATACGACCATTTTGAGGCTTGATACCAGCTGAAGTGTTCATTTTCTGTTTATACGACCATTTTGAGGCTTGATACCAGCTGAAGTGTTCATTTTCTGTTTATACGACCTTTTTGAGGCTTGATACCAGCTGAAGTGTTCATTTTCTATTTATACGACCATTTTGAGGCTTGATACCAGCTGAAGTGTTCATTTTCTGTTTATACAACCATTTTGAGGCTTGATACCAGCTGAAGTGTTCATTTTTATGAAGAAAGTGAATGATTTTCTTTTCAGTTTTGTTAACCAATAAAGATCTGGGCAATCGTCCCTAATTTCCACTCGACTACGACCTACACGTGTCTATTTGCTTAGCAGTGATTTCTAGTCAAGCCTTGGCTGCTTGTTGAGACAGTCAAGACTTCACAAGAAATCACTGTCCCGGTGATTTGTCTATTGTCAGCAGGACCTCCTAATGGTGGCAAGTTAATGACACATGATCCGAGCTCGAAAAAGTTTGTTTGAAATAGGCCTTTAAAGATTGAGGTGTGTTTGGAACATGTCACAAACAAACCTCTCGTGTACCTTACTATGTTACTAATAATAAATCAGATAAAGGTCGAGGTCTCTCCATCTTAGATGAAATCATAAATCGATTTGTAATTTAAACAACACCTCATTCGGGACACCGTCTGCTGCACGTGTGAAAAATCCACAGAAATGAAGCGGTTTGTTAGCCACTCCTGATGAATAATTGCGGAACTGGCAACGTCGTTTTAAATATTTCGCGTTTTGACTTTAGACGGTTGCATGTGCCACTGGTGCCGTAAACATAGAAAAAACTAAGCGAGCTCTTGCCCTATCAGACAGCGAGGCGCATTATCTTATTGAAACAATATATTATTGAATGAAGCCGATAGTGCTTCGCTTTTGCCGACGATGAAGGAGCGGAAACAACAACTATTCTTTCTCACTGTCGATCTCTTCATTATTTAAAACTTGACTGAAACGTTGTTAATGAATATTAGCAGCAGCCAATATTGTTTTCTTTACCAGCGTAGAACGACGGATACTTTGCGCTTTGATTTGGAAGCAGTGCCTCAGGGAATACAATGCTATTTTCGTTGGCAGTGTTAAAGTGCCAGACGCTTCGGACGAGTCGGTCGCATCGAACGAGTAGAACGCATCACAGTAGTGTGAAAGGACCTGGAACGTCCCGGTAATACCAGCCTTTGAGAGGTTAGGCTCCTTGCAAGATCACAACCCCATCTTATTGATCTGGTAAGATCACAACCATAGTTTTCAGTACAACTATTGAGGTGTTAACCATCTGGTAAGAATATCACAGCCTCACTCACCAGTTCACCAAGTGGAGTTTTACCCATTATGGTGGTGAGACTTTAACATCACTTTCCAATACAACCAGGGATCTGTTACCCATCTTGTAAGATCACAACCTCACCTCTCATTCCAATACAACCAGTGATGTGTTACCCATCTAATAAGCTCACAACCTCACATTCCAGTACAGCCAGTTATGTGTTGTCAACCTGGTTAGACAAGAGGTCAATGTGTTTTGTTTTTTTTTTATTTACTGCCATTTTCGACATTTTAATGTCTATTTCGTTCTTTGTTTGACAAGTACGACTTGGTGAGCTTCTTGAAATGACAAAATCGACGTTGGTCATCCTGCCTTAGATGGTATCTGGAGATTCGCTTGCGATCTTACGTAGACTTACAAGGTTTCTTTCGCTTTCTTCATTTCTTTATTAATAGTTTTTAGTTCTGTCTCTTTTCTCGTGATTAGCGACCAATACAAATCTCAGTCATTATATCCCATTACACCCCTCCTCCCATTGGCGTCAGCTGAAATAAAGTTTGTTACAGATGAATGCTCGGCAGTTTCTCAGTTACGGTTCTTGGAAAGTAAAGTCTTTCCCACCAATACATTTCTGGCGAAAAAGAAGCAGGCGCTGCCACCCTAGCCCCCATGGTCTCAGCACAAGGTGACAACGAACCCCCACCCCTCCCTCCCTCATCCGGCCCTCACCCCCCCCCCCCCCCGCTTCCGACCCTCACCCCTCCCGCTTCCGGCCCTCACCCCTCTCTCCCGCATCCGACCCTCACCCCTCCCTCCCGCTTCCGGCCCTCACCCCTCCCTACCGCTTCCGGCGCCCTTGACTATCAACACCAGAGCTGCAATGATTTGCAAAATAAAATTTAGAATATTATGAAAATCCAGACAACCGAAAAAGGTTCTTTATTGTGCGAGACAGATAAACAAGAATCAGTGTAGTGTAGTTCAGACAACTGAGAAAAAAAAACCCAGACAGTCTAGCAAACACGAATCAGTGTAGTGTAGTTCAAGTACGTAATGATGTATTATTCACGGCTATAATGTACATGTGTCTTTTTAAAACGATTTCAATTCTATGTAAAGTATTTCTAAAGGTCGTCGTTTAATTTACGTCTCAACCAAAGGTTATTTTCTTCTTTAATATGGTAGTTATGACAGCACAATATAAACCGTGGGACAAAATAACATTCGTTTAAATACAGTATGCGTTAAATATAGTGTGATAGACCGAAAGAATTGCTTAGACAGAAAAAATACCTCAAATGAAATACGATTTTATTTCTGTGTAAATTATTTCTAGAGGCCATCGTTCAAATTACTCCAAACAAAAAAAAAATATTTTCTTCTTCGGTATGGTAGTTTTGACAGCATAATATAAACCTTGAAACAAAATAATAATACAGTTTGCATTAAGTGTTGTGTGATAGCCCAAACAAATTGTTCAGGCAAACAAAAAATACCTCAAATGAAATGTAATATCTGCTGTAAGTTCAGCACGATCACCAGATAATATCTTATTTATCTTAAACTAATACCAAGTTGAAGTCAATAGCAAATCATGTATATTTCGGGTCCCATCTTGAGAACCTCAGTGATGAACTCCAGCAAGTGACGTCATGTCAAGTGACCCTGCCGCGCCATGGTATGTTGACAAGCTAGACTTCATGGGGGACCATGTCGTAACGTCATTACCATGGTGATACACATTGTCAGTGCGCATGCGCAGCAAATGTTGTTGGTATGATATGTGATGCCGTCGTCCATTTTCTATACCGGAGACCGCCATCTTAGTTTCAATTGTAGCATGAAAATCTAATAGGAAAGGGAGTAAATCCAATTACCACAAACAAAATAAATTCCATTTTATGGAGTCGTATAAAAATCCCACTTACGGAATCCCTTTTCAGAATATATCTGTAGTTTCAGAATCCATTGGGGGCGCGGTGGCTCAGTGGTAGACTGTTGGACTTCTATGCTAGAGGACCCGTGTTCGATCACCATGTGGGACGACCCGCGTTGTGTCCTTGGGCAAGGCTCTTTATCTCTGCACGATGCCGCTGTATACTAAGGCGTACTGCACGTCGATAGTGCACATGTCTTCAACCACTGTAATCTTGCTTGAGCAGAGCTTGAACAGAGTTAGAATGTTGATTAGCTGACAGTTGCTCGTCGATGCTCTGTGGTTCTCTCCGGGTACTCTGGCTTCCCCCCACCCGTAAATCGGTCACGGTCACAATTAGCCATTGTGTATAAGTATGTGACCTTAAACACCAATAAATAAATAAATAAATATATAAATACAGAATACATTTTTTCGTCGTATGTTTTCTTCGTCGTATGTACCAACTTCAAGGGAATGTAAAGACCAATATGGGCTTAGATGAATGGAACAATCTGGTTGAACTTGTAAAAGTCCTGACCGAGTGCAGAGTTGAGACAGACTCAGACACAGCTAGGAAGTATGAAGTATTGTTACAAGACAATAATAGTGGCAGAAAGAGCTAAGGGTGGTAGTAGACTATAGTAGTATTGGATGACTACAATAATAGTGTTGGTTTACACGATAGATGGTGGTGACTATTGACAAGTCGGCAGTGGTAGCTTAACTGGTTGAGTGCTAGAAGCCACTATCAGGGCTTTCAGAAAAATGAGAGCCAACATTCTCACTACTCCTGTTTCATATTCAGTCAAACCCAAGTAATATTTTGTAAAAATAAATTTGTTTTATTACAAATTATTGGAGAGTGCCTGTGGGCGTGGTGCCTGTGGGCACTCTCCAATAATTTGTAATAAAACAAATTGTGAATAACAAATTCAGACCACCAAAAATAATCTAGCCCTCAACCAGTTAAGACCTATGAAGATCTTGGGGTTGCCAAGAAGATCGGACTAAACAGGTACTAGGACACATGAGCATCTTCAAATAGATATCCTTAGATTAGTAACATGCAAAATGAATCCTCAAAAGGTGTCCTCATATGATACATTGCCATGTCATAAGTATTCTCACAATAGTCACATACCCAGATGAATCGTAGAACAGTATTGGGAGTCACTCGTTCGAGGAATTGTTCTACAGTTGATTTGCTCGATGATATTCGAGTCGCAAGTGCATTTTCCCATGAAGCAACTGCTGGATAACTTATTCCCTCAATGGGATTCGAGTCGTTCGAGTAATGACTTTTCGGTAATTGCCCGAGAGTCGATATTAACTGGGGGCCTTCACGGCATTAGTTTAAACAATATTTATTCATGAAATGTAGAAAAATGTAAACATCAAAAATGTTGGAGGACAGAATATAAATGAATAACAATGGGTTGCATAAATAGCAAGTACAACAGGTGATAGGGATTCAACAGGAAGCCTATGGCTTATGTGACTCGTCTCCTAAGATCAAACAATGACACAAAATGAAAGATGACAGTTGATGGAAAGGGTAGAGTCCATAGAGTTAATAAACAGCAATTGATGGAAGTTACACGTAAAAAGTAAATATATCCAGTCAAAACCCTTATAAAAAAGTACCATGGTAAACACATGGTATTACCAGGCTATTTTGGGATTTACCATGGTTTACCATGGTACTTTTTTATAAGGGAATGATCATGTCTGAGACAGGAACATATGGAAATTATGTTCGAATCACTAATCAATCAATCTATCCATATTTTGGGGTTTGTTGTTCTGTGTTTGGAATGTGAGCATCTAATTAAGCTACAGACTATACAGTATAAGTATAACTGTCGAAGCACATCTGGAATATATACATTATAACACCCAGACGCTCAGGTCAGCGCCAGTGTGCGACATACACACATACATATGCACGCGTGCACACGTACACTCAAACGCTAGCCGAAGCGATCACAATAGTAGTATGTCTCGTATGTTTCACCCCTCATTTGGATGACCTCGGTGGATGACCTCGGAAGTGACGTCATGTCACGTGACCCAGTGCCGCCATGTTGTGTTGTTATGGTAACCCGCGTGAGCGGCCATGTTGTGATGTCATCTCCATAGTGATACGTGGTGTGAGTGCGCAACGCGTGTTGTTAGGGTGATACGTGTTTCCGTCGTCCATTTTGTATACTGGAGGCCGCCATCTTCGTTTCTATGGTAGCACGTGGTTGCTATGTGACCCAAAACCTTCTAACAAGACAGGGGTATATTCGGAGGGTGTGTTTCTTTGTAGAAGAGTAAATCTAATTACCACAAACAACCCGACAACTTGTATTATTTCGAATTCTTCTTGAATTATCTGCTTCTATCTATGTATGCAATAGTTATCGTTTATCTGGCCATGTTCCTTTATTCTAGAGTATACTCCAGTAGCGTAGATGAGCCTATCAACTGGAACAGTTTACCTTATTATTGCTATATTTAGCAATTTCTGGTCTATTCTTCTTAGTTCTGACCCTGTTCTAAGTACTCCTGTTGTTTCATTTATCTAGATTGTAACTAACCAATCAGATTGCTTGATTTCCCATAATCTGTATACAGGGTTATCTCCTTGTGTATAACAAAAGACTATATCCAATGGCCATATCCCATGGAATCCCATTTTTTGCTAAACACCTGTGGCTATGGAATCCCTTTTTTGTCGTATGAGGCCATGAGGGCTATGTAAAAACCCTCAATGAGTCCTCACTTATTATCCCTCATACCCTCGTTGAATTTTGAAGTTATGAGGACCTTGAAAAATCCCTCAATGAGGTATAATTTACTACGACTCTTAGCCTCATTTCAGTATTTAACAGGTATATCCTATGGAATCCCATTTTGGAAAACGCCTGTGACTGTGGAATCCCTTTTTGTCGTATGAGGACTGAGGGCTATGTAAAGCCCTCAATGAGTCCTCATTTATTATCCCCCATAGCCTCATTGAATTTTGAGGTTATGAGGACCATTAAAAATCCCTCAATGAGGCATAATTTACTACGACTCTTAGCCTCATCTCGGTATTTGAGGATACCCATGGCCTGGTATTGATTTATTCGAGGATACCTATCGAGGATACCTTTTATAGGATACTTATCTGAGGATACTATATAGGCTGTACATATCCCAAAAGGTCTCTTGCTGGCCCTTAGTACTATTAATCCACCTGATGCTTTATGTTATCCTATGACTGGTACAGGTAGTACGCAATGCTAGGCATAGGGGTATTGTGGGTAGGGGTACTGCCTCGTAGTTTAGAACGGTACTATAGTATGGCGGTATATACACCTATAGGCCCCTGTTAGTGCTTGGTACTATTAACCAACCGATTGCTTTGTTTTATTATATGGCTGGTATATGTAGTACGTTATGGTAGACCTAGTGATTTTGTGGGGGTGGGGTAATGCTTGGTAGTTTAGAACGGTAGTATAACATAGGCTATGCATATCTCTGTAGGTCTCTTGCTGGCCCTTGGTGCTACTGATCCACCAGATGCTTCATATTATTGAGAGGTATAATGGGGTGGGGTCAATGCCTGGTAATACAGAACGGCAGCAGAGTATGGTTGGTATATTCCCCTATAGGTTCCATCCTAACCGTTCATAGTATTAACCTACCAAATGCTTTGTATCATCCTGTTACTGGTAAGGTGGTACGTAATACCAGTAGTTCCTACCTAATTCCGAGTACTCTTGTTGTTTCATTTATCTAGATCATTTATATAAATTATAATTAACCAATTAGATTGCTTGATTTCCCATAACCTGTATGCAGGGTTATCTCCCTTCTGTATAATAAAAACCTATATCAATGGCAATATCCCCAGCACCCCAATTTCGGCACCCCTTTTTTGAAAAGCATATGGCCTTCGGCACCCCTTTTTTCTGAAATGAGGATAAGAGTCGTATTAAATATCCCTCATTGAGGGATTTTTAATACGACTCTTATCCTCATTTCAGAAAAAAGGGGTGTCGAAGGCCATATGTTTTTCAAAAAAGGGGTGCCCAAATTGGGGTGCCTTTTGGAGAATCCCTTTTTTCTGAAATGAGGATAAGAGTCGTAGAAAATTAGACCTCACTGAGGGTTTTTTTACTACGACTCTTATCCTCATTTCAAGGAGATAACCCTGCATACAGATTATGGGAAATCAAGCAATCTGATTGGTTAGTTACAATCTAGATAAATGAAACAACAATGAAACAACAAGTACTTAGAACAGGGTCACAACTAAGAAGAATAGACCAGAAATTGCTAAATATAGCAATAATAAGGTAAACTGTTCCAGTTGATAGGCTCATCTACGCTACTGGAGTATACTCTAGAATAAAGGAACATGGCCAGATAAACGATACCTATTGCATATATAGATAAAAGCAGAGAATTCTGGAAGAATTCGAAATAATACAAGTTGTCGAGTTGTTTGTGGTAATTATCCAGGGAAGTCGTTCCCGAAAATATTCCGATTCAATCGAACATACCCTCCGAACATACCCCTGTCCTATTGTAGGCCTTAGGTAACATAGCAATCACGTGCTACCATAGAAACCAAGATGACGGCCTCCAGTATACAAAATGGACGACGGAAACACGTATCACCCTAACAACACGCGCTGCGCATGCGCACTCACACCACGTATCACTATGGAGATAACATCACAACATGGCCGCTCACGCGGGTTACCATGACAACACAACATTGCGGCACTGGGTCACGTGACATGACGTCACTTCCGAGGTCATCCACCGAGGTCATCCAAATGAGGGGTGAAACATACGAGACATACTACTCACAATGTAATTCTGCACCGTTCTGAAAATGAGATAATTTTCAGTATACGTCAGACTTGTACTGTCATACATGAGGGTGCCAAGATCTAAAGGAAAATGTAAATACTCTCATGTAACTCTCATGATCTCTTGATAATATAGACAGTAGAACAAAGACTCTCATGTAACTCTCCTGATATCTTGATAATATGGACAGTAGAACAGGAAGTGTTCTGCTGTTTCTAAGTTACCGCAGCGACAGAACGGTGAGTGGTGAAGGTGATTATTATATAAATCGAAATTAAGGTTATTGCAGAGCAAACGCAATCGGCAGTGGTAGATTTGAGCTGGGCGGGATAATGCAGAACTAATGTGTTCCGGTGCTCTATTGGTTCCGGAGTTAAGATATCATTTAAAGTTATTCAGTGATGTATCCTATCCTCGCGAATTGAGAGGGGAACAGTATTCCAATGGTTGGTTACATTCGGGAAAAGGGACAGTTGATATAACTGTGTGTTACAAAAAGGAAAATGTAAATAGTTCTGGTTGTTTGAACGTAGACCATAAGGGCGGTTAGACGACATATGATCGGAGCGGGATGTTCTGTTAGCAACACAGCCGGGTGTCATGCGATGATACATTTTGTAGGAGAGGATGAGATTGTATTTATGACGCCGTTGCTGTAAAGTTTCCCAGCAGGTCTCAGAGTACACTAGAGCTTTGCTAGTGCTTAAAGTTGCGCCTGCTACAACCTTGGCAGCTGCAGTTTGTGTTTTTTCTAGGTCACAGTGGCGTAGCCATAGGGGGGCCCAGGGGGGCCACGGCCCCCCTATTATTCTGTCTGGCCCCCCTAAAAGTTTGGCAGGGTCAACTAAAACATGCCCATGTCAGTTGTTAAATTTATGATGATAAGACTTGTGAATTTTCATTCATTTGGGGCGACACTGTACGCGCGATAACTGCGTGTGTTCACTTGTTGTGTGATGTGTGTCCGGTCATCTTCGGTAGCTGTTGGATGGTTGGAGCCAGAGGCTCGTGGGATAGCCCCCCAACAATCCAACTCATAGTGTAAATACGTTCTAGAGATGAGTGATTTTCTAATTTCTGTTCAATTTTCGAATTCGATTTTTTTTTACAAAAAAAACCAAAACAAAACACACAATTCAATTTTTTAATTTTATTAAATTACCCAATTCTGTCATGAACGTTTCACATAGTTTGGAGTTTGTGAAATGTAGTTTTCACTGTTGAAAAAAACAAGAGGATTTTCACCCCAAAAGCCATCAGAATGCCTCATTTGATCGCTTGGTTCGAAAATTTTCTGGGGAGAACCAAAGGCAACCGCCCCAACTCACCCAGACGCCTCTCATATTATGTAGACCCCGAAGCCGTCGCCATGAGCCGCCGCCGCCGCCAGCCATATTTTTCGTCAGCCACCGCCAGCCACATTTTTCGTCAGCCACCCGTATTATAAATCAACCACCACGAAATTTTGCGCCGGCTTGAGCCGTGTAAATTGTCAAAATTTCATAATTAACTCTTCACATAATGCTAGTAGCAGACGGCAGTCGTAAAAAAAAGTTCTCGTATAACTAACAATTTTCATTTTTTGCTTCCAAAACATGGGTTATGACCCATCATTGGAACGATCGCTCGTTCCAATGAGGGGGCCATAACCCATGTTTTGGAGGCAAAAAATGAAGATATTTAAAAAATTGAATGGCGATTTTCGTGTCCACCTTCGTAAGATTTATACATCTCCCTTTCTAGCGCATTTTAGTTTTGTTTCATTCTACCAATCTGGGATAGCCCTGTTTTTACACCTCTCAGTTAGCTGAATCGCCATGAGCCGCCAGTCGTTAAAGTTAAAACTTAGCCAGCTGAGCTAGCTACCCAGCCACATATTCCTTCAGCCAGCCACGAAAATGAATTTACATAGCTTCGGGGTCTAATATGACATATAGATCGTGGAAACGCTGCCATCAAAATGAGTCATTTTGGATCAGTCAAGTGGATCTCTGGTACAAGACTGGCTCCGGCTGGAAGGGAACTTGACACGGCTGTGGTTGCCCTTTACTCCCCATTTGCTATGGGTTAAAAGAGTTGAAAATGTGTCTTGAATTATCCTTTTTTTTTGGCCTGCATCAAAAATCGCAACATCATGGTAAAAAATATCAACTTTTGATACCATGAAAAAATAGACAATATTCACCCCCCAAAACCCACCAGAATGCGCCATTGGAGACTAGAATTTTAAAATTTTCCTGGGGGGGGGAACCAGACCCCCCTTTTAATCCTCGCGCCTTCGGCGCTCGGAACAGATGCCTACGGCATCTGTTAGCTGTACCCCCCCCCATATATAAGTCGGGCCCCCCCGAAAAATTTTTCCTGGCTACGCGCCTGCTAGGTCATGGGAATTAGATTCAGAGAAGTTGTCCCAGATGGTATCAGCGTATTCAAGAAGCGGGCGTATAAAGACAAAGTATATTTCTTTTCCAGAACCCTACGATCTAATAAGAATTTGACCTTCATCAAAAGGTCTAAACGTTCCCAAGCTGTAGCATAATTACAAGAAACGTGGACCAATAAAGACCGGACCTGCTGCTTTGGAGGGATTTAACGATTTCAGAGCGTTGTACATTTCTTGGATTGAAGGTTAATATTGTGAATTGTTGATCGTTCCGGAAAATCATTACACGGCAAGAAGGTGTCATCAACTCTTGATATGGAACAAAAATAATCGTTAAAAAGTTTATCTACATTTTCTACATACATTTGATTATCGTGGCTAATTGTGGGAATAGCTTGGGATTGTTGCCAATGACAGGGTTCAGTGTTTTCCACCACATGGAAGGCTTTGTTGTGTGACTAGAAAGAATAGTGTGTATTTTGTTGGTATGGAAACGTTTGGCTTTCCGAATGGCAGAGACCATTTCGTTTCGCTTAGCTTTGTACTTGTTCCAGCGACCATCTAAATGTGTACGTTTTTGCTAGATGGTATAGGCGTTTACGTTGCCTGATTAGGTATCTAATTTCATTGTGCATCCGGGGGTTGGGGGTGGGTGGGGCTCATTCCTCCTAGATGTGATAGTTTTGTTGGGTATATATCTAGAGACATGGGCAGTGGTGGCGCCGGGGGGGGGGGGTTATACCCCCCCCACCGGAGAGGTCCAGCCCCCCTCCCCCCCCCCCCCCCCCGTCGGAGATTTTTAGTCAGTCCGTCGGAGAGTCTCGTCAGTCTCGAACCCGTGCAGCACTGGAACTTTGATAGAGAATAGTGATTCTCACGAAATTCCTTAATGTCGTTCGTCAAACTGGCTTTATAGATGAAATATTTCCCGACCTTATTATAATATGTTTACTTTAACCCTTTCCCTAATGTAACGGGCAAAAGCGGCCAGCGCTATTCTCAAAAATCGCCAATTAATTTTCATTATTTTTTTCATTTTTTGTCTCAAAAACATAGGTTATGAAGCTCGTCGAGCTCGTTCCAACGAGGGGTCATAACCTATGTTTTTGAGACAAAAATGAAAAAAATTAGTTATTCAAGAATTATTTTTGCAAGTGTCGTCTGCTTTTCAGGTTAGGTAAAGGGTTAAATAATCAACAAACATACACAATTTGCTTCTATTTTGGTTCTCCAATTTACCAATTTTCACTCATTTTCCTTCGTTTGGGAGGTCAAATGTTATAGCCCCCTGTCGGAGAGGTCATCCCCCCTGTCGGAGAGGTCGGCCCCCTGTCGAGAAATCCCTGGCGCCACCCCTGGACATAGGATAATAGAGTGTCAGTAAAGTCTGAGACTATTTTATCATTATGATGACTATAGACCATTGAATCCCAATTAACACTCTCAAGGGCGTTATTCAGACCAACATAGTCACATTGAGAGTACAACCATGCATATGCGACGTTTACATGATGTACGTGGATTTACGGGAATGTACGTGGATTTACGGGGAATGTAATTTCAAGAGAGATATGACTTGATCCGGAATCAGTGGTTCGAGTACCTCACATGGCACTACAATAACTGTATTACTTACAGCGAATAAGTCAAGTAAGGAAGCAGATGATTCAGTGAAGTGTGTTGCCTCATTCACAAGCCGTCTGAGGTTGAAGTAGTTTAACAATTCTAGAAATGGGCCCCTGCGGGAGGATAGTTAACCCTGATTGTCCACATGGGGACACGATGACGCCATGTACTAAGGCGTACTGCATGTCGATGATGCGCACGTCGCCAACCAATCTAACCCTACCTGTGCTGCAGTGCGGAGTTACGATGTTGAGCAGCTGGCAGCTGCTTGTCGTTGCTGGGTGGCTCTCTCCGGGTACTCCGGCTTCCTCCGCCCGTAAAACTGTCACGGCCATGATTAGCCATTGTGCAATGTGCATACGTGTACATGTAAGTACATGTATATGACCTTAAACACCAATAATAAATAATTAAACAGTACAATGATCATACAAGTGAACAAGTATGTCTGTACATATTACTACATAACTTGCAAGCTTTTATCTGTCCCATAATAATTGATGCAAGTTAAGTCAGTGTGACAATATTTGCCTGTTTTAGAGCAAGTTTGTTCCTTTGTTAACCCATATAATACAGTAAGTTAAGTCGATGGTTAATCGATCAATTACTTTTTTTGATCGATCAAGACATTGATCATTGGTTAATCGATTAATCGGTTAACTGTTTCAGCTCTAATTTACAGTACATCCCTCCCCAAGACCCATATTCAAGAATTAATAATTACTGAATTTTTTCTTTTTTTTTGGGGGGGGGGGGGGGGGAATTGTTGCTGTTGTGATTCGTAATTATCAACATATACCTGAGATAATAGTGAGTTTTGAGATTGAGATTTACGTGTACCTGCAGATCTGTGAAAATGCAAGTGCTTGAATTTATTTTGATATCACCTACATGTATGTAATGTATACAGTAATTCCACCAGATATTGCTGTACATGTAGGTCCGAGCCACTGAACTGAAATCACTATTGTACCTGTTGAGACCTTGCTTTTCCCATTACTGAAGGTTGTGTGTTACATGTATGTATTGATAACAGCTGGGGCGCGGTGGCGTCGCGGTAACCGGTTCTCGTCAGATCACCGAAGTTAAGCAACGTCGAGCGCGGTTAATAGTTGGATGGGTGACCATTTCAGTGACTGATTCGCGTTCCCGCGTTGGGTCCTTGGGCAAGGCACTTAACCCCGATTGCCTACGTGGGGGCACGATGACGCTGTGTACTAAGGCGTATTGTACGTCGATGGTGCGCATGTCTTCAACCAATCTAACCCTGCCTGTGCCGCGGTGCAGAGTTCAGAGTTACGGTGTTGGAGAGCTGGCAGCTGGTCGTCGTTGCTCGGTGGTTCTCTCCGGGTACTCCGGCTTCCTCAACCCGTAAAACTGTCGCCGACATGATATGACCCTGGCTGTTAATGTGTCGTTAAACCCTAATAAAAAAAATGATAACAACTCACAATTGGGTGTTAAATCAGGTAAAATTATCAAATGAATTTGCTCCTGTCACAGTGTGTAATATGACAGAGAAATTTGCTTGTTTCATCTAACATTTTTATTCTGCAAACATCAAGTAAATAATATTAAACATGAGTATTTTGTATTTTCTATATTTGTATAGGATGAACATATAAGGGTTATTACACTAATGTGAATCGTAATTTCAAATGTTACTGATACATGATGTACAGCTTGTGAGGAGAAACCACAGATACATGTACCTCAGAAAGTACATGTATACTCTAGTAAGTGGTACAGAGTACCATACTCACCCTGGCATATCTGTCGAAAACCACATACAATACAAGTCAAAATAAGTTGTAGCATAACCACAATAAACTAATTATACTGCTGCTCCAGCACTGATAAGATCAGAATCTGACATCATTTTCTGGAAAGCTCTCAATGAGAGCTTTCCAGAAAATGATGTCAGCTTCTGGTCCTATCAGTATAGGAAGAGAAAGATTCATAGTTTATAGTGGTTATCCTGCAACTTATTTTAACATGTACTGTACCTTGACCTTTGCGTTATTAATTATAGTACAGTGTACAGCCGAAAACACCCAAGCCCACCTCTGGCCAAACAATCCACTGCAGTTTGACCCAAATCAGTTGCTACATTTTGACCAAAACCGGCCACTAAGAGAATCCAAACCACCCTCCAGTAGAAATATGTTTTAAATGAACATTTTGTATACATTTGTTAAGTTTGAGTAATTTTAATTGATTTTTTGTTTTTATTTTTTTTCCCCATCAGAAGACTTAATTGGAAGGCTTTTGCCTGATTGATGTTTGTGTAAACATTGTGGCAAAGAGCAATTTTTATTAATACCTTGTAAAAAAAGAAATGAACACTGATCTCATATTCAGAACCTGATAGAAGAATATTTGTAAATACTCTTGTGTTCCTAATAAACATACATGCATGTTTATTAATTTTAGGGCATTTTTCCACCCTGTATGCACCTTATATGGGCCTGTATGCTGATTAAAATTGCCCTTCAGGGGGGAGGGGGTGGGAGGGGAAGGGGTCCACCCTGTGTGCACCTTATTTGTATTTGGGCCTGTATGTTTATTAAAATTGGCCTTCCATCGGGTGGGTGGGGGGGGGGGGGGGGCGGGGGTCTTCAAATTAGTAAATCTTCATTTGATTGTGTGACTATTGTTTAACACATAAAAGCCTAAACGCCTATTAGTTTTCTTTAATAAAACTAACTGCAATACTGGAAAATAAGTTGGCTTTTAATAAAATTAACTAGCATTACTCCCCCACCCCCTCAATGGATTTCCACCCTGTACTATAATATGGATCTGTGCTTTTATTTAATTTTGATAAATGTTCCACCCCATACTTTTATTTCCACCTGTACTTTTATTTGGAACACAAAAGTAGCACCACACCCTGTAGGACTACATGTTTGCGCTTATCGTAGTTAACTTATAGCCTAGTAGCCAACATATGTGGTTGCTTCTAAATATTATTTTGTTATCAGGTATTAACAACTGCCAAAGGCAATTTTTAATACGTTTTGAAAAACGAATATTTAGAAACCAGCCCTGCGCCCATATTCTCCACCTGATATAAGAATATTTGTAAATGTAAAAACAAAATTCATTAAGAGCCCGCCACCTATTGAAAAATGTCCCCGGTACATTTCAATACACGATAAAAAATAATATTTGTAAAAAAATGACCCGCATAACAGACTCACATTTATAACATTACCGGTACTTTAATTTTTTCAGTGTCATTTTTCAGACCCCAATCATTTTTATTCTAGTATATTTAAGATTTCCAACATGTTTTTTATGTATATTTATTTACGGAGGACGGTTTGGGTCAAATTCTTAGAAGATGGTTAGGTCACTGTGGAGGACGATTTGGGTTAAATTAGGGGCCGGCTTGGGTCAAATTGCGGGAGGACGGTTTGGTCAGAATTTTGGGAGAAATTCTCTGTACAATGTACATGAACTTAGTCAATTAACATGGACTGCTGAGGCAAAAGCCCCCACTGCCCACGTGGGGGCACGGTGACGCTGTGTACTAAGGCGTACTGCACGTCGATGGTGCACCTGTCTTCAATCAATGCTAACCCATGCTTGTGTGGAGTTGGTATGTTGGGGAGCTGACAATTGCTCGCCGTTGCTCAGTGGTTCTCTCCGGGTACTCCGGCTTCCTCCACCCGTAAAACTGTCATGGTCATGGTTAGCCATTGTGCAGAAATATGTGACCTTAAACACCAATAAATAAATAAATAAATAAATAAATGAGGCAAAAGCCAAGAAAAATATTCTTTCTCGGCAATAAAACTGTCGACGAAAATGATAAAAAAAAGAATATCTCCTTAGCTGTAAAGTGAAGATTCAGACACTTAACCCCGATTGTCCACATGGGGGCACGATGACGCCATGTACTAAGGCGTACTGCACGTCGATGGTGCGCATGTCTTCAACCAATTTAACCATGCCCGTGCTGCAGTGTGGAGTTACGATGTTGGGGAGCTGGCCGCTGCTCGTCGTTGCTCGGTGGTTCTCTCCCGGTACTCCACCTCCCTCCACCCGTAAAACTGCCACGGTCACGATTAGCCATAGTGCATAAGTATGTGACCTTAAACACCAATAAATAAAAAATAAGTGAACATTCAGGTTTGATTATGGAATTAATATATTACCTGAATTCATTTTTGTCCATGGCTCACTATTGTTATGGTGTCAACAAAGCAATGGTCCTTTAGAGAATCAATAAACTTCACTTGTATTCGTTTAGGTCTTGCCCATAATGTTTTGGATTGCTGAAAATAGACCGTGGGGGGGGGGGGGGGGGGGGCTCCTGTGTTGCTAAAAGTGGACATGTAAAGAATTAGCATTAGGGCTTATCAAAACAACATTTTTCATCCGAAGACGGATGACGTGGTCAGTCATGAAGAAGTGTCGGAATCACCCGACTAGTACTAACTGACTAGTGTGGACTGCTGACCCCAAGTTCATACCAATTTAGAGATATCCAGGCAGTTCTTTTGTGCTTGCATTACAGATATTTCATTAGAAGCATCTTCAACTCTATCACAAAATGAATATCTGAATCTAAAATGCTGTTTCAAAACTACCGAAACGGAAAGTGTTTTTGTCGATGTACAGTTATTTTCGTATGGCAATTGTTTTGCAAATTATTCATTTACTTGTCAGGGGATGACTTAGTATTATGTATTTAGTCATGTGTTTTGTTATGTTGAATCAGTTTTTAGCTCACTGATGACACCGAAGGGAGCTCAACTTATCACTTGCTGTCCGTTGTCCGTCGTCATGAACATTTTTCGAACGACTTCTCCTCTGAAACCACTGGTCCGATTTTCACGAAACTTCATGTGGATGTTCATTACTATATGGCAATTCATGTTTGTTCAAATGAAATGGCCACGTCCCTTGAGGGCTCTGTATGGGGCATAACTCTGATAGCACCGTATGAATTATAGAAAAATTATTAAAAAATCTTCTCCAGAACCAGTGGGCAGAATCTTTTGATACTTGGCATCTTGGTATGGGTCTGATTCAAGTTTGTTCAAATCGGCCCCCTGGATTCACATTTGGGCTCAGTATAGAAGCCCGAATTCGAACTTTGTGCATTTCAGGCAATTTTTAAAAAAAATCTTCTTCTTCAGATCTAGCAGTCGGAATGTTTTGATTATTGGTATGCAGCAGCCTTAGGGGGGTGACATTCAAGTTTGTTCAAGCCGTGTCCCTAGGTCCATATTTGGGCTCACTGTGTGAGCTTGAATTGTAACTTAGTTCGAAATGAGGAATTTTCTTGAAAAATCTTCTTCTTCAGATCCAGCATTCGGAATGTTTTGATATAAATCTTCTTTTTTTTAGATCCACTGGTCAGAATCTTTGGATATTTGGTATAATCTTTTCTTAGGAGGAGCAGATGCAACTTGTTGAAATTAATTCTCTGGGTTGATATTTAGGCTACCATGTCAGGTGAGCGCCCCAGGCCCCCTGGGGCCTCTTGTTTTAAAACATTTCTACTGCACGGATGTAGCCTTTTATTTGGGAAGGGTTAATTGCTCTCTAGGTGGCACTGAGTCTCACTGTTGTCTACTCTCAAAAAAGTAAAAAGATCAGATGTAATTGTGTACAAGAATGACAGCTGTCCTCAAAATCGAATGACTGTAATCAGACTTAAAATTCATTGAATTTATTCTTGTAAATGATTCTCGTAATACAAACAATGAGAATCAAGTTTGATTCTCGTGAAAATTCAAATGTTTACAGTTAATTATTTGTTTAACTCTTTACCTAACATGAAAAGCGGACGACACTTACAAACAAAATTCTTGAATAACTCATTTTTTTCAATCTCGTCTCAAAAACATTGGTTATGATCCCTCATTGGAACGAGCTCGATGAGCTCGTTCCAAAGAGGGGTCATACCCTATGTTTTTGAGACAAAAAAAAATGAAACTATAATGAAAATTAATTGGCGATTTTTGTAAATAGCACTGGCTGGTTTTGTTAATGGCCTGGAAAATTCAACTTAGTACTACTTTTTGTTTGTTTCCTCACAATAAGGTCACTTTGACTTACCATTGGTGACATGTGAAGTAGTGGCTGCCTATACAGACAGGCAAGATAGTATTAGAAACCACTGCCAAAGGACTGTACGTGTAAGTTACTTCCACCAGCAAGGTCACCAAAGGCCAGCATATTGGAACATTGTTCTGTATATACATTTCATACTCGGATGAGACACTAAACTAACCAAAGTTGGAACTGTAAGCCATTAACTCTTAACCTACAGAGTATTTTAGAACTATTTTCTATCAAATCTAGTCATTGCTGCTATTGCCATAAAACAGTCATGACTAGATTTCATGAACACTTCATCTTAACTTCAGGAATCATTGACTAAAAAAACTTAATATAATTTACACAGTTAAATTTGATTAAATGTGCCTGAACTTATTTCACTCACAAGAGAAATCTTCTCCTGGGCAGGAATATCCACCAGCAGCATGCAAGAAGTTCAAGGTTAAACTTGAGTAATTTATATGTATGAGGTTTGTGGGGTTTTTTTTACAATGAAATACATGTACATGTATCTTCTACTGGTTAAACTCTAGTTCAGCGATCTGAGCGTAGTGGCTACCACTCTACGTTCCGATTCTTCCCATTCAATCCTATAGAAAAAGTTCCCATCAAGTTTTTATGGGAACTCAAAACTCGAAATTAGGAATATGTATCAAGCTTTCGCCCTTATTACCCGCTGCAATCGATAGTACACGTATTTTCTTACATTTGGGCAGAGTTTATTGATCCAAACTAGGTTTTATCCTTTTATTATCATCATGCAGAATCGGAAATTCGATCGCAATTGCGCAGAAGGGGTTTGATAATCTGCTCTGTGCGAATGCGACCGAGTTTGATGAGCTCTGCGCGAATGAGATCGAGATTCCGATTCTACATCGATGAAAAGGTCTATTCGTTTCGGCGCCATTACCGGGTTATTGTTTTTACTGTTTTGTATTTATACAAAAAGCATGGCCGATTTCGAAATCTCCGTTGCCGCCTCACGAGTACTCAAATGATGATAATTAAAAGATAAAACCTAGTTTGGATCAATAACCTCTGCCCAAATGTAAGGAAATACGTGTACTATCGATTGCAGCCGGTAATAAGGGCGAAAGCTTGATGTATATTCCTAATTTCGAGTTTTGAGTTCCCATAAAAACTTGATGGGAACTTTTTCTATAGGATTGAATGGGAAGAATCTGAACGTGGAGGGGTAGTGGCCACTACGTTCAGATCGCTGAACTAGTTAAACTCCAAAGGGTATACATGACATGTAACAATATATCTCAAATTGTAAATTATGTAAGAACTGATAATTGATTTGCGCATCAGAAGTCCGCGAGAATCAAAACTGATTCTTGTGAGTTGGGACCAAGGCGAGAGGTCCTAGGTTCGAATCCCACCTCAGCAACCATATTGTGTCCTTGGCCAAGACACTTAATCCCAACTGCCCACGTGAGAGCACGATGGCATTGTGTACTAAGATGTCCTGTACGTCGATGGTGCACTTATCTTCAACCAATACTAACAAGTGGAGTTAGTACGTTGTGAATCTGACAGTTACGCGCCGTTGTTCGGTGGTTCTCTCCGGGTGGGTACTCCGGCTTCCTCCACCCGTAAAACTGTCTTGACACAATCTATCAAATTAATGTGCGCGTGTAAATAGAACTATTTCAAAACATAAACGAAACCACGATGCCTGATTTCATTTGTTATAAACATCATTAAAATTCCAATGATAAGAAATGTATAAACACTTAAAAATTATTATTTATAAAGCTGAATTGTGGAACTATATTTTCACGTGGCTATGACGTATGACTGCGTGTATAGCTTTGTCGCGTCAGAGTGATATGCATGATGTTCAAGGTGGAATTCCATTTTAACCCTTTTGTTTCTATCTAAAAGATGTGTTTTTGGAACAGCGATGTCATAAGAAAGACAGAATATGAAATTCGTGTTTTGGTCATGCTCGATTTATGAAACGAGTCTTAAAATATTTCTGTTTTGTGGAACCTCTGGCGAGGTGAAACAGAAAGTTCGTAGACGAGTTTCATAAATAAAGTATGATCATATCACTCATTCCATATTTTCCATATGTCAACTGGTCACCTATTGAAATCTTATATGTTATTTCTCACTTTGTGAATATTGTATGTACAACAATTTACTTTAATTATATTCTCGAAATAAAATTTGAAGATCTTTTTAAAAGTATGTATGATGTTCGAAAATATTTCTTATGTAATAAAATGGATACTCTTAATATATTGTTGTATTTATTATTATTTACAAGACAATTCAGATTTGTATTTTCTTGTAGATGTTTTTCAGTTTGTTCATCAGCAAAATTTGCAAAGCATAGTTCTATTTTTCCAATCCACCCACATTATCCATTAATTAATCTGTTCTTTTACACTAAATATCTAAGCATAATTTTCGAATTATTTACGATTATTTGTCCAAAGTAAATAGCTCAACATTAATTCTTTGTCCGTCCGTTTACGATGCTTATCCAGGCATTCACTTGAAAATTGTGTGTCCAAAATCTTCATTGGAAACCATGGGAAGTGGAGCAGTGCTTGTTTATTGCGGTTAATGCCCAAGTTTTGGTTTTTAAATAAGACAGGGTAACTAATTCTTGGTGGTGTAAGTTCTCTCAAGTGGACATCATAGGTGTAATGTGGCAGTAAAACTCCCCAATTCTCAACAGAACAGCCCACGTGATGTATTGTCCGTTAGTGGGTTTACGATGTTAACCCCTGCGAACCGTGGTGGTATCATCCATGTCAGTTCATTGGCTGCATTTGGAAGAGTTCATATTTTCTGGGAGTAGACGTAGACCAATTAATGTTTTCAACATTCAACCTTGGAGCTGCACGTTGAAAATATCCCTTGGTCCACTCTACACATTCGCTTAGCAGCCATCCTACTGTATGAAAATTATGACATATCATGTCCCAGGATTGGAAAAGCGGTCTCTCTGTTTGAACGGGTTAATTAATGGTAAACGGGGATCAATAAATCCGTATTCTTGCAACTTGAAAATATCTTTCATTTCTCCATCCCCCATTTCCATGCCTCAGACTTTTCTCAGAGCCAACCCTGGTAATAGTAGTAATGACCTGAATGGGAAGCATTGCAGTTTATGAACGACCAGAAACAATTAACTGCCCTCTATCTTATTAGCGACTGCGCTTCGGCTCGCTTATAACCGGTTATCAGTTATTATGCATATTCTTCTTCTTCTTCTTCTTCTCCTCCTTCTTTCTTCTTATTCTTCTTCTTCTTCTTCTTCTTCTTCTTCTCATACAAAGTTTGTCCGGGCCATAACTTTTTTGTCTTTTGACCTACACCTTAGATACTTGGCATGTGGATGTATCACCATGAGCCGGCGTGCAGTGTATCATAGTGACCTTCAGGTGACCTTGACCTTTGACATGAAGGTCAGATTTATGTGTTTTTTAAGGGAAACATCACACAAACTTTGTCCGGGCCATAACTTGTTTGTCTTTTGACCTACACCTTAGATACTTGGCATGTGGATGTATCACCATGAAGCGGTGTGCAGTGTACCATAGTGACCTTCATGTGACCTTGACCTTTGACCTGAAGGTAAGATTTATGCGCTTTTTTAAGGTAAACTGTCTGGACCAGAACTTTTTTGTATTTCGAGTCAGGCTTTAGATATTTGGCATGTGGATGTATCAACATGAGCCAGTGTGTAGCGTACCTTTGTGACCTTCATGTGACCTTGACCTTTGATCTGAAGGTCAGATTTGTGCTTTTTTCAAGGAAACTTTGTCCGAACCAAAACTTGTTTGTCTTTTGAGCCAGGCCTTAGATATTTGCCACGTGGATGTATTACCATGAGCCGGTGTGTCGCATTCCATTGTGACCTTCATGTGACCTTGACCTCAAGGTCAAATTTATGTACTTCAAATGGGGAGTAATTGTCCAGACCAGAATTTTTTTGTTTTTTGACCTAGGACTTGGTTATTTGATATGTGGATGTGTCACCATGAGACCACATGTCGTGACCTTCATGTGACCTTGACCTCAAGGTCAAATTTATGTACTTCAAATAGGGAGTAATTGTCCAGACCAGAATTTTTTTGTTTTTTGACCTAGGACTTGGTTATTTGACATGTGGATGTGTCCCGTGAGACCGCATGTCGTGACCTTCATGTGACCTTGACCCCAAGGTCAGATTTATGTACTTCAAATAGGGAATAATTATCCAGACCAGAACTTTTTTGTTTTTTGACCTAGGACGTAGATATTTGACATGTGGATGTATTGCAATTAGACCGCATGTCACATGTAATCATGACCTTCATGTGACCTTGACCTCAAGGTCAAATTTATGTACTTTAAATAGAGAGTAATTGTCCAGACCAGATTTTTTTTTTTTGGACATGTGGATGTATCACCATGAAACCGCATGTCCGCTACCTTGATGAACTGCATGTGACCTTGACCTCTGACCTCAAGGTCAAATTTATGTACTTCAAATAGGGAATAATTGTCCAGATCAGAACTTTTTTGTTTTTTGACCTAGGACTTAGACGATTGGCATGTGGATGTATCACGATGAGACCACATGTTATCATGACCTTCATATGATCTTGACCTCAAGGTCAAATTTATGTACTTTAAATAGGGAGTAATTGTCCAGACCAGAATTTTTTTTTTGAAACCGCATGTCCGCAACCTTGAGGAACTGCATGTGACCTTGACCTCAAAAGGAAGAGGAGACATATGTTTTAGTGTGCTAAAACACTTTCTATTTTTTGTTGGGCCGTTCGTAAACTGCACTGCCCTCCAAAATCATGTTCTGGTTTCTTTCATCAGCTTTTCAGGTTAACTTGACAAAGTCAAGATAAGCTATTTCCATCACGCATGCGGACGTCTGTTTGTGAGTCTGTTCACATTTTCCTTCAGCACAGGCTACACCCTGTAGTTCTTGTCCGATCGTCGCGAAATTTCATATACGTTTGAGGTCATGTCTAAATGAGAACGTCCCCTTTTGGTCGCGATCGGTCAACCGTGATGGCTGCCGAGCCCAAAACCATAAAACTTTTAACACAGTCTACAGGTCGTATTTATGAAGGGATTTCATTGTAACTTGGTAGGATGACTCTGTATAATGTCCAGACGAGAACATCCCCTACTGGCCATGATCCTTCAATCGTGACTGCTGCTGAAGCCTGAAACCCGAAAACGTGTAGCACAGTCTACAGGTCGTATTTATGAAGGGATTTCATTGTAACTTGGTATGCTGATTCGGTATAATGTGTAGATTCAGTCTCGATCGGTCGACCGTGACGGCGACAAGGGCCCAAAGCCCCAAAACCGTGAACACAGTCAACAGGTCGTTTTCATGAAGGGATTTCTGTGTCATGTCCAGATGAGAACTTCTCCGTTTGGTCGCAAAAACTGTCAACTATGATGGCTGCCTATCCCGAAACCTGATAACTTTTAGCACTGTCTGAAGATCGTATTTATGAAGGGATTTCATTGTAACTTGGTACGATGACTCTGTGTCATGTCCAGATGAGAAATTCCCCGTTTCGTCGTAAAAATTGTCAACTATGGTAGCTGCCTATCCCGAAACCTGATAACTTTTAGCACTGTCTGCAGGTCGTATTTATGAAGGGATTTTGTTGCAACTTAGTAGGATGACTCGGTGTAATGTCTAGATGCGAACGTCATATTTTGGCCGTAATCGGTATATTGATTCGCTACAGGGGTCCCATTCTAATTTCTTCAAATCAAGTCCATTGGTTAATATCTCTACTGAAGGTGCGAATGTGAACGTAGTGCAATATAGGGATTAATTTGTAAATATCGTCTTCAGATTCAGATGATATATGATACAAAACATTCTTATGGGGCAGATTCAAGGTTGTTCAAATCAAGGCCTTTGAATAATATTTGGGCTTACTGTTGGAGCCCGAATTTTTAATGGCTGCAATATCAGGAATATTGAAGGGGTCAGCACCAACCCCTCTCCTCGCGCTCCCATCGCTTCCGAACCCTTGACATTCAGTGTAGTGTAGTTCAAGTACGCAAGAATGTATTATAAATATCTTCTTCAGATTCAGATGGTATTCGGTACAAAACATCCTTATGGGGCAGATTCAAGGTTGTTCAAATCAAGGCCTTTGAATAATATTTGGGCTCCCTGTTGGAGCCCGAATTTGCAAGGTCTGCAGTATGAGGAATATCTTCACAAATTTTCTTCTGACGAACCCCCAATCTAAATCTTTTGATATATGGTATACACCATTCTTTGGGTAGTCAGATTCAAGTTTTAAAAAATCAAGTTTCTGGGTTAATATTTCGGTTCCCTATTGGAACCCAGGTGTTAACTAAGTCCAATTTGAAGTATAATATTTTAAAATTTTCTTCCCCAGAACGACTTGCCAGAATCCTTTGATGTATGGTATACTGCACCCTTATGGGGTCCGATTCAAGTGTGCCCAAATCAAGTCATTCGATTACTATTTGTGCTCCCTACTGGAGCCCAAATTTTTACTTCGTGTTGTGTGGGGAATATTCTTTTTATCTCTTCTGATCCAAAGGGCATGTGAGCTATTGCCATCACTTGACGTCCGTCGTCGCCCGGCATTCGTCGTCCGTGAACTATTAACATGTTCATCTCCTTCTCTGGAACCACCGAGCCGATGTGAACCAAATTTGGCAGGAATGGCCTAATGGAGGTCCTCTAAGAAGGATGCTAATTTTGTTCCTGTCGGTTTAAAAATATGGCCGCCAGAGGCCAGAGGCATTCTTGTATTCTGATTGGTGGATTTTCAAAAATCTTCTCTGAAACTACAAGACAAACTGTTTTGAAACTTCAAATACTTGATGAGGGGGGGGGGGGGCATTCCTTGTTTAATCCTTTCCCTAACATGAAAGGCAGACGACACTTGCAAAATTATTGAATAACTAATTTTTTTCATTTTTGCGAGCTCGTTCAAATGAGGGGTCATAAGCTATATTTTTGTGGCAAAAAATGAAAAAATAATGAAAACTGAATGGGAAGTTTTGTGAATAGCGCTGGCCAATTTTGACCGTTACGTTGGGTAAAGGGTTAAAGTTGATCGGATTGCAAACATGGCCGCAACTGAGGATTATAGTTACTATAGTAACCCAATTGGGAAATTGCATTTTCATCTTCTTTTCTAGGGGCGCGCTAGCTCCGTAAATAGAGGTGCAGGCTGAAAGCCGAGATGTCGGCTCGAATCCCATCAGCGGCAACCGCGTGGTGTCCTTGGGCAAGACACTTCACCCCCATGAGGGGTCACTGTGGCGCTGGGTACCAAGGCGTACTGCACGTCGATGGTGCACTTGTCTACAACCAATGCTAACCCTGCTTGTGTGGAGTTAGTATGTTGAGGAGCTGACAGTTGCACGCCGTTGCCCGGTGGTTCTCTCCGGACACTCCGCCTTCCTACATCAGTAAAACTCGCGGTCACGATTGACCATTGTGTATAAATATATGACCTTAAAACACCAATAAATATATATAAATAATCTACTTCTCTGGAACTACTGAGGCGATGTGAATCAAACTTGGCCGGAATGGTCTATGAGATGTTCTCTACAACTGTTCTTCATTTTGTTTACTGTCAGATGAAAAACATTGCCACAGAGGCATTCTTCGATTAGGAATGGTCGATTTTGAAAACTACACATGATTGATGATTGGAAAACCCTTTAGTAATGAACCCCATGTAATGTTGATCGTGTCGAAAACTTTGCCACAATTACGGCTCATAGTTACCATGGAAACTCTAGGGGAAATCACATTTTTATCTTCTTATCTGAAACTGCTTGGCCAATGTGAACCAAATTAGGCGCAAATAAAATATGGAAAGTCCTCTGAAAACAATCATCATTCTGTATGTAGTTCTGCCAGGTGAACGATTACAGGCTCTTTAGAGCCTCGTGTTAAATTTTCTCTTCAAGAACCCCTGGAATACATAACCCCTAGGAAAGTCAGATTCAAGTTTGTTAAAATCAAGTCCCTGGGTTAATATTTGGGCCCCTATTAGAGCCCGACCTTTAACTTGGTCCAATATGATGACTAATTTATAAACATCTGCTTCTTGAGAATCTGAATCGTTTGACATCTAATATAGAACATCATTAGAGAGTTCAGATTCAATTTGTTCAAATAAAGTCCCTGGGGTGATATTTGTGTTCCCTGTGGCAAATTTTAACATAGTACTAAATTTGTAATATTGTTAAAATCTCCTTCCGAACCACAAGTCAGGAACCCTAATTTTAACTGCAAAAGAGGAATATGTTTTGTTTTTTTTAAATCTTATTGAGAACCACCATTCAGTGTGTTTTGATACTTGGTATACAACACCCTAGCCTAGGTCAGATTCAAGTTTGTTCCGATTAAGTTCCCAGATTCATAAATGGGATTCCTTTGGAGGGGTGGTGGAAAACAACTTAGGGTGATATGACGAATAATCTTTAACCTTGTACCGAACGATACGGCCAAAACCGTCCAGCGCTATTCTCAAAAATCACCAATTAATTTTCATTATATTTTTATTTTTGTCTCAAAAACATAGGTTGTGACCACTCTTTGGAACGAACTAGTCGAGCACCGTATGAATTATAGAAAAATTATTAAAAAATCTTCTCCAGAACCAGCGGGCAGAATCTTTTGATACTTGGTATGCGGCATCTTGGTATGGGTCTGATTCAAGTTTGTTCATGGATTCATATTTGGGCTCACTATAGAAGCCCAAATTCGAACGTTGTGCATTTCAGGCAAATTTCTTAAAAAATCTTCTCCAGATCCAAAGGCAGAATCTTTTGATATTTGGTATGCAACATTGTGGGGTGGATCTGATTCAAGTTTGTTCAAATCGGTCCCCTGGATTCACATTTGGGCTCAGTATAGAAGCCCGAATTCGAACTTAGTGCATTTCAGGCAAATTTCTTAAAAAATCTTCTTCTCCAGATCCAGCTGGCAGAATCTTTTAATATTTGGTAAGCAACATTGTGGGGTGGATCTGATTCAAGTTTGTTCAAATCGGCCCCATGGATTCATATTTGGGCTCAGTATAGAAGCCCGAATTCGAACTTAGTGCATTTCAGGCAAATTTCTTTAAAAATCCTCTTCTCCAGATCCAGCAGGCAGAATCTTTTGATATTTGGTATGCAACATTGTGGGGTGGATCTGATTCATGTTTGTTCAAATCGGCCCCCTGGATTCACATTTGGGGTCACTATAAAAGCTCGAATTCGAACTTAGTGCATTTCAGGCAAATTTCTTCAAAAATCTTCTCCAGATCCAGCTGGCAGAATATTTTGATATTTGGTATGCTACATTGTGGGGTGTGTCTGATTCACATTTGTTCAAATCGGCCCCCTGGGTTCATATTTGTGCTCAGTATAGGAGCCCAAATTTGAACTTAGTCAATTTCAGGCAAATTTCTTTAAAAATCTTCTCAAGATCCAGCCTGCAGAATCTTTTGATATTTGGTATGCAACATTGTGGGGTGGATCTGATTCAAGTTTGTTCAAATCGGCCCCCTGGATTCATATTTGGGCTCACTATAAAAGCTCGAATTTGAACTCAGTGCATTTCAGGTAAATTTCTTAAAAAAATCTTCTTCTCCAGATCCAGCAGGCAGAATCTTTTGATATTTGGTATGCAACATTGTGGGGTGGATCTGATTCAAGTTTGTTCAAATCGGCCCCCTGGGTTCATATTTGGCTCAGTATAGGATCAAGATCCAGCAGTCAGAATCTTTTGGTATTTGGTATGCAGCATCTTTAGGGGGGTGAGATTGAAGTTTGTACAAACCATGTCCCTAGGTCCATATTGGGCTCACTGTGGGAGCCCGAATGATAACTTAGTTCAAAATGAGGAATTTTCTTTAAAAATCTTCTTCTTTAGATCCAGCAGTCGGAATGTTTTGATATTTGGTATGCAGGATCCCAAGGAGGGGGGGGGGGGGGGGGGGTCGTGACATTCAAGTTTGTTCAAGCCATATCCCTAGGTCCACATTTGGGCTCACTGTGCGAGCTTGAATTGTAACTTAGTTCGAAATGAGGAATTTTCTTTAAAAAATTTTCTTCTTCAGATCCAGCAGTTGGAATGTTTTGATATGTGGTGTGTAGCATCCTTTGGGGGTGAGATTCAAGTTTGTTGAAGCCAAGTCCCTGGGTCCATATTTGGGCTCCCTGTGGGAGCCCGAATTATAACTTAGCTCAAAATGAGGATTTTTTCTTTAAAAGTCTTCCTCAGATTCAGCAGTTAGAATGTTTTGATATTTGGCATGCAGCATCCTTAGGGAGTGAGATTCAAGTTTGTTCAAGCCAAGTCCCTGGGTTCATATTTGGGCTCACTGTGGGAGCCCAAGTGATAACTTAGTTCAAAATGAGGAATTTTCTTTAAAAATCTTCTTCTTCAGATCCAGCAGATGAATGCTTTTGATGTTTGGTATGCATCATCCTAAGGGGGGTAAGATTCAAGTTTGCTCAAGCCATGTCCCAAGTTCCATAAAATTTGTCTCTCATGACTTCATTCCTTTGTAGTGTTGGTGAACCATGTCTAACTGAATGTGACCCCAAATACTTCTTTGAACCACTTTGTTTGAATCACTTTGCCCGGTGAGCGATTAAGGCCCCTTGGGGCCTCTTGTTTTATTTACTGCCATTCTCGACATTTTAATGTCTATTTCGTTCTTTGTTTGACAAGTACGACTTGGTGAGCTTCTTGAAATGATAAAATCGACGTTGGTCATCCTGCCTTAGATGGTATCTGGAGATTCGCTTGCGATCTTACGTAGACTTACAAGGTTTCTTTCGCTTTCTTCATTTCTTTATTAATAGTTTTTAGTTCTGTCTCTTTTGTTGTGATTAGCGACCAATACAAATCTCCGTCATTATATCCCATTACACCCCTCCTCCCATTGGCGTCACCTCATATAAAGTTTGTTACAAATGAATGCTCGGCAGTTTCTCAGTTACGGTTCTTGGAAAGTAAAGTCTTTCCCACCAATACATTTCTGGCGAAAAAGAAGCAGGCGCTGCCATCCTAGCCCCCATGGTCTCAGCACAAGGTGACAACGAACCCTCACCCCTCCCCCCCGCTTCCAGCGCCCTTGATATTAACATCAGAGCTGCAATGATTTGCAAAATAAAATTTAGAATATCATGAAAATCCAAGCAACCGAAAAAGGTTCTTTATTGTGCGAGATAGATAAACAAGAATCAGTGTAGTGTAGTTCAGACAACTGAGAAAAAACCCAGACAGTCTAACAAACACGAATCAGTGTAGTGTAGTTCAAGTACGTAATGACGTATTATTCACGGGTATAACATACATGTGTCTTTTTAAAACGATTTTAATTCTATGTAAAGTATTTCTAAAGGTCGTCGTTTATTTTTCGTCTCTTCCAAAGGTTATTTTCTTCTTTGATATGGTAGTTATGACAGCATAACATAAACCGTGGGACAAAATAACATTCGTTTACATACAGTATGCGTTAAATATAGTGTGATAGACCGAAAGAATTGCTTAGACAGAAAAAATACCTCAAATGAAATACGATTTTAATTCTGTGTAAATTATTTCTAGAGGCCGTCGTTCAAATTACTCCAAACAAAAAAAAATATTTTCTTCTTCGGTATGGTAGTGTTGACAGCATAATATAAACCTTGAAACAAAATAATAATACAGTTTGCATTAAGTGTTGTGTGATAGCCTAAACAAATTGTTCAGGCAAACAAAAAATACCTCAAATGAAATGTAATATATCTGCTGTACGTTCAGCACGATCACCAGATAATATCTTGTTTATCTTAAACTAATACCAAGTTGAAGTCAATAGCAAATCATGTATATTTCGGGTCCCATCTTGAGAACCTCAGTGATGAACCCCAGCAAGTGACGTCATGTCAAGTGACCCTTCCGCGCCATGGTGTGTTGACAAGGTAGACTTTATGGGGGACCATGTCGTAACGTCATTACCATGGTGATACACATTGCCAGTGCGCATGCGCAGCAAGTGTTGTTCGTATGATATGTGATGCCGTCGTCCATTTTCTATACCGGAGACCGCCATCTTAGTTTCAATGGTAGCATGAAAATCTAATAAGAAAGGGAGTAAATCCAATTACCACAAACAAAATAAATTCCATTTTATGGAGTCGTATAAGAATCCCACTTACGGAATCCCTTTTCAGAATATATCTGTAGTTACAGAATCCATTGGGGCGCGGTGGCTCAGTGGTAGACTGTTGGACTTCTATGCTAGAGGACCCGTGTTCGATCCCCGTCCGGGACGACATGCGTTGTGTCCTTGGGCAAGGCTCTTTATCCCTGCACAATGCCGCTGTATACTAAGGCGTACTACACGTCGATAGTGCACATGCCTTCAACCGCTGTAACCTTGCTTGCACAGAGCTTGAACAGAGTTAGAATGTTGATTAGCTGACAGATGCTCGTCGATGCTCTGTGGTTCTCTCCGGGTACTCTGGCTTCCCCCCACTCGTAAAACAGTCACGGTCACAATTAGCCATTGTGTATAAGTATGTGACCTTAAACACCAATAAATAAATAAATAAATATATAAATACAGAATACATTTTTTCGTTGTATGTTTTCTTCGTCGTATGTGCCAACTTTAAGGGAATGTCAAGACCAATATGGGCTTAGATGATTGGAACAATCTGGTTGAACTTGTAAAAGTCCTGACCGAGTTCAGAGTTGAGACAGACTCAGACACAGCTAGGAAGTATGAAGTATTGTTACAAGTCAATAATAGTGGAAGAAAGAGCTAAGGATGGTAGTAGACTATAGTAGTATTGGATGACTACAATAATAGTGTTGGATTACACGATAGATGGTGGTGACTATTGACAAGTCGGCAGTGGTAGCTTAAGACCTATGAAGATCTTGGGGTTGCCAAGAAGATCGGACTAAACAGGTACTTGGACACATGAGCATCTTCAAATAGATATCCTTAGATAAATAACATGCAAAATGTATCCTCAAAAGGTGTCCTCATATGATACATTGCCATGTCATAAGTATTCTCACAATACTCACATACCCAGATGAATCGTAGAACAGTATTGGGAGTCACTCGTTCGAGCAATTGTTCTACAGTTGATTTGCTCGATGATATTCGAGTCGCATTTACCCATGAAGCAACTGCTGGATAACTTATTCCCTCAATGGTATTCGAGTCGTTCGAGTAATGACTTTTCGGTAATTGCCCGAGAGTCGATATTAACTTGGGGCTTTCACGGCATTAGTTTAAACAATATTTATTCCTGAATGGTAGAACAATGTATGCATCAAAAATGTTGGAGGACAGAATATAAATGAATAACAATGGGCTGCATAAATAGCAAGTACAATAGGTGATAGGGATTCAACAGGAAGCCTATGGCTTGTGACTCGTCTCCTAAGATCAAACAATTACACAAAATGAAAGATGACAGTTGATGGAAAGGGTAGAGTCCATAGAGTTAATAAACAGCAATTGATGGAAGTTACACGTAAAAAGTAAATATATCCAGTCAAAACCCTTATAAAAAAGTACCATGGTAAACACATGGTATTACCAGAGTATTTTGGGATTTACCATGGTTTACCATGGTACTTTTTTATAAGGGAATGATCATGTCTGAGACAGGAACATATGGAAATTATGTTCGAATCACTAATCAATCAATCTATCCATATTTTGGGGTTTGTTGTTCTGCGTTTGGAATGTGAGCATCTAATTAAGTTACAGACTATACAGTATAAGTATAACTGTCGAAGCACATCTGGAATATATACATTATAACACCCAGACGCTCAGGTCAGCGCCAGTGTGCGACATACACACATACATATGCACGCGTGCACACGTACACTCAAACGCTAGCCGAAACGATCACAATAGTAGTATGTCTCGTATGTTTCACCCCTCATTTGGATGACCTCGGTGGATGACCTCGGAAGTGACGTCATGTCACGTGACCCAGTGTCGCCATCTTGTGTTGTCATGGTAACCCGCGTGAGCGGCCATGTTGTGATGTCATCTCCATAGTGATACGTGGTGTGAGTGCGCAGCGCGTGTTGTTAGGGTGATACGTGTTTCCGTCGTCCATTTTGTATACTGGAGGCCGCCATCTTCGTTTCTATGGTAGCACCTGGTTGCTATGTGACCCAAAACCTTCTAACAAGACACGGGTATATTCGGTGGGAGTGTTTCTTTGTAGAAGAGTAAATCTAATTACCACAAACAACCCGACAACTTGTATTATTTCGAATTCTTCCTGAATTATCTGCTTCTATCTTTGTATGCAATAGTTATCGTTTATCTGGCCATGTTCCTTTATTCTAGAGTATACTCCAGTAGCGTAAATGAGCCTATCAACTGGAACAGTTTACCTTATTATTGCTATATTTAGCAATTTCTGGTCTATTCTTCTTAGTTCTGACCCTGTTCTAAGTACTCCTGTTGTTTCATTTATCTAGATTGTAACTAACCAATCAGATTGCTTGATTTCCCATAATCTGTATACAGGGTTATCTCCTTGTGTATAACAAAAGACTATATCCAATGGCCATATCCCATGGAATCCCATTTTTTGCTAAACACCTGTGGCGATGGAATCCCTTTTTTGTCGTATGAGGCCATGAGGGCTATGTAAAAACCCTCAATGAGTCCTCACTTATTATCCCTCATACCCTCGTTGAATTTTGAAGTTATGAGGACCTTGAAAAATTCCTCAATGAGGTATAATTTACTACGACTCTTAGCCTCATTTCAGTATTTAACAGGTATATCCTATGGAATCCCATTTTGGAAAACGCCTGTGACTGTGGAATCCCTTTTTGTCGTATGAGGCCATGAGGGCTATGTAAAGCCCTCAGTGAGTCCTCATTTATTATCCCCCATAGCCTCATTGAATTTTGAGGTTATGAGGACCATTAAAAATCCCTCAATGGGGCATAATTTACTACGACTCTTAGCCTCATCTCGGTATTTGAGGATACCCATGGCCTGGTATTGATTTATTCGAGGATACCTATCGAGGATACCTTTTATAGGATACTTATCTGACGATACTATATAGGCTGTACATATCCCAAAAGGTCTCTTGCTGGCCCTTAGTACTATTAATCCACCTGATGCTTTATGTTATCCTATGACTGGTACAGGTAGTACGCAATGCTAGGCATAGGGGTATTGTGGGTAGGGGTACTGCCTCGTAGTTTAGAACGGTACTATAGTATGGCGGTATATACACCTATAGGCCCCTGTTAGTGCTTGGTACTATTAACCAACCGATTGCTTTGTTTTATTATATGGCTGGTATATGTAGTACGTTATGGTAGACCTAGTGATTTTGTGGGGGTGGGGTAATGCTTGGTAGTTTAGAACGGTGGTATAACATAGGCTATGCATATCTCTGTAGGTCTCTTGCTGGCCCTTGGTGCTACTGATCCACCAGATGCTTCATATTATTGAGAGGTATAATGGGGTGGGGTCAATTCCTGGTAATACAGAACGGCAGCAGAGTATGGTTGGTATATTCCCCTATAGGTTCCATCCTAACCGTTCATAGTATTAACCTACCAAATGCTTTGTATCATCCTGTTACTGGTAAGGTGGTACGTAATACCAGTAGTTCCTACCTAATTCCGAGTACTCTTGTTGTTTCATTTATCTAGATCATTTATATAAATTATAATTAACCAATTAGATTGCTTGATTTCCCATAACCTGTATGCAGGGTTATCTCCCTTCTGTATAATAAAAACCTATATCATTGAGGGATTTTTAATACGACTCTTATCCTCATTTCAGAAAAAAGGGGTGCCGAAGGCCATATGTTTTTCAAAAAAGGGGTGCCCAAATTGGGGTGCCTTCTGGAGAATCCCTTTTTTCTGAAATGAGGATAAGAGTCGTAGTAAATTAGACCTCACTGAGGGTTTTTTACTACGACTCTTATCCTCATTTCAAGGAGATAACCCTGCATACAGATTATGGGAAATCAAGCAATCTGATTGGTTAGTTACAATCTAGATAAATGAAACAACAAGAGTACTTAGAACAGGGTCAGAACTAAGAAGAATAGACCAGAAATTGCTAAATATAGCAATAATAAGGTAAACTGTTCCAGTTGATAGGCTCATCTACGCTACTGGAGTATACTCTAGAATAAAGGAACATGGCCAGATAAACGATAACTATTGCATATATAGATAGAAGAAGAGAATTCTGGAAGAATTCGAAATAATACAAGTTGTCGGGTTGTTTGTGGTAATTATCCAGGGAAGTCGTTCCCGAAAATACTCCGATTCAATCGAACATACCCTCCGAACATACCCCTGTCCTATTGTAGGCCTTAGGTAACATAGCAATCACGTGCTACCACAGAAACCAAGATGGCGGCCTCCAGTATATAAAATGGACGACGGAAACACGTATCACCCTAACAACACGCGCTGCGCATGCGCACTCACACCACGTATCACTATGGAGATGACATCACAACGTTACCATGACAACACAACATGGCGGCACTGGGTCACGTGACATGATGTCACTTCCGAGGTCATCCACCGAGGTCATCCAAATGAGGGGTGAAACATACGAGACATACTACTCACAATGTAATTCTGCACCGTTCTGAAAATGAGATAATTTTCAGTATACGTCAGACTTGTACTGTCATACATGAGGGTGTCAAGATCTAAAGGAAAATGTAAATACTCTCATGTAACTGTCCTGATCTCTTGATAATATGGACAGTAGAAAAGGAAGTGTTCTGCTGTTTCTAAGTTACCGCAGCGACAGAACGGTGAGTGGTGAAGGTGATTATTATATCAATCGAAATTAAGGTTATTGCAGTGCAAACGCAATCGGCAGTGGTAGATTTGAGCTGGGCGGGATAATGCAGAACTAATGTGTTCCGGTGCTCTATTGGTTCCAGAGTTAAGATAGCATTTAAAGTTATTCAGTGATGTATCCTCGCGAATTGAGAGGGGAATAGTATTCCAATGGTTGGTTACATTCGGGAAAAGGGACAGTTGATATAACTGTGTGTTACAAAAAGGAAAATGTAAATAGTTCTGGTTGTTTGAACGTAGACCGTAAGGACGGTTAGACGACATATGATCGGAGCGGGATGTTCTATTAGCAACACAGCCGGGTGTCATGCGATGATACATTTTGTTGAAGAGGATGAGATTGTATTTATGACGCCGTTGCTGTAAAGTTTCTCAGCAGGTCTCAGAGTACACTAGAGCTTTGCTAGCGCTTAAAGTTGCTCCTGCTACAACCTTGGCAGCTGCAGTTTGTATTTTTTCCAGGTCAAGGGAATTAGATTCAGAGACGTTGTCCCAGATGGTATCAGCGTATTCAAGAAGCGGGCGTATAAAGACAAAGTATATTTCTTTTCCAGAACCCTACGATCTAATAAGAATTTGACCTTCCTCAAAAGGTCTAAACGTTCCCAAGCTGTAGCATAAATACAAGAAACGTGGACCAATAAAGACAGGACCTGCGGCTTTGGAGGGATTTAACGATTTCAGAGCGTTGTACATTTCTTGGATTGAAGGTTAATATTGTGAATTGTTGATCGTTCCGGAAAATCATTACACGGCAAGAAGGTGTCATCAACTCTTGATATGGAACAAAAATAATCGTTAAAAAGTTTATCTACATTTTCTACATACATTTAATTATCGTGGCTAATTGTGGGAATAGCTTGGGATTACTGCCAATGACAGGCTTCAGTGTTTTCCACCACATGGAAGGCTTTGTTGTGTGACTAGAAAGAATAGTGTGTATTTTGTTGGTATGGAAACGTTTGGCTTTCCGAATGGCAGAGACCATTTCGTTTCGCTTAGCTTTGTACTTGTTCCAGCGACCATCTAAATGTGTACGTTTTGCTAGATGGTATAGGCGTTTACGTTGCCTGATTAGGTATCTAATTTCATTGTGCATCCGGGGGTTGGGGGGGGGGGCTCATTCCTCCTAGATGTGATAGTTTTGTTGGGTATATATCTAGAGACATGGGCAGTGGTGGCGCCGGGGGGGGGGGGGGGGCTACAGCCCCCCACCGGAGAGGTCCAGCCCCCCCCCTCCCCCCGTCGGAGATTTTTAGTCAGTCCGTCGGAGAGTCTCGTCAGTCTCGAACCCGTGCAGCACTGGAACTTTGATAGAGAATAGTGATTCTCACGAAATTCCTTAATGTCGTTCGTCAAACTGGCTTTATAGATGAAATATTTCCCGACCTTATTATAATATGTTTACTTTAACCCTTTACCTAAGGTAACGGCCAAAAGCGGCCAGCGCTATTCTCAAAAATCGCCAATTAATTTTCATTATTTTTTTCATTTTTTGTCTCAAAAACATAGTTTATGAAGCTCGACGAGCTCGTTCCAACGAGGGGTCATAACCTATGTTTTTGAGACAAAAATGAAAAAAATTAGTTATTCAAGAATTATTTTTGCAAGTGTCGTCTGCTTTTCAGGTTAGGTAAACGGTTAAATAATCAACAAACATACACAATTTGCTTCTATTTTGGTTCTCCAATTTACCAATTTTCACTCATTTTCCTTCGTTTGGGAGGTCAAATGTTATAGCCCCCTGTCGGAGAGGTCATCCCCCCTGTCGGAGAGGTCGGCCCCCCTGTCGAGAAATCCCTGGCGCCACCCCAGGACATGGGATAATAGAGTGTCAGTAAAGTCTAAGACTATTTATCATTATGATGACTATAGACCATTGAATCCCAATTAACGCTCTCAAGGGCGTTATTCAGACCAACATAGTCACATTGAGAGTACAACCATATGCGACGTTTACATGATGTACGTGGATTTACGGGAATGTACGTGGATTTACGGGGAATCTAATTTCAAGGGAGATATGACTTGATCCGGAATAAGTGGTTCGAGTACCTCACATGGCACTACAATAACTGTATTACTTACAGCGAATAAGTCAAGTAAGGAAGCAGATGATTCAGTGAAGTGTGTTGCCTCATTCACAATCTGTCTGAGGTTGAAGTAGTTTAACAATTCTAGAAATGGGCCCCTGCGGGAGGATAGTTAACCCTGATTGTCCACATGGGGACAAGATGACGCCATGTACTAAGGCATACTGCATGTCGATGATGCGCATGTCGCCAACCAATCTAACCCTACCTGTGCCGCAGTGCGGAGTTACGATGTTGAGCAGCTGGCAGCTGCTTGTCGTTGCTCGGTGGCTCTCTCCGGGTACTCCGGCTTCCTCCATCCGTAAAACTGTCACGGTCATGATTAGCCATTGTGCAATATGCATACATGTACATGTAAGTACATGTATATGACCTTAAACACCAATAATAAATAATTGAACAGTACAATGATCATACAAGTGAACAAGTAGGTCTGTACATATTACTACATAACTTGCAAGCTTTTATCTGTCCCATAATAATTGATGCAAGTGAAGTCAGTGTGACAATATTTGCCTGTTTTGGAGCAAGTTTGTTCCTTTGTTAACCCATATAATACAGTAGGTTAAGTCAATGGTTAATCGATCAATTACTTTTTTTTGATCGATAAAGACATTGATCATTGGTTAATCGATTAATCGGTTAACTGTTTCAGCTCTAATTTACAGTACATCCCTCCCCAAGACCCATATTCAAGAATTAATAATTACTGAATTTTTTTTTTTTTTTTAGGGGGGGGGGGGAATTGTTGCTGTTGTGATTCGTAATTATCAACATATACCTGAGATAATAGTGAGTTTTGAGATTGAGATTTACGTGTACCTGCAGATCTGTGAAAACGCAAGTGTTTGAATTTATTTTGATATCGCCTACATGTATGTAATGTATACAGTAATTCCACCAGATATTGCTGTACATGTAGGTCCGAGCCACTGAACTGAAATCACTATTGTACCTGTTGAGACCTTGCTTTTCCCATTACTGAAGGTTGTGTGTTACATGTATGTATTGATAACAGCTGGGGCGCGGTGGCGTCGCGGTAACCGGTTCTCGTCAGATCACCGAAGTTAAGCAACGTCGAGCTCGGTTAGTAGTTGGATGGGTGACCATTTCAGTGACTGATTCGCGTTCCCGCGTTGGGTCCTTGGGCAAGGCACTTAACCCCGATTGCCTACATGGGGGCACGATGACGCTGTGTACTAAGGCGTACTGTACGTCGATGGTGCGCATGTCTTCAACCAATCTAACCCTGCCTGTGCCGCGGTGCAGAGTTCAGAGTTACGGTGTTGGAGAGCTGGCAGCCGCTCGTCGTTGCTCGGTGGTTCTCTCCGGGTACTCCGGCTTCCTCCACCCGTAAAACTGTCGCCGACATGATATGACCCTGGCTGTTAATGTGTCGTTAAACCCTAATAAAAAAATGATAACAACTCACAACTGGGTGTTAAATCAGGTAAAATTATCAAATGAATTTGCACCTGTCACAGTGTGTAATATGACAGTGAAATTTGCTTGTTTCATCTAACATTTTTATTCTACAAACATCAAGTAAATAATACTAAACATGAGTATTTTGTATTTTCTATATTTGTATAGGATGAACATATAAGGGTTATTACAATAATGTGAATCGTAATTTCAAATGTTACTGATACATGATGTACAGCTTGTGAGGAGAAACCACAGATACATGTACCTCAGAAAATACATGTATACTCCAGTAAGTGGTACAGAGTACCACACTCACCCTGGCATGTCTGTCGAAAACCACATACAGTACAAGTCAAAATAAGTTGTAGCATAACCACAATAAACTAATTATACTGCTGCTCCAGCACTGATAAGATCAGAATCTGACATCATTTTCTGGAAAGCTCTCATTGAGAGCTTTCCAGAAAATGATGTCAGCTTCTGGTCCTACCAGTATAGGAAGAGAAAGATACAGAGTTTATAGTGGTTATCCTGCAACTTATTTTGACCTTGACCTTTGCATTATTAATTATAGTACAGTGTACAACAGAAAACACCCAAGCCCACCTCTGGCCAAACAATCCACTGCAGTTTGACCCAAATCACTCGCTACATTTTGACCAAAACCGGCCACTAAGAGAACCCAAGCCGCCCTCCAGTAGAAATATGTATGAAATGAACATTTTCTTTACATTTGTTAAGTTTGAGTAATTTTAATTGATTTTTTATTTTTATTTTTTTTCCCATCAGAAGATTTAATTGGAAGGTTTTTGCCTGATTGATGTTTGTGTAAACATTGTTGCAAAGAGCAATTTTTATTAATACATTTATACCTTGTAAAAGAAGAAATGAACACTGATCTCATATTCAGTACCTGATAGAAGAATATTTGTAAATACTCTTGTGTTCCTAATAAACATACATGCATGTTTATTAATTTTAGGGCATTTTTCCACCCTGTATTCACCTTATTTGGGCCTGTATGCAGATTAAAATTGCCCTTCGGGGGGGGGGGGGGACCCTGTGTGCACCTTATTTGGGCCTGTATGCTGATTAAAATTGCCCTTTCGGGGGGGGGGGGGTCCACCCTGTTTGCACCTTATTTGGGCCTGTATGTTTATTAAAATTGTCCTTTTATCGGATTGGGGGAGGGGGGGATCTTCAAATTAGTAAATCTTCCCTTGTGTGACTGTTGTTTAACACATAAAAGCCCAAACGCCTATTAATTTTCTTTAATAAAACTAACTGCAATACTGGAAAATAAGTTGGCTTTTAATAAAATTAACTAGCATTACTCCCCCACCCCCTCAATGGATTTCCACCCTGTACTATAATATAGATCTGTGCTTTTATTTAATTTTGATAAATGTTCCACCCCATACTTTTATTTCCACCTGTACTTTTATTTGGAACACAAGAGTAGCACCGCACCCCGTAGGACTACATGTAGGCGCTTATCGTAGTTAACTTATAGCCTAGTAGCCAACATATGTGGTTGCTTCTAAATATTATTTTGTTATCAGGTATTAACAACTGCCAAAGGCAATTTTTAATACATGCTGAAAAACGAATATTTAGAAACTAGCCCTGCGCTCATATTCTCTACCTGATATAAGAATATTTGTAAATGTAAAAACAAAATTCATTAAGAGCCCGCCACCTATTGAAAAATGTCCCCGGTACATTTCAATACACGATAAAAAATAATATTTGTAAAAAAATGACCCGCATAACAGACTCACATTTATAACATTACCGGTGCTTTAATTTTTCAGTGTCATTTTTCAGACCCCAATCATTTTTATTCTAGTATATTTAAGATTTCCAACATGTTTTTTTTATGTATATTTATTTACGGAGGACGGTTTGGGTCAAATTCTTAGAAGATGGTTTGGTCACTGTGGAGGACGATTGGGGTTAAATTAGGGGCCGGTTTCGGTCCAATTGCACTGCACGTGGGGGTACGGTGACGCTGTGTACTAAGGTGTACTGCACGTCGATGGTGCACCTGTCTACAACCAATGCTAACCCTGCTTGTGTGGAGTTGGTATGTTGGGGAGCTGACAGTTGCTCGCCGTTGCTCGGTGGTTCTCTCCGGGTACTCCGACTTCCTCCACCCGTAAAACTGTCACGGTCATGGTTAGCCATTGTGCAGAAATATGTGACCTTAAACACCAATAAATAAATAAATGAGGCAAAAGCCAAGAAAAATATTCTTTTTCGGCAATAAAACTGTCGACGAAAATGATAAAAAAAAGAATATCTCCTAAGCTGTAAAGTGAAGATTCAGGCACTTAACCCCGATTGTCCACATGGGGGCACGATGACGCCATGTACTAAGGCGTACTGCACGTCGATGGTGCGCATGTCTTCAACCAATTTAACCATGCCCGTGCTGCAGTGTGGAGTTACGATGTTGGGGAGCTGGCCGCTGCTCGTCGTTGCTCGGTGGTTCTCTCCCGGTACTCCACCTCCCTCCACCCGTAAAACTGCCACGGTCACGATTAGCCATAGTGCATAAGTATGTGACCTTAAACACCAATAAGTAAATAAGTGAACATTCAGGTTCGATTATGGAATTAATATATTAGCTGAATTCATTTTTGTCCACGGCTCACTATTGTTATGGTGTCAAACAAAGCAACGGTCCTTTAGAGAATCAATAAACTTCACTTGTATTCGTTTAGGTCTTGCCCATAATGTTTTGGATTGCTGAAAATAGACCGGGGTGGGGGAGGGTGGGGGGGGGGGGGGGGGGCTCCTGTGTTGCTAAAAGTGGCCATGTAAAGAATTAGCATTAGGGCTTATCAAAACAACATTTATCATCCGAAGACGTGGCCAGTCATGAAGAAGTGTCGGAATCACCTGACCAGTACTGACTGACTAGTGTGGACTGCTGACCCCCAAGTTCATACCCATTTAGAGATATCCAGACAGTTATTTTGTGCTTACGTTACAGATGTTTCATTAGAAGCATCTTCAACTCGATCACAAAATGAATATCTGAATCTAAAATGCCGTTTCAAAACTACCGAAACAGAGTGTTTTTGTTGATGTACAGTTATTTTCGTATGGCAATTGTTTTGCAAATTATTCATTTAATTGACAGGGGATGACTTAGTATTATGTATTTAGTCATGTGTTTGTTATGTTGAATCAGTTTTTAGCTCACCGAAGGGAGCTCAACTTATCACTTGCCGTCCGTTGTCCGTCGTGAAGATTTTTCAAACGACTTCTCCGCTGAAACCACTGGTCCGATTTTCACGAAACTTCATGTGGATGTTCATTACTATATGGCAATTCATGTTTGTTCAAATGAAATGGCCACATCCCTTGAGGGCTCTGTATGGGGCATAACTCTGATAGCACCGTATGAATTATAGAAAAATTATTAAAACATCTTCTTCTCCAGAACCAGTGAGCTGAATCTTTTGATACTTGGTATGCAACATTGTGGGGTGGATCTGATTCAAGTTTGTTCAAATCGCCTCCCTGGATTCACATTTGGGCTCAGTATAGAAGCCCGAATTCGAACTTAGTGCATTTCAGGCAAATTTCTTAAAAAATCTTCTTGTCCAGATCCAGCAGGCATTTGATATTTGGTATGCAACATTGTGAGGCGGGTCTGATTCAAGTTTGTTCGAATCGGCCCCCTGGATTCATATTTGGGCTCACTATAAAAGCTCGAATTCAAACTTAGTGCATTTTCAGGCAAATTTCTTCAAAAATCTTCTTCTCCAGATCCAGCAGGCAGAATTTTTCGATATTTGGTATGCAACATTGTGGGGTGGATCTGATTCAAGTTTGTTCAAATCGGCCCACTGAGTTCATATTTGGGCTCACTATAGAAGCCTGAATTCGAACTTAGTGCATTTCAGGCAAATTTCTTAAAAAAGCTTCTTCTCCAGATCCAGCAGGCAGAATCTTTTGATATTTGGTATGGGACATTGTGGGGTGGATCTGATTCAGGTTTGTTCAAATCGGCCCTCTGGGTTCATATTTGGGCTCAGTATAGGAGCCCAAATTTGAACTTAGTGCATTTCAGGCAAATTTCTTTGAAAATCTTCTTTTCAAGATCCAGCAGGCAGAATCTTTGGATATTGGGTATGCAGCTTGCTTAGGTGGTGGGATTCAGATTTGTTCAAGCCATGTCCCTAGGTCCATATTTGGGCTCACTATGGGAGCCCGAATGATAACTTAGTTCAAAATGAGGAATTTTCTTAAAAAATCTTCTGCAGATCCAGCAGTCAGAATGTTTTGATATTTGGTATGCAGCAGCCTTAGGGGGGTGACATTCAAGTTTGTTCAAGCTTGAATTGTAACTTAGTTCGAAATGAGGAATTTTCTTGAAAAAATCTTCTTCTTCAGATCCAGCAGTCGGAATGTTTTGATATAAATCTTTGTTTTTTTTAGATCCACTGGTCAGAATCTTTGGATATTTGGTATAAGCTTTTCTTAGGAGGAGCAGATGTAGCTTGTTGAAATCAATTCTCTGGGTTGATATTTAGGCTACCATGTCAGGTGAGCACCTCAGGCCCCCTGGGGCCTCTTGTTTTAAAAAATTTCTACTGCACATTTTTCATATTTCACGGCGGATGTAGCCTTTTATTTGGGAAGGGTTAATTGCTCTCTAGGTGGCACTGAGTCTCACTGTTGTCTACTCTCAAAAAAGTAAAAAAATCAGATGTAATTGTGTACAAGAATGACAGCTGTCCTCAAAATCGAATGACTGTAATCAGACTTAAAATTCATTGAATTTATTCTTGTAAATGATACTCGTAATACAAACAATGAGAATAAAGTTTGATTCTCGTGAAAATTCAAATGTTTACAGTTAATTATTTGTTTAACTCTTTACCTAACATGAAAAGCAGACGACACTTACAAACAAAATTCTTGAATAACTCATTTTTTTCAATCTCGTCTCAAAAACAACGAACTCGTTCCAAAGAGGGGTCATACCCTATGTTTTTGAGACAAAAAAATGAAACTATAATGAAAATTAATTGGCGGTTTTTGTAGATAGCACTGGCTGGTTTTGTTAATGGCCTGGAAAATTCAACTTAGTACTACTTTTTGTTTGTTCCCTCACAATAAGGTCACTTTGACTTACCATTGGTGACATGTGAAGTAGTGGCTGCCTATACAGACAGGCAAGATGGTATTAGAAACCACTGCCAAAGGACTGTACGCGTAAGTTACTTCCACCAGCAAGGTCACCAAAGGCCAGCATATTGGAACATTGTTCTATATATACATTTCATACTCGGATGAGACACTAAACTAACCAAAGTTGGAACTGTAAGCCATTAACTCTTAACCTACAGAGTATTTTAGAAATATTTTCTATCAAATCTAGTCATTGCTGCTATTGCCATAAAGCAGTCATGACTAGATTTCATGAACACTTCATCTATATTTAACTTCAGGAATCATTGACTAAAAATAACTTCATATAATTTACACAGTTAAATTTGATTAAATGTGCCTGAACTTATTTCACTCACAAGAGAAATCTTCTCCTGGGCAGGAATATCCACCAGCAGCATGCAAGAAGTTCAAGGTTAAACTTGAGTAATTTATATGTATGAGGTTTGTGGGGTTTTTTTACAATGAAATACATGTACATGTATCTACTGGTTAAACTCTAGTTCAGCGATCTGAGCGTAGTGGCCACCACTCTTCGTTCAGATTCTTCCCATTCAAACCTATAGAAAAAATTCCCATAAAGTTTTTAAGGGAACTCAAAACTCGAAATTAGGAATATGAATCAAGCTTTCGCCCTTATTACCGGCTGCAATCGATAGTACACGTATTTCCTTAACTCTTATTATATTCTCGAAATAAAATTTGAAGATCTTTTTAAAAGTATGTATGATGTTCGAAAATATTTATTGTGTAATAAAATGGATACTCTTAATATATTGTTGTATTTATTATTATTTACAAGACAATTCAGAGTTATATGTTCTTGTAGATGTTTTTCAGTTTGTTCATTAGCAAAATTTGCAAAGCATAGTTCTATTTTTCAAAACCACCCACATTATCCCTTAATTAATCTGTTCTTTTACACTAAGTATCTAAACATAATTTTCGAATTATTTACGATTATTTGTCCAAAGTAAATAGCCCAACATTAATTCTTTGTCCGTCCGTTTACGATGCTTATCCAGGCATTCACTTGAAAATTGTGTGTCCAAAATCTTCCTTTGAAACCATGGGAAGTGGAGTAGAGCTTGTTTATTGCGGTTAATACCCAAGTTTTGGTTTTTAAATAAGACAAGGTAACTAATTCTTGGTGGTGTAAGTTCTCTCAAGTGGACATCATAGGTGTAATGTGGCAGTAAAACTCCCCAATTCTCAACAGAACAGCCCACGTGATGTATTGTCCGTTAATGGGTTTAACGATGTTAACCCCTGCGAACCGTGGTGGTATCATCCATGTCAGTTCATTGGCTGCATTTGGAAGAGTTCATATTTTCTGGGGGTAGACGTAGACCAATTAATGTTTGCAACATTCAACCTTGGAGCTGAACGTTGAAAATATCCCTTGGTCCACTACACATTCGCTTAGCAGCCATCCTACTGTATGAAAATTATGACATATCATGTCCCAGGGTTGGAAAATAAGATAATGTCCAGACGAGAACATCCCCTACTGGCCATGATCCTTCAATCGTGACTGCTGCTCAAGCCTGAAACCCGAAAACGTGTAGCACAATCTACAGGTTGCATTTATGAAGGGATTCCATTGTAACTTGGTATGCTGATTCGGTATAATGTGTAGATGAGAACGTCCCCTTTCAGTCGCGATCAGTCGACCGTGACGGCGACATGGGCCCAAAGCCCCAAACCCGTGAACACAGTCTACAGGTCGTATTCATGAAGGGATTTCATTGTAACTTGGTACGATGACTCTGTGTCATATCCAGATGAGAACTTCTCCGTTTGGTCGCAAAAACTGTCAACTATGATGGCTGCCTATCCCGAAACCTGATAACTTTTAGCACTGTCTGCAGGTCGTATTTATGAAGGGATTTTGTTGCAACTTAGTAGGATGACTCTGTGTAATGTCTAGATGAGAACTCCATATTTTGGCCGTAATCGGTATATTGATTCGCTACAGGGGTCCCATTCTAATTTCTTCAAATCAAGTCCATTGGTTAATATCTCTACTGAAGGTGCGAATGAGAACGTCGTGCAATATAGGGATTAATTAGTCTGTGTGAAACAGACTATTGTTTTTGCACGGTTTCTTTTTCTTTCTTTTTTTCTTTTTTTTTTCTTCTTCTTCTTCTTTTTTTTTTCTTCTTCTCCTGTCTTCTCATCACTTTTTTGTCCGCAAAATAACTCGAAAACGAATTGCCCAATATCGTTGATTTTTGGCATGCTGATAGACAGCCACAAGTTCTCGGCCACCTGTTTTTCAGATTCCTGGGGTATCGGGTGTCTGTAGGGGTGTTTTGAAAGTGGGTCACGCCCATATCTCAGACGTGGTATGACGTATGGACCTGGGACCAACACGAAATGAGTCTACACTTGATGGAGGTTCAAAATATGGGTCAAGGTCACAGAGGTCACTTAGTGGTCATTGAGTGCATTTTTCGGAATTGCTGGAAATCACATTCTTTAACCCCCTAAAGTATTCCTGACATACACACATGCATTTTGACGTAAAAAAGTGGGCGTGGCCAAAATTTTTGAAAGTGGGTCACGCCCATATCTCAGGCGTATATGACGTATGGACCTGGGACCAACACCAAATGAGTCGACACTTGATGGAGATTCAAAATATGGGTCAAGGTCACGGAGGTCAACCAGGGGTCATTGAGTGCATTTTTCAGAATTGCTGGAAATCACATTTTTTGACCTCCTAAACTATTTCTGACGTACACACATGCATTTTGACGTAAAAAAGTGGGCGTGGCCAAAAAAAATTTGAAAGTGGTTCACGCCCATATCTCAGGCATGGTATGACGTATGGACCTGGGACCAACGACAAATGAGTCGACACTTGATGGAGACTCAAAATATGGGTCAAGGTCACGGAGAACACCTAGGGGTCATTGAGTGCATTTTTTCAGAATTGCTGGAAATCACATTGTTTGATCCCCTAAAGTATTCCTGACGTACACACATGCACTTTGACGTAAAAAAAGTGGACTTAGCCAAAATTTTTGAAAGTGGGTCACACCCATATCTCAAGCGTGGTATGACCTACGGATCTGGGACCAACACCACATGAGTCGACACTCGGAGGTTCAAAATATGGGTCAAGGTCACGGAGGTCACCTAGGGGTCATTGAGTGCATTTTTCACAATTGCTGGAAATCACATTTTTTGCCCCCCAAAGCATTCCTGAGATTCATACATGCATTTTTACGTTAAAAAAGTGGGCGTGGCCAAAAAAATTTGAAAGTGGGTCACCCTCATATCTCAGGCATGGTATGATGAATGGACTTGGGACTAACACCAAATGAGTCGACACTTGATGGAGATTCAAAATATGGGTCAGGGTCAAAGAGCTCACCTAGGGGTCATTAAGTGCATTTTTCATAATTGCTGGAAATCACATCTTTTGACTCCCAAAAGCATTCTTGAGGTCCATACATTCATTTTTATGTTAAAAAAGTAGGCGTAGCCAACATTTTTGAAAGTGGGTCATGCTCATATCTCAATCGTGGTATGATGAATGGACCTGGAACTAACACCAAATCAGTCGACACTTGATGGAAATTCAAAATTTGGGTCAAGGTCGCGGAGGTCACCTAGGGGTCCACCTGAAAGAGGTCACCAAAGTCATCAAGTGCGTATTATTCAGAAATACTGGGAAATGAATTTTATTACACCTTAATGCATTTCTAAAGTTTATGAACGTATTTCATCACTCAAATTAGTGGGCAGAGCCAAAATGTCCATTTCTGATTCGAGTATCGAACCCTTTGAATGCTGGTCAGATATATGCCTTTTCTGGTTTCTTATAAATAATTGTTCTGATTCCAGTATGAATATCTGTAAATACTGTTAACAAAAACCCATTTCTGATTTGTTTAAAAATATTTTACTCCTGAAAATAAGCCTCCATAAATTCACTTTCTGTATAGTTTATTCCTGATACATTAACCCTTTTCACACAGACTTGGATTTACTGGGTGCAGTAAATTCTGTTTCTCCAGTTTGTAAATATCTTCAGATTCAGATGATATATGATACAAAACATCCTTATGGGGCAGATTCAAGGTTGTTCAAATCAAGGCCTTTGAATAATATTTGGGCTTCCTGTTGGAGCCCGAATTTATAATGGCTGCAATATCAGGAATATTGAAGGGGTCAGCACCAACCCTCTCCTCGCGCTCCCCTCGCTTCCGAACCCTTGACAATCAGTGTAGTGTAGTTCAAGTACGCAAGAATGTATTATAAATATCTTCTTCAGATTCAGATGGTATTCGGTACAAAACATCCTTATGGGGCAGATTCAAGGTTGTTCAAATCAAGGCCTTTGAATAATATTTGGGCTCCCTGTTGGAGCCCGAATTTGTAAGGTCTGCAGTATGAGGAATATCTTCACAAATTTTCTTCTGACGAACCCCCAATCTAAATCTTTTGATATATGGTATACACCATTCTTTGGGTAGTCAGATTCAAGTTTTAAAAAATCAAGTTTCTGGGTTAATATATCGGTTTCCTATTGGAACCCAGGTGTTGACTTAGTCCAATATGAAGTATAATATTTTAAAATTTTCTTCCCCAGAACGACTAGCCAGAATCCTTTGATATATGGTATACTGCACCCTTATGGGGTTCGATTCAAGTGTGCCCAAATCAAGTCATTCGATTACTATTTGTGCACCCTAGTGGAGCCCAACTTTTTACTTGGTGCTGTATGGGAAATATTCTTTTTATCTCGTCTGATCCAAAGGGCATGTGAGCTATTGCCATCACTTGACGTCCGTCGTCGCCCGGCGTTCGTCGTCCGTGAACTATTAACATGTTCATCTCCTTCTCTGGAACCACCGAGCCGATGTGAACCAAATTTGGCAGGAATGGCCTAATGGAGGTCCTCTAAGGAGGATGCTAATTTTGTTCCTGTCGGTTTAAAAACATGGCCGCCAGAGGCCAGAGGCATTCTTGTATTCTGATTGGTGGATTTTCAAAAATCTTCTCTGAAACTACAAGACAAACTGTTTTGAAACTTCAAATACTTGATGAGGTGGGAGGGGGGGGGGCATTCCTTGTTTAATCCTTTTTCTAACATGAAAGGCAGACGACACTTGCCCCCCGTGGGAACCCCGGGAAGTGAAGCAGTGCTTGTTTACTGTGGTAAACAAGCTCTGTTTCACTGGTAAAATAGGACCCAGTCACTAATGCTTGGGGTGCAAGTCCTCTAATATAGGCAGCATGGGGTATAAACGATTGACTGACCTTGACTTTATCTCCATGTCGTGGTCATGATTAGCCATTGTGCAGAAGTATGTGACCTTAAACAACAATAAATAAATAGACGACACTTGCAAACAAAATTATTGAATAACTAATTTTTTTTCATTTTTGCGAGCTCGTTCAAATGAGGGGTCATAAGCTATGAAAACTGAATGGGAAGTTTTGTGAATAGCCCTGGCCAATTTTGACCGTTACGTTGGGTAAAGGGTTAAAGTTGATCGGATTGCAAACGTGGCCGCAATTATAGTTACTACAGAAACCCAATTGGGAAATTGCATTTTCATCTTCTTTTCTAGGGGCGCGCTAGCTCAGTAAATAGAGGTGCAGGCTGAACGCCGAGATGTCGGTTCGAATCCCATCAGCGGCAACCGCGTGGTGTGCTTGGGTAAGACACTTCACCCCCGTGAGGGGTCACGGTGGCGCTGGGTACCATGGTGTACTGCACGTCGATGGTGCACTTGTCTTCAACCAATGCTAACCCTGCTTGTGTGGAGTTAGTATGTTGAGGAGCTGACAGTTGCTCGCCGTTGCTCGGTGGTTCTCTCCGGATACTCCGCTTTCCTACATCAGTAAAACTCGCGGTCACGATTGGCCAATGTGTATAAATATATGACCTTAAAACACCAATAAACATAAATAAATAATCTACTTCTCTGGAACTACTGAGGCGATGTGAATCAAACTTGGCCGGAATGGTCTATGAGATGTTCTCTACAACTGTTCTTCATTTTGTTTACTGTCAGATGAAAAACATTGCCACAGAGGCATTCTTCGATTAGGAATGGTCGATTTTGAAAACTACACATGATTGATGATTGGAAACCCCTTTAGTAATGATCCCCATGTAATGTGATCGTGTCAAAAACTTTGCCGCAATTACGGCTCATAGTTACCATGGAAACTCTAGGGGAAATCACAGTTTTATCTTCTTATCTGAAACTGCTTGGCCAATGTGAACCAATAACGCAAATAAAATATGGAAAGTCCTCTGAAAACAATCACCATTCTGTATGTAGTTCTGCCAGGTGAACGATTACAGGCTCTTTAGAGCCTCGTGTTAAATTTTCTCTTCAAGAACCCCTGGTTTACATAACCCCTAGGAAAGTCAGATTCAAGTTTGTTAAAATCAAGTACCTGGGTTAATATTTGGGTCCCTGTTGGAGCCGGAATTTTAACTTGGTCCAATATGATGACTAATTTATAAACATCTACTTCTTGAGAATCTTAATCGTTTGACATCTAATATAGAACATCATTAGAGAGTTCAGATTCAATTTGTTCAAATAAAGTCCATGGGTTGATATTTGTGTTCCCTGTGGCAAATTTTAACATAGTACTAAATTTGTAATATTGTCAAAATCTCCTTCCGAACCACTAGTCAGGAGCACTAATTTTAACCGCAAAAGAGGAATATGTTTGTTTTTAAAAACTTATTGAGAACCACCATTCAGAGTGTTTTGATACTTGGTATACAACACCCTAGCCTGGGTCAGATTCAAGTTTGTTCCGATTAAGTTCCCAGACTCATAAATGGGCTTCCTTTGGAGGGGTGGTGGAAAATAACTTAGGGTGATATGACGAATAATCTTTAACCCTGTATCGATCGTAACGGCCAAAACCGTCCAGCGCTATTCTCAAAAATCACCAATTAATTTTCATTATATTTTCATTTTTGTCTCAAAAACATAGGTTGTGACCACTCTTTGGAACGAACTCATCGAGCTCGTTCATACGAGGAGTCATAACCTACGTTTTTGAGACAAAAAATTGAAAAAAATTGTTATTTAAGAATTTTGTTTGCAACTGTCGTCTGCTTTTCATGTTAGGTAAAGGGTTAAACATCTGCTCCTTCAGATCCATCAATTAGAATCCATTAATACCTGGTATACGGCATCCTGGGTTGGATGGGAAGGGCTCTGACTCAAGTTTTTTCAAGTCCCTTGTTTGATATTTGGACTCCCCAGTTTTGCATACCTGGACATCTGGCGTTGTTTCAGTGGTAAGATCCCTGTCCAGAAAAAAAACCGTTTGACATCGACAAAAAAGTAAAAAATAATTAAATGATTTCATTCCTCTGTAGTTTTGACTGGTCATAGACGCTAATTAAATCTTTCTTCAAACAATTTTGGTCGGGTGAGCGTCTCGAGCCCATTGGACACCTTTGTTATATTAAGCTGCTAATGCCACACCCAGGATGCACTTGTTGGAAAAGGTACGTGCTTTTCATAAACTGAAGTAAAGAAAATAGGAGTTATAAATAATTTTAGCTTTTTCACGTAGATGACGTTCCTCTGGAATCATTGTGAAGTATTTGTCACTCGACGGGAGAAACGAACGACGTGACCTTATGTGACTTTCTCACATTTATTTAATCAAGACGAATACAAAATATCCATAAGATGTATAATTACAGAAAAGTACGGAGATATGAGTTTCTCGGCAAGTGTTGATTACGTCGTTATGAAACACAATAAATTCAGCGATTATCATATCACGACTGCATATTGTCACTTGAGCGCACCAATGCGTCATCTTCATCGTCCGTAGTATGTGAGGGATGACTTGTCCCCCATCTGATTGGTAATCTATGTCAGGTAGAGATGGGAAATATACCGAAAAGCCGAACCGATACAGAAATCATGGGGTACCGAAAAACCGAACCGAACCAATCATTAAATACCGAAACCATCTATATTTTCAAAATTTTCAGCATTTTCTGTTTATACAACCATTTTGAGGCTTGATACCAGCTGAAGTGTTCATTTTCTGTTTATACGACCATTTGGAGGCTTGATACCAGCTGAAGTGTTCATTTTCTGTTTATACGACCATTTTGAGGCTTGATACCAGCTGAAGTGTTCATTTTCTGTTTATACGACCATTTTGAGGCTTGATACCAGCTGAAGTGTTCATTTTCTGTTTATACGACCATTTTGAGGCTTGATACCAGCTGAAGTGTTCATTTTCTGTTTATACTACCATTTTGAGGCTTGATACCAGCTGAAGTGTTCATTTTCTGTTTATACGACCATTTTGAGGCTTGATACCAGCTGAAGTGTTCATTTTCTGTTTATACGACCATTTTGAGGCTTGATACCACCTGAAGTGTTCATTTTCTGTTTATACGACCATTTTGAGGCTTGATACCAGCTGAAGTGTTCATTTTCTGTTTATACGACCATTTTGAGGCTTGATACCAGCTAAAGTGTTCATTTTTATGAAGAAAGTGAATGATTTTCTTTTCAGTTTTGTTAACCAATAAAGTTCTGGGCAATCGTCCCTAATTTCCACTCGACTACGACCTGCACGTGTCTATCTGCTTAGCAGTGATTTCTAGTCAAGCCTTGGCTGCTTGTTGAGGCAGTGAAGACTTCACTAGAAATCACTGTCCCGGTGATTTGTCTATTGTCAGCAGGACCTCCTAATGGTGGCAAGTTAATGACACATGATCCGAAAAAGTTTGTTTGAAATAGGCCTTTAAAGATTGAGGTGTGTTTGGAACATGTCACAAACAAACCTCTCGTGTACCTCACTATGTTACTAATAATAAATCAGATAAAGGTCGAGGTCACTCCATCTTAGATGAAATCATAAATCGATTAGTAATTTAAGCAACACCTCATTCGGGACACCGTCTGCTGCACGTGTGAAAAATCCACAGAAATGAAGCGGTTTGTTAGACACTCCTGGTGAATAACTGCGAAACTGGCAACGTCGTTTCAAATATTTCGCATTTTGACTTTATACAGTAGAATATGCCACTGGTGCGGTAAACATAGAAAAAACTAAGCGAGCTCTTGTCCTATCAGACGGCGAGGCGCATTATCTTATTGGAACAATATATTATTGAATGAAGCCGATAGCGCTTCGCTTTTGCCGACGATGAAGGAGCGGAAACAACAACTATTCTTTCTCACTGTCGATCTCTTCATTATTTAAAACTTGACTGAAACGTTTTTAATGATTATTAGCAGCAGCCAATATTGTTTTCTTTACCAGCGTAGAACGACGGATACTTTGCGCTTTGATTTGGAAGCAGTGCGTCAGGGGATACAATGCTATTTTCGTTGGCAGTGTTAAAGTGCCAGACGCTTCGGACGAGTCGGTCGCATCGAACGAGTAGAACGCATCACAGTAGTGTGGAAGGACCTGGAACCTCCCGGTAATACCAGCCTGTGAGAGGTTAGGCTCCTTGCAAGATCACAACCCCATCTTATTGATCTGGTAAGATCACAACCATAGTTTTCAGTACGACTAGTAAGGGGTTAACCATCTGGTAAGAATATCACAGCCTCACCCACCAGTTCACCAAGTGGTGTTTTACCCATTATGGTGGTAAGACTTTAACATCACGTTCCAATACAACCAGGGATCTGTTACCCATCGTGTAAGATTACAACCCCACCTCTCATTCCAATACAACCAGTGATGTGTTACCCATCTAATACAGGCCCGTCGGAACGAAATTTATATTGGGGGGGGGGGGGGGGCTGATATTGCTAATTTGGGTGAACTGGCTGATACTAAATGGTATGGGGTATCCAGATGCCGAAGGCATCTGGTGCGAGTGCTGAAGGCACGAGCTATTTGAGGGGGAGGGGAGGAGAGGAGTGGTTACTCCCCCATAAAATTTTTTGAAAAGGGCAATCAAAGGAAGCATTCTGGTAGCTTTTGAAGCAAAAACCTCTTGATTTTTTTAAACGGCAAAAGTTGTTTTTTTAACAAAATGTTTCAAAAATCCCAATAGAACCCCATAACATTTGGGGACGGTTCTCACACCGGGTTCACCTGCAGGCCGTGGCCGTATTCCGTCATGCTAAAAAACAGTCAGGCCTTATGGTGGATTTATTAGTTTTATCATTACGCCAACGATTGTCGTGGTCTTCTAAGCTGCCAATGGAATTGCTCAAAACGTTTGCACATCAACATATGCAGGTACATGTTATACATTCAGTGATACGTTCATAATTCTAATCCAGGGGCGTAGTGAGCTAATTTTATTTGGGAGAGGGGAGGGGGTAGGACCTATATTCCCATGACGCGACGCGTCATCCGATCGGCGAGTGGGGGTGAACACGAGAGGGGGTATCTTCCGTCTCGTTGGTGGGGGGTCCGGCGGCCTCCACCGGGAAAATTTTCGAATTTAAGATGTAAAAACATGCATTCTGGTTGATTCTGAGTAAATAAATCGTATATTCCTATGACGCGAAGCGTCATCCGAACCACGAAGAGGCGAGTGGGGGTGAGCACGAGAGGGGGTACCCCCCGTCTCGTTGGTGGGGGTCCGAAATTTTTTTAATTTAAGGTGTACAAATATGCATTCTGAGTGACTCTGAGCAAATACATCGTCAATAAGGAAATACGTCAGCTCTCTGATCAATTCAGCGTGATTTCCGAGCAGAATGACAGAAATAGTGAACATGCAATGAATTACCCTGTGGTTGGTTGGGGTTTAACATCGCTTTCCACAATTAGGCGAAAACACGACTGTCAGTTTTATTGGTGGAAGAAAGCTCACATGGAACCCACTCAATCCAGTAATCATTAACAGCAATGTCGGAATATGGTAACCAGTGGGCATCCCGTGTGGAGAAACTACAAACCCAGCACAGTAAAGCCTACTTTTGACAAAATTGTGGGGGGGGGGGGGGGGGGGGATATCTCCCTCCCCCCGGTTCCTACGCCACTGTTCTAATCTAAATAATGTAATGTCCAGTTTTATTCAGATTACATCGGTTGCTCCCATCATGGATAAACTAACGACGAAATATGAGCAAATTATTGGGGGGGGGGGGGGGGCAGCAGCATGCCCCCCCCCCCCCACACACACACCCCACACCCCCCACCCCCGCCCTCCGGTTCCGACGGGCCTGTAATAAGCTCACAATCTCACATTCCAGTACAACCAGTTATGTGTTGTCAACCTGGTAAGACAAGAGGTTAATGTGTTTTTTGTTTTGTTGTTTTTATTTTATTTAATTAGCCATTGTGTATAAGTATGTGACCTTAAACACCAATAAATAAATAAATAAATAAATATATAAATACAGAATACATTTTTTCGTCGTATGTTTTCTTCGTCGTATGTACCAACTTTAAGGGAATGTAAAGACGAATATGGGCTTAGAAGAATGGAACAATCTGGTTGAACTTGTAAAAGTCCTGACCGAGTGCAGAGTTGAGACAGACTCAGACACAGCTAGGAAGTATGAAGTATTGTTACAAGACAATAATAGTGGAAGAAAGAGCTAAGGGTGGTAGTAGACTATAGTAGTATTGGATGACTACAATAATAGTGTTGGATTACACGATAGATGGTGGTGACTATTCACAAGTCGGCAGTGGTAGCTTAACTGGTTTACTGCTAGAAGCCACTATCAGGGCTTTCAGAAAAATGAGGGTACTGGAGCAAAGGCCAACGTTTTCACTACTCCTGTTTCATATTCAGTCAAATCCAAGTAATATTTTGTAAAAATAAATTTGTTTTATTACAAATTATTGGAGAGTGCCTGTGGGCGTGGTGCCTGTGGGCGTGGTGCCTGTGGGCACTCTCCAATAATTTGTAATAAAACAAATTGTGAATAACAAATTCAGACCACCAAAAATAATCTAGCCCTCAACCCTTAATGGTCCTCATAACCTCAAAATTCAATGGGGCTATGGGGGATAATAAATGAGGACTCATTGAGGGCTTTACATAGCCCTCATGGCCTCATACGACAAAAAGGGATTCCACAGTCACAGGCGTTTTCCAAAATGGGATTCCATAGGATATACCTGTTAAATACTGAAATGAGGCTAAGAGTCGTAGTAAATTATACCTCATTGAGGGATTTTTCAAGGTCCTCATAACTTCAAAATTCAACGAGGGTATGAGGGATAATAAGTGAGGACTCAATGAGGGTTTTTACATAGCCCTCATGGCCTCATACGACAAAAAAGAGATTCCATAGCCACAGGTGTTTAGCAAAAAAATGGGATTCCATGGGATATGGCCATTGGATATAGTCTTTTGTTATACACAAGGAGATATCCCTGTATACAGATTATGGGAAATCAAGCAATCTGATTGGTTAGTTACAATCTAGATAAATGAAACAACAGAAGTACTTAGAACAGGGTCAGAACTAAGAAGAATAGACCAGAAATTGCTAAATATAGCAATAATAAGGTAAACTGTTCCAGTTGATAGGCTCATCTACACTACTGGAGTATACTCTAGAATAAAGGAACATGGCCAGATAAACGATAACTATTGCATATATAGATAGAAGCAGAGAATTCTGGAAGAATTCGAAATAATACAAGTTGTCGAGTTGTTTGTGGTGATTATCCAGGGAAGTCGTTCCCGAAAATACTCCGATTCAATCGAACATACCCTCCGAACATACCCCTGTCCTATTGTAGGCCTTAGGTAACATAGCAATCACGTGCTACCATAGAAACCAAGATGGCGGCCTCCAGTATACAAAATGGACGACGGAAACACGTATCACCCTAACAACACGCGCTGCGCATGCACACTCACACCACGTATCACTATGGAGATGACATCACATGGCCGCTCACGCGGGTTACCATGACAACACAACATGGCGGCACTGGGTCACGTGACATGACGTCACTTCCGAGGTCATCCACCGAGGTCATCCAAATGAGGGGTAAAACATACGAGACATACTACTCACAATGTAATTCTGCACAGTTCTGAAAATGAGATAATTTTCAGTATACGTCAGACTTGTACTGTCATACATGAGGGCGTCAAGATCTAAAGGAAAATGTAAATACTCTCATGTAACTCTCATGATCTCTTGATAATATGGGCAGTAGAACAGGAAGTGTTCTGCTGTTTCTAAGTTACCGCAGCGACAGAACGGTGGGTGGTGAAGGTGATTATTATATAAATCGAAATTAAGGTTATTGCAGTGCAAACGCAATCGACAGTGGCAGATTTGAGCTGGGCGGGATAATGCAGAGCTAATGTGTTCCGGTGCTGTATTGGTTCCAGAGTTAAGATATCATTTAAAGTTATTCAGTGATGTATCCTCGCGAATTGAGAGGGGAATAGTATTCCAATGGTTGGTTACATTCGGGAAAAGGGACAGTTGATATAACTGTGTGTTACAAAAAGGAAAATGTAAATAGTTCTGGTTGTTTGAACGTAGACCGTAAGGACGGTTAGACGACATAATTATGATCGGAGCGGGATGTTCTATTAGCAACACAGCCGGGTGTCATGCGATGATACATTTTGTAGAAGAGGATGAGATTGTATTTATGACGCCGTTGCTGTAAAGTTTCCCAGCAGGTCTCATAGTACACTAGAGCTTTGCTAGCGCTTAAAGTTGCTCCTGCTACAACCTTGGCAGCTGCAGTTTGTGTTTTTTCTAGGTCAAGGGAATTAGATTCAGAGAAGTTGTCCCAGATGGTATCAGCGTATTCAAGAAGCGGGCGTATAAAGACAAAGTATATTTCTTTTCCAGAACCCTACGATCTAATAAGAATTTGACCTTCATCAAAAGGTCTAAACGTTCCCAAGCTGTAGCATAATTACAAGAAACGTGGACCAATAAAGACCGGACCTGCGGCTTTGGAGGGATTTAACGATTTCAGAGCGTTGTACATTTCTTGGATTGAAGGTTAATATTGTGAATTGTTGATCGTTCCGGAAAATCATTACACGGCAAGAAGGTGTCATCAACTCTTGATATGGAACAAAAATAATCGTTAAAAAGTTTATCTACATTTTCTACATACATTTGCTTATCGTGGCTAATTGTGGGAATAGCTTGGGATTATTGCCAATGACAGGCTTCAGTGTTTTCCACCACATGGAAGGCTTTGTTGTGTGACTAGAAAGAATAGTGTGTATTTTGTTGGTATGGAAACGCTTGGCTTTCCGAATGGCATAGAACATTTCGTTTCGCTTAGCTTTGTACTTGTTCCAGCGACCATCTAAATGTGTACGTTTTGCTAGATAGTATAGGCGTTTACGTTGCCTGATTAGGTATCTAATTTCATTGTGCATCCGGGGGTTGGGTGGGTGGGGCTCATTCCTCCTAGATGTGATAGTTTTGTTGGGTATATATCTAGAGACATGGGCAGTGGTGGCGCCAGGGGGGGGGGGGGGGGGGGCTACAGCGGAGAGGTCCAGCCCCCCCCCCCCCCCCCCCGTCGGAGATTTTTAGTCAGTCCGTCGGAGAGTCTCGTAAACCCGACTTCACGAGAAATTTCCGACAATCGAATGTAGATATCTCGTCTTGTCAGTCTTGAACCCGTGCAGCACTGGAACTTTGATAGAGAATAGTGAGTCTCACGAAATTCCTTAATGTCGTTCGTCAAACTGGCTTTATAGATGAAATATTTCCCGACCTTATTATAATATGTTTACTTTAACCCTTTACCTAAGGTAAGGGACAAAAGCGGCCAGCGCTATTCTCAATAATAGCCAATTAATTTTCATTATTTTTTTCATTTTTTGTCTCAAAAACATAGGTTATGAAGCTCGACGAGCTCGTTCCAACGAGGGGTCATAACCTATGTTTTTGAGACAAAAATGAAAAACCACATACAGTACAAGTCAAAATAAGTTGTAGCATAACCACAATAAACTAATTATACTGCTGCTCCAGCACTGATAAGATCAGAATCTGACATCATTTTCTGGAAAGCTCTCAATGAGAGCTTTCCAGAAAATGATGTCAGCTTCTGGTCCTATCAGTATAGGAAGAGAAAGATACATAGTTTATAGTGGTTATCCTGCAACTTATTTTAACATGTACTGTACCTTGACCTTTGCGTTATTAATTATAGTACAGTGTACAGCCGAAAACACCCAAGTCCACCTCTGGCCAAACAATCCACTGCAGTTTGACCCAAATCAGTTGCTATATTTTGACCAAAACCGGCCACTAAGAGAATCCAAACCATCCTCCAGTAGAAATATGTATTAAAAGAACATTTTCTATACATTTGTTAAGTTTGAGTAATTTTAATTGATTTTTTGTTTTTAATTTTTTTTCCCCATCAGAAGACTTAATTGGAAGGCTTTTGCCTGATTGATGTTTGTGTAAACATTGTGGCAAAGAGCAATTTTTATTAATACCTTGTAAAAAAAGAAATGAACACTGATCTCATATTCAGTACCTGATAGAAGAATATTTGTAAATACTCTTGTGTTCCTAATAAACATACATGCATGTTTATTAATTTTAGGGCATTTTTCCACCCTGTATGCACCTTATATGGGCCTGTATGCTGATTAAAATTGCCCTTCAGGGGGGAGGGGGTGGGAGGGGAAGGGGTCCACCCTGTGTGCACCTTATTTGTATTTGGGACTGTATGTTTATTAAAATTGGCCTTCCATCGGGTGGGTGGGGGGGGGGGGGGGTCTTCAAATTAGTAAATCTTCATTTGATTGTGTGACTATTGTTTAACACATAAAAGCCTAAACGCCTATTAGTTTTCTTTAATAAAACTAACTGCAATACTGGAAAATAAGTTGGCTTTTAATAAAATTAACTAGCATTACTCCCCCACCCCCTCAATGGATTTCCACCCTGTATTATAATATGGATCTGTGCTTTTATTTAATTTTGATAAATGTTCCACCCCGTACTTTTATTTCCACCTGTACTTTTATTTGGAACACAAGAGTAGCACCGCACCCTGTAGGACTACATGTATGCGCTTATCGTAGTTAACTTATAGCCTAGTAGCCAACATATGTGGTTGCTTCTAAATATTATTTTGTTATCAGGTATTAACAACTGCCAAAGACAATTTTTAATACGTTTTGAAAAACGAATATTTAGAAACCAGCCCTGCGCCCATATTCTCCACCTGATATAAGAATATTTGTAAATGTAAAAACAAAATTCATTAAGAGCCCGCCACCTATTGAAAAATGTCCCCGGTACATTTCAATACACGATAAAAAATAATATTTGTAAAAAAATGACCCGCATAACAGACTCACATTTATAACATTACCGGTGCTTTAATTTTTTCAGTGTCATTTTTCAGACCCCAATCATTTTTATTCTAGTATTTTTAAGATTTCCAACATGTTTTTTATGTATATTTATTTACGGAGGACGGTTTGGGTCAAATTCTTAGAAGATGGTTAGGTCACTGTGGAGGACGATTTGGGTTAAATTAGGGGCCGGCTTGGGTCAAATTGCGGGAGGACGGTTTGGTCAGAATTTTGGGAGAAATTCTCTGTACAATGTACATGAACTTAGTCAATTAACATGGACTGCTGAGGCAAAAGCCCCCACTGCCCACGTGGGGGCACGGTGACGCTGTGTACTAAGGCGTACTGCACGTCGATGGTGCACCTGTCTTCAATCAATGCTAACCCATGCTTGTGTGGAGTTGGTATGTTGGGGAGCTGACAGTTGCTCGCCGTTGCTCAGTGGTTCTCTCCGGGTACTCCGGCTTCCTCCACCCGTAAAACTGTCACGGTCATGGTTAGCCATTGTGCAGAAATATGTGACCTTAAACACCAATAAATAAATAAAAATGATAAAAAAAGAATATCTCCTTAGCTGTAAAGTGAAGATTCAGACACTTAACCCCGATTGTCCACATGGGGGCACGATGACGCCATGTACTAAGGCGTACTGCACGTCGATGGTGCGCATGCCTTCAACCAATTTAACCATGCCCGTGCTGCAGTGTGGAGTTACGATGTTGGGGAGCTGGCCGCTGCTCGTCGTTGCTCGGTGGTTCTCTCCCGGTACTCCACCTCCCTCCACCCGTAAAACTGCCACGGTCACGATTAGCCATAGTGCATAAGTATGTGACCTTAAACACCAATAAATAAAAAATAAGTGAACATTCAGGTTTGATTATGGTATTAATATATTACCTGAATTCATTTCTGTCCACGGCTCACTGTTGTTATGGTGTCAAACAAAGCAACGGTCCTTTAGAGAATCAATAAACTTCACTTGTATTCGTTTAGGTCTTGCCCATAATGTTTTGGATTGCTGAAAATAGACCGGGGGGGGGGGGGCGGGGGGGGGGGGGGCGGCTCCTGTGTTGCTAAAAGTGGCCATGTAAAGAATTAGCATTAGGGCTTATCAAAACAACATTTTTCATCCGAAGACGGATGACGTGGTCAGTCATGAAGAAGTGTCGGAATCACCCGACTAGTACTAACTGACTAGTGTGGACTGCTGACCCCAAGTTCATACCAATTTAGAGATATCCAGACAGTTCTTCTGTGCTTACGTTACAGATATTTCATTAGAAGCATCTTCAACTCGATCACGAAATGAATATCTGAATCTAAAATGCTGTTTCAAAACTACCGAAACGGAAAGTGTTTTTGTCGATGTACAGTTATTTTCGTATGGCAATTGTTTTGCAAATTATTCATTTACTTGTCAGGGGATGACTTAGTATTATGTATTTAGTCATGTGTTTTGTTATGTTGAATCAGTTTTTAGCTCACTGATGACACCGAAGGGAGCTCAACTTATCACTTGCTGTCCGTTGTCCGTCGTCCGTCGTCATGAACATTTTTCGAACGACTTCTCCTCTGAAACCACTGGTCCGATTTTCACGAAACTTCATGTGGATGTTCATTACTATATGGCAATTCATGTTTGTTCAAATGAAATGGCCACGTCCCTTGAGGGCTCTGTATGGGGCATAACTCTGATAGCACCGTATGAATTATAGAAAAATTATTAAAAAATCTTCTCCAGAACCAGTGGGCAGAATCTTTTGATACTTGGCATCTTGGTATGGGTCTGATTCAAGTTTGTTCAAATCGGCCCCCTGGATTCACATTTGGGCTCAGTATAGAAGCCCGAATTCGAACTTTGTGCATTTCAGGCAATTTTTTAAAAAAATCTTCTTCTTCAGATCTAGCAGTCGGAATGTTTTGATTATTGGTATGCAGCAGCCTTAGGGGGGTGACATTCAAGTTTGTTCAAGCCGTGTCCCTAGGTCCATATTTGGGCTCACTGTGTGAGCTTGAATTGTAACTTAGTTCGAAATGAGGAATTTTCTTGAAAAATCTTCTTCTTCAGATCCAGCATTCGGAATGTTTTGATATAAATCTTCTTTTTTTTAGATCCACTGGTCAGAATCTTTGGATATTTGGTATAATCTTTTCTTAGGAGGAGCAGATGCAACTTGTTGAAATCAATTCTCTGGGTTGATATTTAGGCTACCATGTCAGGTGAGCGCCCCAGGCCCCCTGGGGCCTCTTGTTTTAAAACATTTCTACTGCACGGATGTAGCCTTTTATTTGGGAAGGGTTAATTGCTCTCTAGGTGGCACTTAGTCTCACTGTTGTCTACTCTCAAAAAAGTAAAAAGATCAGATGTAATTGTGTACAAGAATGACAGCTGTCCTCAAAATCGAATGACTGTAATCAGACTTAAAATTCATTGAATTTATTCTTGTAAATGATTCTCGTAATACAAACAATGAGAATCAAGTTTGATTCTCGTGAAAATTCAAATGTTTACAGTTAATTATTTGTTTAACTCTTTACCTAACATGAAAAGCAGACGACACTTACAAACAAAATTCTTGAATAACTCATTTTTTTCAATCTCGTCTCAAAAACATTGGTTATGATCCCTCATTGGAACGAGCTCGATGAGCTCGTTCCAAAGAGGGGTCATACCCTATGTTTTTGAGACAAAAAAAAATGAAACTATAATGAAAATTAATTGGCGATTTTTGTAAATAGCACTGGCTGGTTTTGTTAATGGCCAGGAAAATTCAGCTTAGTACTACTTTTTGTTTGTTCCCGCACAATAAGGTCACTTTGACTTACCATTGGTGACATGTGAAGTAGTGGCTGCCTATACAGACAGGCAAGATGGTATTAGAAACCACTGCCAAAGGACTGTACGTGTAAGTTACTTCCACCAGCAAGGTCACCAAAGGCCAGCATATTGGAACATTGTTCTGTATATACATTTCATACTCGGATGAGACACTAAACTAACCAAAGTTGGAACTGTAAGCCATTAACTCTTAACCTACAGAGTATTTTAGAACTATTTTCTATCAAATCTAGTCATTGCTGCTATTGCCATAAAACAGTCATGACTAGATTTCATGAACACTTCATCTTAACTTCAGGAATCATTGACTAAAAAAACTTAATATAATTTACACAGTTAAATTTGATTAAATGTGCCTGAACTTATTTCACTCACAAGAGAAATCTTCTCCTGGGCAGGAATATCCACCAGCAGCATGCAAGAAGTTCAAGGTTAAACTTGAGTAATTTATATGTATGAGGTTTGTGGGGTTTTTTTTACAATGAAATACATGTACATGTATCTACTGGTTAAACTCTAGTTCAGCGATCTGAGCGTAGTGGCTACCACTCTACGTTCCGATTCTTCCCATTCAATCCTATAGAAAAAGTTCCCATCAAGTTTTTATGGGAACTCAAAACTCGAAATTAGGAATATGAATCAAGCTTTCGCCCTTATTACCGGCTGCAATCGATAGTACACGTATTTCCTTACATTTGGGCAGAGTTTATTGATCCAAACTAGGTTTTATCCTTTTTGATGACCTCCTCTGCGCGAATGAGATCGAGATTCCGGTTCTGCATCGATGAAAAGGTCTATTTGTTTCGGTGCCATTAGCGGGTTATTGTTTTTACTGTTTTATATTTATACAAAAAACATGGCCGATTTCGAAATCTCCGTTGCCGCCTCACGAGTACTCAAATGACGATAATTAAAAGATAAAACCTAGTTTGGATCAATAACCTCTGCCCAAATGTAAGGAAATACGTCTACTATCGATTGAAGCCGGTAATAAGGGCGAAAGCTTGATTCATATTCCTAATTTCGAGTTTTGAGTTCCCATAAAAACTTGATGGGAACTTTTTCTGTAGGATTGAATGGGAAGAATCTGAACGTGGAGGGGTAGCCACTTCGTTCAGATCGCTTAACTCCAAAGGGTATACATGTCATGTAACAATACTCTCAAATTGTAAATTATGTGAGAACTGATAATTGATTTGCGCATCAGAAGTCCGCGAGAATCAAAACTGATTCTTGTGAGTTGGGACCAAGCCGAGAGGTCCTAGGTTCGAATCCCACCGCAGCAACCATATTGTGTCCTTGGCCAAGACACTTATTCCCAATTCCCCACGCGAGAGCACGATGACTTTGTGTACTAAGATGTACTGTACGTCGATGGTGCACTTGTCTTCAGCCAATACTAACAAGTGGAGTTAGTACGTTGCGAATCTGACAGTTACGCGCCGTTCTTCGGTGGTTCTCTCCGGGTTCGGTACTCCGGCTTCCTCCACCCGTAAAACTGTCTTGACACAAGATGACCTTGGCTGTCGTAAGTGTCGTTACACTCCAATAAATAAATATTTGATTGGTCAAGTCTAAAAGAAAGCTTTGTGATTGGGTATCGCCGAAAGAATCTATCTAATTAATGTGTGCGTGTAAATAGAACTATTTCAAAACCTAAACGAAACCACGATGCCTGATTTTATTTGTTATAAACATCATTAAAACATCATTAAAATTCCAATGATAAGAAATGTATAAAGACTTAAAAATTATTATTTATAAAGCTGAATTGTGGACCTATATTTTCACGTGGCTATGACGTATGGCTGCGTGTAGCTTTGTCGCGTCAGAGTGATATGCATGACGTTCAAGGTGGAATGCCATTTTTAACCCTTTTGTTTCTATCTAAAAGATGTGTTTTTGGAACAGCGATGTCATAAGAAAGACAGAATATGAAATTCGTGTTTTGGTCATGCTCGATTTATGAAACGAGTCTTAAAATATTTCTGTTTTGTGGGACCTCTGGCGAGGTGAAACAGAAAATTCGTAGACGAGTTTCATAAATAAAGTATGATCAAATCACTCATTCCATATTTTCCATATGTCAACTGGTCACCTATTGAAATCTTATGATATGTTATTTCTCACTTTGTGAATATTGTATATACAACAATTTACTTCAATTATATTCTCGAAATAAAATTTGAAGATCTTTTTAAAAGTATGTATGATGTTCGAAAACATTTCTTGTGTAATAAAATGGATACTCTTAATATATTGTTATATTTATTATTATTTACAAGACAATTCAGAGTTATAGGTTCTTGTAGATGTTTTTCAGTTTGTTCATTAGCAAAATTTGCAAAGTATAGTTCTATTTTTCCGAACCACCCACGTTACCCCTTACTTAATCTGTTCTTTTACACTAAGTATCTAAGCATAATTTACGAATTATTTAGGATTATTTGTCCAAAGTAAATAGCCCAACATTAATTCTTTGTCCGTCCGTTTACGATGCTTATCCAGGCATTCACTTGAAAATTGTGTGTCCAAAATCTTCCTTGGAAACCATGTGAAGTGGAGTAGAGCTTGTTTATTGCGGTTAATACCCAAGTTTTGCTTTTTAAATAAGACAAGGTAACTAATTCCTGGTGGTGTAAGTTCTCTCAAGTGGACATCATAGGTGTAATGTGGCAGTAAAACTCCCCAATTCTCAACAGAACAGCCCACGTGATGTATTGTCCGTTAATGGGTTTACGATGTTAACCCCTGCGAACCGTGGTGGTATCATCCATGTCAGTTCATTGGCTGCATTTGGAAGAGTTCATATCTGGGGGTAGACGTAGACCAGTTGTTCGAATCCCACCTGCGGCAACCGCGTTGTGTCCTTGGGCAAGACACTTCATCTCCATTGCCCGCGTGGGGGCACGGTGGCGTTGTGTACTAAGGCGTACTGCACGTCGATGGTGCACTTATCTTCAACCAATGCTAACCCTGCTTGTGTGGAGTTAGTATGTTGAGGAGCTGACAGTTGCTCGCCGTTGCTCGGTGGTTCTCTCCGGGTACTCCCGCTTCCCCCACCTGTAAAACTGTCACGGTCATGATTAGCCATTGTGCATAAATATGTGACCTTAAACACCAATAAATAAATATATAAATACGAAGACCAATTAATGTTTTCAACATGCAGCCCTGGAGCTGCAGGTTGAAAACATCCCTTGGTCCACTCTACACATTCGCTTAGCAGCTATCATACTGTATGAAAATTATGACATCTGTCCCAGGGTTGGAAAAGCGATCTCTCTGTTTGAAAGGGTTAATGACAAACGGAAATCAATAAATCCGTATTCTTGCAACTTGAAAATATCTTTCCCTCTCTCCATCCTCCATTTCCATGCCTCAGACTTTTCTCAGAGCCAACCCTGGTAATAGCTGTAATAACCTGATTTGGGTGAATTGCAGTTTATGAAAAAACAGAAATAATTAACTGCCCCCCCCCCCCCCACCCCCCCCCCCACCCCCCATTTTATAAGCGACTGCGCTTTGGCCCATTTATATCCGATTATAAGTTTTTTAGCTTAACTTGACATAGTCAAGATAAGCTATTGCCATCACGCGTGCGGAAGTCTGTTAGTCTGTGAGTCTGTGACGTCTGTTCACATTTTCCTTTAGCACGGGCTACACCCCGCAGTTCTTGTCTGATCGTCACGAAATTTCATATGCAGGTTTGGGGTCATGTCTAGATGATTTTGGTCGCGATCGGGCAACCGGTATGGCTGCCCGAGCCCAAAACCCGAAAACCATTAGCACAGTCTACAGGTCGTATTTATGAAGGGATTTCATTGTAACTTGGTAGGATGCCTCTGTATAATGCCTAGATGAGAACGTCCCCTTTTGGGCATGATCTATCAGCCGTGATGGCTGCCCAAGCCCGAAACCCCAAAACGTTTAGCACAGTCTGCAAGTCATGTTTAATGTGGAGGGATTTCATTGTAACTTGGTAGGATGACTCCTTATGATGTCTAGATGAGAATTTCCCCATTTGGGCATGATCTGCCAACCGTGACGACTGCCCGAGCCCCAAACCCGAAAACCTTTAGCACTGTCTACAGGTCATATTTATTGAGGAATTTCATTGTAACTTGGTGGGTTGACTTTATAGAATGTCTAGACGAGAAAGTCCCATTTTGGACATGATTGGGCAACTCTGACGGCTACAGGGGCCCGAAGCCCGAAAACCTTTAGCACAGTCTAGAGGTCATATTTATGAAGGGATTTCATTGTAGCTTGGTAAGATGACTCCAAATAGTGTCCAGATGAGAACGTCCCCTTTTGGTCACGATCATTCCTTGATGGCTGCTCGAGCCCAAAAGCCTTTAGCATGTCTGTAGGTCGTATTTATGGAAGGATTTCATTGTAACTTGTTAGGTTGACTCCATATAATGCCTAGATGATGACATCTCCTTTTGGTCGTGGTTGGTCAACTGTGATGGCTGCAGGTGCCTGAAGCCCGAAAATCTTGAGCACAGTCTACAGGTCATATTTATGAAGGGATTTCATTGTAACTTCATAGGATCGCTCCAGATGATGTTCAGATGAGAATGTCCCCTTTTGGTTGCGATCATTCAACCATGATGGCTGCCCAAGCCTAAAGCCCGAAAACCTTTAGCACAGTCTTCAGATCATATTTATGAAGGGATTTCATTGTAACTTGGTAGGTTGACTTCATGTAATGTCTAGATGAGAACAGCCCCTTTTGGACACCATTAGGCAACTGTGTTGGCTACAGGGGCCCAAAGCCCGAGAATCTTTAGCACAGTCTACAGGTGATATTTATGAAGGGTTTTCATTGTACCTTGGTAGGATGACTCTAAATAATGTCTAGATAAGAACGTCCACTTTTGGTCGCGATCATTCTGCCTTGATGGCTGCCCGAACCCAAAACCCCAAAACCTTTAGCATAGTCTATCGGCCATATTTATGGAAGGACTTCATTGTAACCCGTAAGTTTGACTCCATATAATGCCTAGATGATGACATCCCCTTTTGGTCGTGATTGGTCAACTGTGACAGGGGCCCGAAGCCCAAAAACCTTTAGCACAGTCTACAGGTCATATTTATTAAGGTATTTCATTGTAACGTGGTAAGTTGACTTCATATAATGTCTAGATGAGAACGTCCCATTTGGACGCAATTGGGAAACTGACGGCTACAGGGGCCCGAAAACCTTTAACACAGTCTACAGGCCATATTTATGAAGGGATTTTAATGTAACTTGATAGGATGACTCGTTTTGGAATAATATCACTGTAAATTGGTAACTTTTGTTGATATACGTTAACTGTGAGGGCCAGATACATTAACTGTGAGGTCATATTAACCCACCCCTCAGCTCTTTAGTACAGTGTACACCTCATATTATTTTTATCATAAACATAGCATACAGGGAACAGAAATGAACATATTCCCAATTATCACAATTCATGTCTTATTTCATCGTCCCATCGTCAGGTTGGTGAAGCCCTTGGTGTGCACCATACGGTAATCACCAGAGCCTGGGCAAGATTTCAGCAGTATGGCATACCAGTAAGACGGCATGGTGATGGCAGAGGCAGGGCAACATCTGCAGCTGAAGACCGGTTTTTGATTATTCAGGTCCGTAGGTACCGCTTTGCCACAGCAACCAAGCTTCGCAGTGACCTTCATAAAGCATCCGGGGTAAATGTTTCGACGCAGACTATTCGGGCAAGGTAGCACGAAGGTGGTCTCCGATCGAGAAGACCATGTATTCGCATTCCGCTGTCCCAGAACCACCACCAGGCACGGTATGAATGGGCCATGAACCACGTTGGGTGGACCAGAGAAGATTGGTCGACCTGTCCTTTTTACAGATGTACTGCCTAGACCACACAGAGAGGCGTTCTTGGGTATGGAGAAGAGCGGGAGAGCGATTCCATTCAGCCACCATTGCTGAGCATGACCGCTATGGTGGAGGGTCAATCATGGTCTGGGCGGCATCAGCAGGGATGGACATACAGAGCTCTGTGTCCTTGAACGTGGTACATTGACTACACAGCGGTATATTGCTGAGATCCTGGATGTCCACGTCAGATTGTTTGCTGGTGCAGTGGGTGATAGATTCATTCTGATGGACGATAATGCCAGTCCTAATGTTGTCCATACTGTCGGGGAGTACCGACAGAGGGAGGGATTGAGCGTATGGACTGGCCAGCAAGATTCCCTGACCTCAAACCAATCGAACATGTCTGGAATGAGTTGCAGCTTGCAATTTCAGCCCGTCCAGTCCAGCCAAGAATTGACCAGGAGCTTGGTGCCATGCTGGTCCAAGAATGGAACAACATCCCAGAAAGGACCACTAGGAACCTGATTGGGAGCATGAGAAGGCGTTGTCAAGCTGTAATTAACAGTAATGGGTCTCAAACTCGATATTGAACCCATACCAGTTCGCTCCGTCAACTTGTTGGCAAATTGAATAATTTCCTCTTTTACCAATAATATCCATTTTCCATGGTAATCGTATTCAAAAGCTAAAAAAATAATGTCAAACACAAATAAAATTCTTTATTGCTGTACTTAAATCATTAAAGATATAATTAAATACAAAATATATACACTTTTCATCACAATATTTCAACTAAAACGTAAAACAGGTAGTTGGATATACTTGTTGCTTACCAAACTTTGAGTAGTATATTATAAATATCTTCAGAGTTACATGATATACGGTACAAAACATCCTTATGGGGCAGATTTGTTCAAATCAAGACCTTTGAAAAATATTTGGGATCCCTATTGGAACCCGAATGTTTACTGGCTGCAATATCGGGGGGTGGGTGGGGGGGGGGGGGGGGGGGGCACCAAAAATTTGCAAGACGTGACGTGGGGTGGGTGGGTCTCTTGAGAGCACCAAAAATGTGCATTTCCAGCTTGTGTAATTTTTTTATTTTTTTTAAAAATATATCAATATATCAGCTAATATATACCATCATTTGTGTTTCAAACCTTAAAGATGATGTTGTACATCACACTCTTAACATAAATACAACATCAGGAGGCTTTATATGTGAGAATATTGGGCTTAATCTGGGAAAATGTCACACGTTAGTAGGGGGTGGGTGTCTTGTTCGAAATGTAGAAAATGTGCAGACAATATTTTGGGAAAATTCTCTCTGATGCACTAAATTCAACCCAAGTTATTTATTTATTTATTTATTTATTTATTTATTTATTTATTTATTTATTTATTTATTGGTGTTTAGCAACACTTTAACAGCCAGGGTCATATCGTGTCGGTGACAGGTTTACGGGTGGAGGAAGCCAGAGTACCCGGAGAGAACCACCAAGCAACGACGAGCAGCTGTCAGCACTTCAACATCATAACCCACAACTGTACTACACACTGCACAGCGGTACTGCGTACTACCCAGCACAGACAGGGTTAGATTGGCTGAAGACATGTGCACCTTGGCGTGCAGTACGTCCCAGCACACAGCGTCATCGTGCCCCACGTGGGCAACTGGGGTAAGTTTATTTTGGATTTTAATGGTAGAGTGGGGCGGGTGTCTGAGAACGGTGGTAGAAAATTTGCACGTTGTGGGTGGGTGGGTGTAACAAGGAGCCGAATAAAAAATAGGACGTCACGTCTTGCATATTTTTAGTGTCCCCCCCCCTCCTCCCCCTGGCAATATGAGGAATATTCTTTCCAAATTTTCTTCTCACGAACCCTCAATCTAAATCTTTTGATGCATGGAATACACCTTCCTTTGGGTAGTCAGATTCAAGTTTAAAAAAAATCAAATCTCTGGGTTAATATTTGGGTTTCCTATTGGAGTCCAGGTGTTAAATTAGTCCTATATGAAGAATATTTTAAAATTTTCTTCCCCAAAACGACTAGCCAGAATCCTTTGATATATGGTATACTGCACCCTTATAGGGTCCGACTCAAGTGTGCCCAAATCAAGTCCTTTGATTGCTATTTGGGCTCCCTACTGAGCCTAAATTTTTACTTGGTAATATATGGGAAATATTCTTTTTAGGTCATCTGGCCCAAAGGGCATGTGAGCTATTGCCATCACTTGACGTCCGTCGTCGTTCGTCGCACGTGAACTATTAACATTTTCATCTCCTCTGGCACCACCGAACCGATGTGAACCACATTTCGCAGGAATGGTGTATGGGAGGTCCTCTCTAAACGAGGCTCATTTTGTTCCTGTCGGTTGAAAAACGTGGCCGTCAGAGGCATTCTTGTATTCTGATTGGTGGATTTTCAAAAATCTTCTTCTCTGAAACTACAAGACAGAACTTGAGACCCCCCCCCCCCCCCCCTCCCCTCCCCCCCCCCCCCCCCCATTTAATCCTTTCCCTAACATGAAAGGCAGACGACGCTTGCAAACAAAATTATTGAATAACTAATTTTTTGCTCAACTTTGACATTGTTTTTGGGTGAGGTCCGAAATTCAAGATGGCCACCAGCAGCCATTTTGTACCTTAGTTAGTGCAATCAGTTTTTTGTACAGAACTTCTGTATGAAAGTTCTGATTGGAATAAATTTTTGTCTGAATGTTTAGTAACATGGAATACATCAAATATAATACAGGTTTTTTTCTCGTGCAGACTTTAGGCAAATTAGATGGACTTTGATTTATTCATTGCTACTTTCACACAGTAAGTACACATGTCAATACGGCTCTGGCTAGGGTCTGTATTTATGAACCGATCTTTACAAAACTTCTTGGGTACCTTTGTTATCAGCTTGGGACAAGAACGAGTGTTTTGGGGTGTGGTCCGAAATTCAAGTTGGCTGCCAGCGGCCATTTTATACCGAAATAAGGTACAATCAGTTTTTTGTACAGAACTCCTATATGAAGGTTCTGATTTGAATAAATTTTTGAATTAATGTTTAGTAAAATGGAATACATTACCTATAATTCGGGGTTTTTTCCTCGTGCAGATATTATGCAAATTAGATGAACTTTGATTTATTCATTGCTACTTATACACAGTAAGTGCACATGTCAATACGGCTTGGGCTAGACGTCTTGGGTACCTTTGTTATCACCCTGGGACGAGAACGAGTGTTTTGGAGTACGGTTCGAAATTCAAGATGGCTGTCGGCGGCTATTTTACACCGAAATTAGGTGCAATCAGTTTTTCTTTGTACAGAAGGTCTACGATTACCTTTGTCATGAGGGTAACGAGTGTTTTTGGGATCGGCCAAAAATTCAAAATGCAGTCATATTTTCGGCGATTGTGTGTTTTACATTTTTCGTACAGAACCTGTAAAGAAGATTTTTTACGTCAGTAATGTTTGCTATAAATTTATTGGGTGCCTTTGTTGTCACTGTGGTTTGCGAACAAACATTTTTGGGATCATTCAGACCCACTTGAAGACTTAAAAGGGGGATAATTAAAAATCTTTTCCCAACACACCAGACTTAATAATGTTTCTTGAATTCAGCATCTCTAGGATGTGTATATTCAAATGTGTTGAAACTAAGTTTCTGTGTTAATATTTGGTGTTGTTTGGTAAGGGTAAACATTATCAGCACAACCAGATTTTCTATTTCCAATGAGAAAAATAAAACCTTCTCACCCGTGGGAACCCAATGTACGGAAGCGTTGAGGCGCCGGTTGAGTATTATTTCTATCTTGCACGTACAAGTTAGCTATCTTGCACCTGCAAGTTACTATCCTGCACGTGCAGGTTAGCTATCTTTCACCTGCAAGTTACTATCTTGCACGTGCAGGTTAGCTAACTTGCACGTGCAGGTTAGCTATCTTGCACGTGCAGGATAGCTATCTTGCACCTGCAAGTTAGCTATATTGCACGTGCAGGTTATCTATGTTGCACCTGCAAGTTACTATCTTGCACGTGCAGGTTAGCTATCTTGCACCTGCAAGTTACTATCTTGCACTTGCAGGTTAGCTATTTTGCACGTGCAGGATAGCTATCTTGCACCTGCAGGTTAGCTATCTTGCACGTGCAGGTTAGCTATCTTGCACGTGCAAGTTACTATCTTGCATGTGCAGGTTAGCTATCTTGCACGTGCAGGATAGCTATCTTGCACCTGCAAGTTAGCTATCTTGCATGTGCAGGTTAGCTATCTTGCACCTGCAAGTTACTGTCTTGCACGTGCAGGATAGCTATCTTGCACCTGCAAGTTAGCTATCTTGCACGTGCAGGTTAGCTATCTTGCACCTGCAAGTTAGTATCTTGCACGTGCAGGTTAGCTATCTTGCACCTGCAAGTTACTATCTTGCACATGCAGGTTAGCTATTTTGCACCTGCAAGTCTATACTATATTTTAGAATGTCTGTATGTCTGTCTGTCTGTCTCTTTCTTTCTCTCTCTCTCTCTCTCTCCCTCTCTGTCTGTCTGTCTGTCTGTCTGTCTGTCTGTCTGTCTGTCTGTCTGTCTGTCTGTCTGTCTGTCTGTCTGTCTGTCTGTCTGTCCGCTATAGAAATGAATATGGGGCCATCCAGAGTGCCCAAAATGGGTCTACTTGGGGTACTTCTTATGGAGGAGGTCCTCGTCAGGTTTAAAAAAGTGTGCGGGGTGGGGGTGGGGGCAGGGAAGGGCATCGAAAGTTATGACCAAATATTTTTCACTGATATAGGTCTTCAAAGGGGTCTACTTGGGGTAACTTTTGATCAGGAATCTAATGGTTGCTTTTAAAAAAGTGGCGGGGGTGGGGGTGGGTGGGGAGGTGCAAAATTGATGGATTTCACCGATATAGGTCCTCAAAGGGGTCAACCACGGGGAACTTTTTACCAAGAATCTAATGGTGGAGGTTTAAAAAGTGACGGGATTGAAGGCCCCGCCCGGAGGTCGGGGCCGTGTGTGCCGCCCGTAGGGCGGGCTGGGTCGAAAAATACGCGGCCCATATTTTTTTTTTTTTTGGGGGGGGGGGGTACTTTTCATATGACCCCTAAATTTTCCCGTGCAACGCAGGGTAACCCTGCTAGTTAGTCATATTAGAAGTTGAGTTCATCAAAATTAGTATATAAGGGTCCAACCTAGCCCCAATTTGCCGGACCTAGGTTCGAATTTGCCTGACCCCTCCAGGATTACGGAAATTCCTATCGCGGAGTCAACCACTATAGGGTCATTGACCATATCTAGTCGCCTGGCTATGTACGTTTCGCATCGCTTGCATCGCAGGCTAGGTGTGGATGCTTTATATTGGAGTGTGAATGGGAAACGTCAGGCATAAAGAGTAAAAAATGGTTAGAGTTGTAATGACGTCGGTGACGTCATGGTGAGCTCGCGACGTCATGACGACGTTGACCGCTGTCGATGTCCACAGAAATGAGTGGCTGGCACCTGCATGTTGCTATCTTCTACCTGCAAGTTGCTATCTTGCACGTGTAGGTTAGTTATCTTGCACTTGCAAGTTAGTTATCTGGCGACAGCCACCCAGCCACCATATCTCAGAAGCCCCGGCTCCCCATACTTGCCAAGTGGCTTACATTTCCGTATTACCTCTGCCGCTTGACCAAGAGCGATACAGTCGCCCTTCCCCTTCTTCCAGAAGCCCTTCACGCCACGATTCCCTAACCCTACCTTCTTGACCGAATACCCTAATCACATCAGAGACCCGTCGACCTTATTCCACGACCCAGGCCTCCACGACCTGCGCAACTGAACCAGGGATCCTACACCGAGCGTTCCGATTAAGAACGGCACAGCCACTCTCCCACTTCTTCCAGTACCCCTACCTCAACAAGCTCGAACAGTCGCCTGACAGGTCATTCATTGCTTGTGATCACTATCATCCAGATATAGAAGAATCGTTCGAAGAGTCGCTGGGACTAACTCTTTGATTACTAATTTTCTCCTCGAAGACTCATTTCAGGGAGTCGTTCGAAAAGCTGCTTCTAGAGCAGCTCCTCAGTCACACATCTGTATGAGTCGTTCGAGGTGTCAATTTTCGATGGGCTGCTTTAGTGGCTCCTTGTTTCGAGCCCTTCGAGCCGACAGAGTAGGACAGAATCGATCAGGGAGAAGAAGGGTTGAAAGCCTGAAAAGGGACATCCCTGTTCCTGTTAAGGAGTATTGAGACCCGGCCCATCAGGTTTTACCCAACGGCACGGCCACCTATAGGGAGACATCGGCTATTCAAAGACCCTACGGACGTCCAGTCACTCACCTCTGTGGACATCGACTGCGGTCAGCGTCGTCATGACGCCACGAGCTCACCGTGACGTCACCTTCGTCATTGCAGCTCTAACCATTTTTACTCTTTATGCCTGACTTTTCCCATTCACACCCCCAGCATAAAGCATCCACACCTAGCCTGCGATGCAATCGATGCGAAACGTAAATATCCAGGCGGCTGGACATGGCCAATGAGCCTGTAGTGGTTGTCTCGGCGATAGGAATTTCCGTAGTCCGGGAGGGGGTGCCGGCAAATCCGAACCTAGGTCCGGCAAATTGGGGCTAGGTTGGACCCTTATATACTACTTTTGATGAACTCGACTTCAAATGTGACTATACATATAACTAACCTGCACCTGTAAGATAATAACTTGCAGGTTCAAGATAGCTAACCTGCACGTGCAAGATAGCTAACCTGCAGGTGCAAGATAGCTATCCTCCAGGTGCAAGATAGCTAACCTGCACGTGCAAGATAGTAACTTGCAGGTGCAAGATAGCTAACCTGCACGTGCAAGGTAGTAACTTGCAGGAGCAAGATAGCTATCCTGCACGTGCACGATAGCTTACCTGCACGTGCAAGATAGTAAATTGCACGTGCAAGATAGCTAACCTACACGTGCAAGATAGCTAACCTGCACGTGCAAGATAGCTAACCTGCACGTGCAAGATAGCTAATCTGCACGTGCAAGATAGCTAACCTGCACGTGCAAGATAGTAATTTGCAGGTGCAAGATAGCTAACCTGCACGTGCAAAATAGTAATTTGCAGGTGCAAGATAGCTAACCTGCACGTGCAAGATAATAACTTGCAGGTGCAAGATAGCTAACCTGCACGTGCAAGATAGTAACTTGCAGGTGCAAGATAGCTAACTTGCACGTGCAAGATAGAAATAATACTCAACTGGCGCCTCAACGCTTCCGTACCAATGAGCTAAAGATAAAAAATTCAAATACCTATATTTTAAGAAGGACTTGACAAATATTTATTAATGCCTGACTTTTCCCATTCACACCCCCAGCATAAAGCATCCACATCTAGCCTGCGATGCAATCGATGCGAAACGTAAATATCCAGGCGGCTGGACATGGCCAATGAGCCTATAGTGGTTGTCTCGGCGATAGGAATTTCCGTAGTCCGGGAGGGGGTGCCGGCAAATCCGAACCTAGGTCCGGCAAATTGGGGCTAGGTTGGACCCTTATATACTACTTTTGATGAACTCGACTTCAAATGTGACTATACATATATAACTAACTTGCAGGTGCAAGATAGGTAACCTGCACCTGTAAGATAATAACTTGCAGGTGCAAGATAGCTAACCTGCGGGTGCAAGATAGCTATCCTGCAGGTGCAAGATAGCTAACCTGCACGTGCAAGATAGTAACTTGTTGGTGCAAGTTAGCTAACCTGCACGTGCAAGGTAGTAACTTGCAGGTGCAAGATAGCTAACCTGCACGTGCAAAATAGTAATTTTCAGGTGCAAGATAGCTAATCTGCACGTGCAAGATAATAACTTGCAGGTGCAAGATAGCTAACCTGCACGTGCAAGATAGTAACTTGCAGGTGCAAGATAGCTAACTTGCACGTGCAAGATAGAAATAATACTCAACTGGCGCCTCAACGCTTCCGTACCAATGAGCTAAAGATAAAAAATTCAAATACCTATATTTTAAGAAGGACTTGACAAATATTTATTAATTAGTATGAATCTACCTCAGACGGGTTTGAAACAAACAGTTTAAAATAATTGCTAACATTTGGCTTACGGTGCACCATACAAGGATCCCAATTGTAACATTAACCCAATGGTGATTTCTTTTCTAGTTTAGCATCTAAGTGTCACTCACCTTTACAATACTTTTCCTGTACACTTGTTACAGGCTACGGTCAGTATTTATGTACAGACCTTTACAATACTTTACATGTACATTTGTTACAGGCTACGGTCAGTATTTATGTACAGACCTTTTAGTTTACAATACTTTACCTGTAGATTTGTTACAGGCTACGATCAGTATTTATGTACAGACCTTTACAATACTTTACCTGTACGTTTGTTACAGTCTACGGCCAGTATTTATGTACAGACCTTTACAATACTTTACCTGTACATTTGTTACAGGCTCTAAGCCGAGAGGTCCTCGGTTCGAATACCACCTGCGGCGACCGCGTTGTGTCCTTGGGCAAGACACTCTACCCCATTGCCCACGTGGGGGCACGGTGACTCTGTGTACTAAAAGCGTACTACACGTCGATAGTGCACCTGTCTTCAACCAATGCTAACCCTGCTTGTGTGGAGTTAGTATGTTGGGGAGCTGACATTTGCTCGTCGTTGCTCGGTGGTTCTCTCCGGGTACTCCGGCTTCCTCCATCCGTAAACTATCATGGTCATGATTAGCCATTGTGTAGAAATATATGACCTTAAACACCAATAAATAAATAAATAAATAAATGTTACAGGCTACGGTCAGTATTTATGTACAGACCTTTACAATACTTTACTTGCAGATTTGTTACAGGCTACGGTCAGTATTTATGTACAGACCTTTACAATACTTTACCTGTAGATTTGTTACAGGCTACGGTCAGTATTTATGTACAGACCTTTACAATACTTTACCTGTAGATTTGTTACAGGCTACGGTCAGTATTTATGTACAGACCTTTACAATACTTTACCTGTAGATTTGTTACAGGCTACGGTCAGTATTTATGTACATACCTTTACAATACTTTACCTGTAGATTTGTTACAGGCTACGGTCAGTATTTATGTACAGACCTTTACAATACTTTATATGTGCATTTGTTATCATTACCTAGATATGTGTCATTGCTGTGTCACATATTACACATGTACATGTCTTACACAAGTTGAGTCACAGTGTCATTGACACTTTCATTTATTCGTTTTGTTCAATTTTGAGACGAAAAAAAATTCTATAGCCTGAAAAGTTTGGGTCCACTTCCGACCAAAATTCGGCAATTGTTTTTTCGATTCTTTTCAAAATCGAGTTCCCAGATGTATTAGAATAGTTTTATGCGAAAATATCCCCCCCTCCCTTCTTCCTTTTCGGGGGGGGGGAGGGGGGCAGTTAGATGTAATAAAATGTTTGGGTGCAAAATATATTTTGAAAGATTTAGAGTGATAAACTGCCCAGCCTTTCTGAATTTTAACTTGGTGCATTATGAAGGAATTTCTTTTAAAATCTTCTGTAGATCCACCAATCAGAATCCTTTCATATTTGTTATACAACATCTCTAGGTGGGTCAGATTCCAGTTTGTTCAAATCGTGTCCCTGGGTTAATATTTTGGCTCCCTATTTGAGACCAAAGTTTAACTTAGTGCAATGTGAGGGCATTTCTTTAAAAACGTTCTTCTTCAGATCCACCAGTCAGAATTCTTTCGTATTTGGTATATAACATCTCAAGGGTGATCAGATTCAAGTTTGTTCAGTTTGAGTTCCTGGCTTTATATTTGGGCTATATATGGGTGTGGCGGTGGGGGGGGGGGGGGGGTATGTTAGGTTCAGGTTTCTTCAAATCCATTCCTCGTTGTTTTTCCATAAAATTTGCCATTCATGACTTAATTCCTTTGTAGTGTTGATGAACCATGTCTAACTGAATTTGTCCCCAAATATTTCTTTTAACCACTTTGGCAGGTGAGCGATTAAGGCACCATTGGGGAATCTTGTCTATTTAGACAATCATTGAGGCTTGATATACACTGTAAAAAATTACCGTAATTTTTTACGGTCATTGACCGGCAGCTAGTTTCCAGGCATATGACCGTAAGTGTTACGGCAAACCGTAAAAAAATTCACTGTCATTTGCCGTATCTTCCCGTAATTTTTTTTCACGGTTAGCTATTATTTTTACGGTCATATGCCTGGAAACTAGCTGCCGGACATATGATCGTAAAAAATTTTAACCATCAATTGCCTTATTTTCCCGTAAAAATTACCATCAAAATAATTACGGTTAAAATGACCGGTGACAGTGTTCCAGCCAAATGGCTGGAACACTGCCACTGGTCATTTTGACCGTAATTTAATTCCAGCCGTCATTAACCGAATTTTACCTAGAACCAATAAAAGCACATGGGTTTGTCGGCCTTAGCGGAGATCCGTGGCGACAAGCTTAGCCATAAGATCCATCGAATATCGGTGATGCAGTACAAACAGTCTGCTATTCTGCATGATTACCGAAACAATTACACGCATAAAAAATTGATGTTATTTGATTTTCATGTCCAAGACTGCAATGAACATGATTCATTTGGCCACAAACTTACAAATTGATAGTAATACGTTGCTGTTCGTCTTCAAAAGCATCGGGCATCCTTCTTAGAAATGGCGACTTCAAGAGTGGCATATGGCAAGGCCGATCCCATAATTCACCATTTTTACCACCGTGCGACGTAATTGGATAGCGTGACGGGAGAAATACGTTCATTGGATCAAATTCGAGGGTTTTTCTACGGCAAAACCGTTAATATTAATTTACGGTTTCGAGACCGTTGTATTTGATAGTCATTTGACAGTAGTTAACCGTAGAATTACGGTAATGTTTTACAGTGTACCATCAAATGTTCATTTTTATGAAAGAAGTGGATGATTTTCTTTACAGTTTTGTTAGCTGATAAAGTTATGGGCAGTCGTCACGACTTCCCACTCGATTACAGGTTTCTAGTCAAGTCTTGGCTGCCTGATGAGAAATCACTGCACAGGCGATTTGTCTATTGTCACCAGGTCCCCCTAATGGTGGCAAGTTAATACCACGTGCTTCAAGCTCGCGGAAACTTGAAATAGGCCTTTAACGATGGATGTGTGTAAATAAACTGAATAAACTCCGAATTCCAGTGTTTGAAAAAAAAGGGCATTCAACAAACTATTAATTAAAAATAGAATATGTTTTCATTTTTGGAATTCACTTTAAAAGAATTTCCACAATCCAATATAAATATTTCTATTAGTTCCTTGAATCTTGCATCCTTTGTGCATTTTACAACCTTGGTCAGTGTATATGTTCATGTATATTTCATGTCGTGTGTCATAAGGTAGTTACCCACTTTTAATAACCAGAAAGTGTGACTAACCCTGTGCATTGCACAGGGTTAGTCACACTTTCTGGTTATAAAAATGTTCTTTATTAACAGAGTAACTAACCAGATGTACTGTACAGTTGTAGTGTAAATCTTGTCACAAATAAACCCCTCGTGTACCTCACGATTTCACTGGACAAATTATTAATAATAATACAGATAAAGGTGGAGGTCACTCCATCTTAGGTGAAATCTTAGGGAACATATACTACTGAATGAAGCCGATAGCGTTTCGCTTTTGCCGACGATGAAGGACCGGAAGCAACAACTATTCTTCCTCAGAATCGCTCTCGTTGTCGCTCTCTTCATTATTCAAAACTTAACTGAAACGTTGTTAATGAATGTCAGCAGCAGCTAACATTGCTTTCTTTACCGACAAAGAACGACGAATGTTTTCCACTTTGAAAGCAGTGCATCAGGGAACACATTGCGATTTTCGCAAGCAGTGTTAAAGCCCACGGCTTATCGGACGAGTCGACCGCATCGGAAGTGTCGAATGTACCACAGTAATGTGAAAGGACCAGTAAGACCACAACTTCTCTTTCCAGTACAGCCTGTAAGAGGTTAGGCTCCTGGCAAAATCACAATCTTCTCTTATAGTACAACTAGTGAGGACGTCGCTTGGGTGCTAGAATGTCCTATTCCCATAGGGGGGAATAATATATCATCCCATGGGGGACATAGGACATTCTAGCACTCAGGAGACGAGGAGTTAACCTTCTGGTGAGATCCCTAGATTATCTTGCAGTACAACTAGTGAGGCGTTTCCTATCTGGCAAGGTCACAGCGTCCCCTCCAGTGCAGCTGGTGATGTTTTACCCATCTGGTACAACCTGCTAAGATATGAAGTCAGTCAGGTTTTTTGTTTGTTTTTTATTTTCAGTCCTTTTTCGAATTTTTACGTCAATTTCGTTTGTTGTTTGACAAATACGAGTCGGCGACCTTCTTCTTGAAATAACAAAATCAATTTTAGTCGCGCTTCCCTGGATGGTATCTGGTTAATCGTTCTTGCCTAGATGGTATCTGGTTAGTCATCCTTCCCTGGATGGTATCTGGTCAGTCGTCCTTCCCTAGATGGTATCTGGTTAGTCGTCCGTCCCTAGATGGTATCTGGTGGTTAGTCGTCCTTCCCTAGATGATATCTGGTTAGTCGTCCTTCCCTGGATGGTACCTGGTTAGTTGTCCTTCCCTAGATGGTATCTGGTGGTTAGTCGTCCTTCCCTAGATGGTATCTGGTTAGTTGTCCTTCCCTGAATCGTATCTGGTTAGTTGTCCTCCACTAGATGATATCTGGTTAGTTGTCCTTCCCTGGATGGTATCTGGTTAGTTGTCTTTCCCTGGATGGTATCTGGTTAGTTGTCCTTCCCTAGATGGTATCTGGTTAGTTGTCCTTCCCTGGATGGTATCTGGTTAGTCGTCCTTCCCTAGATGGTATCTGGTTAGTCGTCCTTCCCTGGATGGTATCTGGTTAGTTGTCCTTCCCTGGATGGTATCTGGTTAGTTGTCCTTCCCTAGATGGTATCTGGTTAGTTGTCCTTCCCTAGATGAAATCTGGTTAGTCGTCCTTCCCTAGATAGTATCTGGTTAGTCGTCCTTCCCTGGATGCTATCTGGTTAGTTGTCCTTCCCTAGATGTTATCTGGTTAGTTGTCCTTCCCTGGATGGTATCTGGTTAGTTGTCCTTCCCTGGATGGTATCTGGTTAGTTGTCCTTCCCTAGATGGTATCTGGTTAGTTGTCCTTCCCTGGATGGTATCTGGTTAGTTGTCCTTCCCTAGATGGTATCTGGTTAGTCGTCCTTCCCTAGATAGTATCTGGTTAGTCGTCCTTCCCTGGATGGTATCTGGTTAGTTGTCCTTCCCTAGATGGTATCTGGTTAGTTGTCCTTCCCTAGATGGTATCTGGTTAGTTGTCCTTCCCTAGATGGTATCTGGTTAGTGTCCTTCCCTAGATGGTATCTGGTTAGTTGTCCTTTCCTGGATGGTATCTGGTTAGTTGTCCTTCCCTAGATGGCATCTGGTTAGTTGTCCTTCCCTGGATGGTATTTATTTCGCCTTTTCTGTTTCTTCATTAATATTTTTCAGTTCTGTTTTGTTTATGTTCTGTCTCTTTTCTTGTGGTTATCGAACAACACAAACCTCCGTCATTATACCCCATAACACCCCTCCTCCCATTGGCATCGGCTAATGTAAAGTACGTCACAAACGAATACTCGCGAGTTTCTCAGTTACAGTTTCTCGGAAAATAAAGTCTTGCCCACCAATTCACTTCTGGCTAAAAAGAACTCGCGCTGCTACCCTAGCCCCCATGGTCTCAGCACAAGGGGTAAGCACCCCCCCCCCCCCCCCCCCACACGCGCTCTTCTCGCTTGCGGAGTTCTTTACTATCAACATCTGTGCGGCAACGATATACACGACATACAATTTAGAACATTATGAAAATTCAGACAACTGAGAAAAAAAAATCCTTTATTGTGCTTGGTTGTCAACAAACAAGAATCAGTGTAGTGTAGTTCAGGTACTCAATTATGTATTATTATTCACCGGAATATACATATGTCTTTTTACTACGATTTTAATTCTACGTTAAGTATTTCTAAAGGTCGTCTGTTACGACCCGTAATGTAATAAATGCCCATAATGTAATACCTACCCATAATGTAATACAAAAACGACCCATAATGTAATACGAACCCATAATGTAATAAAAAACGACCCATAATGTAATAAATGTAATAACGTGTAATAAATGTTAGGTACCCATAATGTAATAAAATTTTAAAAAAATTAGATACAAATTACACTTTTCCAGGCCCGTAATGTAATAAAATTCTAAGTTTGATTTTTGTTTTTTCTCTTTACTCCAGCAGTGCGTTCGGCTACTTATGACACATCCTACGCCTTCATCAATGCTGCCAATGGCCCCTATGCCGTACACTGCCAACATGTGTGGGTGTGTTGGGATTATGATGGAGAGTATTCCGGGACCTGGGGCGGGTATACTCTGCTCTGAGTGGCAGGCATTATCCCTCTTCTATTTGTACCACCCGCGCAAACGTCTTCCTCAATAGCCTCTACTGCCCAGCCACAACCATATAGGTCTACATTACCAGACATTCAGTAATTTTGATTCCAGGATGATCATTTATAACTGCAATCATCATATTCGACCGGCTGTTCACTTGCACAAAAGCAATGTGGGTAGCAGGTTCCTACTGTTAATAAATGCAAGTAACTCTGGCCAAAGTTGCTGGGGCAAAGGGTGGAGTGGGTGCCGTGGGATTTGGGTGCACCAAGACTGGATAGTGGCGGGGGGGGGGGGGGTAGTGTGGGATACAAGGAAAAGATGGAACAGAAGCAAGACGTTGAGTCAAGCGGCGCAGAGGAATATCGGGAGGCGATATGGTAGGTGTATTGGTATTTGGATAGGGGGTATCCTATAGCTCGATGGGATTTGGATTAGGCTACTTTCCTCCAAATTAAGCGTACGATCTATCCTCTGTCCCTCCAGTTTTCACTACCCGAACAAATTAGTCATTTCCCTGTACTGTACTACTATAAGTTTGTCACACCCACCGCACCTGGAAACCAATGAGCCCGATCCCAGGATGACACTTAATAACGACCACATCATATTCCCGATCCTGTGATAACATGTGTCAAGTAATATTATTAGTCCACCACACGGCCTTCCACTTAAACTACCTACAGTCATGGCAGTTCCTGGCGGTTGGCAGGGACTTCCTGCCAACCGCCTACTCTATCACATCGACTATTCGCGTGTTCATCTCCGCTATTGTGCCATCTTCTCCTAAGTTACACTCAAACAACATACATAGCTAGACACGAGGAGTAACATGGACGTATCCGTTTGACCGGGTGTGTGACCTTGACCATCAAACCGGAAACTTTGAACCTGTGTATCGGCTCCTGCTGGGCGATTGTCCTGAAACTTGGTGTGTGGTTCGGGCGCCCAACAATTTCGCCACACCCGATGCCCGCCATGTGTGACCTTGATATTCAAACCGTTGACCTTGAACCTGTATCTCGGTTCATGCTGGGCCGATTTTCGTGAAACCTGGTATGTGGGAGTAGTTCAGGACGCTCAATATATATATATATATATATATATATATATATATATATATATATATATATATATATATATATATATATATATACGTATATATATATGTATATGTATGTATATGTATGTACATGTATGTATATGTATGTATATGGGTGTATGTATGTGTATGTATGTGTATGTATATGTATGTATATGTATGTATGAGAGAGAGAGCCCCGAACTACCCCCACATACCAAGTTTCACGCAAATCGGCCCAACATGAGCCGAGATATAGGTTCAAGGTCAACGGTGTGAATATCAATCAAGGTCACACATGACGGGCATCGGGTGTGGCAAAATTGTTGGGCGCCCGAACCACACACCAAGTTTCATAAAAATCGGCCCATACACAGGTTCAAGGTCACCGGATTGATGGTCAAGGTCACACCTCACGGTCAAACGGATATGCCCATGTTACACCTGGTGTTTAGCTACGTATGTTGTTTGAGTGTAGCCTAGGAGAAGATGGCACAATAGCGGGGATGAACACGCGAATAGTCGATGTGATAGAGTATGCGGTTGGCAGGAAGTTCCTGCCAACCGCCAGGAACTGTCAGGAAATGTAGGTGGTTTAAGTGGTAGTCCCCACAGCTCAGAAAATGCTGTGGAATGCTTTTCCAATCAACATAATCTCAAGAACCACCAAAACTACTCTCTATTATAGATCTGCATTCGTCCTGTGCATACTATGAGTGATGCCACACCACTGGTGAAATTTATTTGAGAATGCAATCCCCTGAGCTCAATACAAAGAGGCTGCTTTGTACAACCAAGTGATGTGCACATTAACTCGACTCAGTTGCTGGTCACAGCCACCGGTGAACATGACATACTCTTAACCAATCTTCTCAGGTGGCCTGCGTGGATGATAGCAGTCTACAAGGCGTTTAACTTGCTTCGGTTCATATCAATTGAGGGTGTTCAATCTGTGGTGTGTTGAGGTTTTAGAAAAATAACACTGAGAGGAGTTGAAACCATTTCACTCAGGGCTGTCACTATTGAAACTGATACAATTTTTATTGAAAATGTAAGGTCTTTCTTGCATGTGCGAAGTGCAAACTATTTGACTGGAAAGCATTTGATAATATTACTTGACACATGTGATCACAGGACCGGGAATATGATGTGGTCGTTATTAAGTGTGGTCCTGGGCTCGGGCTCATTGGTTTCAAGGTGCGGAGGGTGCGACATGAACTTATAGTAGTACAGTACAGGGAAATTACTAATTTGTTTAGGTAGTGAAAATTGGAGAGAGGATAGATTGTACGCTTAATTTGGAGCAAAGTAGCCTAATCCAAATCCCATCGAGCTATAGGATATCCCCCATTCCAATACCAGTACACTCACCATATCGCCTCCCGATATTCCTCTGCGCCGGTTGACTCAACGTCTTGCTTCTGTTCTATCTTTTCCTTGTATCCCACACTATACGCCCCCCCCCCCCCCCACACTATCCGGTTATTGTGCACCCAAACCCCACTGCACCCCACTACACCCTCTGCTCAGCAACTTTGGCCAGAATTGCTTGCACTTATTAACAGTATAGGAACCTGCTACCCGCATTGCTTTTATGCAAGTGAACAGCCGGTCGAATATGATGATTGCAGTTATAAATGACCATCCTGGAATCAAAATTATTGAATGTCTTGTGAGGCAGACCTATATGATTGTGGCAGGGCAGCAGAGGCTATCGAGGAAGTCGTTTGCGTGGGTGGTACAAATGGAAGAGGGATAATGCCTGTCACTCATAGCAGAGTATACCCGCCCCAGGTCCCGGAATACTCTCTATCGTAATCCCAACACACCCACACATGTTGGCTGTGTACGGCATAGGGGCCATTGGCAGCATCGATGAAGGCGCAGGATGTGTCATAAGTAGCCGAACGCACTGCTGGAGTAAAGAGAAAAAACAAAAATCAAGCTTAGAATTTTATTACATTACGGGCCTGGAAAAGTGTAATTTGTATCTAATTTTTTAAAATTTTTATTACATTATGGGTACCTAACATTTATTACACGTTATTACATTTATTACATTATGGGTCGTTTTTTATTACATTATGGGTTCGTATTACATTATGGGTCGTTTTTGTATTACATTATGGGTAGGTATTACATTAAGGGCATTTATTACATTACGGGTCGTAACAGTCGTCGTTTAATTTACTTCTCACACAAAGGTTATTTTCTTGTTTTGTATGGTAGGTATGACAGCATGAGATAAACCGCGGGGCAGTATAATAACCATTTAAATATGGTGTGATAGCCCGAAAGACTTGCTTACGCAATAAAATACCCCGAATGAAATGATTTTAATTCTGTGCAAAGTATTTCTAAAGGCCGTCTGTTACGACCCGTAATGTAATAAATGCCCATAATGTAATACCTACCCATAATGTAATACAAAAACGACCCATAATGTAATACGAACCCATAATGTAATAAAAAACGACCCATAATGTAATAAATGTAATAACGTGTAATAAATGTTAGGTACCAATAATGTAATAAAATTTTTAAAAAATTAGATACAAATTACACTTTTCCAGGCCCGTAATGTAATAAAATTCAAAGTTTGATTTTTGTTTTTTTCTCTTTACTCCAGCAGTGCGTTCGGCTACTTATGACACATCCTACGCCTTCATCAATGCTGCCAATGGCCCCTATGCCGTACACAGCCAACATGTGTGGGTGTGTTGGGATTATGATGGAGAGTATTCCGGGACCTGGGGCGGGTATACTCTGCTCTGAGTGGCAGGCATTATCCCTCTTCTATTTGTACCACCCGCGCAAACGTCTTCCTCAATAGCCTCTACTGCCCTGCCACAACCATATAGGTCTACCTTACCAGACATTCAGTAATTTTGATTCCAGGATGGTCATTTATAACTGCAATCATCATATTCGACCGGCTGTTCACTTGCACAAAAGCAATGTGGGTAGCAGGTTCCTACTGTTAATAAATGCAAGTAACTCTGGCCAAAGTTGCTGGGGCAAAGGGTGGAGTGGGTGCCGTGGGATTTGGGTGCACCAAGACTGGATAGTGGCGGGGGGGGGGGGGGGAGGGGGGGGGGGTAGTGTGGGATACAAGGAAAAGATGGAACAGAAGCAAGACGTTGAGTCAAGCGGCGCAGAGGAATATCGGGAGGCGATATGGTAGGTGTACTGGTATTGGGATAGGGGATATCCTATAGCTCGATGGGATTTGGATTAGGCTACTTTCCTCCAAATTAAGCGTACGATCTATCCTCTGTCTCTCCAGTTTTCACTACCTGAACAAATTAGTCATTTCCCTGTACTGTACTACTATAAGTTTATGTCACACCCACCGCACCTGGAAACCAATGAGCCCGATCCCAGGATGACACTTAATAACGACCACATCATATTCCCGATCCTGTGATAACATGTGTCAAGTATTATTATTAGTCCACCACACGGCCTTCCACTTAAACTACCTACAGTCATGGCAGTTCCTGGCGGTTGGCAGGGACTTCCTGCCAACCGCCTACTCTATCACATCGACTATTCGCGTGTTCATCTCCGCTATTGTGCCATCTTCTTCTAAGTTACACTCAAACAACATACATAGCTAGACACGAGGAGTAACATGGGCGTATCCGTTTGACCGGGTGTGTGACCTTGACCATCAAATCGGAAACCTTGAACCTGTGTATCGGCTCCTGCTGGGCGATTGTCCTGAAACTTGGTGTGTGGTTCGGGCGCCCAACAATTTCGCCACACCCGATGCCCGTCATGTGTGACCTTGATATTCAAACCGTTGACCTTGAACCTGTATCTCGGTTCATGCTGGGCCGATTTTCGTGAAACTTGGTATGTGGGAGTAGTTCAGGACGCTCAATATATATATATATTCAACAGAGGGGATCAGGAGGGGTCGCGAAGCATTTTGGATTAACAAACTTCAAACACTAGAACCCAATGGGCTCAATAGACAAGAATAATTCCAAATATTCTCGTATAAACTTGCTGAACCGGGGGAGGGGGGATATAAATTAGTGTATAGAGCAATTACACCTAAAAACGCATTCATGTTGAACATAGCAGGTATATGTTGTGAGGTATGATCATTGGGTATATGTCAATGCGTACGTCATGTGTATATGGGGGGGGGGGGGGGGCTGTATGGAATCCTAGCCTACGATTGTCAGTGTAAACATTATAGGAGGGGCTGCACTTAGATCAGTGGTGGTGGGGGGGGGGGGGCATATATATGCTGCAATAGTGGGCGGGGACAAAACATTTACACACCCTGGAAAGATCGGGCGGGGGGGGGGGGATGGGGTTATTACTACGCAAGGACGGTATAAAAAGATTCTATTTTTCATCAGCGGTATTGATGTCTGATTGACGCAGGTTGGGTACTGGGGCGGAGATATGGAGGCGCGCTTTTAAATGATTGAATGATTCGGGCTAAGGAGTGGTTGGATGTGTGAATACAGTATACGAACTTACTTGCCTCTGCCTCTGTTACCAGGGCGAGGTTTTAGAAATAGTGACTAATTCATATTTGCTTTTTGCGTAATAACGCGGAACATATCTTTACTTGTTGCCACCCAAGGAAGATATTATACGGTATTTTTTGCATAATTTACACTTGAATACAAAAAGCAAAGTGAAGCGCGGAACATATCTTTACCTGTTTCCACCCAAGGAAGATATGATACGGTTATTTTGCGCGTAATAGACTCGGATACGGGGAATAACATGAAACGGGGAACATACCTTTGCCACCCAAGGGAGACATACTCTTAACCAATCTTCTCGAAAAGGTGGCCTGCGTGGATGATAGCAGTCTACAAGGCGTTTAACTTGCTTCGGTTCATATCAATTGAGGGTGTTCAATCTGTGGTGTGTTGAGGTTTTAGAAAAATAACACTGAGAGGAGTTGAAACCATTTCACTCAGGGCTGTCACTATTGAAACTGATACAATTTTTATTGAAAATGTAAGGTCTTTCTTGCATGTGCGAAGTGCAAACTATTTGACAGGAAAGCATTTGATAATACTACTTGACACATGTGATCACAGGACCGGGAATATGATGTGGTCGTTATTAAGTGTGGTCCTGGGCTCGGGCTCATTGGTTTCAAGGTGCGGAGGGTGCGACATGAACTTATAGTAGTACAGTACAGGGAAATTACTAATTTGTTTAGGTAGTGAAAATTGGAGAGACAGAGGATAGATTGTATGCTTAATTTGGAGCAAAGTAGCCTAATCCAAATCCCATCGAGCTATAGGATATCCCCCATTCCAATACCAGTACACTCACCATATCGCCTCCCGATATTCCTCTGCGCCGGTTGACTCAACGTCTTGCTTCGGTTCTATCTTTCCCTTGTATCCCACACTATACGCCCCCCCCCCCCCCCCCACTATCCAGTTATTGTGCACCCAAACCCCACTGCACCCCACTACACCCTCTGCCTCAGCAACTTTGGCCAGAATTGCTTGCACTTATTAACAGTACAGGAACCTGCTACCCGCATTGCTTTTATGCAAGTGAACAGCCGGTCGAATATGATGATTGCAGTTATAAATGACCATCCTGGAATCAAAATTATTGAATGTCTTGTAAGGTAGACCTATATGATTGTGGCAGGGCAGTAGAGGCTATCGAGGAAGTCGTTTGCGTGGGTGGTACAAATGGAAGAGGGATAATGCCTGTCACTCATAGCAGAGTATACCCGCCCCAGGTCCCGGAATACTCTCTATCGTAATCCCAACACACCCACACATGTTGGCTGTGTACGGCATAGGGGCCATTGACAGCACTGATGAAGGCGCAGGATGTGTCATAAGTAGCCGAACGCACTGCTGGACTAAAGAGAAAAAACAAAAATCAAGCTTGGAATTTTATTACATTACGGGCCTGGAAAAGTGTAATTTGTATCTAATTTTTAAAATTTTTTATTACATTATGGGTACCTAACATTTATTACACGTTATTACATTTATTACATTATGGGTCGTTTTTTATTACATTATGGGTTCGTATTACATTATGGGTCGTTTTTGTATTACATTATGGGTAGGTATTACATTATGGGCATTTATTACATTACGGGTCGTAACAGCCGTCGTTCAATTTTCTTCAAACACAAAGGGTATTTTCGTCATCGGTATGGTAGTTATGGCAGCATAATATAAAGCTTGAAACAAAATAATAACCATTTAAATACAGGGTGCATTAAGTGTTGTGTGATAGACCAAAACTTGTCCAGGTAGACAAAAAATACCTCAAATGAAATGTAATATCTGTTATAAATTCAGCACGAACACCAGTTAATAGCTTATTTATCTTAAACTAATAGAGCCAAAAATTGAAATCAGTAGCATATCATGTATATTTCGGGTCCCATCTTGTGAACCTCGGTGGTGAACCCCGAAAGCGACGTCATGTCACGTGACCCAACGCAGCCATGGTGCGTTGCCGAGGTAGCCTATATGAGCGGCCGTGATGTAAGGTCATTTCCACAGTGATACTTAATGTCAGTGCGCATGAACAGCGCGTTTTGTTATTTTGATATGTGATTCCGTCGTCCGTTTTGGAGACCGCCATCTTGATTTTAATGGTAGGACGTAGTTACTGTATGACCCAAAACATTATAGAAAAGGATATGTTTGGAGGGTATGTTCGATTGAACAAGAGTAAATCTAATTACCACACACAACCGAAATTCCATTTTTTTGGAGTCAGATAAGAATCCCACTTATGGAATCCCTTTTTAGGATATGTCTGGTTAAAGAATTCATTTTTTCGTCGTGTGCCTGTGGAAAGGGAATGTAAAGACCAATATGGGCAAGCCTGAAAATAACTTTCACAACGCTTCCAGATAAAATGGCAAACACCAAATAAATCATGTCTGTCATTTAAGAATGATATCTGACATATTACAAAATGGAGTTTGAGTATTCGATATAATGTGTTTTGGGTGTACCTGTACCTTCATCTTAAAACTACTCAGAATTCATCCAACCATACCTTGTTTGGCAGGGCTCAATGAGCCCTGCGAAACAAGGTATGATTGGTTTCATTCTGAATTGGAACTGGAACTGAATTACCCTTCAGACATAATTTAGATACATGTATGGCTATATCAAATCATATTCCTTCACATACTGTTAACAATGATGAGCTGTACAGCCACTTTCTTCACACTTCCCAACTTGCCAGGACCAGAAATCACAATAATCATTAATTTTAGGCTTACTAGTTATGTACATGATTTCCAACATGCATGATGTTCTGATCACTGAACTTCATTGATAATTTTGGCATCAGACATTTTGAGTGTTGATTTTAAACCTCAGTCAGACATTAGCCTTTTTGTACCTGACATTGTCCTTGTCTGACCACTTATTTTCTGGCATGAATATGGGCTAGATGAATTGAGCAGTCTGATTGAGCTTGTAAAAGTTCTGCCCGAAAGCAGACACGAGACAGGCTCAGACATAGCTAGCAAATATGCACTAGTGCTACAAAGTCAATAATAGTGGTACAAAGCTATAAGGTTGGTGGAAGACCACTGTATTGGATGATTACAATAATAGTGTTGGATTACACGATAGATGGTCGTGACTATTGACAAGTCGACAGTGGTGGTTTAAGACCTATAAACGTGTTGGTGTGGCCTAGAAGGCCGGCCAATATATGCACTAGGAGCCATAAGTATCTTCATATAAATATCCTTAGATAAGTATCATGGAAAATGTATCCTCAAAAGGTGTTCTCAGATAATACATTGCCATGTCATAAGTATCCTCACAATCCTCCCATACCGTAGAACAGTATTGGGAGTCACTTGTCACTTGTTCGTGCACTTGTTCTACAGCTGTTCTGCTTGATGAGATTCGAGTCCAAAGAGCATTTGCTTTCGAAGCAACTGATCGATGGCTTATTTGCTCGATGGGATTCGAGTCGTTCGAGCAATGACTTTTCAGTAACTGCTCGATTGTCTTTTGGGTTTGCGAATTATAGAGACTTTGTTGTACACAAGGGAGATAATTCTGTATGGGTAGGTACAGATTATAAAGCAATTCAACTGGTGATTATAAGACTTGGACGAGTAGCTTGAACTAGATGAACCGCTACAATTAGAGTAGTTAGAATAGCGTCTGTAAAATTGGATTCTGGGAAAATCCGAACTTGTAAGACTTGTCGGGTCTATTTGGGTAATTTGTTTTACTTTGGATTCACGTATGGCCTTTACAACACGCGCTGGACACTACGATAATGACGTCACATCATGGCCGATCACTTGGGCTACCGCGATAACTCAACATGGCGCCGCTGGGTCACATAATATGACGTCACTTCCGAAGTCCACAACATGGGGCATGAAACATACATGATATTGTACTGACGCCTTATAGTTTTTAGCTCACCGAAGGGAGCTTAACTTATCACTTGCCGTCCGTCGTCGTCCGTCGTCCGTCGTCCGTCATCGTCCGTCGTGAACTTTACATTATCGACCACTCCTCCCAAACTAATGGATCAAATTGAACCAAATTTGGTGTGCATGTTCCCTATCATATGTCAATTCAAACTTGCACAAATAAACTTACCGCACCCACAGGGTGGGGGGGGGAGGCAGCACAAGGGGCATAACTCTGATAGCACCCATGAATTTATTTCCAAAATTCAAAAAAATCTTCTTCTGCAGATCCACCAGGAAGAATTCTTTCCTATTTGGTATACATGATCTCTAGGGGGTGGGGGGGGGGGGGGGGGGGTGGTCAGATTCAAGTTTATTCAAATTGGCTCCATACATTCATATTTGGGCTCACTATAGAAGCCCGAATTTGAACTTAGTGCATTTCAGGCAAATTTCTTGAAAAATCTTCTTCCCCAGATCCAGCAGGCAGAATTTTTTAATATTTGGTATGCAACATTGTGGGCTGGATCTGATTCAAGTTTGTACAAATGGGCCCCCCTGGGTTCATATTTGGGCTCAGTGTAGGAGCCCGAATTTCAACTTAGTGCATTTCAGGCAAATTTCTTGAAAAATCTTCTTCTTCAGATCTAGCCGGCAGAATCTTTTGATATTTGGTATGCAACATTGTGGGGTGGATCTGATTCAAGTTTGTTCAAATCGGCCCACTGGATTCATATTTGGGCTCACTATAGAAGCCCAAATTCGAACTTAGTGCATTTCAGGCAAATTTCTTGAAAAATCTTCTTCTTCAGATCTAGCAGGCAGAATATTTTGATATTTGGTATGCAACATTGTGGGGTGGATCTGATTCAAGTTTTTTAAATCGCCCCCCTGGATTCATATTTGGGCTCACTATAGTAGCTCGAATTCGAACTTCGTGCATTCCAGGCAAATTTCTTTAAAAATCTTCTCCAGATGCAGCGGGCAGAATCTTTTAATATTTGGTATGCAACATTGTGGGGTGGACCTGATTCCAGTTTGTTCAAATCGGCCCCCTGAATTCATATTTGGGCTCAGTATAGAAGCCCAAATTCGAACTTCGTGCATTTCAGGCAAATTTCTTTAAAAATCTTCTTTTCCAGATCCAGCAGGCAGAATCTTTTGATATTTGGTATGCTACATTGTGGGGTGGATCTGATTCAAGTTATTCAAATCGCCCCCCCTGGATTCATATTTGGGCTCACTATAGTAGCTCGAATTCGAACCTCGTGCATTCCAGGCAAATTTCTTTAAAAATCTTCTCCAGATCCAGCGGGCAGAATCTTTTAATATTTGGTATGCAACATTGTGGGCTGATCTGATTCAGGTTTGTACAAATCGGCCCCCTGGGTTCATATTTGGGCTCAGTATAGGAGCCCGAATTTCAACTTAGTGCATTTCAGGCAAATTTCTTGAAAAATCTTCTTCTTCAGATCTAGCAGGCAGAATCTTTTGATATTTGGTATGCAACATTGTGGGATGGATCTGATTCAAGTTTGTTTACATCGGCTCCCTGGATTCATATTTGGGCTCAGTATTTAAGCCCAAATTCGAACTGAGTGCATTTCAGGCAAATTTCTTAAAAAATCTTCTTCTCCAGATCCAGCAGGCAGGATTTTTTAATATTTGGTATGCAACATTGTGGGATGGATCTGATTCAAGTTTGTTCAAATCGGCCCCCTGGATTCATATTTGGGCTCAGTATTTAAGCCCAAATTCGAACTTAGTGCATTTCAGGCAAATTTCTTAAAAAATCTTCTTTTCCAGATCCAGCAGGCAGAATCTTTTGATATTTGGTATGCAACATTGTGGGGTGGATCTGATTCAGGTTTTTCAAATCGCCCCCCTGGATTCATATTTGGGCTCACTATAGTAGCTCGAATTCGAACTTCGTGCATTCCAGGCAAATTTCTTAAAAATTCTTCTCCAGATCCAGCGGGCAGAATCTTTTGATATTTGGTATGCAACATTGTGGGATTGATCTGATTCAAGTTTATTCAAATTGGCAACCTGGATTCATATTTGGGCTCAGTATTTAAGCCCAAATTCGAACTTGGTGCATTTCAGGCAAATTTCTTTAAAAATCTTCTTTTCCAGATCCAGCAGGCAGAATCTTTTGATATTTGGTATGCAACATTGTGGGGTGGATCTGATTCAAGTTTTTCAAATCGCCCCCCTGGATTCATATTTGGGCTCACTATAGTAGCTCGAATTCGAACTTCATGCATTCCAGGCAAATTTCTTTAAAAATCTTCTCCAGAACCAGCGGGCAGAATCTTTTAATATTTGGTATGCAACATTGTGGGCTGATCTGATTCAAGTTTGTACAAATCGGCCCCTGGGTTCATATTTGGTCTCAGTATAGGAGCCCGAATTTCAACTTATTGCATTTCAGGCAAATTTCTTGAAAAATCTTCTTCTTCAGATCTAGCAGGCAGAATCTTTTGATATTTGGTATGCAACATTGTGGGATGGATCTGATTCAAGTTTGTTCAAATCGGCCCCCTGGATTCATATTTGGGCTCAGTATTTAAGCCCAAATTCAAACTTAGTGCATTTCAGGCAAATTTCTTAAAAAATCTTCTCCAGATCCAGCAGGCAGAAGCTGTTGATATTTGGTATGCAACATTGTGAGGTGGATCTGATTCAAGTTTTTCAAATCGCCCCCCTGGATTCATATTTGGGCTCACTATAGTAGCTCGAATTCGAACTTCGTGCATTCCAGGCAAATTTCTTAAAAATCTTCTTCTTCAGATCCAGCAGGCAGAATCTTTTGATATTTGGTATGCAACATTGTGGGGGGATCTGATTCAAGTTTGTTCAAATCGACCGCCTGGGTTCATATTTGGGCTCAGTATATGAGCCCAAATTTGAACTTAGTACCTTTCAGGCAAATTTCTTAAAATATCTTCTTCTCAAGATCCATCATGCAGAAACTTTTGATATTTTGTTATGCAGCATGCTTGGGGTGGGGGGGGGGGGGGGGGGAGATTCAAGTTTGTTCAAGCCAAGTTCCTGGGTTCATATTTGGGCTCCCTGTGGTAGCCCAAATTATAACTTAGTTCAAAATTAGGAATTTTCTTTAAAAATCTTCTTCTTCAGGTCCAGCAGTCAGAATGTTTTGATATTTGGTATGCAGCATCCTTGGGGGGGGGGGGGGATTCAAGTTTGTTCAAGCCGTGTCCCTAGGTCCATATTTGGGCTCACGGAATGATAACTTATTCAAAATGAGGAATTTTCTTTAAAAATCTTCTTCTTCAGATCCAGCAGTCGGAATGTTTTGATATTTGGTATGCAGCATCCTTAGGAGGGTGAGATTCAAGTTTGTTCAAGCCATGTCCCTAGGCCCATATTTGGGCTCGCTGTGGGAACTTGAATTGTTACTTAGTTCGAAATGAGGAAGTTTCTTAAAAAATCTTCTTCTTCAGATCCAGCAGTCGGAATGTTTTGATATGTGGTGTGTAGCATCCTTAGGGGGGGGGGGGGGGAGATTCAAGTTTGTTAAAGCCAAGTCCCTGGGTCCATATTTGGGCTCCCGGTGGGAGCCCGAATTATAAATTAGTCAATTTGAGGAATTTGTCTTTAAAAATCCTTTTCTTCAGATTGAGCAGTCGGAATGTTTTGATATTTGGCATGCAGCATCCTTAGGGGGTGGGATTCAAGTTTGTTCAAGACAAGTCCCTGGGTTCATATTTGGGGCTCACTGTGGGAAAATGAGGAGTTTTCTTTAAAAATCTTCTTCTTCAGATCCAGCAGATGAATGCTTTTGATATTTCGCATGCAGCATCCTTAGGGGGGTAAGATTCAAGTTTGTTCAAGCCATGTCCCTAGTTCCATAGCATTTGTCTCTCATGACTTCATTCCTTTGTAGTGTTGATGAACCATGTCTAACTGAATGTGACCCCAAATACTTCTTCGAACCACTTTGGCCTTAAAGGTCATAAAATCAGATTCACTGGTCTAGTAAAATCAGTGGGGGTGTATCGGTAATGACGTAACGGAAAGGTAAGACAAACAGCGAGATTTCATCTAAGTCTGAATGATTGTGTTCTAAAGTAAAAACAAGTTCCCCCAAATGTCATCATTCGGGGGTTAAAGCCAAGAATTAATTTAGGTTACGAGGTTGTAAATGTCATATACTGTTTCAACATGATAACTGGAAGTTTTCAGTAACGTCACTGTATTCTAAATAATCAAAAAACACACCCTTCAAAATGCCTTCCATGTTTCTAGGAGAAAGCACCCAGCCAGTATAAACGTTGTTAGTTACAGGAAGATTGTATTGAACCAGAATATTTCCACAAGTCTACAATGTTAAAAACGAACTTGTTGAACGACGCAAGATAGTTGTGTAGTAGAAAGTCATGTGTGCACTGGAAATGTGTTGACTCTGGTTGTGATGGAAAATGCACAACTGTAGATGATTTTGTCAGAAATGTATCTTCGCATAACCACCCACAAGAGCAGGAAGACGTAAATAAATTTTTAGAAAATTTGCGTCAGCGTTGTCAGAGTGAAACTGCGCCGATCCAAACTATTTAAGACGAAGAGGTCTTTCAAACTGATTTCGAAATGGCAGCAATAAGAGCAGTCCAACAGACATTTCCCAATTGTGACACACGGGGCTGCTTTTTTCACTATACACAGGCACCTGGTAAAATTGGGATTTTTAACTTGCAATAAGTAAAGTACTGTGTTTATAAATTTTATATTTTATCGAGCTCCCCATGGAATAATAGCAGACTCTGGTGCCATCAATGAAGCGCAACAAGTTACATATTTGAGTAAAAATTCTATATAAAGTGTCAGGTTCCGCTATTATTTCATGGAGAGTTCGCCCATACGGCCTCTCCATGGAATAATAGCAGACTTTGGTGCCACCAATGAAGCGCAACAAATTACATATTGGAGCCAAAATTCTATATAAAGTGTCAGGTTCCGCTATTATTCCATGGAGAGTTCGCTCTTGTTACATTCTTTCTTTTCTTATTTATGTATATTTATTACATATTGATGTCTAATATTTTGTTAGAATTAAAATGTTGTAATAAAGTAACTTGACTGCAAGGTTTGTCATTATTTTTATTCCCAAAAGGTCAGTCTATTTTATTGTGGGTAGAGATGGTAATTAGCCACTGATATCTGTACCTCAATTAGTGCACTTTCGCCTACACTTTTACCTGATAATTTTTGTAGGCGAAAGTGCACTGTAGGCGAAAGTAGACTGAACCTCGAACACTGACAGACTTGCACAATGTTGAACCTTCTTATGAAATGACAATACATGATACAGCTGACTGGTCAAGGATAAATACACTAATTATTTTGTCTCTAACACTAGATGGACAATTGATGGAAAACAGAACAAATGAAAAGTGTAAAGCACCAGTGAATCCTAAGCATGCATTCTTAAGGTTACACATCTTAATATTGATACTAAAAAAATCTTTCAGAGTGGAGATTAAAAATGTGTTTTAAATAATTCAAAAAGCACCTCCAAGTTCATTCGTCGGTAAAGTGCTGTAGATACATGGTTCAGATTAATTTTGGTTTCAGAAATTTAAGTGTTCCAAATGTGAATTTTTAGTTCTGTTGTTAGTGCAATTTGCGATTTAAAACTTGATTTTCAACAATAAAATCACGTTTTAGTTTGAAACTTCAGCACTCCAAATATTCTTTAGATCAAAACAGCACGATTGCCTATCATTGCTTGGATGAAAATTGTTTAATTATCGTGTTTTGGAACCATTTGTTTTTGTCTATTTGGGAAAATTCGCAATTCCTATAGACCTTAACTTCTTTAGTTGTAATTGTTCACAGCCTAAGCTGGGAAGTGGGTTAATTTGAAACATTTGGTTGGTGAAATGTTTTGTAACAACTTCAGTGCTGAAGGAGAAGACTAATGTACTGGAAAGAGTTGAAAATGGTTTGTTTATAATTAATTAAATATTATATCATCAATTCTCGTGTTGTTTAGTCGTTGGAAACCCCGCTAGGAATGAGAATCCGCTTTTTAACCCCCCCCCCCCCCCCCCCCATTTTTCCAAACTGCGGACCTCTATGGGACCCTCTTGTTGTTTTGATCGGGGCGGTGCACGGGCATTTCTCTGTGGGGGACTATTGGAGGCGCTGGCTTCGATTAGAACCACCGCTAATTGCGGTGTAAATCGAGAGGGACGGGGCTCAGGTCTTTTACAAAACCCACTGACAATGGAGCTACTTTTAATGATATTAAAAGATGTCAACTTGTAAGCCGTGAACGGATTGACAGTGTCATTAGTAAAGTTGATACACTATCACGTGGGAGCGCGGTGGCTCAATAGGTAGAGGTGCAGGCTGCAAGCCGAGAGGTCTTCGGTTCGAATCTCACCTGCGGCAACCGCGTTGTGTCCTTGGGCCAGACACTTCATCTCTATTGCCCGTGTGGGGGCACGATGACGCCGTGTACTAAGGCGTACTGCACGTCGATGGTACGCATGTCTTCAACCAATCTAACCCTGCCTGTGCTGCAGTGCGGAGTTACGATGTTGGGGAGCTGGCAGCTGCTCGTCGTTGCTCGATGGTTCTCTCCGGGTACTCCGGCTTCCTCCACCCGTAAAACTGTCACGGTCATGATTAGCCATTGTGCATAAATATGTGACCTTAAACATCAATAAATAAATAAATACACTATCACGTGACGACCTGTTGTGATATCACCTATCAGTACAGAATGTGTGTATGCCATTTATCACAACATTTACCCAGATCTGTTTAGCATACTTTGAAAACTCTAGGCGCTTATTGAGAATGAACCAGCCTTTATCCAACACATTTCTCAAAACTCTTGGCGCTTATTGAGAATGAACCAGCTTTTATCTAACACATTTCTCAAAACTCTTGTCATGGCTTTTAAAAATTAATAAAAGATAGAAAAAAAGAAGAAAAAAAACATTCGCGATATCCTTATTTGTGTCAACCTCAGCCCAGTCAATTTAGAACCTGGTGTCAGCCACGCCCGTGGAGAGGCCGATCACGAAACGTGTACCATGAAGCTTACAGCAGATTCATTCAACATCACCAGTATTGTGAAACATTTAGAATTTTTTTTGAGGCACCTAGATATGTTCCAGTGTGATTTATCTATTTCAATGTGTTTGTTTTTTTATTGTGAAATCCAGTGTATTAGTGAAACCTGTACCCCTTTTAACAAACTTGTGAACAACCATCGGTCATTCAAAACGGGAGCTGACTGTGTTGTTTGTTTACGCACGTAGAATTGTCACCTTTTTACTTCGTTCAAGGCATTCATCATTGACCCCAAATACGACTGGACAAAAGCTGAGTGTATCTCTCGGGAAACATTGGATCGAGCAGCTGTGCACTTTCAGACCTCTCGGTCTTAACTGAATTTCTTGTAATTCTTGATTCCTTGTTTTTGAAGGGTTTCCATCAGGTAACGCAATTCATTGAGTTCGGGGTTATAAGACTCTTTATCATAGTTTCTCAAGAGTATGTTTTTCTATTTCTTTTAATTTGTGCAACGATTCTATTCTTTTCGGATTATAAATATAAAGCTGTTAACCCTTTTCCTAACATGATACGCAGACGACACTTGCAAAAACAAATTCTTGAATAACTATTTTTTTTCATTTTTTTGTCTCAAAAACATAGGTTATGACTCTTCATTGGAACGAGCTCATCGAGCTCGTTCCAATGAGGGGTCATAACCTATGTTTTTGAGATAAAAACTGAAAAAAAATAGTGAAAATTAATTGGCGAGTTTATAGAATGCCGCTGGACGGTTTTGGCCGTTACGTTGGGTAAAGGGTTAAACTCTCCCTGCAGATTGTATAGCTCCTTTGATAATTATCGTCCAATACAAATCTTCGGCATTATTCCAAATAAAAACTCACTCCCTCGTCCCTCCCACACTCATTGGCTCATGTAAAGTACGTTACAAACGAATACTGGGGAGTTTCTCAGTTTCGGTTCTCGTAAAGTAAAGTCTTTCCCACCAGTCACTTATTGTGACAGAAAAGGTCACACGATCCCCCCCCCCCCCCCGATCTCAGCGCAAGGTGGCGGCCCCTCCTACACTCTCTCCCAACTTCCAGCGCCCTTGGCTATCAACATCAGAGCGGCAATGATATTCAACTTAGAATATTATGAAAATCCAGACAACCGAAAAAATAACATTTATTGTACAAGATAGTCTAACAAGAATCAGTGTAGGCAGATCAAGTACTCAATGATATATTATTCACGGCTATAATATACATGTGTCTTTTTAAAACCATTTTAATTCTATGTAAAGTATTTCTAAAGGCTGTCGTCTAATTTACTTCTCACACAAAGATTATTTTCTTCTTTGGTATAGTAGTCATGACAGCATAATGTAAACTGAGAGACAAAATAATAACCATTTGAATACAGTGTGCGTTAAATATAGTGTGACTGCCCAAAAGTCTTGCTAAGGGAGAAGAAATACTTCGAATGAAATATATAATTTCAGCACGGACACTACGCACCATCTTATTTATGTTAATCTAATAGAGCCAAGTCGGTAACCGGTTCTCGTCAGATCACCGAAGTTTAGCAACGTCGAGTCCGGTTAGTCCTTGGATGGGTGACCGTCTGAGTGATCGATTCGGATTACCGCGTTGTCCTTGGGCAAGGCACTTAACCCCGATTGTCCACACGGGGGCACGATGACGCCGTGTACTAAGGCGTACTGCACGTCGATGATGCGCATGTCTTCAACCAGTTCAACCCTGCCTGTGCTGCAGTGCGGAGTTACGATGTTGGGGAGCTGGCAGCTGCTCGTCGTTGCTCTGTGGTTCTCTCCGGGTATTCCGGCTTCCTCCACCCGTAAAACTGTCACGGTCATGACTAGCCATTGTGCATAAGTATGTGACCTTAAACACCAATAAATAAATAAATAGACCCAAGTAGATATCTTATATTTTTTGTCAGATAATGTTCTTAGAAAGGGAGAACCGCTTATATCTGTCTTTGATTCTGTGTCGCCCTCAACTGCCAAATATTATATTTTCACGACTGAAAAACATGAACATGGAGTTAAAGGTCACAAAATAAGATTCATTAGTCCATTAACCCTTTACCTAACGTAACGGCCAAAAGTGGCCAACGCCATTCAATTCCATTATTTCTTCATTTTTACCTCCGAAACATAGCTTATGATCCCTCATTGAAACGAGCTCGATGAGCTCGTTCCAATGAGGAGTCATAAGCTATGACCTGGACGCAAAAAAATGAAAAAAATAGTTATTCAATAATTTTGTTTGCAAGTGTCGTCTGCCTTCCATGTTAGGTAAAGGGTTAAAATCAGCTGAAGTGTGTCAGTAATAAAGTAGCGGGAAGGTAAGTCATCTAAGTCTGATTGATTTTACTCGAAAATAAAAATAAGTACCCCCCCCCCCCCAAATGTGATCCTTCGGGTTAAGGCCAAGAATTAATTTAAATCACGTGACTCCGAATGACATAAACCGTCTCAATATTATAGCAGAAGGTTTTCAGCGACGTCACTGTACTCTGAATAATCAAAAGACAACCCCTTCAAAATGCACTTCATATTTCTAGTAGAGTGCACCCAACTAGCCTGGTATAAACGTTGTTATAGTCCGACACAGATTAGTGGACTTGGGGTTGAACCTGGAAAGTTTGGTGTGGACGCAATGTTTTTGGTGTTTCTAGGGTAACATTTTGTGCAAAATTTGAATCCGTTTAATGCCAGTCTATAAACTTTGGGAAATTTGAGTTATTCGCAATTTTTTCAAAATGACCGAGAAAAAATCGCGTCCGAATTTTTTCTGAACATTAAGAATGAGCACATATTTATGCTATTGTACGTTTATTTATAGTGTATATCATTGTGCTAAAATGAAATCAATCAACAGATTACACTGAATCCAAGGAATTCAAGATATTTGACCTTTGTAGTTATAAAGATGGCCACCAAAATGGCTGGAAAATCAACCAATTTATCGAGGAAATCATTTACATAGCCAGCTGGGAGATATTTTGGAGACTCATTTAGGAGATCAAGTCAGGTAATGTAGTAACACGTTCCTGGTATAGGTTGTGTGTAAAACCTCTACTTATTCTAGTCCACTGAGTTCAGACATGGCGCCCAACATGTCCACTATTTTCACGAAAATCCACCCATCTTGTACCGAGTTCATTTCAAGTGTTCGTCATCAGCGTCATCATCTGAGCCGTCGTGTGACTCGACATTCCCCAAAGTCAGATCAGTGTGATACGTGTTTTTATTTCCAAATGAAACAAAATACTGCATTTTGATTGGCTGAGAGGTACAGTGTAACTTGCAATCGACAGTGGCTTTTTTACACCGTGTTTAACCACGGTATAAAAGAAAAAATAGATTAAGCTATATGGCTAAAAAAGTACACATTTTTAATTATTAATTCATACCTTCTGCTCGGTTATGTTAGAACAAAAATTAAAATACAGGAAATTTAATATTTATGTGCAATAAAATATTACAGATATGGATGTGATTGGAACTGGCTCATTGAGCCAGTTCCAATGACATCCATAGTTGTCTGGTTTTATTTAAGAAACTTCCAAAGTACAAATTTTCTGTCCATAGTTTTTGACCACAATGCAGGTTAAAGTATTAAGTACACCAAAATTCTTGGAAATAAATCCGTTATCCTTGTGTTTTCCAGGGTGTATGGGAATTTACACCGGTTTGGGAACTCATACAACCTTCGGCTTCGCCTCAGGGTGTATGAGTTCCCAAACCGGTGTAAATTCGCCTCAGGGTGTATGAGTTCCCAAACCGGTGTAAATTCCCATACACCCTGGAAAACATCGCCCCAGGGTGTATGAGTTCCCAAACCGGTGTAAATTCCCATACACCCTGGAAAACACAAGGATAACTAATAGAATCACCTTTGTAATGACATACAGTGATGCATGGAATGTTTGCGGAGACACAAGTGCATCTCTTGGATGAACATACCTTGGACGAAATGCATCCGCACTTGACAAAATTCAATACCTGTTCTGGGGCAGCATGTACAGACTCAGGAATACCTATTGTCGTCCAAGTCTTAGATTTGTCATCAGTGGTCCATCCCAAATCAGATGGATCGAATTTTGGTGGAATACCTGAGTCACAAGAGTAATAGTGCATTACTTGAAGGTGGTCTCTTTTAACATTCTCGTGGAACGACTCAACTTGAGGACAGATAATCGCGCCTTTGCTGCGTTGGATGTTCAGACACTGGCCCTGGCTTCGGTCATTTCATTAACTGGATAACCATAACACGTACTGATCAGGGGGGTATTTTGGACAAACACAACGCCCTTGTCTGCACGATGATCACCAAGCCCGTCCAATGAATAACCCTGTAGTCACTTCAACATACCTTCTTTGCCCACACCGTGCAATTGTGTGACAGTGTGACAGTGTTACAGCCCGATAGTGCATGTGCTGCGATGAGTTTTGGGAGAATTTTGGATTTCTCTTGCATGTCTCGCCTATATCAATGACCTTTCTTTCTCCACTCGTAGCTTCCATTGTCAATTAGCAGCCCATTTTATTCCTCCAATAGAAGAAAGTTAGGAGGACAAACACGTCCGTGTAATCTGATATGACATTAATGCGACAAATGTCTTTGCATGATCTCTGGATATAATTGACTTGTTGGCAAATGATATCATGAGCCTCTTCGGGCTTGGTGTATAACTCATCAAATTCTTGCACGTCGGCTGAAGTGATGAGTGTTGGTGAGTAAGATTCACCTGTTATGACTAGTGTATTCGAGTGACTACCATTCGCGACGCATTCGGTGATGTGTGAACATACGAGACTTATGAGTTGGTTTTTGTTTGTGGAATTCGACAGAACTACTTGCTTGGGTGGCAGTGGGATGTTGTGTGCCTGCTTGTATTTTTTGGACATGCATTTGCCACGTTCTGTGCTGGCAGACGACTTGATGCTAGAGTCAAAATACCTGTCAAAGACGAGATATACATTCGACTTCATGACGTGTGTCGTGATAAAATTAGAGAATGTTGACAAAAAGTCGGTGACATTACCGTTTGTGGGCCAGTTTAGTACCCACATGATTGCACATTTTATTTCTATTTATTTGTTTTACAAGGATTGGCGAACAAGTTATGCAACTTATATTAACGCCTCTCCTTGGCCCAATGGCGTAGGTGTGTGGGGTGACCTTTATGGCGGCAACTTCGTGGCCTAGCTCTTTTCGAATACTACGAAGGGATCTTTAGCCTGCAGGGAGTGTGTCTCTCTCCGCACAGAGGACAGCCATTTTACGTCCCCACCCGATAGGACGGTACGCTGTGACAGCATCAATCCCACAATTGATGCTGACAGAGAGTGTTCGAACACCTCGAGAACTTTCCCCGACCGGTGATCGATCCCGGGACCTTTTTACCACCAAGAGTACCAATCACTGACATAACAAGAGTGTTTTAAGATGACCCAATGAACACGATAGTTGTGATTGGCACTCTTGGTTGTTATACAACGCTCTTTATTCTTTATACATAACAAGGGCCGAATATTCCGACAGTTTTTGTTTAACATGAGGTGAGCAGGTAAATATGAACTTACCACAATGATATCCTTCACAAAGGGAGATAACATTTTACAAAATTGCTCATTGTTAGTCTTCGAAATATGTTGCCACCATTTTGTCGGCCATTTTGAAACAAATGTAAATAACTCAAATTCCCAAAAGTTTACAGACTGGCATCAAACGGATTTGAATTCAGCACAAAAAGTTACCTTAGCAACGTCACAGACATTGCGTCCACACCACAATTTCCAGGTTAGGCCCAGCCTATGCTGGAAGATTGTGTTGAACGAGAATACTTCCACATGTCGACAGCGTTAAACACGAAGATAGCTGTGTGGGCGCCACGTTTTCACAATGTTTCTACGGCATCAGTTAAAAGATTTTTGACCTTATGGCCTAATTCCGACACAAGTTGATCATTCTTCCTGCGTGAAAACTGGTGTCCAACATGCCGTCTCTGTAGAAACTTGCAATAGCAGTTATTTCTAGATAAGTCTTGGCCGTCTATGTAGGCAGACAAGACTTGTATTGAAAGAACCATAAAATCGTCACAAGTTGGCTGCAACGTCATGTAAAAGTCGTTAAATGCTGTAAGATGGTTGTGTTTCCCACAATGTTTCAACAGAGTGTGCTCAACGCTAAACGGCTGTGTTGCCACAACGTTCCAATAGCGTATCCACAATGTGTTTTTAACATAAGAAGGAGGTTGTTAAACGGATTTGTTGCCACAACGTTCCATGGCGTGTGAACAATGTAATTTTTAACGGAAGAAAGGCGTTGAACGGCTTTGTTCCCAAAACGTTTCAACGGTGTGTGTACAACGTAAGAAAGAAGTGGTTAAACAGCTGTATTGACACAATGTTTCATCAGCATATGCACAACGTAATTTTGTTAACGCAAGAAAAAAGTTGTCAAACGGCTGCGTTGCCACAGATTTTTAACGGCGTGTGGTCAACATAAGCAAGAAGTGTTTAAACGGCAGTTTTGCCACAACATTTTAACGACGTGAGCAAAACAAAAGAAAGAAATTGTTAACGGCTGCGTTACCACAGTGGTTCAACATGGTTTACACAAAGTGAGAAACAAGTTATTAAACGGCCCTGTTACCTCGATGTTTCAAACGCGTGACTACAACGTAAGGAAGAAGTTGTTAAACGGACGTATCGCCACAACGTTTTAACGACGTGTTCAGAACGTAAGAAAACAGTTGTTAAACGGTTGTGCTGTCACAATGGTTTAACGGCGTGATTAAAACTTCAAGTGATAACTTGTTGACCTGATATTGATCGCCAACGTAATAAAAAAGACGTTGTCACGTCGCTGGGGTTGCACAATTGTACATATTATCTGTCAACATTGTCGTCACAAAAACTCAATACCAATCAGACTATTTTAGGTGGTAATTGACTTTCAAACTGAGTTGTCGTATATACAGCTTGGTGGTCTCTTACACTTAATATCAGATTTATGCAACCTTTCTATCTCCAAATTAACCAATTTAATTCGTTTATATTAGCGATTACGAAGGTTTTAAACGATAAAAATCACGAAAAGTCAAAATACTTTACTTCAAGTTGCCATTTTGGAATTTCGAATTTTCAGGATCGCAATAGCATGGAAATGTTTTCCAAATATACCTCCAACAAGCTAGAATGCATCCCCAGTTAAAGTGACTAACGAAGCGCTTTGGAAAAATGTGTGTGGGGGGGGGGGGGGGGGGGGTGGATAAGTTCTGGCATCATGGTTGTACACCATGTATACAATTCAAAATACATATTCTATATCAGTTATTTTCTCCGTACATGTGCGGTTAAAATGAAACAAAATATGCCTGGGAATGTTTGCAAAATATTTAATTTTTTGTGCAAATTGAAAAAGATGGATAATACTGAATTGCCATGAAATTTATCGCCGACTATTTGCTGAAAACAATAAGGGATAGTCCGACATCTCTTGGGAAAATAGGTAGTCAAATTAAACATCAAACATTGCTGTTTGAGAATTCATAGGAAGAAAAGTGAAATTATCCGTCATGTTTCCTCTCCAAGACATCTGAGCCACCACGCCCCCTGGTAGTCAAATTAAACATCAAACATTGCTGTTTGAGAATTCATAGGAAGAAAAGTGAAATTATCCGTCATGTTTCCTTTCCTAGACATCTGAGCCACCGCGCCCCCTGGTAGTCAAATTAAACATCAAACATTGCTGTTTGAGAATTCATAGGAAGAAAAGTGAAATTATCCGTCATGTTTCCTCTCCAAGACATCTGAGCCACCGCGCCCCCTGATAGTCAAATTAAACATCAAACATTGCTGTTTGAGAATTCATAGGAACAACATGGTTCGAGCTACGCCTTTCATATATGGTACATGGATAAAGGGTTGTGTGGGGATTATGCACGCTCAATATTTTTTTTTCAAAATCCAATATTCTTATATACTCTAGTGTCTTCTGTGACAAAAACACCTTATGTCACAAAAGCGCCGTAGGGGACTAATACCACCTCGGTGGTCAAACACTTGTTACATGAAGCCTACAGCGCGTCTCTATTATTAAATGGAGCCTATAGCGCGTCTCTATCATTAAATGAAGCCTATAGCGCGTCTCTATTATTAAATGAAGCCTATAGCGCGTCTCTGTTATTAAATGAAGCCTATAGCGCGTCTCTCTTGTCGTTGATGAAGGACTGGGAGCAGCAGTAATTATCCCTCAAAACACTTTTACTGTCGCCCAATTCGTTATTCGAAACTTAACTGAAACGTTGTGACTGAATGTCAGCAGCCGCCAATTTTCATGTTCTTCACGTTGACAGTTTCAGCTCCTAGCGTAGATCGAGGAATATTTTTCGCTTTGACTCTGAAGGAGAGCGTCAGTGAATATGTTGCCATTTTTGCAGGCAGCTTGAAAGCACACAACGCATCGAACGCGTCGGTTGCTTTGGACTCGTCAGATGCATCACAGTAGTCTGAAAGGATCTTAAACCTTCCGGTAAGACCACAGTACACCCAGCTAGAGGTTGGACTCCTATTATTATTAATTTATTTTTTGGTGTTCAAGGTCACATACCTATGCACAATGGCTAATCGTGATCATGACAGTTCGTTGGATGGAGGAAGGTGGAGTAGCTGCAGAGAACCACCGAGCATCAATGAGCAACTGTCAGCTCCTAAACATTCTTTCTTCACGCTCCGCTCAAGCAGGTTTACAGCGGTTGAAGACATGTGCACCATCGATGTGTAGTGCACGGCGTCATCGTGTCCCATGTTGGCAATCGTGATAAAGTGCCTTTTCCAAGCACACACCGCGAGCCGTCCCAGGCGGATATCGAACTCGGGACCTCTTGCATAGAAGTTCAACAGTCTACCACTGAGCCACCGCGCTCCCGGTTAGGCTCCTGGCGAGGTCACAATATCATATCACAGTACAACTAGCGAGAGGTGATAACCTTCTGGCAAGGTCACAAACTCATCTTACAGTACAACTAGTGAGAGGTGTTAACCTTCTGGCAAGGTCTCAAACTCATCTTACAGTACAACTAGTAAAATGGTAACCTTCTGGCGAGGTCACAAACTCATCTTACAGTACAACTAGTGAGATGGTAACCTTCTGGTGAGGTCACAAACTCATCTTACAGTACAAGTAGTAAGATGGTAACCTTCTGGCTAGGTCACAAACTCATCTTACAGTACAACTAGTGAGAGGTGTTAACCTTCTGGCAAACTCATCTTACAGTACAACTAGTAAGAGGTGATAACATTCTGGCAAGGTCACAAACTCATCTTACAGTACAACTAGTGAGATGGTAACCTTCTGGCGAGGTCACAAACTCATCCTACAGTACAACTAGTAAGATGGTAACCTTCTGGTGAGGTCACAAACTCATCTTACAGTACAACTAGTGAGAGGTGTTAACCTTCTGGCAAGGTCACAAACTCATCTTACAGTACAACTAGTGAGAGGTGTTAACCTTCTGGCAAGGTCACAAACTCATCTTACAGTACAACTAGTGAGAGGTGATAACCTTCTGGCAAGGTCACAAACTCATCTTACAGTACAACTAGTGAGAGGTGTTAACCTTCTGGCAAGGTCACAAACTCATCTTACAGTACAACTAGTGAGAGGTACTAACCTTCTGGCAAGGTCACAAACTCGTCTTACAGTACAACTAGTGAGAGGTGTTAACCTTCTGGCAAGGTCACAAACTCATTTACAGTACAACTAGTAAGATGGTAACCTTCTGGCAAGGTCTCAAACTCATCTTACAGTACAACTAGTGAGATGGCAACCTTCTGGCAAGGTCACAAACTCATCTTACAGTACAACTAGTAAGATGGTAACCTTCTGGCGAGGTCACAAACTCATCTTACAGTACAACTAGTGAGAGGTGTTAACCTTCTGGCAAGGTCTCAAACTCATCCTACAGTACAACTAGTGAGAGGTGTTAACCTTCTGGTGAGGTCACAAACTCACCTTACAGTACAACTAGTGAGATGTTAACCTTCTGGCGAGGTCACAAACTCATCTTACAGTACAACTAGTGAGAGGTGTTAACCTTCTGGCAAGGTCACAAACTCATCTTACAGTACAACTAGTGAGAGGTGTTAACCTTCTGGCAAGGTCACAAACTCATCTTACAGTACAACTAGTGAGAGGTGATAACCTTCTGGCAAGGTCACAAACTCATCTTACAGTACAACTAGTGAGAGGTGTTAACCTTCTGGCAAGGTCACAAACTCATCTTACAGTACAACTAGTGAGAGGTACTAACCTTCTGGCAAGGTCACAAACTCATCTTACAGTACAACTAGTGAGAGGTGTTAACCTTCTGGCAAGGTCACAAACTCATTTACAGTACAACTAGTAAGATGGTAACCTTCTGGCAAGGTCTCAAACTCATCTTACAGTACAACTAGTGAGATGGCAACCTTCTGGCAAGGTCACAAACTCATCTTACAGTACAACTAGTAAGATGGTAACCTTCTGGCGAGGTTACAAACTCATCTTACAGTACAACTAGTGAGAGGTGTTAACCTTCTGGCAAGGTCTCAAACTCATCCTACAGTACAACTAGTGAGAGGTGTTAACCTTCTGGCGAGGTCACAAACTCACCTTACAGTACAACTAGTGAGATGTTAACCTTCTGGCGAGGTCACAAACTCATCTTACAGTACAACTAGTGAGAGGTTTTAACCTTCTGGCAAGGTCACAAACTCATCTTACAGTACAACTAGTGAGAGGTGTTAACCTTCTGGCGAGGTCACAAACTCACCTTACAGTACAACTAGTGAGATGATAACCTTCTGGCGAGGTCACAAACTCATCTTACAGTACAACTAGTGAGAGGTGTTAACCTTCTGGCGAGGTCACAAACTCATCTTACAGTACAACTACTGAGAGGTGTTAACCTTCTGGCAAGGTCACAAACTCATCTTACAGTACAACTAGTGAGAGGTACTAACCTTCTGGCAAGGTCACAAACTCATCTTACAGTACAAATAGTGAGAGGTGTTAACCTTCTGGCAAGGTCACAAACTCATTTACAGTACAACTAGTAAGATGGTAACCTTCTGGCAAGGTCTCAAACTCATCTTACAGTACAACTAGTGAGATGGCAACCTTCTGGCGAGGTCACAAACTCATCTTACAGTACAACTAGTGAGATGGTAACCTTCTGGTGAGGTCACAAACTCATCTTACAGTACAAGTAGTAAGATGGTAACCTTCTGGCTAGGTCACACACTCATCTTACAGTACAACTAGTGAGAGGTGTTAACCTTCTGGCAAGGTCACAAACTCATCTTACAGTACAACTAGTAAGAGGTGATAACATTCTGGCAAGGTCACAAACTCACCTTACAGTACAACTAGTGAGATGATAACCTTCTGGCGAGGTCACAAACTCATCTTACAGTACAACTAGTGAGAGGTACTAACCTTCTGGTGAGGTCTCAAACTCATCTTACAGTACAACTAGTGAGATGGTAACCTTCTGACGAGGTCACAAACTCATCTTACGGTACAACTAGTGAGATGCTAACCTTCTGGTGAGGAGATCAAAACCTCATCTTAAAGTACAAATTGTGAGGTGTTGAGCTTCAGGTGAGATCACAACCTCATCTTACTGCACAACTTATGAGGTGTTAACTTTCTGGTGAGATCACAACCTCACCTTACCGAACAAATAGTGGGGTGTTAACCTGGTGAGATCACAGTGCCACCTTCCAGTGCAATAGTGAGGTGCTAACCTTCTGACAAGATCCTAACTTAATCTTACAGTACAACTAATGAGGTGTTAATCATCTGGAGAGATCACAAACTCACCTTCCAGTACAATCAGTGGTGTTTTATCCATCTCTTGGTAAGACCAAAACCGCACCTCCCAATGCAACCAGTGATCCTTTATCCATCTTGTAAGATCACAACCTCACCTTCCAGTGCGACCATTGATGCGTTACCCATCTGGTAAGATCACAACCTCATATTTCAGTGCACGCAGTGATGCGTCAGCCATCTATTTAGATCACAGATCATAATTTCACCTTTCAAAACAACCAATGAAATCATAGGTTACCCATCTAGTAAAATCATAGTTCAATGTCTTGGGTTTCTTTTTCGATTTACTGCTATTTTCCACATTTTTACATTAATTTCGTTTTTAATTTGTCAAGTACGAGTCGGTGATATGAAATTACAAAATCTACGTTAGTCGTCCTTCATTAGATGGTATCTGGTTAGTCGTCCTTCCCTAGATAGTATCTAGTTAGTCGTCCTTCCTTAGATGATATCTGGTTAGTCGTCCTTCCTTAGATGGTATCTGGTTAGTCGTCCTTCCTTAGATTGTATCTTGTTAGTCGTCCTTCCTTAGATGGTATCTGGTTAGTCATCCTTCCTTAGATGATATCGGTTAGCCATCCTTCCCTGGATAGTATCTGGTTAGTCATCCTTCCATACATGGTATCTGGTTAGTTGTCCTTCCTTAAATGGTACATGGTTAGTCGGCCTTCCTTAGATGGTATCTGGTTAGTCGTCCTTCCCTAGATGGGACCCAGTTAGTCGTTATTCCCTACATGGTATTTGGTTAGTCATCCTTCCCTAGTTGGTATCTGGTTAGTCGTCCTTCCCTACATAGTATCTGGTTAGTCGTCCTTCCTTAATTAGTATATGGTTAGTCGTCCTTCCTTAGATGGTATCTGGTTAACCATCCTTCCCTAGATGGTATCTGTTTAGTCGTCCTTCCCTACATGGGATCTGGTTAGTCGTCCTTCCTTAAATGGTATATGGTTAGTCGTCTTTTGTTAAATGGTATCTGGTTAGCCGTCCTTCCCTAGGTGGTATCTGGTTAGTCATCCTTCCTTAGATGGTATCTGGTTAGCCGTCCTTCCCTAGGTGGTATCTGGTTAGTCGTCCTTCCTTACATAGTATCTGGTTAGTCGTCCTTCCATATATGGTATGTGGTTAGTCGTCCTTCCCTTCCCTAGATGGTATGTGATTAGACGCCCTTCCCTAGATGGTATCTGGTTAGGCATCCTTCCTTGGATGGTATCTGGTTAGTCTTTCTTTCTTAGATAGTATCTGGTTAGTCGTCCTTCCTTAGTTGGTATCTGGTTAGTTGTCGTTCCTTAGATGGTATATGGTTATTCGTCCTTCCCTATATGGTATCTGGTTATTCGTCCCTTCCTATATGGTATCTGGTTAGTCACCCTTAATAGATGGTATATGGTTAGTCATCCTTCCATAGATGGTATATGGTTAGTCGTCGTTCCTTAGATGGTATCTGATTAGTCGTCCTTCCCTACACGGTATCTGGTAAGTCGTCTTTTCTTAAATGGTATTTCGTTAGACGTCCTACCTTAGATGGTATCTGGTTAGCCATCTTCCTTAGATGGTATCTGGTTATCTGGTTAGCCGTCCTTCCTCAGATGGTATCTGGTTAGTCGTCCTTCCTTAGGTGGTATCTAGTTAGCCGCCTTTCTTAGATGATATCTGGTCAGTCGTCTTCCTTAGATGGTATTTGGTTACTGGTTAGCCGCCTTCCTTAGATGGTATCTGGTTAGTCGTCCTTCCCTAGATGGTATCTGGTTAGCCGCCTTCCTTAGATGGTATCAAGTTAGTCGCCCTTCTCTAGATGGTACCTGGCGAGACGTCCTTCCTTAGATGGTATCTGGTTAGTCGTCCTTCCTTAGGTGGTAAGTGGCTAGCCGCCTTCCTTATGGTATCTGGAGATTCACTTCTTGAGATGGTATCTGGTTAGTCGTGCTTCCCTAGATGGCATCTGGTTAGTCGTTCTTCCTTAGATGGTATCTGGAGATTCGCTCGTGATCTTAAGTAAACTTGTAGCCTTTCTTACGCCTTCTCTGTTCCTTTATTAATAGTGTTGAGTACTGGTTTGTTTATGTTCTCTTTTCTTGTTGAAGAAATCTTCAAAAGCTAGAGAAATAGAATATAGAATATATCATCAACACGTAATGTCAATGTTGTATTACTCCGAGTTAAAAACAATGTTTGTGTTTGTGTGTGTGTGTGTGTGTGTGTGGGGGGTGGGGGGGGGGGGGGGGTATCCGTTCATTTATTCATAACACTTAATCGAGAACAAGATATTTTCAGTTACAAAATTTGTGGTCGGCATCTTTACACATTATAATCAGAAAGGTGAATCATAAATGCAATCTCAACACATTCCATTTTCGTGCAATATGACTTTCCCCTTACTGCCAAGAAAGGTACCGAAAGGATTTGAGAGCGGGGGTGGGGGTGAGGGGTGCAGCAGTGGTATCAACATGAGCACTCGACTCTGGGTATGAGTTAAAACCCACTACCTCTTATCTGTTGTGATTTGCCTCCTTCTGCGACAAACTTCACCATTCTATTAAATTCACTGCAAAAATCTCATCAGAAAGCAATACCTTTCTGGATACCAGCTAACGGCAGTAACAGTATTGTAACCTACAGACTCACTTCTGTATTTCTTGCTTCTAATTGCCATCCTAGGAACATTGTCCAAATCATTCCATACAGTCTCGCTATCAGAATCAAGATGATCTGTTGTAATCCCGCCCATACAGTCTCGCTACCAGAATCAAGATGATTTGTTGTAATTCCGCCCATGCAGTCTCGCTATCAGAATCAAGATGATCTGTTGTAATCCCGCCCCTACAGTCTCACTATCAGAATCAAGATGATCTGTTGTAATCCCGCCCATACAGTCTCACTATCAGAATCAAGATGATCTGTTGTAATCCCGCCCATACAGTCTCACTCTCAGAATCAAGATGATCTGCTGTAATCCCGCCCCTACAGTCTCACTATCAGAATCAAGATGATCTGTTGTAAGCTCGCTCATACAGTCTCGCTACCAGAATCAAGATGATCTGTTGTAAGCCCGCCCATACAGTCTCACTATCAGAATCAAGATGATCTGTTGTAAGCCCGCCCATACAGTTTCGCTGCCAGGATCAAGATGATTTGTTGTAATCCCGCCCATACAGTCTCGCTATCAGAATCAAGATGATCTGTTGTAAGCCCACCCAAACAGTTTCGCTATCAGAACCAAGATGATCTGTTGTAATTCCGCCCATACAGTTTCGCTACCAGAATCAAGATGGTCTATTGTAAGCCCGCCCATACAGTTTCGCTATCAGAATCAAGATGATCTGTTGTAAATCCGCCCATACAGTTTCGCTACCAGAATCAAGATGGTCTGTTGTAATCCCGTCCATACAGTCTCGCTATCAGAATCAAGATGATCTGTTGTAAGCCCACCCAAACAGTTTCGCTATCAGAATCAAGATGATCTGTTGTAAATCCGCCCATACAGTTTCGCTACCAGAATCAAGATGGTCTGTTGTAAGCCCACCCAAACAGTTTCGCTATCAGAATCAAGATGATCTGTTGTAATTCCGCCCATACAGTTTCGCTACCAGAATCAAGATGGTCTGTTGTAAGCCCGCCCATACAGTTTCGCTATCAGAATCAAGATGATCTGTTGTAAATCCGCCCATACAGTTTCGCTACCAGAATCAAGATGGTCTGTTGTAATCCCGCCCATACAGTCTCGCTATCAGAATCAAGATGATCTGTTGTAAGCCCACCCAAACAGTTTCGCTATCAGAATCAAGATGATCTGTTGTAAATCCGCCCATACAGTTTCGCTACCAGAATCAAGATGATCTGTTGTAATCCCGCCCATACAGTTTCGCTGCCAGAATCAAGATGATCTATTGTAATCCCGCCCATACAGTCTCACTATCAGAATCAAGATGATCTGTTGTAATCCCGCCCATACAGTTTCGCTCCAGAATCAAGATGATCTGTTGTAGGCCTACTGACAATGAAGCTACTTTTAATGGTATTGTATCAGGCCTGGCATTTTCAAGAGAGCGATTTCTTCGCTCGCCTACTGCTCGCCTTAAAAAAATGAGGAAGGCGAGAAATAGCACTCCATGCCTTAGAAAATAATGATTACCACAACAGCCTATTTCTAAAACCCACAGGTTTTCAGATCTCTGCTATGTTAGTAGTATCTGCGAGATGGTCAGACTGCCCCTCCCACACTTCCGGGCCTTGCCAAGGCCCGGAGGTGTGGGAGGGGCAGTGTAGCCGTCTTGCAGAGACTACCTTGTTAGCAGCTCCAAATAAAATGTACAAAGCCCACAAGGCAGAATTCATTAATAGTCGACTTCATGTTGCCACTTTTAGCTTATGTAAGCTTGGTAAGAGCTAATTGCTCCCCTTGTCCATGTGAAGAGAGCGATTTTTAGCCCCCCCCCCCCTACCCTTCCCTGCATTTTTAAGAATGCCAGGCATGCTAGATGTCAACTTGTAAGCCGTGGACGGATTGACAGTGTCATTAGTAAAGTTGATACACTATCACGTGACGACCTGTTGTGATTTCACCCGCCAGTACAGAACGTGTACATTTGTCACAATATTTACCCAGATCGTTTTAGCATACTTTGAATACTTAGGCGCTTATTGGGAATGAACCAGCTTTTATCCAGCACATTTCTCAAAACTCTAGGTGCTTATTGAGTATGAACCAGCCCTTATCTAACACATTTCTCAAAACTCTTGTCATGAAATTTTAAACATCAATAAAAGAGAGAGAGAAAAAAACATTCGCGATATCCTTATTCGTGTCAACCTTAGCCCAGTCGATTTAGAACCTGGTGTCAGCCACGCCCGTGGAAAGGCCGATTGCGAAACCTATACCATGAAGCTTACAGTGCAAAAAATATAGGTTCTCTTTAGAACCAAAACTGGTTCTAATCTTGTCCCTGAGATGGAACCAGTACTGTTTAAACAGGATTTATTTCAAATCAAATAAATTTATAAAGATTAACATTAAATATTAACAGAATTAAACATAAATTGAGGGGCTTTCAGCCGTAAGTTTCGAGCTCATACGAGGTTGTCTCAAATCACTATTAAGCAAAGGAGATATGAACAGTTGGCATGTCGAACCATTTTTGGTTCTATACAGAACCAAAACTGGTTCGATACGCCAACTGTTCATATCTCCTTTGTTTCAAAATGTTTGACGACTGCGTTGAATAAGCGCCAAGTTTACTGCTGAATCTACTTCAGTTCATGTAATATTCTGTTAAAATTGAACGCTAATCTTGGTAAATTTATTTGATTTGAAATAAATACTGTTAAATAGAACTGGTTCCATCTCAGGGACAAGATTAGAACCAGTTTTGGTTCTAAAGAGAACCTATATTTTTTGCAGTGTACAGCAGATTCATTCAACAGCACCAGTATTGTTGAAACATTTAAAAAAAAATTTCGATGCACCTAGATATGTTCCAATGTGATTTATCTTTTTCCTTGTGTTTTTGTCAAATCCAGAGTGTTAGTGAAACCTGTACCCTTTTTAACAAACCTCTGAACAACCATCGGTCATTCAAAACGGGAGCGTGACTGTGTTGTTTGTTTATGCACGTAGAATTGTCACCTTTTTACTTCGTTCAAGGCATTCATCATAGACCCCAAATACGACTGGACAAAAGCTGAGTGTGTGTCTCGGGAAACATTGGATCGAACAGCTTTACACTGACAAACCTCTCGGTCTTTACTGAATTTCATGTAATTCTTGATTCCTTGTTTTTGAAGGGTTTCCATCAGGTAACGCAATTCATTGAGTTCGGGGTTATAAGAATCTTTATCATAGTTTCTCCAGAGTGTGTTTTTCTATTTATTTAATTTGTGCAACGATTCTATTCTTTTAGGATTATAAATATAAAGCTGTTAACCCTTTTCCTAACATGAAACGCAGACGAGACTCGCAAAAACAAATTCTTGAATAACTATTTTTTAATTTTTCTTTTTTGTCTCAAAAACATAGGTTATGACCCTTCATTGGAACGAGCTCGACGAGCTTGTTCCAATGAGGGGTCATAACCTATGTTTTTGAGACAAAAACTGAAAAAATAGTAAAAAGTAATTGGCGAGTTTTGAGAATACCACTGGACGGTTTTGGCAGTTACGTTGGGTAAAGGGTTACACTCTCCCTGCAGATTGTGTAGCTCCTTTGATGATTATCTCCTATACAAAGCTCCGTCATTACACCAAATAAAATCCCACTCCCACCCACACTCACTAGCTCATGTGTAGTACGGATTTGAGCGGGAGATTGCAGAGCTGAGAGGGAGGTTGGGGAGGGCCGGTGTATCTGGAGTTACCCCGTTGAAGGTTACCTACGATGGTGAGGTGGAAGGTGGGTGGAAGGTCGTTGTGGATTCAAGGAGGAAAGTGGGAAGCAGGAAACGTGGGGGAATAATGCTTGATGTGGGGGGTTTAACTGAGGAGGGGGGTTCTAGTAGGAAAATTCGGAAGGTGGCGTCAGGTCAGGGCTGCGTCGAGTCCGGAAGCCAGAGTCGGCGTAAGGCTGCCAAGGTTGCTAGGCGGTGTTTAGAAAACAGGTTTAGTGTTTTAGACTCTGATACCCCTGGGGACGAGAGTGAGGGGGAAAGTGTGGGGGGTGAGATGGTTGGTGATGATGATAGGCCAGTCGGGGTAAGGAGGGCGGTCAAGAGAAAGAGGGGGCCAGGAGCTTGCAAAACGAGAGGAGGTGCAGGTGATATAGGAACTGGGGCCAGAGGAAGAAAATTAGTTGTAGCGGGGAGCAGCATTGTACGTGGGATTGACAATGTTGTTTGTGGTCCTGATAGTTCCAATCGAACAGTCTTGTGCTTTCCGGGGGCGAAGGTGGAGGATCTCAGGGACCGGGTAGACGGCATTGTGGCAGGGTCAGGGCCGGAACCGGTAGTGGTGGTCCATGTGGGGACCAATAATATCAGGGAGAGAAGGTCAGTAAGTTTGGTGGAGTCGTATAGAGGCTTAGTCGGCAAACTGTTAAGTAGGAATGCAAGGGTAGTCGTATCCGGGGTCCTTCCTGTCCTTGGAGGTGGGGACGAACGGAACTCAAGGATTTTGGCACTAAATGAAGAGTTAGAGGACTACTGTGTTGATCTGGGAATTCCCTTTATCGACCATTGGGACACGTTTTGGGGCAATGGGAGCATGTACGGGCGTGACGGGCTGCATCTTAGCAGGGCGGGGAAACGGGTATTAGGGGATAAAATTCTACGGGTAGCAGAGCCTTTTTTGGAGAGGAGCGGGGTGGGAGGTCAGAGGCAAGTATAACGAGAGTGGACATAGGTGGGGTGAACAAGAGTGAGGGGGACAGAATAAGTTTACCAAGACTAGCACCAGAAAACAATGGGCCCAGTAGGCGGAAGCCAATGAACCTCGGTACCCTGAAAGTGGGTTATAGCAACATCCAGGGTCTCCACCGGAAAGTAAGTGAAATTGCTACATTGATCGAGGCAGAGGAGTTTGATGTCATGGGCTTAAGCGAGACGTGGGTAAGACACGAGGAACGGGTAGACCAAGTAAGCGGGTGTGTCTGGATAGGTGTAGGGCGAACGGAAGGCCAGAAAAAGGGGGGAGGGGTAGGCATGTACATTAAAGAGGATTTAAAACCGTCGCTGATTACAGATCTGGAAGATATCATCACCTCGGCTGATGTGTCAAAAGAAATTGGATGGGTAAAGATCAGTCTGAGAAACAAAAGTATTGCCCTTGGGACTGTGTACTGTGCGGTGGAGGGAAGTAAACCCGAGTGGAATGACTCGATATACTCAACACTAAGGTCCAATATCACTGAACTAGAAAACAGGGGGCTCGGTATAATTCTGATGGGCGACTTTAATGGACACATAGGTGACAAGGAAGAAGGCATAGAGGGTGGGGACAAGAAAGTCAACAGGAATGGAAGGAAGCTGTTGAACTTCACAAATGAGCTCGGTCTTAAGATCCTGAACAGGGACGCTAGATGTAAGAGGAAATGGACCTGGGAGAGAAACGACAGAAAATCAATAATTGACTACATTCTCATAGATATGAATTTATGGAGGGAGGTGATAAGGGTAGAAGTGGATGATGAGGGCAAAATGGAGTTGGATAGTGATCACAACTTGATTACAGTGACGATGAGGGCCAAAAACCTAGAGAAAAGGAAAGGAAGCTTCAAGGAGATTTGGGAACTCAAAAAGGATGCCGACTGGGCGAAGTTCGAAGAAAAACTGAAACCAAAGCTTGCAGCCGTACACAAGGGGGGTAGTGTCCAGAAGATGGCCGACGCCATAGTTGCGAGCCTAGTGGAGGCAGGGAAGGAAAGTGTAAGAAAGATTAGGGTGCCAACACGGGAACTTGGGTACAGAGTGAACGAAGAATTGAAAAGGGCCATAAAAGTTAGAAAAGATAAATGTGCTGCATACAGGAGAAGTAGAAAACTTAAGGGGTTGGAAAGCAATGAGGCCATGGTGGCAAAGGAAGAATACCAACAAGCACGAAATAAAGTAAATAAGATTAAAGACGACAACCGGAGAGTGCGAAATAGCAGTCTTATTAGGACGATAAGAACGACAGGGGGGTCGAGTTCGAGCGTATTTTGGAAATGGGAGAACAAACGTAACAAAGGGAATAACCAACAGAGCATTAAAGTAGATGACAGAGTTACAGAAGAGCGAGATCAAATCGCATTAGAACTAGTCAAGCACTGGGAAAAGGTAAACGATAAGCGATGGGGCATGGGGAACCCACCGGAGTGTCCGAACCAGGTCGAGGAAAATCTCTTGGACTTCGTGTGCAGCGAAATCAAAACTGAATAGGTGCGAAGGGTGATCTCAAAATTGAGGAATGGAAAAGCGGGAGGGGTGGACGAAATTCCTAACGAGTTTATCAAAAAAGGGGGAGAGGAACTCTTGGAAAGCCTGACTGCCCTATTCAATTTAGCCATAGAAAAACAAGAGGTCCCAAAGGAGTGGAGGGAAAGCAAAGTGACGTTTATTCACAAAAAGGGGGAAAAAGACGTTTTGGATAACTATCGAGGGATCTCTGTCAGTAGCAACATTGGAAAGGTTTTCTGTAAAGTCCTTTATGGGAGACTAGAGGAGGTAATTGAGGAGAAGGGTTTTTTGGGAGAAATCCAGAATGGCTTCAGGAAGGGAAGGAGAGTAACCGACCATCTTTTCACGCTATCCCAAATGATAGAATCCGCGAAACCAAAAAAGAAAAAGATGTTTATGGCCTTTTTGGATGTCAAAAAGGCATACGATAGAGTATGGAGGGAGGGTATGTGGCGCAAGCTGGAGGCTCTGGGCTTAGGAGGCGAGTTTGTTGGAATTATGAAAGCATTATATAAAGATGTACAGAGTGAACTTAGTCTGGGAAACATTACAACAAAACGTGTGCCTATGGAGATAGGCCTAAAACAGGGGTGTATCCTTTCGCCAATCCTGTTTGCATTGTACATCAAAGGTTTAGGAGATGAACTCCTGCGTAGCGACGAGGGGGTAGCAGTTGGGAACTTGAAGATCCCAGGGCTATTTTTTGCAGACGATATGGTTCTAGTGTCAGAAAGCGAAGAGGGGCTAACGAAAATGCTGGGAATTGTTGGGAAATATGGGATCAAAGAGAGACTCGAACTTAATGAAAGCAAGAGCAAAGTTATACCTGTGGGCCGCAAAGTGGACCCCACTCGAAGGTGGAGAGTGGGTGAGTTCTGCATTCCGGAAGGGAGCAGCAAACTTCTCAGTGTAGGAGAGACAGGTGATTACGAGTATTTGGGCGTAAATATAAACATTACAGGAAGAGGCATCTACCGACACCACACAAATAAATTGATTCTGAAGGGGAAGCGAATCCTTAACCAAATGAAACTTATAGGGAGAAACAGTTTCAATAAGGTTTTCGTGGGGAAAACCATTCGGGAAATGGTGGGGCTGCCAAGTATAACATACGGTACGGAAGTGGTACCTCTAAACCAGACGGCCATAAAGAGCTTGGAAATCTTACAGAACGATGCAGGCCGATGGATAACGGGGTCGAGCAATGCCGCAGCGCTAGAAGCAATCAGGGGTGAGCTTGGGTGGATGAGGATCAAGGACAGGATAGACCTGTTGAAACTCTGTTATCTTAATTATTTGGTGAATCTCCCCGACAGCCGATGGTGTAAAGTAATGTTCCTGCAAATCTTCAACTCAAATATCAAAACGGGGTGGATGGTCCAAGTGAGGGAGCTAGTAGAAAACTACTCATTGGAGATCTCGGACCTGGACGTTGGGGCAAACCAGGGTAAAAAAATCGTCAGAGAAAGGGTCTTGGAGGATTGTAACCGTAATTGGCGAGAGGGGGTCAAATCAAAGAGGTCTTTGGGTGGCCTGCATGATAAAGAGAGGCCAGGTTTTGAAGAGTACCTTGATGGCACCTTTGGGGGGTCACTGCTGTTCAAGCTGCGGTCTCGATCCCTGGAGCTGAGGGGAAAAATTGGGAAAGACGGTGAAAGGGAGTGCCAGATGTGTAACTTGGGCATGGTGGAGACCCTGGAACACTTCCTTCTAGAATGCCCTAAGTATCAGTCTAAAAGAATGAGATTCACTGGGAGTATAATGGGGAAGTGGGATGGGAGAATGAAGGACATGTGGTTAGGGGGAGACTCAAAGGAGAGGGTTAATGTGCTAATCGGAGAGATTGGGAAGAATGGGGCAAGGGATGTCATCAAGCAGTTCGTCTCCGAATGTTGGGAGGAGAGGAGAAGCGTGGGAACAGGGAGGCAGTTGGGAGTTCAGGGGTAACCAAGGCCTTCTCGTTCGAGAACCGCGACAAATCAGCGGCTGGCCAAAGTGTTATTATTATTATTACGTTACAAACGAATACTGGGGAGTTGCTCAGTTAAGGTTCTCGTGAAGTAAAGTCTTTCCCACCAGTCACTTATTATGACAGAAAAGGTCACACGATTCCACCACCCCCCCCCCCCCCCCCCCGATCTCAGCGCACTCTCTCCCAACTTCCAGCGTCCTTGGCTATCAACATCAGAGCGGCAATGATATTCATGACATACAACGTAGAATACTAGGAACATCAAGACAACCGAATAAATGACATTTATTGTACAAGATAGTCTAACAAGAATCAGTGTAGTGTAGTTCAAGTACTCAATGATATATTATTCACGGCTATAATATACATGTGTCTTTTTAAAACGATTTTAATTCTAAGTAAAGTATTTCTAAAGGCTGTCGTCTAATTTACTTCTCACACAAAGATTATTTTCTTCTTTGGTATAGTAGTCATGACAACATAATGTAAACCGTGAGACAAAATAATAACCATTTGAATGCGGTATGCGTTAAATATAGTGTGACTGCCCAAAAGTCTTGCTTAGGGAGAAGAAATATCTCGAGTGAAATGTATAATTTCAGCACGGACACTGGGTACCATCTTATTTATCTTAATCTAATAGAGCCAAGTCGGTAACCAGTTCTCGTCAGATCACCGAAGTTAAGCAACGTCGAGCCCGGTTAGTCCTCACATGGTTTGACCGTCTGAGTGATCGAATCGGACTACCGCGTTGTGTCCTTGAGCAAGGCACTTAACCCCGATTGTCCGCATGGGGGCACGATGACGCCGTTTGCTAAGGCGTACTACACGTCGATGGTGAGCATGTCTTCAACCAGTCCAACCCTGCCTGTGCTGCAGTGCGGAGTTAGATGTTGGGGAGCTGGCAGCTGCTCGTCGTTGCTCGGTGGTTCTCTCCGGGTACTCCGGCTTCCTCCACCCGTAAAACTGTCACGGTCATAACTTGTCATTGTGCATAAGTATGTGACCTTAAACACCAATAAATAAATAAATAGACCCAAGTAGACATCTTATATTTTTTGTCAGATAATGTTCTTAGAAAGGGAGAACCTCAACTGCCAAATATTATATTTTCACGACTGAAAAACATGAACATGGAGTTAAAGGTCACAAAATAAGATTCATTAGTCCATTAACCTTTTACCTAACATAACGGTCAAAACCGGCCAGCGCTATTCTTAAAAATTGCCATTCAATTTGCATTATTTCCTCATTTTTTACCTCCATAACATAGCTTATGGCCCCCTCATTGGAACGAGCTCGATGAGCTCGTTCCAAAGAGGGATCATAAGCTATGATTTGGACGCAAAAATGAAAAAAATAGTTATTCAATAATTTTGTTTGCAAGTGTCGTCTGCTTTTCATGTTAGGTAAAGGGTTAAAATCAGCTGAAGTGTGTCAGTAATAATGTAGTGGGAAGGTAAGTCATCTAAGTCTGATTGCTTTTACTCGACAATAAAAATAAGTACCCCCCCCCCCCCCCCCAAATGTGATCCTTCCGAAGAATTAATTTAAATCGTGTGACTCCGAATGACATAAACCGTCTCAATATTATAACAGAAGGTTTTCAGTGACGTCACTGTACTCTGAATAATCAAAAGACAACCCCTTCAAAATGCACTTCATATTTCTAGGAGAGTGCATCCAGCTAGCCTGGTATAAACGTTGTTATAGTCCGACACAGATTAGTGGACTTGGGGTCGAACCTGGAAAGTTTGGTGCGGACGCAATGTTTTTGGTGTTTCTAGGGTAACATTTTGTGCAAAATTTGAATCCGTTTAATGCCAGTCTATAAACTTTGGGAAATTTGAGTTATTCGCAATTTTTTCAAAATGACCGAGAAAAAATCGCGTCCGAATTTTTTCTGAACATTAAGAATGAGCACATATTCATGCTATTGTACGGTTATTTATAGTGTATATCATTGTGCTAAAATGAAATCAATCAACAGATTACACTGAATCCAAGGAATTCAAGATATTTGACCTTTGTAGTTATAAAGATGGCCACCAAAATGGCTGGAAAATCAACCAATTTATCTAGGAAATCATTTACAAAGCCAGCTGTGAGATATTTTGGAGACTCATTTAGGAGATCAAGTCAGGTAATGTAGCAACACGTTCCTGGTATAGGTTGTGTGTAAAACCTCTACTTATTCTAGTCCACTGAGTTCAGACATGGCGCCCAACATGTCCAATATTTTCACTAAAATCCACCCATCTTGCATCGAGTTCATTTCAAGTGTTCGTCATCAGCGTCATCATCTGACCCGTCGTGTGACTCGACATTCCCCAAAGTCACCTCACTGTGATACGTGTTTTTATTTCCAAATGAAACAAAATACTGCATTTTGATTGGCTGAGAGGTACGGTGTAACTTGCAATCGACAGTGGCTTTTCTACACCGTGTTTAACCACGGTATAAAAGAAAAAATAGATTAAGCTATATGGCTAAAAAAGTACACATTTTTAATTATTAATTCATATTAATTCATACCTTCTGCTCGGTTATGTTAGAACAACAATTAAAATACATGAAATTTAATATTTATGTGCAATAAAATATTACAGATATGGATGTAATTGGAATTGGCTCATTGAGCCAGATCCAATGACATCCATAGTTGTCTGGTTTTATTTAAGAAACTTCCAAAGTACAAATTTTCTGGCCATAGTTTTTGCCAACAATGTAGGTTAAAGTATTAAGTACACCAAAATTCTTGGAAATAAATCCGTTATCCTTGTGTTTTCCAGGGTGTATGGGAATTTACACCGGTTTGGGAACTCATACAACCTTCGGCTTCGCCTCAGGGCGTATGAGTTCCCAAACCGGTGTAAATTCCCATACACCCTGGAAAACATCGCCTCAGGGTGTATGAGTTCCCAAACCGGTGTAAATTCCCATACACCCTGGAAAACACAAGGATAACTAATAGAATCAACTTTGTAATGACATACAGTGATGCATGGAATGTTTGCGGAGACACAAGTGCATCTCTTGGATGAACATACCTTGGACGAAATGCATCCGCACTTGACAAAATTCAATACCTGTTCTGGGACAGCATGTACAGACTCAGGAATACTTATTGTCGTCCAAGTCTTAGATTTGTCATCAGTGTTCCATCCCAAATCAGATGGATCGAATTTTGGTGGAATGTCTGAGTCACAAGAGTACTAGTGCATGGCTTGAAGGTGGGCTCTTTTAACATTCTCGTGGAACGACTCAACTTGAGGACAGATAATCGCGCCTTTGCTGCGTTGGATGTTCAGACACTGGCCCTGGCTTCGGTCATTTCTTTAACTGGATAACCATAACAAGTACTGATCAGGGGGGTATTTTGGACAAACACAACGCCCTTGTCTGCACGATGATCACCAAGCCCGTCCAATGAATAAACCTGCAGTCACTTCAACATACCTTCGTTGCCCACACCGTGCAATTGTGCGACAGTGTCGCAGCCCGTTAGTGCATGTGCTACGATGAGTTTTGGGACAATTTTGGCATTTTTCTTGCATGTTTCACCTATGTCAATGACCTTTCTTTCCCCACCCGTAGCTTCCATTGTCAATAAGCTGCCCATTTTATTCCTCCAATGGAAGAAAGTTAGGAGGTCAAACACGTCCGTGTCATCTGATATGACATTAATGCGACAAATGTCTTTGCATGATCTCTGGATATAATTGACGTATTGGCAAATGATAGCATCAGCCTCTTCGGGCTTGGTATTTAACTCATCAAATTCTGAATGAATGAAAGGTTTTAGCGCGCCGAAGGAGCGCAGGGACGATGTGGGATTTACAAATCCCTTGCGACCCGGTTAGCCTTATTTTATTTCACTTGGATCTTGGATCACACAGGCCTAGCTCTCCTATTGCCTCAAATGGGGTCTGAAGGGGTATGCACGCGGTTAGAATTCCGGCAGTTTGCATTGGAGTGATAGATTGTCAAAGATCAATCCCTCAACGCCATTAAGACTATTAGAGAGTGGGCTCTATTCGGTTCCAGCTTGGCGATGGTAGAGGTTTGACACCCACCATGGTGGCGAGCCAGAATATAATGTTATGCGATGGCAATTTTAAGGGAAGAAGAAAAAAGAAAACCAAACAGCAACGCCGGTTTGGTAGCGGCCCCGGTATATGACCATAGCGGTTACAAAAAGGAGTGGAGAAAGCTCCAACAGATTAGTTTGAAAAAAACCGGGAGTCATCCATCAAGCCTTCTGGGAGATGGGATGCCGTATGTGATTGAGGTATCTGGTTATCCTTCGGGTATTCCAAATGACCTCCAACACCACCACCCCCCCCCCCCCCCCCCACCCACAAAAAACGAAAAAAGCCCTTTCTTTGCTGGCAAGATTGTTTCAATCCTTGCCTTGGTCTGTTTGGTTTTCTGCACATCTTTGCATGAGGATTGTTTCAATCCCTCATAGTTTGTCATTCAGTTTGGTCGTGTGTCTGATGAGATAGAGGAGGTAGAAAAGATAATAGAGAGCTGGAAATTAGAGCAATTCGGTTTTTAATTTACAACTGTTCCGTCCGCAAGTGACATGTGGATGGGGAAGCCAGCATTTTTCCCCGAGATTTATATCTCAGGGAGGGGAGACCCGGCAGCAGGTGGAGATTTTCCTCGCTGTTTGCAACTCCCACTGGTAACAGAGGCAAGCTTTCGTGCGTATCGTGTCACCCGCAGCCAGTTCTAAATTTAGTTTCTTACACGTCGCCTGACCTAATGGGTGTTGGTGAGTAAGATTAACGTGTGAAAACTAGTGTATTCGAGTGACTACCATTCGCGACGCATTCGGTATGTGTGAACATACGAGACTTTTGAGTTGCTTTTTGTTTGTGGAATTCTACAGAACAACTTGCTTGGGTGGCAGTGGGATGTTAGGTACCAGCTTGTGATTTCTGGACATGCATTTGCCACTTTCTGTGCGGGCAGACGACTTGATGCTAAAGTCAATATACCCGTCAAAGACAAGATACACATTCGACCTCAGGACGTGTCGTCTCTTGAGTTCCAATGTGTCCTATGTGCCTACTGGCACATAGAACACATTGGAACTCAGGGGACGGTGTGTCGTGATAAAATTAGAGAATGTTGACAAAACGTCTGCGACATTACCGTTTGTGGGCCAGTGTTGTACCCACATGATTGCACATAAAACCACCAAGAGTACCAATCACTGACATAACAAGGGTACTCCGGCTTCCTCCACTCGTAAAACTGTCATCGACACGATATGACCCTGGCTGTTAATATGTCGTTAAACCCTAATAAAAAAATTAAAAAAATCATCATTCATTACGTTCCAGTAATCCAGTAGAAAAGAGATCAGTTGTTAACCCTTTACCCAGTGTGGAGAATATCAAAATTTACTACCATTCGCGACGCATTCGATGATGTGTGAACATATGAGACTCATGAGTTGCTTTTTGTTCGTGGAAGTCGACAGAACTACTTGCTTGGGTGGCAGTGGGATGTTGGGTGCCTGCTTGTACTTTTCGGACATGCATTTGCCACGTTCTGTGCTGGCAGACGACTTGATGCTAAAGTCAAAATACCTGTCAAAGACAAGATTTACATTCGACTTCATGACGTGTGTCGTGATAAAATTAGAGAATGTTGACAAGAAGTCGGTGACATTACCGTTGGTGGGCCAGTGTAGTACCCACATGATTGCACATTTTACCACCAAGAGTACCAATCACTGACATAACAAGGGTGTTTTAAGATGACCCAATGAATACGACAGTTGTGATTGGCACTCTTGGTTGTTATACAACGCTCTTTATTCTTTATACATAACAAGGGCCGAATATTCCGACAGTTTTTGTTTAACATGAGGTGAGCAGGTAAATATGAACTTACCACAATGATATCCTTCACAAAGGGAGACAACATTTTACAAAATTGCTCATTGTTCGTCTTCGAAATATGTTGCCACCATTTTGTCGGCCATGTTGAAACAAATGTAAATAACTCAAATTCCCAAAAGTTTACAGACTGGCATCAAACGGATTTGAATTCAGCACAAAAAGTTACCTTAGCAACGTCACAGACATTGCGTCCACACCACAATTTCCAGGTTAGGCCCAGCCTATGCTGGAAGATTGTGTTGAACCAGAATACTTCCACAAGTCTACAACCTTAAATACGAAGATAGCTGTCTGGGCGCCACGTTTTCACAATGTTTCTACAGCATCAGTTAAAAGATTTTTGACCTTATGGCCTAATTTCAACTCAAGTTGATCATTCTTCCTGCGTAAAAACTGGTGTCCGACATGCTGTCTCTGTAGAAACTTGCATTAGCAGTTATTTCTAGATAGGTCTTGGCCGTCTATATAGGCAGACAAAACTTGCATAGAAAGAACCATAAAGTCATCAAAAGTTGGCTGCAACGTCACGTAAAAGTCGTTAAGTGCTATAAGGTGGTTGTGTTTCCCACAATGTTTCAACAGAGTGTGCTCAACGCTAAGTTCTTAACTGGTAGAGAGCTGAAAGCCCATATTTGGGCTTTATTTTGAAGTGCAGGTGCTGCAACTTAATGGCTTCATATTCTATTGATGTGCGTCATATCATTGTTGAATTGAAATTATTTAGTCTGTAAGGATTTGCCTTGTTACAATTTATGGGAGAGTGCCACTACAAATTGTAACAAGACAAAGAGACGTGGACAAATTTGGATGTCCAAAAATAATTTAGCACTCTCCAGTTAAACGGGAGTGTTGCCACAACGTTCCAATAGCGTGTCCACAATGTATTTTTAACGTAAGAAGGAAGTTGTTAAACGGCTTTGTTGCCACAACGTTTCAATGGCGTGTGAACGTTTTAATTTTTAACGTAAGAAAGAAATTATTAAACGGCTTTGTTCCCAAAACGTTTCAACAGTGTGTGTACAGCGTAAGAAAGAAGTGGTTAAACAGCTGTATTGCCACAGCGTTTCAACAGCATGTGCACAACGTAATTTTGTTAACGCAAGAAAAAAGTTGTTAAACGGCTGCGTTGCCACAGCGTCGTAAGGATGAAGTTTTTGAACGGATGTGTTGCCACAACATTTTAACGGCGTATGCAAAACAAAAGAAAGAAATTGTTAACGGCAGTGTTGCCACAGTGGTTCAACATAACTTATACAGAGTGAGAAAGAAGTTATCAAACGGCTCTGTTACCACAATGTTTCAGCACCGTGACTACAACGTAAGGAAGAAGTTGTTAAACGGATGTATCGCCACAACGTTTTAACGACGTGTTCAGAACGTAAGAAAACAGTTGTTAAACGGCTGTGCTGTCACAATGGTTTAACGGCGTGACTAAAACTTTAAGTGAGAAACTTGCTGGACTGATATTGATCGCCAACGTAATAAAAAAGACGTTGTCACTCAGACTATCTTAGCTGGTAATTGACTTTCAAACTGAGTTGTCGTATATACAGCTTGGTGGTCTCTTACACTTAATATCAGATTTATGCAACCTTTCTATCTCCAAACTAACCAATTTAATTCGTTTATATTAGCGATTACGAAGGTTTTAAACGATAAAAATCACGAAAAGTCACAATACTTTACTTCAAGTTGCCATTTTGGAATTTGGAATTTTCAGGATCGCAATAGCAGGGAAATATTTTCCAAATATACCTCCAACAATCTAGAATGCATCCCCAGTTAAAGTGACTAACAAAGCGCTTTGGAAAAATGTGTGTGTGTGTGGGGGGGTGGGGGTGGGGGGGATAAGTTCTGGTATCATGGTTGTACACCATGTATACAATTGAAAATACATATTCTATATCAGTTATCATGTGCGGTTAAAATGAAACAAAATATGCCTGGGAATGTTTGCAAAATATTGAATTTTTTGTGCAAATTGAAAAAGATGGATAAAACTGAATTGCCATGAAATTTATCGCAGACTATTTGCTGAAAACAATAAGGGATAGTCTGACATCTCTTGGGAAAATAGGTAGTCAAATTAAACATCAAACATTGCTGTTTGAGAATTCAAAGAGAATTCTCAAACAGCAATGTTTGATGTTTAAAAGTGAAATTATCCGTCATGTTTCTTTCCTAGACATCTGAGCCACCGCGCCCCCTGGTAGTCAAATTAAACATCAAACAATGCTGTTTGAGAATTCATAGGAAGAAAAGTGAAATTATCCGTCATGTTTCCTCTCCAAGACATCTGAGCCACCGCGCCCCCTGGTAGTCAAATTAAACATCAAACATTGCTGTTTGAGAATTCAAAAAAAATTCTCAAACAGCAATGTTTGATGTTTAAAGTGAAATTATCCGTCATGTTTCCTCTCCAAGACATCTGAGCCACCACGCCCCCTGGTAGTCAAATTAAACATCAAACATTGCTGTTTGAGAATTCAAAGAGAAGTCTCAAACAGCAATGTTTGATGTTTAAAAGTGAAATTATGCGTCATGTTTCCTCCCCAAGGCATCCAAAAATAAGCCCCGAGGTGAAAAACAATCACACAAAAGGGGTGGGTGCAGCATTCTAATGCAATTTACAGATGAATACTCACAGATGTATGTATGACAGTCCGTTTTCTTTCAAACCATTGCCCCAATTAGTGGAAAATATAAAAGAAAATAATAAGCATCAAATTATTGTTGCAAAATTCTTAACCCCCCTACACACTGATGTTGAAATATCTAAATTTCAGGCAAAAAAATTTCCCATAATGCAACTAGAAATTTAACCAATTCAATCTCGTTTGACAGAGCTCCTTGAGCTCTGTCAAACGAGATTGAATTGGTTAAATTTCTAGATGCATTATGGGGAAAAAAAGCTTCCTGAAATTTTGGTATTTTAACATCAGAGTGAAGGGGGTTAAATCACTTTGTGAAGTATCGACGGGCATTTTGAACCCTTGTGTTTGATAAAGCTCAACGAGCTCTCTGTCATTGTAGACTGAATGAGTTGAATATTTAGATGCATTATGAGAAATATTTCAACTGCAAATTTTAATATTTCAGCATGCGGGTATTGAGGATTAGAGTGTTTGATGATTTAAAACTGAGACATCAGTCACCTGGGAGTATTTCAGAACTAGGATTTCTTGAAGAAAGTCCTTGAACAATATTATATTTGTGTAATTATTGGGCTACTTGTGTTCTTATAAGTTATAGTATATCTCCACTTGTTGCTTAATCCTAACTTGTTATTTTATTATTATTGTTTTTAAAAAAAACATATCATGTGTCCCATCATTGGAACGAGCTCGCGGAGATCTTTCCAATGAAGGTCACATGATATGGTTCGATTGAAGTGTTGGGAAGAATAATGCTCCATTGGTAAATTAAGAGGGTGGATGCGTTCGATTTGTTTGGTAAAGGACTGAACTGTGTTTTTATCCTCTGAGATCAAGCCTTTATCCGTATGATTTTTGTTGGGCGCGCGTCTTATTGGTAGGAACGCATATGGGGGTTGTTCACTAGTCGTCGCCTGGGTGCTAGAATATCCTATGTCCCCTATGGGATGATATATTATCCCCCCCCCCCCCCCCCCCTTATGGGACATAGAACATTCTAGCACTCAATCGACGTGGTATCTATACAAATATCTGAGATAATAATATTAATTCCGGAAAGTTACTGAAAAATTCCTGTAAATTCTAGAGAAAGGCGTTGAAAGTTATGGATTTCTTATGCCAGGATTGAGAGAACCCTGGTCCAGCAATCATTAAGTATCTTTAATTTCACATTGTAAGGCATGTTTTTCGCCGTACATTATTTACAAGCACAAAAGCACATCTACGAAAGGAAGCCATTAATAGCACACTGGGCGGGGTCGTGGAAGGTATAGACTTGGACATTCAAGGGACAGAAAGTTACAGATACCCTGAGAGTTAGGATCGTTATGTCACACACAGATCTTAAATCATGAAGCAATGAGTGGTATATTAACCCTTTGAGAGTTTAATTATCCTGACATTCAAAGGTCACTGGGAATTCAGATTCTTCAACGTTTTTCAAATTGCGACGTCAAACGTCGGAAAGTACAAATGACAAGATGTGCCTACAGGAACACTCCAATAATTTGTAATAAAACAAATTCATATAAACCTAATATTATTTGTGTTTGACTGAATATGAAATATAAGCAAGGAAAGTGCTGGTTTTTTGCTCTGGTATATTTGGAAGCCCCGATAGTGGCTTCTAGTACTCAACCAGTTGAGAAGTCTTGATAGCATTTGGCTTAACGGTTGTCACCGAGCACTACTCCGGAGAAAAAAGGAATTTGAGGTTTAAAAAATCGAATCATAATGAAATAAATTACCACAAACTAGCAACGTGCCGTTTGATTTCGTATGTAATAACACGTACACAAGTATAAAATGGTTAACTATTATTCTTAAAGCCTTCATGGAGGGAGGGTCCAAAGAAGCTAACAGATAACGAAGAGCCACGGAACCCTGGACGTGTGAGAGCTAAGAGATAGGAATCCAAAAATGAGCCATTTGTTCCTCCAATAATGATACCCTGCTAGCCCACCCCGTCTCCCCTCCGTTTATTAATCTTACAGATTCTCAGAATACTCCAACGAAGCCTTGGCTCCTTCCTGTTTATTTAACTTGAAGTAAAGGTAAGCTCTTGCCTCTGTGCGTATATAGACATCTGTGATTTTTGTAAGTCTATGAGTTTGCGACACTATTCGCAATTTGTTTATCCCGGAATACAGTTCTTTTCCGATTACATTTGTATGTTCATGTCCTATTATGGTCGCGGTCGGCCGCCACAGAAGCCATCAGGATATGGTAAGAAATGAAAGCAGAAATATAGCTACAGGGCACATTGTTTCTAGGGAACAGTACAAACCCTGAATGGAATACAGGCTTCTCTGTTAATGTGTTATCATTAAACAGGAACACCTCGTCCCCTGAGTTCCAATGTGTTCTATGTGCCTACTGGCAGCCTACTGGCAGAATACTTACAGCCTATTGGCAGCCTACTGGCACATAGAACACATTGGAACACAGCGGAAGACCTGGTACTGGAAGTTGCTCAAGTCTATAAATGCTCATAAATGTTTATATGCTACAAGTACTAGACAACTTGAAACGATGGGAACATTGGAAATGAACGCTAGAAACAATGTGAAAATTCGAAACATTGGAAACCGTGGGAACACTGGAAGCGTTGAAAATGATGGAAACACTGGAAATGTTGGAAAAACTGTAAACAATGGGAACAATTCAACCAATGGGAACAATGAAAACGGTGGGAACATTAAAAAGAACGGGAACAGTGAAAACGGTGGGAACAATGAAAACGGCGGGAACAATGAAAACGGCGGGAACAATGAAAACGGTGGGGACAATGAAAACGTTAAGAACAATGAAAACGGCGGAACAATGAAAACGGTGGAACAATGAAAACGGCGGGAACAATGAAAATGGTGGGAACAATGAAAAGGATGGTAACAATGAAATGGTGGGAACAATGAAAACGGCGGAACAATGAAAACGGTGGAACAATGAAAACGGCGGGAACAATGAAAATGGTGGGAACAATGAAAAGGATGGTAACAATGAAAATGGTGGGAACAATGAAAAGGATGGTAACAATGAAATGGTGGCAACAATTAAAACGGTGGGAACAATAAAACGGTGGGAATGAGTAAAACGGTGGGAACAATGAAAACTGTGGTAACAATGAAAACGGTGGGAACAACGAAAACGGTGAGAACAATAAAAACGGTAGCAACAATGAAAATGGTGGGAACAATGAAAACGGCAGGAACAGTGAAAACGGTGGGACACCAAAAACGAATGGAACAGTGAAAACGATGGGAACAATGAAAACGGTGGGAACAATGAAAAGGGTGGTAACAATGAAATGGTGGGAACAATGAAAACAGGCGGGAACAATGAAAATGGTGGCAACAATTAAAACGGTGGGAACAATAAAACGGTGGGAATGAGTAAAACGGTGGGAACAATGAAAACTGTGGTAACAATGAAAACGGTGGGAACAACGAAAACGGTGAGAACAATAAAAACGGTAGCAACAATGAAAATGGTGGGAACAATGAAAACGGCAGGAACAGCGAAAACGGTGGGACACCAAAAACGAATGGAACAGTGAAAAAAGATGGGAACAATGAAAACGGTGGGAACAAAGAAAACGGCAGGAACAATGAAAACGGCGGGAACAATGAAAATGGTGGGCACAAAGAAAACGTTGGGAACAATGAAAACGGCAGAACAATGAAAACGGTGGAACAATGAAAATGACGGCAACAGTGAAAATGGTGGGAACAATGAAAACGGTGGGAACAATTAAAACGGTGGGAACAATGAAAACGGCGGGAACAATGAAAATGGTGGAAACAATGAAAACGGTGGTAACAATGAAAACGGTAGTAACAATGAAAACGGTGGTAACAATGAAAACGGGAACAATGAAAATGGTGGGAAAATTGAAAACGGTGGGAACAATGAAAACAATGAAAATGGTGGTAACAATGAAAATGGTGGGAACAATGAAAACAGCGGGAACAATGAAAATGGTGGCAACAATTAAAACGGTGGGAACAATAAAACGGTGGGAATGAGTAAAACGGTGGGAACAATGAAAACGGTGGGAACAACGAAAACGGTGGGAACAATGAAAACGGTGGGAACAACGAAAATGGTGGTAACAATAAAAATGGTGGGAACAATGAAAACAGGCGGGAACAATGAAAATGGTGGCAACAATTAAAACGGTGGGAACAATAAAACGGTGAGAATGAGTAAAACGGTGGGAACAATGAAAACTGTGGTAACAATGAAAACGGGGGGAACAACGAAAACGGTGAGAACAATGAAAATGGTAGCAACAATGAAAATGGTGGGAACAGGGAAAACGGCAGGAACAATGAAAACGGCAGGAACAATGAAAATAGCGGGAACATTGAAAACGGCGGAAACAATTAAAACGGTGGGAATAATGAAAACGGTGGGAACAATGAAAACGGTGGGAACAATGAAAACGGCGGGAACAATGAAAATGGTGGGAACTATGGAAACGGCGGGAACAATGAAAACGGTAGTAACAATGAAAACGGCGGGAACAATGAAAACAGTGGGAACAATGAAAACGGTGGTAACAACGAAAACGGCAGGAACAATGAAAACGGCGGAAACAATGAAAACGGCAGGAACAATGGAAATGGTGGTAAAAATCAAAATGGTGCGAACAATGAAAACATTGGGAACACGACAGTAACAATGAAAACGATGGTAACAATGAAGACGGCGGGAACAATGAAAACGGTGTGAACAATGAAAACGATGGTAACAATGAAAACAGTGGGAACAATAAAAACGGTGTGAACAATGAAAACGGTGGGAACAATGAAAACGGTGGGAACAATGAAAACGGTGGGAACAATAGAAACGGCAGGAACAATGGAAATGGTGGTAAAAATCAAAATGGTGCGAACAATGAAAACGGCGGGAACAATGAAAACGACAGTAACAATGAAAACGGCGGGAACAATGAAAAAGGTGTGAACAATGAAAACGATGGTAACAATGAAAACAGTGGGAACAATAAAAACAGTGGGAACAATGAAAACGGTGGGAACAATGAAAACGGTGGGAACAATGAAAACGATTGAAACAATTAAAATGGTGGGAACAATTAAAACGGTGGTAACAATGAAAACGGTGGGAACAATGAAAACAGTGGGAACAATGAAAACGGTGGGAACAATGAAAACGGTGGGAACAATGAAAACAATTGAAACAATTAAAATGGTGGGAACAATGAAAACGATGGTAACAATGAAAACAGTGGGAACAATAAAAACGGTGTGAACAATGAAAACGGTGGGAACAATGAAAACGGTGGGAACAATGAAAACGGTGGGAAAAATAGAAACGGCAGGAACAATGGAAATGGTGGTAAAAATCAAAATGGTGCGAACAATGAAAACGGCGGGAACAATGAAAACGATTGAAACAATGAAAACGGTGGGAACAATGAAAACGATGGTAACAATGAAAACAGTGGGAACAATAAAAACGGTGTGAACAATGAAAACGGTGGGAACAATGAAAACGGTGGGAACAATAGAAACGGCAGGAACAATGGAAATGGTGGTAAAAATCAAAATGGTGCGAACAATGAAAACGGTGGGAACAATGAAAACGATTGAAACAATGAAAACGGTGGGAACAATGAAAACGATGGTAACAATGAAAACAGTGGGAACAATAAAAACGGTGTGAACAATGAAAATGGTGGGAACAATGAAAACGGTGGGAACAATGAAAACGGTGGGAACAATAGAAACGGCAGGAACAATGGAAATGGTGGTAAAAATCAAAATGGTGCGAACAATGAAAACGGCGGGAACAATGAAAACGACAGTAACAATGAAAACGGCGGGAACAATGAAAAAGGTGTGAACAATGAAAATGATGGTAACAATGAAAACAGTGGGAACAATAAAAACGGTGTGAACAATGAAAACGGCGGGAACAATAAAAAAGGTGTGAACAATGCAAACGATGGTAACAATGAAAACAGTGGGAACAATAAAAACAGTGGGAACAATAAAAACACTGGGAACAATGAAAACGGTGGGAACAATGAAAACGGTGGGAACAATGAAAACGATTGAAACAATTAAAATGGTGGGAACAATTAAAACGGTGGTAACAATGAAAACGGTGGGAACAATGAAAACAGTGGGAACAATGAAAACGGTGGGAACAATGAAAACGGTGGGAACAATGAAAACGATTGAAACAATTAAAATGGTGGGAACAACTAAAACGGTGGCAACAATGAAAACAGTGGGAACAATGAAAACGGCTGGAACAATGAAAATGGTGGGAACAATGAAAACGATGGTAACAATGAAAACAGTGGGAACAATAAAAACTGTGGGAACAATGAAAAGGGTGGGAACAATGAAAACGGTGGGAACAATGAAAACGATTGAAACAATTAAAATGGTGGGAACAATTAAAACGGTGGTAACATTGAAAACGGTGGGAACAATGAAAACAGTGGGAACAGTGAAAATGGTGGTAACAACGAAAACGGCAGGAACAATGAAAACGGCGGGAACAATGAAAATGGTGGGAACAATGAAAATGGTGAGAACAATGAAAACGGTGGGCACAATGAAAACGGTGGGAACAATGAAAACGGCAGAAACAATGGAAATGGTGGTAACAATCAAAATGGTGGGAACAATGAAAACAGTGGGAACAGTGAAAACGGTGGTAACAATGAAAACGGCGGGAACAATGAAAACGGCGGGAACAATGAAATGGTGGGAACAATGAAACGGTCTGAACAATGAAAACGGTCTGAACAATGAAAACGGCGGGAACAATGAAAACGGCGGGAACAATGAAAATGGTGGAAACAATCAAAAGGGTGGGAACAATGAAAACGACCGGAACAATGAAAACGGTGGGAACAAAAGAAAACGACCGGAGCAATGAAAACGGTGGGAACAATGAAAACGGTGGTAACACTGAAAACAGTGGTAACAATTAAAACGATGGGAACAATTAAAATGGTGGAAACAATAAAAACGGTGGAAAAAATCAAAACAGAGGGAACAATGAAAACGGTGGGAAAAATCAAAACGGTGGGAACAATGAAAACGGTGGTAACAATGAAAACGGTGGGAACAATGAAAATGGTGGAAACAATTAAACGGTGGGAACATTGGAAGGATAGGAAACGATGGAAATGTTGGAAATGTTGGAAATATCGAAAACTTGTGAAATATTAGAAATATTAGAAACGTATTGTAACATATACGTATGGAAATACTACTACTGCTGGATACTGTTGGTAACACTAGTCGTGGAATGGTAGGAAGATAGAAAACTCAGAAACGGTTGATATATTTGGAACGGTGCAAGGGGAAATGTGGGAACAATAGTTACAAAGCGAAATGTTGGAAACAGTAGAAAAATGGAACACGTGGAAAAGTTGGGAAGTCCGAAATATTGGGAACACAGTCCCTGAAATATCTTAGAAACATTCGAGACTGTTGATATATTCAAAACGGAGAAAGAAAAGCGGACACCATGGAAACAGAGAAACGAAAAGTAAACAAGAAAATGTTAGGAATGGACGAAACCTTGAAAACAATGAAAATGGTAAAAAAGTAACTCCTCCAGCGCAACTCCTTTTTCACTTTTATAGTCGAAGGGAGATAATACTGTTGCAGCTATGAGGTACGAAACCAAAAACGATTCACACATCCACGGTGCCTCGTAACGGAATGGTATTACACTTTGTATAATAATAACGCTTAATGACGTCATTGAATGTGTTTTAACCCTCTGCACAACCGCTGTGAAAAAACAAGAATATCAAGTTGCATATTTTCCCATAATGCAACAAATGAATTTAAATAATTCAATCTTAAAGATATCAATGAAACCTGTCAACCAAGGTTCATTTTCTGTCTAGGTGGGACAGTACTGGCGCCACAGGATGGCCTCGGGCTGGGGGGGGGGGGGGGGGGGGGGGGCACTCACCCCCCTTTCCCTCGCCCCAATCAAACTTCAAATTACTATTTGACCGTGGTTTTCACACCCCGCAAACGGCACACAACAATACACATCATGTCAGGTTTTGAAGAAACGCCCAGCTATCGCTCACAGGGCGTACAAATATGAAAAGTATTCAGGAGTAGACCCTTCCCCCTCACAAACTAGAGGGAGGCACCCTCCCCCGTAGTTCAGCGATCTGAACGTAGTGGCTACCCCCTGTAAGGAAACAATTGACAAGTTAGAAGTTCGAAACATGTAAGGGGGGTAGCCACTACGTTCAGATTGCTTAACAACCTCCTTCCTTACTCTCCTCCCGCTCGTGCTTGTGGCATTCGGGAGATGCCTTCGGCATCTCGACCCATATATTACTTAGCCCACCCCACCCCGTCCCTAAATTGAACTTCTGGTGTCGCCACTGAGTGGGAAAACAATTGAGGTTTGTAATTTTGATGTTTTGACATCAATGTGAAGGATGATAATAGTTTGCCAAACTAATCGGTCCCATTCGCCTGCGTTATTTTCAAATTATTCAATTAAAAAAAAAATCCAGAAAATAATATTCCTCCGTGATGGACCTGTAAAATCAATGGGGTGGAGTCTGTTACACGTGTGTTAGGAAGGTATGTTGTAAGAAAAGTGCAAGTGACCAATTTTCAACCAAGCCTTATTGATTTTGCTCCAGAGTTTGTACAGATTTCTCCAAAATTGGAACTATCCAGGTAAAATCCAACATTTTATTAAGCGCACATTGCTAATAATAATAACATAACACTTCATCAGGTCATTGATTTGTTGCAGTTCATGCGTGAGATGGTCCTAATTAACCATGTACTACAAACAACCCCTCCTCATGCCTCTTCTCTCCTCCCAACACACAGACACGAAGTATCTCCTGTACCCCATTTTCCCAGTTTGTCTGATGATCATACTTACCCTTCATGTAACCCAATAACCACGCCCCATTTTTCATTCTCCCATCACAACTCTCCATTATACTCTCAATGAATCTCAATCTGTTAGAACGATATTTTGCACATTCTTAGAGAAAGTCTTCCAAGCTATCCATTACTCCTAAATTACGCATTTGGTATTCATTTTACACTCTTTCACCAATTTAAATTTTCCACTAAGCTCCAGCGACATCAGATTAAACAGCGGTAACACCTCAAAATCTAGTTTTATTTCTGAGTAATTCTCTAATAACTCCCTCACTTGAGCAATGTGTCCTGTCTCGGTTTAAGAATTCCAATATTCTGGAACATTAGTTTACATCGTCGGTTGTCGAGTAGATTTAGCAAATAGTTAAGACAACAGTTTCATTAAGTCTATTCTGTCATTAATCCTTATCGTCGGTTTAAGAATTCCAATATTCTGGAACATTAGTTTATTTATTTATTTATTGATGTTTAAGGTCACATATTATTTATGCACAATGGCTAATCATGACCGTGACAGTTTTATGGGTGGAGGAAGAAGGAGTACCCCGAGAGAACCACCGAGCAACGACGAGCAGCTGCCAGCTCCCCAACATCGTAACTCCGCACTGCAGCACAGGCAGGGTGAGATTGGTTGAAGACATGCGTACCATCGACGTGCAGTACGCCTTAGTACACGGCGCCATCGTGCCCCCACGCGGGCAATAGAGATGAAGTGTCTTGCCCAAGGACACAACGCGGTTGTCGCAGGTGGGATTCGAACCGAGAACCTCTCGGCTTGCAGCCTGCACCTCTACCTACTGAGCCACCGCGCACCCCTAACATTAGTTTACACCGTCGGTTGTCGAGTAGATTTAACAAATAGTTAAGTTAACAGTTTCATTAAGTCTATCCTGTCATAAATCATTATCCATCCAAGATATATCGTGGTTTCTTTTACTGATGCGACATTACTCGACCTTGCTATCCATCATCCTGTTATCGCATCATATAATGACGAAGGTGCATCATACAACGAAGAAAGCGCATCATATAATGATGAGGTCACATAATATAATAGCAAACGTATGCACTTCATATACTGAAAAGGGCACACTGCATAATGGCAAATCGCATCATATAATGACGTCAGCATATCACAGGATGAAAAGATCACTTAAATTGATGGAAAGAGCACAACATATATAGAGGATATGGAATGAGTGTTTTTCTCATATAATATTTATGAAACGAGTCTAAGAATTTTCCGTTTTGGCGAGCCCAAACGCAAAATTCGGACGAGTTTCATAAATATTATATGAGAAAAACACTCATTTCATATTCTATTTATCATATGACACACACACGCACAAATTAGCCACTTAGTATGACTTTTTAACCTATCACCAAACTTAAGTTGCAGACATCCTCGTATAACTAAAAAATTTCATTTTTTTGCTTCCAAAACATAGGTTGTGACCCCTCATTGGAACGAGCTCGACGAGCTCGTTCCAATGAGGGGTCATAACCTATGTTTTGGAAGCAAAGAGTGAAAATATAAAAAAAAAATGAATGGCGTTTTTCTTGTAGGTAAAAGATTAATACAATATAACCCACCCTAAATCGGACAGATAACGTACATTCTCCCCACTGAACTTATGCAAATGTCACCCAGTTGTATTTTGTTAAGCCAATCAAATTATCCAGTTTTGAAATTGACCAATGAAAGCTCCCAACTCTAGTTATGCAAATTATGAAAATGTGTCCCAGTTTTATTTTGTTCAGCCAATCAAATTGTCTAGTTTTTAAACTGACCAATGAAATTGACGGAAGGATTTATTTATCACTGATTAATATGAAAACAAAATATCAAATGTTTTAAAGTGAACAAAACGGACGAGTCATATGATAAAATGACGAATGAACATCCTATAATAAAACAGGGCACATCATATAACGAAAAGGTCACATAATGCAATGGCAAAAGTACATCATATAATGAAAAAGAGAACATAATATAATAATTGAACGACATTATATAATTAAAATATCATATAATATAATGGCAAAACCATATCATGTAATGACGAATGCACATTATATAATAACAAAAATACAGCATATAATGAAAACCTCACCAATAGCAAAAGCACATCGAATAATGAAGATTGCACATCATATAATGAAAAAAGTAACATTTGTAATGATCGAGACATCACCCAAAGTATCACTTACAAATTCTGTACATATGGACAAAAAACACAAGCAATGTTTCAGCCAATGGACCCCCGGGTTTAACCCGGAGGTCCATTGGCTTGAACTTTGCCTGTGATGGTTCTGCTTTGCAACCAATTTGCAACTATTGCTCGGGTGAAATCTCCACTCTTCGGGTGATTTTATGATAATACACTCTCCACGTTCTGTAACAACACAACCTTATATAATGATGAAACCAACATTGTACTAGATTATTTTGAAATCGTAAACTAATTTACAAAAATCCATTCAACGACAGACGTCCGACACCGAGTGAGCCGAACAACGAGAACAAGGTGTATGCCGCCCTTTAACGTGCTAAGCCGCTGGATAACGCGTCACACGTCGCTCCCCGCCGCCTGAAAACCGAGTGTATCTCACACAGAAATAACAGCACTGTCCATTGACAGCAAACTGTGGCCAAACTTCTGGGAGCAGCTTCTCAATATTTCAGTGCTATTTGGATGTGTGGGCGTGAGGGTGGAGGGGGGGGGGCAGTACAAAAACACAGGAAGGTATACCCGGTGGGTATCACAGAAGGCCAGATGCAATTTTTACACCCTCTTGCAAATTGTTTACTTTCGCCCTAAAATTCATGTTGATTAAAACAAATAAAAGATCAATTTTGACAATTAACCCTTTACCTGTCATGAAAAACAGACGACACTTGCGAAGAAAATTCTTGAATAACTCATTTGTTCCATTTTTTTGTCTCAAAAACATAGGTTATGACCCTCGTTGGAACGAGCTCGACAAAAAATGAAAAAAATAATGAAAATTAATTGGAGATTTTTGAGAATCGCGCTGGCCGGTTTTGTTCGTTACGTTGGGTAGAGGGTTAATTGGCATTAGCTCACTATTTTATCACTTCATATTCTTATTGTTCATAGCTGCCGGTTGATGAGGGTAAATAATCGGATCTACTCAGAAGAGAACCTGTAAAGTTTTTTGGCTGGAGAAAATCCAGGATGAATCAGAATGAACCGTATTCAAACTCAAATTAACCCTTTACCCAACGAATCGCTCGCATCCGTCCGCGTAATATGCAAATTTAGCAGCTAAATAAATATTATTTTTCGCCAAATTTCAACAAAACCATATCATGTGACCCCTCTTTGGAACGAGCTCGTCGAGCTCGTTCCAAAGAGGGGTCACATGATATGGTTTTGTTGAATTTTTTTTTTTTGTTGAAATTTTTTGAAAAAATTTAAAAAATTATATTTAGAATATTTAGAATAATAAATTTTGAAATCGCATGCGTAATATAATTTAACCCTTTACCAACGTAACGATTCAAATCGGCCAGTGCTATTCACAAAAATCGCCATTTAATTTTCATTTGTTTTTCATTTTTTGTCTCAAAAACATAGGTTATGACCCCTCATTGGAACGAGCTCAACGAGATCGTTCAAAAGAGGAGCCATAACCTATGTTTTTGAGACAAAAAATGAAAACAAAATAGTTATTCCAAAATTTTATTTGCAAGTGTCGCCTGATTTTCGTGTTAGGTAAAGGGTTATGAAGCCTGACTAGCTTTGCACAAATCAAAATAACAATAACACTATGTTTTCAGAAGATAATGTGTTCAACACAAATACCCTGGTTGCTTGCTGTGTTCTCTCATACTTTCAAATAAAGATAGTTTGGGAAATTATTTTTTAAGACAGTTGAATGCGTTTTCTTATTCAACATTTTAAAATAAGTTTTCATGGATGAGGTGCAATAGGCAAGTCGTAGGCGTAGATATCTTTTTCCCATGTTTTCGTTTTTGTATACGTGAAATATTTTCAACAAATATCTGAGATGCGATTAAGCAACGTTGACCCCGGTTGGACCTTGGATGGGTGGCCGTCTGAGCGATCGATTCGGACTCCCGCGTTGTGCCCTTAGGCAAGGCACTTGACCCCGATTGTCCACATGGGGGCACGATGACGCCGTGTACTAAGGCGTACTGCACATGTCTTCAACCAATCTAACCCTGCCTGTGCTGCAGTGCGGAGTTACGATGTTGGGGAGCTGGCAGCTGCTCGGTGGTTCTCTCCGGGTACTCCGGCTTCCTCCACTCGTAAAACTGTCACCGACACGATATGACCTTGGCTTTTAAAGTGTCATTAAACCTCAATAAATAAATAATCTGAGATGCAAATTGTTTGATCTATAATTATAGGAATATAATAATGAGGAAAGGTGTGTGTGTTGTGGTGTTTGAGCTGTCGGTTAATAAAGGCGACAGTCAGATTATGAGAATATTGAGTGTTCAGTTAAAATACCAGAGGTGAGAATTTCCCTCTGGATCTGTCAATTTATTCAAATCCGTTAACGATTTACCCAACGTAACTGCCAAAACCGGCTAGCGCTATTCTCAAAAATCGCCAATTAATTTTCATTATTTTTTCATTTTTTGTCTCAAAAACATAGGTTATGACCCCTCGTTGGAACGAGCTCGTCGAGCTCGTTCCAATGAGGGGGTCATAACCTATGTTTTTGTGACAAAAAAATGAAAAAAATAGTTATTCAGGAATTTTTTTTGCAAGTGTCGTCTGCTTTTCTTGTTAGGTAAAGGGTTAGCTTTTGACCAAACTAGATTTCTATTAAATAAAATGATTCTCTCCAGGCGGAACAAGCATTAAAATATCTTATTTGAGTGGAGACATGGGTGGTGAGTATTAATGAAAGATTTGGTAGAACTCACATTTCTGTCATCTGCTTAACACCCAGGGGAAAGGTTCGTGTACCCTCAATTTTAAACCAACGAGTTAACAGTATGTAGTTATATGATGAGTGGAGTCAATCGGTTGCTATACACGATCACGTGATCGCGTGCACTCTTATCAGAAATGGACTGACTCGAAAACATCTTTTCGATGTCAGTCCATTTCTGATTAGAGTGCACGCACTGTCTTTATATATTTATTCATATCCATCATCAGACAAAAATTTCGTTAAGTTTCTCTGTTACTCAGAAACACATATATAATAATTTATGCACCCAGAGCGACAAATAGTATCATAATATGCGTCCAAAGTAGGGGTGGGTGATGGCCACAACGGGTACCCATTCACTGGTACAGATCATTGGTTGTCTAGGTTCCCCGACGAGAGGGTCGGAACATGATACATAAAACAACAGTCGGGACCAACGCAATCTTCTCTAATATCCCCTGCTCCGACCAAGAGACATTCGATACAAGAGAATCATAGGGCACATCCAAAACATCTAGCCCCGTCTAGCCCTCTCCTGTACATTCTCAAACAGACTGTGCTGTCAAAATCTCTAGACAGATACATGGGTTTCGGGTTACTGCTTTTTGGTCGCGAAGTGGCGAAGTGGGGGTAAGGTATCACTCTTTCTGATGTTGGTGTTAGTCCGACATCTCACCACAAAAAAATATAGGAACCACCCAATACCTTCCTCCTGTCCACCCCTACAAACACGCGTGTGAGAATTCCCAGAATGGCTGCTTTCACGGGACACCAAGGGAGAAATATGAATTTCAGATCATTGTGTTTGAGTCGTGAGAGGACTGGGTCTGGTTGGGGGGGGGGGGGAGTATGAGATAATGTTGAACTATGGCAGACTATGGAGTTTAAAATATCCATTTTCGTCAACTTCACAAGCCTTAGAAGAACCCAATCTCACAGGACATCCTATATTGCATCTCAAACAAAAAAATTCCGGGCAGTCCTTTACATTCCTGCTAATTTTTTATCAGATTGCTATGGTGGACACAAAAAGAGATGTAAAAGTGTGAGCTGACTGTACTTCTGTCGGGAGGACCCTTGTCCACTGACTCTCTTTCGGTAAACATTCTGTTCTACACATCTCTCTCCTTGCCTCCTTTTATTCGGGAGGTGGAGGCGGGCATTAGGCCGTTTTCGATTCGAAACGCAACACAATATATTCTGCACAAAAACAGCTAGTAAAGATCACTGGTGAGAGAATATTTCTGGAAATGAATAGATTTGAAGCGTCGACTACAAAACACTGTCCTGGATAAGAAAACAGACACGTGAGAAATATGATTTCTGTACTTATAACACTACAGGGCAGTACGGCCACCGCGGACTGGTCACTTTCTACGGGTGGGCAATATTTCCATAGACGCAATAATATTAGATTCCAAACATTAATTATAGGAATAATCATCAAAACTTTAATTAATGAAACACTGGGCACAATCCGGTGATTCATTAATTAAAATTGTCCTGATGTTGATACTTATTACCTAGTAAACGCATGCGTAGACATCACCACCCGCGCGTGGATAACAACCAGGCCATGGCCACTGTAGAGTATATATATATTTAAAGTTAAATGTGGCGCCGTTCAGAAGACTGCGTTTCTTGGTTGGGGACTGAGCGCGAAACCTACGCCTATTCGTCATTTACTTTAACAACATATTCTATTCTTTTATTTAACGGTATATAAATAGAGAGTAATCGCTTGACTGGGCTGGTTACGTTAAATAATTCATGAGATGTGAGGGACGTTGTACAAACACGAGTGCGCGAATGCGCACGAGTGTTTTACGATATAGTCGCTCGCCTCGAATGAATTATTTCACGTAACCAATCCAGTTAAGCGATTACTCCGTTTTTACTTTTCATTATTAACGATAATTATATTATTTAACCTTTTACCTAACGTAACGGCCAAATTGGTCAGCGCTATTCTCAAAAATCGCCAATTAATTTTCATTATTTTTTCATTTTTGTCTCTAAAACATAGGTTATAACCCCTCATTGGAACGAGCTCGTGGAGCTCGTTCAAATGATGGGTCATAACCTATGTTTTTGAGACAGGAAATGAAAATAATTGTTTTTAGAATTTTTTTTTTTTTTGCAAGTGTCGTCTGCTTTTCATGTTAAGGAATGGGTTAAAAAAAACAAACAAAAACTAGAGGAAGTGATTGTACCTTCGGAACAATACACAGGATTTTCCTTAGTGGTTTTACTCACTGTTCTACTCAGCAAATCCTAAGGGAGCTCGATACCAAATAAAAATGCACACGGGGCACGTGCCCCCCCCCCCCCCCCCCCCCACACACACACACTCATAAAAGATAGTTGTTTGTTTGTTTGTTTAGTGGTGTTCAACGTCACATATTTATGCACCGTGGCTAATCGTGACACAACTTGAACATAAAGTCAAGTTTAACCAATCGTTTATGCACATGGTGCCCATTTTGGAGGACTTTTACCGCAAGCATTGATGACTGGGTCCTTTTTTACTAGTAAAGCAGAACTGGTTTACCACAGTAAACAAGTGTTGCTTACTTCCTGGGGTTCCCACGGGGAATAAAAGATAGTAGAAAGGATATTATGTAATGAATGTACACAGGGACCAATGAGAGAATATGTATGGCTACCACCCTATTGAATAGGGTGGAAGTCATACATATTCTCTCATTGTTCTCATAGGCTATTTCAACCGTATTAGAATTTTGTAAAAACTTTTTGTTTCGTTTTTCACTCAAACATGGAAACTAAACATACAAAAGTGAAAAAAAAACCACAAGATATTTTTAGCGATTTTTTGGTCACATCGGGATTCTAGCATGCCAAAGAAGCCCGATCATAACAAAAAGTTCTAATTCTTGGGCAAAGTCCAAACCCAAAATTTTTGTTCGAAGAATACTTTTTTGACATGTCGTTCCTTGAGTTCCAGTGTGTCCCCTGTGCCTACTGGCATAGAGAACACAATGGAAATCAGGGGACGATGTTCGATTTTTTATACAATCAACGGGAGTTTACTATAAAATCCATATGCAACATGACAAATTTGTATTAAAAGTATAGCTCTGTGTTCGAAATAATTCAATTGACAGGGATAAATGATTAAAGAGATATCTAATTAAGTGAGCATCACTGTACCAATAGTTTTGAAAATGTACACTGTCACTGATATCTGCAGTAAGCTCAAGCAGAGCTATTTTATTATTATCAACAAAACATGTGTCTATTGTAACTGTACTGGATTTCAATATATCCAACTCCAAAGCAGTATAAAGATCACCAAGAGTTCTTTATTCTATCACAGTTTAATATTTTTTTGCCGAAATATACATGGTGAATAGCAACAATCACCACAATAACAAAGAACCTGAAATTGATAGTAAAATAATATAAATACAAGGCAAACTATACTATTCTTTCACATAACTAATATTCTGGACAAGAATGTCCAAAAGTGCACAATGTACTTATCAATACAGAATTAATTTTTTCAATGAACCATAAGCAAGTACACAGGGCAGGAAAGAGTTCTCTGAAAGCTCATTCCAAGTTCAAACCAGGTGTAACAGCTGGTCAGAGTAAGTTCCTAGACTTCACTGATTAATGTACCTCAGCAGAACAAGTTCCAAGAGCTTACTCAGCTGGGGTTCAGCAGAGAGTGAAAAGAGGATGCCAAGACTTTACTTACTGATTATCTCAGTAGACTATGCTCCAAGAGCTTACTCAGCTGACGTACAGCAGTGAGTGAGAACAGGATGCCATGCCAAACAATCCTGCAAGTCAATGCAATTAACCTACCAATGACTAATATTGATGAGTGTCACTCCCACAAAGACATCAAGAATGAGTGATATTTAAATATGGCCCATTTTTTTCATAAATAATAAAATACACAGTGTCTAAGTATTTCACATGTACACCATGTATTAGCAGGGCATCCACGAGGGGTTTTTTTTGAGTCAGTAAAACAGACCTATTCACCAAATCGATTTTCCCCTGTTGACCAGTGCAAAAAATATATTGGCATGCACTTGAATCAAAATATGAGTGAATATATCTATATAAATCACGCACACTTGGGCTGTTAATGTCAAAAAAGCTATTCAGTCTATGATTCACAATGTCATGGTACAAATATCAAGCCATTGTTGCAACGTCGTCTTAGATTAGATGGTTGGCCCGTTGTACAGAGAATACTTGGTTGCTCCATTATTTCCTCAAAATCTAAAAGAGGACCAAATATTTTTTAGCCTAGCGGAAGTGCTGTAGTATAAAAATATATTTACAATGTACACCCACATGAATATAAATATAGCAAGACAAATTTATACCAGGTCTGGACTTGCGTCATTGCATGCAACTGATTGAGATTATACAAGCATTAACCCCATGCATACTGATGTACAAAAATCTATGTCACAAATTTTCCCCACAAAGCAGCTGGGAATTTCCACAATTCTATATTGTTTGACAGAGCTCATTGAGCTGTGTGAGGGAAGACAAAACTGGTTAAATTCCATCGCATTCTGGAGAAAATTGTTACTTGAAATTTCTTTATTTTGACATCAGAGAGCAGGAGTTTGAGCTACATGGCAAATCCGAAAATGGCAAACACGGTACAACTTAACATTACAAAGCTGGAGACCAAATGTAGAATGAATCGCTTAGATACAAACCAAGAAAGCTTTGACAAAAAAATTGTTCCAGACGGATGGACATACAGAGTCAAGAGGTTACTGGACTTGCTCACCGCTGGTGACGCAGGTAAAAAGCAAACATATTATCAAGTGTGCATAACAGCTTCAAACACTCCTAGTATAAAATAAAAACACCTAAGCCTAACAGACAATTCAATCCTGCAGGTCTCATGATCACTGAATCATAAAACAGTAGCAATATTAATCATCCACTAAAAGATAATACTGCACAGACCGCACTATAGAGGCATAAGAGCTGAATGGGTAAAGTCAAGCCATGGTTGGTAAAGGATTAACTTCACTTTGAGCCTATAAAAGTGACAACACAAGAAGGAATTCAAAAAAGACCAATCATTTTGATCTGGTTTTGTGCATAACAGACCTGTATGCCAACATTCAGCTTGCCAGTCTATTTAAAACTAATGGCTTAACTTCTTTTGAGCTGTATGTAGGCTACAAAATGACAACACAAGAAGGAACTCACGGATAGCGAAAAGTTCAATCTTGTGCAATTGTAAAATTCTATTTCAATAAAAAACAGTAGACCTGCATGTCAAGCTTTTGACTTCCAAGTTTAATTACCAGATATTGGTCTACCACAGTAGACTAGCACCACACAACTTCATGATTTTATGAGTGTAGACTCTGTAATGCCAGTGAAGGTTACAACCAACCATTACTAGAGTCTAGAAGGAAAGATTAACCTTCTGAATTCTTTTTTTATGTAGCTGAAACTGAGGTTAATTATGTCTATAAAAGAGATATAGAGGCTCTCCAACGAGTCCCTGTTCAATAATGAAATTTGCAGAAAAATAATCAATGCAATAACAAATAGATTTTCCCTTTTGGAAAATCCAAATAATAAAAAGTAAACACTCCGTTCCATGTACAGTAGATTGTGGCGAGAGTTTTTGGAGCAGCGAAACGAAATTTTCAGCGTTTGTTCTAGAAGCTCTGCCAAACACGACCACGTCACTGGAAAATCCAGAAACCCAGCATGTGGCCCGCGAGAACCTCGTGCGCATGTACATACGCTCTTCTCGATTTCGAGAATGACGAAATGCGAAATTCGTGTCGCTCTTCATGGCATGTGATGCAGCAAATATTCGTGAACGCTGAGTGAAAATTCCATGGAAATCCGCCAAGAATTGGCTGAGAAATAGCGGTTTGAAGAGAGGAGGTAATTTTTTGAATTTGGTCTTTTTCAAGCCGGTACGAAAGAAGACATGGTGGATGGGCGCAGACTGCCCTACCCATCCCTCTCTGGGGTAGTTCCTCTTAAAACTTACAACTGGGTGTGACTGGTGACGAGTTGACTGTAAATCGAAGTTGCTTCTTTAAGACCACCACCCAGAGAACCCAACGCAACCTTTAAATCTTTGAGAAACGTCAGAAGTTAAAAGTCAAAAGAAATTGGCGGTAAGTAGGTTTTTTGGCATGCAGGAAAAGATTCACGAAACTTTGCATATTAAACATCATTAAAATAGCACTTCAGATATACACGGACTGTGTCTAGACCGCTGAAGGTAGCGACTTGAAATTTTCTGGACTTGTTCTACGAGAAGCCTGGCCGACATTTTGGCACTGGAATCGAGTGTTTTCACTGCGTGGAAGCACCACACGACGCGTGGAAAGAGAGAGTACTATTCGTCCCGACTTTATCATTTTGGAATGGACTTGGGCAGTGATGTAGATGGCTATACAGCAGTGATTGAGCATAAAGTGCCAGGTTTCAGTGCCACATTGCTTAACCGGCTCCAAGGTATGATTGTTTGTCTCAATATCGTCCCTCACCACTCGTAATTTGTACCGTTGTCATACATTAATGTAGCCTCTTGTCATTTTAGCAACTTTCGAGCCAGAATGCCGCTAAGGTGGGAAAGTGCGGGGGAGAGGTAGGGTTAGGGTTAGCGTTAGTGGCTGGAGCTGCAGGGTGGGGGGGGGGGGGTCCCTCCCAGACACTACATTTAAACCTTAGATAATCGTTAGAATTTGAAGTTATAAGAAATCGGCGGTGAGTATCTTTTTGGCAGGAAAAGATTCACGAAAATTCTCCAATTAGACATTACAACTGCACTTCAGACATACACGAGCTGTGTCGAGACCGCGGAAGAAAGCGACTTGAAATTTTCAGAACTTGTTCTACGGAGCCTGTCCGACATCATGGCATCCAATGCGAGTATCCAGACCGCGTGGAAACATCGCCCATCGCGTGGAAAGTGAGAACACTATTCGTCCAGACTCTATCAGTTTGGAATGGACCTAGGCAGTGTTGTAGACGAGTGTAGAGCTGCAACTGAGCATGAAGTCCCCGTTTCTTGTGTCAACTTGCCTAACTGGCTTCAACGTGTGATTTTGCATCCGTATATCGTCGAGACCGCCAGTAGTTTATACCGTTGCCATACGTTAAGGTAACCTTTTTTTCAATTTCGCCAACTTTCGACACACATTTGAGGGTACCTTCCTTCACCCTCATCTGCAGCAAAATGTAGCGACAAGGGGTTTTGGGTTTTACTATTTTCTGTTAGGGTATAAAATGAGCTATCAATTGCTGAACTTTATTTCAAAAATCGCTCCTGGGGTTCCGATATTTCAATCCAAAATGGCCGATTTTCGTGATAACTTTCCGTTTTGTGAAAAATTTTGGCAGAAAACATAAAAAATGGAAAAAAATACCGATTATGTTTGTTTTAGAGAAGAGTAATTCTGACAAGTCTATCAAGAAATTAAGTCGATAGCTTTTCTCTTTCAGGAGATATTGGCCTATAAAGGTTTGGGCATTTTGGGGCGTTTTTTGGCGTTTTTGCCCAACAAGAAACATTTTGCCCCAAATACTGATGGTTTTATTTATTAGGACTCATGAATCTAGACATAATAAAGTAAAAAAAAACAAGAAATTTTTTTTCAATTTTTGGTCACAGTGTCCCGAAGCCATGTTTGACTGCTAGCAGAAGCCAAATTAAGAACAACTCCATTTCCAAAAGATGATAACTGATCATGTACACTGTGACTTCAACATTTCTACCCTTAGAAGCTTTCAAATCGTCCCACTTGTTGAGTACTGTGACGGCAAAGTAGCCCGGTGGAAACACAAATTTCCGTCTTTTGGTCGAAAATTTCTAAGTCCAAACCGAAAATTTTTCTGGTGCAAAAAAATTTTTTTTTTCGTCTCCAAATGGCCTGAAACGCATGAATAACCGAAAATAAAAATTCGATTTTTCGGCCGCCATTTTGGATTGTCGGAAATTCGAATCTAAATTTTTTCGATGGTTTTTACAATTCGGTGATACAGTCTTCATATCTAAGCCATTTTAGATGGTTCAGCATATCCCTGTCCCGAGATTGAGTTCAAAAATGGTCAAATTTTGAATTTTTTTTTCGTTACGAAAAATGTTTTGGCAGAAAGGTGTTAACTAGATATATTTTTGTACCATATGCTGATAGAGGGATGTACTGCTGACATGTCTGAGAAAATTTCAAGTCAATCGCCCTTTCCAGTCCAAAGATATGAGCTGCCAAATATTTTTGTGTTTTTTGGCATAAAGGGTTAACTGAAACATTTTCAGAAAAATCGGAATATGACGATTAGTTACAACTTATGACCCTTTATTAGTACAGAAACTTTAAAAAAAATCGTCAAGAGCGTTTTCGAGAAATAGTGAAAATAAAAAGTGTGGAAGAATAATAATAATAATAATAATAATAATAATAATAATAATAATAATAAAAAAAAAAAAAAAAATAATCATTGCAAAAACAAATAGATTTTCCCTTTAGGAAAATCCAAAAAAACAATTCTTTTTAAACATTCATCATTATTAGACCTGTCTGTGACACGACCATTCATATACAAGAGATATTAGGCGATGCATATGGTAACCCTCCACAGACTGCCAAACATCGAAAGTTTGATGAAAACGGCTGTTTTCGGGCGCCAAAAGCAACCAGAAGCTACACGGGAGATAAACATAACTTCATTGGGAAGTGGGATTCACCGTGGATCATTTTTGTAAGTAATAAGGGTATTCAAAAAACCAAGCGTTAACCCGTTTTGGACTGGTTAAACTACAATACCCATCTAAAGCTAAAAAAATCATGTTTTCAGTGGATTTCGCTAAAGGAGTCTTGTAGATTTTCAAGAAAAATTGGCCACTCACAGGTCCTGGTGTGATAATACAAGTTGCATGGACAAAATACTCCGGTGAGCATTTGTTAACCCTTTACTGGCTGCTAAAAGTCAAAATTGGGATAAAATGGGCTGTTTTTTGACAGCAACAGCACCCAATGGGCCAAAAAGAAAAGTACCTCCTTTTATCGAGCGCAAAATTTATACGGAAATATTTTTGTAAGTAGTAAGGGTATTCAATAGTCAAAGTCTTAACCCATTTTTGACAGGATAACAAGAGATACCCCTTAAAAGCTTAAAATTCCGATTTTCAGTAGATTGCTCTAAAAACAACTTGTAGGTTTTCAAGAAACATTGACTATTCGCAGGTCTTTGTGTGACATTACAAGTTGTATGGACAAAATATTCCGATGAGCGTTTATTAACCCTCTACAGACCGCCAAGCGTCATAATTTTGTTGGAATGGGCTGTTTTCGGATACGCATAGCTCGCAATGTAAACCCGAGAGATACACATACTCTCCGTTGTTGGATGTGGAATTCACTGAGGACCATTTTTGTAAGTAATAAGGGTATTCAAAAACCCAAGTGTTAACCCCTGTTGGGCTGGTTAATAGAGATACCCACCAAAAAATTAAAAAATCATGTTCTCCTTGGATTTCTTTACAGACACCTTGTAAGTTTTCAACAGAAAATGGCCATTGATAGGTCTTGGTGTCACATTACCGGTTGCATGGATAAAATATTCCGGTAAGAATTTGTTAACCCTCCATGGGCTGCTAAATGTCGACATTTTGAAAAAAATAGTCTGTTTTTGGACACCAACAACAACAAATGGCAATGCCACAGAGAAACCTAACTTCTTTTACCGGACGCAAAACTGATAGGAAAAATTTTTAGTAAGTAGTAAGTGTATTCAAAAATCGAGGTCTTAACCCATTTTCGACTGTTTAAGGGGATGTACCCCTTAAAAGCTTAAAATTCCTATTTTCTGTGGATTTTTCCAAAAAATCTAATAAATATTCAAGAAAATTGACCATTTGCAGGTTTTGGAGTGACATTACAAGGTGCATGGACAAAATATTCCTGTTAGCACTTGTTAACCCTCTACAAGCTGCCAGACATCAATATTTTGGATACATTTGAGATAAAATGGACTATTTTCAAATAGACACAGCACTCAGTGGGTATGTGTCAAACAAACATAACTCCTTTTGTCGGTCATTAACTTGTTGGATGACGATATTGATATTAACCCACTCCACCGTTAATGATGGTTTTTACCTAAACACTTTTTTTTATCAAACTGAGTAATTTGAGACTACTATACTCACCTTTCTCATTACATCAATGAAGGAACTTCAGTGAGACAGTTAAAAACAATTCATCAGGCACTGTGGGGGCATGACAAATCATGGAATCTCATCGGGAAAAGCCATAATTATCCAGAATCATAAAGTCCAGTTTTATATTTAATTTATTTTCATTCGTTTTTCTCAACCCCCCCCCCCCCCCCCTCCACCATCCACCCAAATAAATCGTATTCTCACACTCGCCAAAGGTGGTATTCCATTCGCAGTATCGTATTCCTTCCACTCTCAGCGATGACGAAGTATTTTTTCATATATTTTTAAAGTAACCACGGAGTTATTTATAAAGGGTTTTGGGAAAATAACAAATAAGTAGAAAATAAAATAAATACAAACGTTCATTGCTCGGATTCCAGTACGTTTTCATTCTCCGGTGGGCTGCAGATTATGTCACGTGACTAATGCCGAGCAGTGAATTATTATTGTCTATATTAACCCTTTACCCAACGTAACGTACAAAACCGGCCAGCGATATTCTCAAAAATCGTCAATTAATTTTCATTATATTTTCATTTTTTGTCTAAAAAAATTGAGGTTATGACCCCTCTTTGGAACGAGCTCGTCGGGTTCATAATCTATGTTTTTGAGACAATTAATTCCAAAAAGGGATTCCACAAATGGGATTCCTAAAAAGGGATTCTCCAGTAGGTATCCTCGAATAAACAATACCAGGCCAAAGGTATCCTCAAATACCCGTATGTGCCTATGTGATATGGCACATTGTGTCACATTGTGCCTTTTCACATAAGCACAATATCGGCACATAAATCATGTGACTTTGTGCTAGGGCACATTGTGTCATATTGTGCTTTTTCACATAAGCACATATGACAAAAATGGGGTGCCGAAGGTCATATGTTTTCCAAAAAGGGGTGCCATAATTGGGGTGCCCGGGGATATGAATGAATGAATGAATGAAAGGTTTTAGCGCGCCGAAGGCGCGTGGGACGATGTGGGATTTACAAATCCCTTGCGACCCGGTTAGCCTTATTTTATTTCACTTGGATCTTGGATCACACAGGCCTAGCTTTCCTATTGCCTCAAATGGGGTCTAAAGGGGTATGCACGCTGTTAGAATTCCGGCAGTTTGCATTGGAGTGATAGATTGTCAAAGATCAATCCCTCAACGCCATTAAGACTATTAGAGAGTGGGCTCTATTCGGTTCCAACTTGGCAATGGTAGAGGTTTGAGTCCCACCATGGTGGCGAGCCAGAATATAATGTTGTGCGATGGCAATTTTAAGGGAAGAAGAAAAAAGAAAACCAAAAGAAAACCAAACAGCAACGCCGGTTTGGTAGCGGTCCCGGTATATGACCATAGCGGTTACAAAAAAGGAGTGCAGAAAGCTCCAACAGTTTAGTTTGAAAAAAACCGGGAGTCATCTATCAAGCCTTCTTGGAGATAGGATGCCGTATGTGATTGAGGTATCTGGTTATCCTTCGGGAATTCCAAATGACCTCCAACACCCCCCCCCCCCACCCCAACCCACAAAAAAGCCCTTAAAAGGGCTGTTTGCTGGCAAGATTGTTTCAATCCTTGCCTTGGTCTGTTTGGTTTTCTGCACATCTTTGCATGAGGATTGTTTAAATCCCTCATAGTTTGTCATTCTGTTTGGTCGTGTGTCTGATGAGATAGAGGAGGTAGAAAAGATAATAGAGAGCTGGAAATTAGAGCAATTCGGTTTTTAATTTACATCTGTTCCGTCCGTGACGACCAGTGACATGTGGATGGGGAAGCCAGCATTTTTTCCCCGAGATTTATATCTCAGGGAGGGGAGATCCGGCAGCAGGTGGAGATTTTCCTCGCTGTTTGCAACTTCCACTGGTAACAGAGGCAAGCTTTCGTGAGTATCGTGTCACCCGCAGCCAGTTCTAAATTTAGGTCACAGAATGCCTGGCTCACCCCATCACAATGATATAATCTTTAACCCCTTCGATAGACACGCCCCAGATTATTTAGTTTTCCTATTGAGGACGCGATGCGCATTGAGTTCTATTATTAATTCGCTGTCTATTTAGAGTTTTGCTTTGAAGATCTTTTAAGCGCATTTGCTATAGTGTCTATTTTTGCTATCTCGTGAAGTTGTTTTATCGATGTCCACGTGGGCTTGCGCAGAGCCACGCGCAAGGCATGATTTTGGACCCGTTGTAGTTTTTCAATGTTGGTTCTATTCAGGTCACTTGTTATTATGGCCCCATACTCTAGTACTGGGCGTATATATGATTTGTAAAGATTGAGGAGAATTTCTTTATTGGCTCCCCAATTTTTACCTCTAATCATTTTCAGGAAATTGATGCGTTTAGTGGCTTTGACAGTGACTGAGTTTATGTGATTGTTTAGATTGAGACTGCTATCCAGGTTGAATCCCAGAAACTTTGCCGTATTACTAGCTTCAAGTTTATGATCGTAAAGCTTAAGCTCAATATTAGGGACAGGCTTTTTCCTTTGTTTTTTATAGAATGTGATTCTTTGTGTTTTCGTGGCATTTAGCTTGATGCGCCACAGAGCGCACCAGTCTTGCAGGTCGCGGATGGTATCCTGCAGGCGGTTTTGTATTATGTTTCCAGACTTACTGGCCGTCCACATTCCTTTGTCGTCTGAGAATTGAGATAGTTCAACATGGTTCTTCCCTAGTTTGTCAATGTCATTCACATATATTATAAATAGAAGCGGGCTGAGGACCGAACCCTGTGGAGTGCCCGCTTCGAGTTTTACCTCGGCTGACACTTCGCGGTTGACCCTCACTTTGATTTTTCGATCACATAAAAATGATGATATGATCCATAGAATTTTGGTAGGTAGCCCCATTTTAGCTAGTTTGTATCTCATGCCATTGTGCCAGACAGAGTCAAACGCTTTTTGTACGTCGAGTAATAGCGCGGTTCCTATTTCATTTTGACTGAACGCCGTTTTCATATAATCTACCAGTCTATAAACATGCTCGATTCCCTCTCTTTGGCTTCTGTATGCCCTTTGCCACTTATTGAAAAAACTGATTGATTCGAGATGGCTGCGGAGTCTAGTCGTGAGAATCCGTTCGAAAACTTTTCCAATACAGCTGAGTAGGCTGATTGGGCGGTAATTAGCTGGGTTGCTCAAATCCTTGTCGGGTTTGGGTATCATGACTCCTGTAGCTACTTTCCAACATTTTGGGAAGTATCCACTAGAGAGACAGCAGTTTAAGAGGTTAGTGAGTCTACCGAAAAAAGTATTGGGACATTGTTTCAGGATTTTGTATGAGACCTCGTCCCCTCCTGGGGAAGAAGAAGACTTACATTTTTTAATTGTGTTAGCCACTTCTTCTTGGCTTATCGCTTCCGTAAGTTCATGGCCATCCCCGTCCTCGGGCCATGGCCATTTGGATATAGGCTTTGGATATAGGCTTTTATTATACACAAGGGAGATAACTCTGCATACAGATTATGGGAAATCAGTGGTTAGTTATAATTTATATAAATGATCTAGATAAATGAAACAACAAGAGTACTTGGAATAGGGTCAGAAGTACTGCTATTACGTACCACCTTACCAGTAACAGGATGATACAAAGCATTTGGTAGGTTAATATTATCAACGGTTAGGATGGAACCTACAGGGGAATATACCAACCATACTCTGCTGTCGTTCTGTATTACCAGGCATTGACCCCACCCCAGAATACCGCTCAATAATATGAAGCATCTGGTGGATCAGCAGTACCAAGGGCCAACAAGAGACCTACAGGGATATGCATAGCGTATGTTATACTACCGTTCTAAACTACCAAGCATTACCCCACCCCCACAAAATCACTAGGTCTCCCATAACGTACTACATATACTAGCCATATAATAAAACAAAGCAATCGGTTGGTTAATAGTACAAAGCACTAACAGGGGCCTATAGGTGTATATACCGCCCATACTATAGTACTGTTCTAAACTACCAGGCAGTACCCCTACCCACAATACCCCCATGCCTAGCATTGCATACTACCTATACCAGTCATAGGATAACATGAACCATCAGGTGGATTAATAGTACTAAGGGCTAACATGGGACCTGCAGGGGCCTACAGCGGTATATACAATGCATCCTCTACCCCACTTCTAAACAAACGATTATAGTACTGCCTGACCTAGCATTACGAACTACCAATACCAGCCATAAGATAATACAAAGGATTCGTTAGGTTAATAGTACTAAGGGGGTAAGATGCCAACAGACCATTCATCCTATACTGTCCAACTTAAACCACCAAGGACTATCTTGCAATACCGCACTGGCCGATCATACATGACCCCCATGCCCACAATACTGCTTGACCTAGCTATAGCAGACATAGCATAATATGAAGACCCAAGGGCTAATAGTATACCAACATGGATATATACCACTACTGCCATATCACCCCACCCCATACGAGAAGTCCGACATCCACTGACCCGAATAACGTTATGTCAGATTGTATACTGGACAATAACAGTGGTCAACGTCTCGATGACGTCGCGCGCGTATCATGACGTCACGACGTCAATAGCAACGTCAACCGTTTCGCGGGAAAAACTTTCAAGAAAACCCAATTTTCCCATCATTTTTCCACCACTTACCCATAATATATACCTATAGCACCATGCGTACATGTATCACTATACATACCATAGCATACCATATATGCAGTACTACACTGCTTGGCGGATCTAGCTGCAAGGAGCCGTACTTTTGCTCCCCCAAAAGTTGCTTCCCCAAAAGTCCGGGTAATGAGGCACGATTCATACGTGCTATACTACTAATATCATACACGTTCTAGATGGTGTAATACAAAGGTCTGTAATTCTTTGTCCACGTGTCTGTAATTCTACAAATGCTACATCATACACATTATGATGGTACAATACAAAGGGATGCAATTCTTGTCCACATTGCTGTATTTCTATGAATGCAATATCATACACGTTCCAGATGGTGTCATACAAAGGTCTGTAATTCTTTGTCCAGATGGCTGTATTTTTACGAATTCTATATCATGCGCATCGTAGACGGCGTAAAACGAAGGTAAGTAATTCTTTATCTGCATGGCTGTATTTCGATAAATGTTATATTATGCACGGACGTTCTAACAATTGGTAGTTATGTGGCTATTTTATGGGACTACAATAAAATGCATGTCCATTATATTAAAACAAGTGTTTTGGGGGGAAAAATTTTGGGGTGGTAGCAAACCCTGACCCTACCCTTTACTGACCCTAACCCTATCCCCCACCCCCAATTCTAAACACCACCCGAGACTAATGAAAATTCAATATATTCCTAATCTGTTTTAACTAAAATGCATGTCCATTGTATTAAAACAACTTTTTGGGTGAAAATTTTATTTTTTGGGGTGGTAGCAAACCCTAACCCTACCCTTTACTGACCCTAACCCCACCCCACCCCAACTCTAAACCCCGCCCTAGAATATAATGACATTTAACTCTGTAACCAGACACATAAATTGCGGTAGTCACCTAACCCCCATTTCTACCAACAAATAGCCACCTAAACCCCATATGTCTGCCCGTTGAACATGGTGTAATACAACTGTCTGTAATTCATTGTCTATATAGCTGTATTTCTGCGAATGCTTTATCATACACATTGCAGATGGTGTACAAATCGTCCCCTGAGTTCCAATGTGTTCTCTGTGCTAGTAGGCTGCTAGTAGGCACATAGAACACATTGGAACTCAGGGGACGAAATGTCTGTGAGTCTTTGTCTTCGTTGTTACCTCACACGAATGGTAGATGGTACATAAGGTCAAATCATAACGATACTAGTCGAAAAATCTCGTTGGACGCATCGGATTTCTGTACACTGTCTTTTAACCACACGAAAAGCAGACGACACCTGCAACCAAAATTCTTGATATTTTTCATTTCATTTTGTGTCTCCAGAGCATAGGTTATGATCCTTCATTGGAACGAGGCCGGTTTTGGCCGTTACGTTTGGTAAAGCATTACGGCTCTGGTTTGTTCATTTCCAAATTAAATCAACATTATGCAATACCTCATGAAACAATCGATCTATTTTCTTTTTTCAGTGGGATCTTTGGGAAAGAAGTTTGTTTTGGTCTATTGCAGTAATGTGGTTCTCCTTTCTTGGGACTCCAAGCTCTCAGGTCACCCTTCAAATTTTGAATATTCCACGCTGTTATGATCTGGAACGAGTCTCTAGTCCTTAAACCTTTAAACCCCCGTTCCAGTGGTATTGCCTTTGCGTACACTTACGGTAAGAGGTGTCAGTCCACTACCAATATACATGGATGACAAAATAATAACTGCTGTCTGCAGCCATTGAGCTGCAGACTGCAGTTATTATTTTATCATCAGTGCCCCATTTATAGACCTTGTGTGATAAGACACAACTGGTACGAAAATATGCCATTGGGCTGCAGACTGCAGTTATTATTTTATCATCAATGCCCCATTTATAGACCTCGTGTGATAAGACACAACTGATACGAAAATATGACATTGGGCTGCAGACTGCAGTTATTATTTTATCATCAATGCCCCATTTATAGACGTCAGTAGTATGTCATGCACGTTTGAGGGAAAGGTTGCAGGACCCCGGTGCAGGACCCCGGTGCAGGACCCCGGAAGTGACGTCATGTCACTTGACCTAGTGCCGCCATGTTGTGTTGTCATGGTAACCCGCGTGAGCGGCCATCTTGTGACGTCATCTCCATAGTGATACGTGGTGTTAGTGCTCATGCGCAGCGCGTGTTGTTAGGGTGATACGTGTTTCCGTCGTCCATTTTGTATACTGGAAGCCGCCATTTTGGTGTCTATGGTAGCACGTGACTGCTATGTTACCTAAGGCCAAAAATAGGACAGGGGTATGTTCGGTGGGTATGTTCGATTGAATCGGAGTAAATCTGATTACCACAAACAACCCGACAATCCCCCAATCACCAAAATCCACCCAAAATCACCGAAATTGACTTTATTTCCCCAATTGATCGGCTTAGCACGTAGTGCTATAGTACTTAGGGGTACAAGGGGTGCATTCGATTCAACAGGAGTAATGTTCTGGCTTAGAATTCTCCCAGAATCCCTTTTTGGATCTCTATCCCATGACGTTTTTCCCCTATTAAGAATAGCACGTAGTGCTATAGGACAAATTTACCCAGAATTCTCTGCTTCTATCTATATATGCAATACTTTTCGTCTACCTGACCATGTTTCTTTATCCTGGAGTATACTCCAGTTGCGTAGAAGAGCCTATCATTTGGAACAGCTTTGCTTATTATTACTATATTTAGCTATTCTAGTCTATTCTTGTTAGTTCTGACCCTATTCCAAGTACTCTTGTTATTTCATTTATCTAGATCATTTATATAAATTATAACTAACCAATCAGATTGCTTGATTTCCAATAACCTGTATGCAGAGTTATCACCCTTCTGTACAACAAAAGCCAATACCATTCCCAAAGCCAATATCATTCCCAAAGCCAATAAGCTATCGAGCAGTTACTGATAAGTCATTGCTCGAACGACTCGAAGCCCATCGAGCAAATGAGCCTAAGAGCAATTGCTCCATGAGCAATTGCTCGAACGACTCGAAGCTCATCGAGCAAATGAGCTATCGAGTAATTGCTCGTTCGAGTGACTCCTCGAACGACTCTTAGACTCATTTCAGTATTTGAGGATACCTATGGCCCAGGTATTGTATTATTTGAGGATACCTATCGAGGATACCTTTTAGAGGATACTTATCTGAGGGTACTATTACCTATACCACAAGGCATACCTATCCCAAATATCCCTTATAAGCCATCGAGCAGTTACTGAAAAGTCATTGCTCGAATGACTCGAAGCTCATCGAGCAAATGAGCCTAAGAGCAATTGCTCCATGAGCAATTGCTCAAACGACTCGAAGCTCATCGAGCAAATGAGCTATCGAGTAATTGCTCGTTCGAGTGACTCCTCGAACGACTCTTAGACTCATTTCAGTATTTGAGGATACCTATGGCCCGGGTATTGTATTATTTGAGGATACCTATCGAGGATACCTTTTAGAGGATACTTATCTGAGGATACTATTACCTGTACCACAAGACATACCTATCCCAAATATCCCTTATAAGCCATCGAGCAGTTACTGAAAAGTCATTGCTCGAACTACTCGAATCCCATCGAGCAAATGAGCCAACGAGCAATTGCTCGTTCGAGTGACTCCTCGAACGACTCTTCGACTCATTTCAGTATTTGAGGATACCTATGACATGGCTACGTATCAGTTGAGGATACCTTTTGAGGATACTAAATTGAGGATACCTATGGCCTGGTATTGTTGGAGGATACCTGTTGTAGAAACCTTTTTTGTCGCATTAGGCTATGTGAAAGCCCTCAATGGGTCTAATGTAGTCTTACCAACCGCTTCCATCTTGTCGCCAAATCTCCAAGGCCATTACAGGTCTATGGCCTATCTGTCCTATCATTAGCTTCTATAACAGTCTTGTTCCATTGCGGCCTTGTACCAGTACTATTGGCTTCTGTTATTCTGCCCCATATCTCATTCATTACTTCCTAGCTATACCTATCTCAGTCTCGACTATAACATTGATCAAGGTTGAATCAGATGTCTCCTGTATACATATAAGGCATTCCGTAATTGAGATTCCTAGCCGAGTCCGTAAAAGTTGGAGTCCGTAATTTGTCATCGACACACGAGGGTATGGGAAGGGATTGATAACACCTAATTATTATTACAAGAACCCGAACAGAGACAACCAACCACTACAAAACAATTAAGTACAGATCCAACAGAACCAATTGTGAACAAAACAAAGTGAAAGAATGTCAAACTAGTCGGATTGATCGAACTAGTTGGACAGACTGAACAGATCTGAATTATGAACAGATACAAGACACCTGTTCGAATGAAGTCGCAGTGAACAAAGATCCAACACAACTAAGATCGGAGTGAATTAACCATAACAAAGTGTTCAACTGAATGAACTCAAATATAACCAAACTCGAAGTTAATTGACCATTACAAAGTTCTGAACTATAACCCTAATGAAGGTATTAACACCCTTTGACAAATGACAAATTACGGACTCCAACTTTTACGGACTCGGCTAGGAATCTCAATTACGGAATGCCTTATATGTATACAGGAGACATCTGATTCAACCTTGATCAATGTTATAGTCGAGACTGAGATAGGTATAGCTGGGAAGTAATGAATGAGATATGGGGCAGAATAACAGAAGCCAATAGTACTGGTACAAGGCCGCAATGGAACAAGACTGTTATAGAAGCTAATGATAGGACAGATAGGCCATAGACCTGTAATGGCCTTGGAGATTTGGCGGCAAGATGGAAGCGGTTGGTAAGACTACATTAGACCCATTGAGGGCTTTCACATAGCCTAATGCGACAAAAAAGGTTTCTACAACAGGTATCCTCCAACAATACCAGGCCATAGGTATCCTCAATTTAGTATCCTCAAAAGGTATCCTCAACTGATACGTAGCCATGTCATAGGTATCCTCAAATACTGAAATGAGTCGAAGAGTCGTTCGAGGAGTCACTAGAACGAGCAATTGCTCGTTTGTTCATTTGCTCGATGGGATTCGAGTAGTTCGAGCAATGACTTTCCAGTAACTGCTCGATGGCTTATAAGGGATATTTGGGATAGGTATGTCTTGTGGTACAGGTAATAGTATCCTCAGATAAGTATCCTCTAAAAGGTATCCTCGATAGGTATCCTCAAATAATACAATACCCGGGCCATAGGTATCCTCAAATACTGAAATGAGTCTAAGAGTCGTTCGAGGAGTCACTCGAACGAGCAATTACTCGATAGCTCATTTGCTCGACGAGCTTCGGGTCGTTCGAGCAATTGCTCATGAAGCAATTGCTCTTAGGCTCATTTGCTCGACGAGCTTCGAGTCATTCGAGCAATGACTTTTCAGTAACTGCTCGATGGCTTATACATGTAAGGGATATTTGGGATAGGTATGCCTTGTGGTATAGGTAATAGTATCCTCAGATAAGTATCCTCTAAAAGGTATCCTCGATAGGTATCCTCAAATAATACAATACCTGGGCCATAGGTATCCTCAAATACTGAAATGAGTCTAAGAGTCGTTCGAGGAGTCACTCGAACGAGCAATTACTCGATAGCTCATTTGCTCGATGAGCTTCGAGTCGTTCGAGCAATTGCTCATGGAGCAATTGCTCTTAGGCTTATTTGCTCGATGGGCTTCGAGTCGTTCGAGCAATGACTTATCAGTAACTGCTCGATAGCTTATTGCCTTTGAGAATGATAGTGGCTTTGGGAATGATATTGGCTTTTGTTGTACAGAAGGGAGATAACTCTGCATACAGGTTATTGGAAATCAAGCAATCTGATTGGTTAGTTATAATTTATATAAATGATCTAGATAAATGAAATAACAAGAGTACTTGGAATAGGGTCAGAACTAACAAGAATAGACTAGAATAGCTAAATATAGTAATAATAAGCAAAGCTGTTCCAAATAATAGGCTCTTCTACGCAACTGGAGTATACTCCAGGATAAAGAAACATGGTCAGGTAGACGAAAAGCATTGCATATATAGATAGAAGCAGAGAATTCTGGGTAAATTTGTCCTATAGCACTACGTGCTATTCTTAATAGGGGAAAAACGTCATGGGATAGAGATCCAAAAAGGAATTCTGGGAGAATTCTAAGCCAGAACATTACTCCTGTTCAATCGAATGCACCCCTTGTACCCCTAAGTACTATAGCACTACGTGCTAAGCCGATCAATTGGGGAAATAAAGTCAATTTCGGTGATTTTGGGTGGATTTTGGTGATTTGGGGGATTGTCGGGTTGTTTGTGGTAATCAGATTTACTCCGATTAAAATCGAACATACCCACCGAACATACCCCTGTCCTATTGTTGGCCTTAGGTAACATAGCAATCACGTGCTACCATAGACACCAAGATGGCGGCTTCCAGTATACAAAATGGACGACGGAAACACGTATCACCCTAACAACACGCGCTGCGCATGCGCACTAACACCACGTATCACTATGGAGATGACGTCACAAGATGGCCGCTCACGCGGGTTACCATGACAACACAACATGGCGGCACTAGGTCACGTGACATGACGTCACTTCCGGGGTCCTGCACCGGGGTCCTGCAACCTTTCCCTCAAACGTGCATGACATACTACTGACGTCGTGTGATGAGACACAACTGGTACGAAAATATGCCTTGGGCCAAAAAATCGGTCTTACTAGTTCAAATGATTAAATAACCCTTCGTCTATGTTTACACTCACTGTTTCTGGAATATTTCATCTCGTCGAATCGTCTGAAATAGTTTAATAGTTCGGAAAATCGAATGGGGAGGCTCACTTTTCCGAACAATTAATATATTCCAGGCGATTCAATCGAGAAAATGCTTTAAAGATTTATTTAAACATATTTTATTTGCCATAATGATGCAAAAAGGATTGGAGAACAAGTTATTCAACTTTGTTAATCTCCGTTCCTGTGAATAAATACAAATTTGAGATTACGGCATAACAATACGTACAAACCAAAATATAAACTAGAACAGTGATTCAGAATAATAGAACCGTTTTTGATTGTAGTTGATATAACGAGAAGTAGAAAATTGTAGAACAATAGTGCGAAAAAAAACAAGAATTAGAGAAAAAGGAGTAGATTATCGTCGGAGCAAAGGAATTGAAGGTCAAATGGACATAAAATGACTGTAAGTAAATCGGGCACACAGCATAGTAATTATTTTATATCAAGCTGTTAAACGTACATTCATCACTGGCATCTCGACGTTTAAGGGGGCCGAATGGCTACCTCAGCTTATACCGATGCTCCAGTGATGGACTCATTGTGTAAATTTGGATTTGGCAGCACAGAAGGCGAGAACACAAGTAGCTTCGATTTATTTTCTTTGAAACAACACTAGAAATGTTGCTCAGTCCAGACTTTATTTTACTGCCTTTCTGATGACATAACATTAAAAACGAAACCTCAATACATTTATTTATTTATTTATTATTTATTTATTTATTTATTTACTGGTGTTTAAGGTCGCATATTTCCGCACAATGGACAATCATGGCCGCAACATGGATACAGAGTCAAGTCCGGTCAATCATTTATACCCATGAGCCCACATTCGAGGACACCAACCCGGGCAACTGGTTTCCATGTCCTATTTTACAAGTAAAACAATCTTTGTTTACCATAGTAAACAAGCACTACTCCGCCACCCGTGTTCCCCACGCGGAAACTATAAGCACTTTATAATCACGCTGCATAATTCCATTAATTGCGTTAATTTTCGAATATACTCACTGGAGCTCTAAAGTATATATGTGCATCTTTGTTAGTAAAGGGACACCTCAATACATAAACGGCAGTCAATGCGAAAACTATAAAATTAGAAGCCCGGCTAAACAAAAAGGCTATAACAGCGTCGACTTCCACGCAGAACTGGGCTGATGGTCTGAAAGCTAACTGAGGGATCCTCTCTGCTAAGACGTGCGTCCTCTGAAGTCGTCAGAACATGACTAGTGCAACCGTTTATCTAACGCAATAGACAACACCGACCCGCGTTATTCACAAAATAGCCATTTAAATCATATTTTAATAATTTTTACCCCTCTACAGTCTACGTTTAATTCTCTCGTTTCAACAAGGATAACAAGCCAATGTTTTATAGGGCTTTATTACACGCCTATTACTTTTACTCCGGTTTCAAATTTACAAATCTGTGTGGAACACGTGCCACAAACAAACTGTTTCTTCAACTGACGTCATCGATCCATCAAAAGAACTAAACTACGCCCATTTTTCAAATAAGCCAATCGAAACGTCGTATTCTGACCAAGATCAATTCGGAAGCTGTGGTGACAACGATAAATGCGTTCGTCAATACGACATTCATGCCATCGCGGGAGAATAGAACTCAATGCTATGCCTCTCGTTAAGTGGACAAATAACAAAGGGTTGGAATTTTGAAATATTCTGTGTGAAATATTTGAATTTTTAAATTATCTATGTCAAAGAGAAGTGTTAAATCACAAGACGTCACAATATGTGAATGCGTTCGTCAATACGACATTCATGCCATCGCGGGAGAATAGAACTCGAGGCTATGCCTCTCGTTCTATCCTTTCGCGCAAGGCACTCGTGATGTATTGACGTTCTGTGTTTGTATCTGGGCTAGGCAGGTTCTGTCCTACTCGTATAATTGGCCCAGAGATTATTTCAATAAACCAATAAAAAAAAACTTGACCCAACTAAGAATGAGACAAATAATTTTAAGTAAGTACAATTTTTTTGGCATTAACTTTTATACCCTCGATTGTACAAATTCATACTGCACACATGGGTGGCTCAACACGAGGGTAATGATTGACATTGCATCTGATATCTACTCGTTGAAGACCAAGGTCATTATTACTATAAATAGATTTTTAGTTTACATTCAGTAACTTTATTTTCTTTTTGTATAGGAAACTATAACTTCTAACACATATATGCCTGTCAGGTCGTGAATGGGGTCAATAGGTCAAAGGTCAAGGACACTCTTACTGTTAATAGATTTGTTGGTATCTGGACCGTAACTTTAGTTCTACTGTACGCGTAAAAATATAATTTCATATTTTGATTGTTAGTAAAAGGTTAATGAACAGAAGGTCAAAGGTCAAGTTTACAGTTATTTTAAATACATTTCCGGTTTCTATTTATTAGATTTGATTTTCTCTTCCATAATTCGTAAACTTGACGTCATATCAGCCGATTTTAAAGTCATATCAGCTCAGCTGATATGACTTTAAACTCGGCTGACATGACGTCGGCTTCGACCGATATGACCCAAGCACTGACTATACCAACTACACAAATCAGCAGGACTCATATGCCAACAACTACCATGCCAACCACAACAACCTCCACTACATCAAAAAATATGACAACGCTATCAACCATTAATACACGTCAGTTACCAAAAAATATCCCCCAAACAATGCTACACCGACCTTGATGGCACCAATAGTCAAGCCACTAGCCACCTCAACACTAACCTCGACAACACCAACAACCAATACAACCCATTAATAATCTTCAAATCTGCAACACGAATCTTTACAACATGAACAATTACAACACCAATCACTAGTGCAACCCAACAACTAGTACATCAACCAATACTGAACCTACTGCTACCACTACAACAACTAGTACACCAACTACTGCAGTCTACAACAAGTACCATACGAACCATCACTACTACCCTAACCACCACAACTACATTGCCAAACACCACAACTACTATACCAATAACTAGTACAATACCAGCCACTATTATATCAATTTGTACAGCATCAATTTCCATAATAATTACACCAATAACGTCAACACAAATAGAGATGGGTGGTATTGACATTTTGAGTTTAGTATTGGTTTCGGTAATTTTAGGGGGTTATACCTCGATATCGGTTCGGTATTCGGTATCTGATGTGACTGAGATTTGCTGATTGTACCCAAGAGGAATTTACATCAGGAAAAACAGAATACGTTGTTGTAGTATCATTCTACCACAACGCCATAAATACCACTGCAAATGAGCCCAACAGTGGTATTCCTTTACGACCACAAATCATATCAACAGGGATTTAGAGACTTGTTCTAAATGCACCTTAATGCTTAAAGACCAATTCCTGGGCTTTGTGATCTCAGATTATGTGTCCTGGCCATACCATCTTTAGGAGGTCCTTCTGGTAGTAGAAAAAATACCTGGGGAGTGATTTACAGTTAGGTCTTGGCTGCCTACCTTGACAGGCAGCCAAGACCTGACTAGAAATCACTGCTAAGCTCTTGGACATGTACAGGTCTAGTGGGAATTCTGAAGATTTTCCAGTCCATTGAGGGTTAACAAAACTGAAAAGAAGATCATTCACTTCTTTTATGAAACTGAACCTTTCAACTGTGAAGTGTTATCAAGCCTCAACAGGGACTTATAAATAGTGAATGTAGAAAAATTTGAAAATTCTGACGGTTTTGGTATTTGGTGATTGCTTCGGTTTGGGTTTGTTGGTATCCACATGATATCGGTATCAGTTCGATTCGGTTTTTTGGTATTTTGCCCATCTCTAAACACATACTATGAGAGCACAACCATAAACAGACTGACTAACAGACTGACCAACAGACTAACCAACAGACTGACCAACAGACTAACCAACAATCCCCAAACTACTACGGTCTCTAATCCCAAAGCAGCCAAGCTATCACTGTCTTCATTTCTCAACAGTTTCTAAAAGCCACAAACCAGCAGTGCCTTCAGTGCCCAACAGACCCCTGGTGCCAACCCACTATTATTTTCAACCCACACAGACTCTAAGTTCCCTGTTACCAATGTCTTTTGTCCTCTAACAGTTCAGTCCCCAAACCAGAGGTTCCAATTAGGCCCCAAAAGTTCCCTAGCCATAACTTTCGCCAGTCTTCAATAATACCAACCACCCCTATATTCCCCAAAAGTCCACACCGGTCAACAAACCATCATTTTCTGCACTAGTTCCCAATAGTCCCCAAACCACTACTGTCTTCAGTCTCCAAATACCCAGATTTATTTATTTATTGGTGTTTATGGTCACATACTTATGCAAAATGGCTAATCGTGACCGCGACAGATGAGGATATGTGGGACTTGTAGTTAAATTGTTGAAAAATAGATTCATATCCTTCATGTACACATACGGGAAAAGCCGATAAACAAAAATGTGATTGCAAAATTCGTATTTACCAACGTTATAGACTACAGATAGGAACTTTTTCAGTAATTTCCGTCTGTTTTAGTGATTTCACGTAGTTATCGGGTCCATTTACTCCCGCTCAATCGAACATACCTTCCAAACAGAACGCAGTCGTATTAGAGGCCTTTGGTCACATGACCACAACGTGCCAGCGTAGTAACCAAGTTGGCGACTCGCAGTATACAACAAGGACGTCGGAAACATCACCCTAACAGCACGCGTTGCGCATGTGCACTGACATCACTACGGTAATAACGTCACATGATCGCTCTTTCGAGCTACTATAACAACTACACATGACGTAACTAGGTCACGTGACATGTGTTGCAAAATGTAGCCTCCTGGGTCTTCGAAGAGGCTAGATTGTTAACAATTTGAACCCTGGTCCATTTTCATTATTTGGGGGTAGACCAATTAACCCTTTACCCAACGCAGACGATTTCAAAATTTATTATTTTAAATATCATTTTTTAAATTTTTTCAAAAAATTTCAACAAAACCATATCATGTGACCCCTCTTTGGAACGAGCTCGACGAGCTCGTTCCAAAGAGGGGTCACATGATATGGTTTTGTTGAAATTTTTCGAAAAATAATATTTCTTCAGCTGCTGAATTTGCATATTACGCGGGCGGATGCGGGCGATTCGTTGGGTAAAGGGTTAATATTCTCAACATGCAGCATCGGGGCTACACATTGAAACTTTTGATTTGTTTACGGTCTACCCACACATTCACTTAGCAGTCAATCTACTTTATGAAATTGTGGTGTATCATGTTGGTAGGCCGAAAAAGCGCCCTCTCAGGTTCAAAGGAAATGAGTAAACTAAATTTTAATGAGTGAGACTTAATTGTTTTCCGTAATAATTAGCTGGCCAATATATTAAATACTACAGAAAGGCCTGTTATTAGTACAAATGTACTATGTGTACTCGGCGTCCCTTCCGTATAATGGAAACGCTAAAATAATGTGCATCCTTGCATTTACGTCAATACAAATTGTCTCCCCTAGACTGTAATAATTATCGTCGCGTGAGAACCAAAAGGTTCTATCTCCCAATTTTCATTTTTGTGGAAAACGGGGTTTGAAGTTTCGTGACCGGATTTACCATAGTAATATGCATTTTGAGGTGGTGATCATGGTGTCCATTGTTCGAGTTGGCTTATATCTCACTATATGGAAATTTACAGCTATTGACTCGTTCATTGTTTTTAAAAATACAAAAATGTGTTTGGAGATAGAACCTTTTACACACAAAACTGTCGTTTTTTGCCCGGACCATAGTGTACTTGGAGATAGAACATTATGGTTTACCTCAGCCACCAATTTGGGTGCGTGCTAAAATGCGGCAGCAATTTATTGTGGGTTGGTTGGAAAATATGCAATAGCGCGTGGGTCAGGGGTGGGGAGAAGCAGGGAGAGGGGGTTTTATTGGACACGCAGGGCCGTTGACGGGGGAGGGGGGTTAGTAATACCGGGGCCTGGCATTATTGGTGGCTCGCCGATTTTCCCGAATTGCCTAAGAGCAGGATTATTTTACGTGTGGGTCCTTTACATTTACAACGCGTCTATTTTGGACTTGCAGTGAATTAAGGACCCGCGCGTAAGAGAATCCTGCCTTAAGGCAATTAGCCAGAGTTAGGGAAAATCGGCGGGCACCAATAATGCCGGGCCCCGGTTTCCAAAACTACCGCTATATTTGTGCATTCACAAAACCGGAATTTGCGGTTTTGCGGTTTTGTGAATGCACAATTATAATGTAAGTTTTGCTAATCTCGGTGTATTGCTGGCGCACCAAGCTACAAACTTTCACTTTCAGTTTTAGAGCCCTTTCCTAGAATCTAGACGAACTTCGACTAGGATTCCAGGAAAGGCTTCAACAGTAAGCAAGGACTCCGGATAATCCCTCCGCCGGGGCTCAGCTTTTCTCCAGACGGCCCTAGTGGCAAGTGACTGATTTTATGCAACATTCAGTATGGTGCTGCGCGATATTGGGGAGTTGCAATTCCATTGCGTGTATGTTTTTGTAACTTTTTTGTTCTACATCACAGTTTTCGAACACAAGCTGCTCGATAAGTACATCCTCTCACGACACAGGTGTGAATATGCCTGGCCCGATGTAGTTTCCTTCAGGGATGCAGAAAATCACACACGATATCAACACATAAATTTATTTTTATCGCTGAAATATGAACTTAACAGAGTTCAACAAACACAACTCAACTTCCAGCAGTTTGTTTTGCCGGCCAGGGCGCCGGAGCCACGATGACAATGGGGCAAATGCCGTCATGTAGGCGGGTGTCTGGGCAAATTCTATAGCTGTTACTATTTAAGTTGAATATCAATAGAAAAAGAAACAGGAAACAGACCCCAAATGAGATAGGACCATACTTATAGTTCAGTTTGATTCAAGACCGCGGAAGCTCCCAAATCCCTGGGTACCCGCTGAGGATGGAAATTATGTTAGTGGGCAATGGGGGTGGGTGGGAAGTGGTACTTTCTCATCGCGTTTGTCTTAAATACGGAACAAAATGTTCCAAATCCGAAAAGGGAACATATGTGCTCGTTTTACCATGGTCCAAAATTTAACCCAAAGTCCGCAATATAATTTTGAGGTTTGGTACATCCAAAGGACGTACTAAAACTAAAAAAACTGTAATATGAACTTTGGGTCTAACTTTCGACTAGTTTTACTGTAACTATATTCTGTGCTTATTATGACTAGTTGCAAACTTGTAACATACAATATCTCACTAAAATAGATGGCAGCGTCGACAGAAATAGGTTGCTAGTTTTGATAGAACTTTTATTATCTTATCTGGTCAATGTGGTCATACAGCTTGTGAACGCTATGTCAGAATTTGTCCTGTTGGGGTACCCATAATTGGGGGAAAAAGCGTGGGTGAGTATATTATACCCCCCCCCCCCCCCCAGCTCCGCTGTTCCTGGTCTTATTGAAACTTATTGGCTATTTTGGATACCAGTGCAGCGACGTTTGTGGTATTAACTAGAACCTATCAGTAGTAATGCCCATTTGTTATTTTCCAGCAGAGCAGCAAGAGGTTGAGGTAAAATGTTCCAGTCAAGACTAAAGCGCAGGCTTACAAGGAAAAAATGGCTGCTGGATACTACATTTTTCGGGCAGATATGCGGAATGTGATCTGTTCTCATCGACCGGTTTTCCTCCCGGCGTCCCAGTCGGCTTGCTGGGAATATTCGACCAAAACAAAAATGTCCTAACTGGACATAAGACATTTTTCAATAAACTAAGCAAAAATTGAAACAACGGAACAGTAATTAACTGCGGACTCTATAACGGAGTTTAAACGCTGGAACGTGAAAATGTTGCGTATTGTGGACGAAGACAGAAGACAATGATCGGGATTAACCCTTTACCCAAGGTAATAGCGAAAACTGGCCAGCGCTTTTCACAAAAGTTGCCATTAAAATGATATTATTATGTATTCATTTTCTGTCTCAAAAACATAGCTTATGACCCCTCATTTGAAAGAGCTCAATAAGGGGGTCATCAGCTGTGTTTGTGTGACAAAAAAATGAAAATTTTTAGTTATTCAAGAAATTTGTTTGCAGACTTAGTGTCGTCTGCTATCCACGTTGGTAAAGGGTTATTAACCCACCTATCGCGGAGCTTTTGGCCACTATCTTGCGTTGCCTTTGTCAACGATGCTTATATGATCGATGCAGCATCGAAAAAATAGTCATGTTACTAAAAGTTTCAGGGAAAGTGTGCCATTGATCTATCAAGCTATCAAAGAGTTACTTCATCTTTCCAAACTGATTGGAGCTTTATCATGAACGCCAGTGACGCAAACATCTTAAACATTTAAACACGTTTCAATAAGGAATCGCATATGATTACCTTCAAGCTACAGTGGAAATTAAAAGTATAAAGGTGGCAATCTTGTACCCAACAAGCAAAGTATACGTGAAAGTGTTTCACATAATTCCAAAATGTTATGATCAACTGCAAAGTTCTGCTAAACAAAATGAAAGAGTTGGTTGTGACTTTAGACAATTCTGACTAACACCGAACGAGAAGACAGTTACTTCTTAACCCTGAAAATGACCTCATAGTATTCCTTATCGATTGATGGTATCCATTTCATCATGCTTTTAATGTCAGTGACTTTTTCCTTTGGAAGCTTTTTACATTTTTGGATCACCCGCACTGGCGGGAGGTCGTGAACCTGTTGCCGTCTGCTTGTGGCTGTCAAATTAACCTCAACAAAATCTGAGCCGGCGAAACGCGTTTTATAGGCACATTTGTTGGGCTTGTCTGCTTCCACAACTAAATGTTTAATCCGTGTAAATGGGATTTTACAGAATTTAAGGTGTTTAGATGTATTTTGGAAATCATAAAAATTATCTGACCTCAACTGCACAATTCGAGTTGATTTGGGTCTAAGATGCAAATGTTTGTGAGAAAGTAAAATGAATGGAAGGGAATAGTTCAACTATAAATTCCCCCTCCCCAACCCCTCCCTCCGCATGACACAAAACACCCTCTAACCATTGTTACACGGAGGTGTTGGATAGGGGACTTATTGTTACGTTTCATGTGCTATTTCGTACATCGATTATCTTCCTATATCGAAGTTAATGGAGAGACAAAATAGCACAGGACGCATGATAATTCTGTCCATTATCAAACAAGAGTATCCTTGCCGCTGCATAATTCGTACTGTCGCTCATGGGTCTGTGTAAGCAAATTGTGTTTAAAATGGACTTTTTGTTATCCTAATGGTACTGAAAATTCCAAGTAAAATTTCCTTTATACGAAGATTTTATTATCGTTCACTTGGAAAATGCCCCCCCCCCCCCCCACCCCCCTCCACCCCACACACACATGCACACACTTACGAATAGACTCAGAAGTAAAAACGCATACATAATTGCCCAAGCTGGTGTATACTATAGTCTGTTATTTAAGTTGCCACCAGTCCTTACAACCAGAGACAAACCAGCACCCCCCCCCCCACACCCCCCTTTAAATTCGGGAGGTTCACCAAGTCACTGGAAAGCAATATTAGGTTGCACTCGCAGATATTGTCTACATGGCCCTGATACCATTTCTAAAGCAAGACATCAGGAGGTCTCAGATGCAGCATTAAATTATTGAAAGGCTACCCACACTAATTGATGGTATGATGACCGGACATTTGTGGCCCATTGATACCGGGTATTCCCCGTGGGAACCCCGGGAAGTGAGGCAGTTCTTGTTTATTATGGTAAACACGTTCTGCTTTACTGGTAAAATAGGACCCAGTCACCAATACTTGGGGTGGAATTCCTCTAAAATGGGCAGCATTTGGTATAAACGATTGACTAAACTTGACTTTATCCCCATGTTTTGTCACGATTAGAAATTGTGCATTAATATGTGGCATCAAACACCAATAAATAAATGACACCGGGAATGTTCCGTTGGCCAACTAATACCCCAAAGCCCGCTAGATCGATTTTCACATAACAAGTCCTTTGCACTGACGACTTCCTGGGAGAGCCCATTTAGGTAGGCCTACCACATTTTAACACAAATTCGAGGGGGTGGGTGTTATCTGCACAAAACAGGCGAGCAACAACGAAAACATATTGGGGGGGGGGGGGGGGGGGCTATCAAGGCGTATCCACAGAAGGTGCCAATTATGCTGGCAGTATGATAGCGAGCATCGTGCGAGCCGTGCAGTGGGGATGTGGGGGATGAGCACGAGGGAGGGTATCCCCTTTCGGCAGTGGGGGGACTGGGGGATTGGTGGGGGGGGGGGGGGGGTCTTCCCCCGGGAAATCTTTGAAAAATAAGGACCAAAACTCCTTTCTCAGCGATTCTGGGACTGTTGTGACCGACTCCTCGGGTGAGGACTGCTGGACACTTCAAATTTGAATCTCTGATCCTTTTGTCATCAGACCTGTTTCTAAATTTATCTGTTTTGTCCACCCCTTCTTTTGTGCTTTGTATTGGACTGACTTCAAACAACGCCAAGAGTTTAATCGGGACCATTTGTTTTTTGGCGGGGTGGGGGTATTCTCCCCTCATCCCCCCCCCCCCCCCCCCGGCTACAAATAGATGAAATGGGTTTCCCAAATATTTGTCTCAGAACGCACATCTTATTTTCAAGACTCTTTATGCCCTGGCAGCGTGGAAGAAGATTCCGCGATGTGAATAGATGGGCGTTGGAATAAAACAAACTGCACATTTTTATTGAAATATAATTTTATTACCATAACTATTCATTGAGAAAATGCGTAATCACGTCAGAGCCATAATGTTCTATCTCCAAATGTGAGGGCGACATGAATTTCCAACAGTCCTTCTATTAGAACCAGAGTGTTCTATCTCCATTTCGTCAAAAAAGGACGTCTTTGTGGAATTTTAGGTCGATTTCGCGTCGGTAATTGCTGGTCGTTTTTTTAATGGAGTCCACGCGTTCTTTGTAATAGTTTATGAGTAGAATTGAGCGACAAAACATCAGAATTTTAGACTTTACCTCATAGTTGTTGTTTTCTCGACATTCAAAGGTAGCCATTCGTCTAACTTTGGTCACATGATACTTTTTGGACTTTCTATTGGGTCAGGAGATAGAACCCTCTGGCTCGAACAAGAACAACTATTTTGGAGATAGAACCTTTTTGCATTGCATTTTACGCTGATTCTAGCCACCAGGGGCATGCTAGGACCAGCTAAATCGATAGAAAACCACCCAACGATTCGAATGACACCAATATCTCATTTTCGCGCCAAAATGGAGATAGAACCTTCTGGTTCTCACACGACGTGTATGGTGATACCCTAACATTAATTCAGAACTTTCAATTGCCCCGTCATTGGAAAGTTGGGGGTTGATTTTAGAGTAGCCTATGGGAAGGGACCGGTGGAGGTACTTATTTGATAGAGGGTAACCCATGTCACCTGGTCGTATTGACTGAACTTGCTGACGATTCAGAGATCTGGAGACAGCAGATTGCACAATTCTGTTCAAGGCCAGTCACGTTCCACGGTGTTTGTAATAGCAGCTAGTAAGCCAGGGCGGACACCTTCGGTCACTGTTAACAACCCAACACACATGTGACAGAGCTTTCTGCTCCAGAATCTGCGCCGTCACTCCAAGAGAATTAGATTTTGACAATTTTTGTTATAATTAATTTTGATAGTTCCAGTGAAAATTCGTATTGATGAAAGTTGTACAGAATTAGATTTTACAGAATAAATTAACACAGAGAAAAGGATTTACAGAGTTCATTATTTATTTGTCGAACCACAAGACAGGACACCGGTTAGAGGTCACAGCTTCAACGAACATATTCAGAATCCAAAGACGTTTGAGGGTATTGAAATATGAATCCTTCAATACCAAATCCACTTTGTGATCACCGGGGTGCGACTCCAGCTATGCCACATATTACGTCACATCCGTGGTCCTGCCCCGGTCCCTACCAATGGAGGAAGAAGTGAGCACAACACGTTAGCTGAACTAGGAGTAGGAGACGAGGAAACTTTAAGACTTTGTGAAAAGAAAATGAGACGCAATAACGCCGTCATACAACTGTAACAGATTTGAGGAATTTTTTTTTATAATTTTGATTTAATAAATAAATAGGTTTGGGTATCAGATTATTTATGTATTTATTGGGGTTTAAAGTCACATACTTATACACAATGGCTAATCATGACCGTGACAGTTTTACGGGTGGAGGAAGCCGGGGTACCTGGAGATAACCACCGAACATCGACAAGCAACTGTCAGCTTCACAACATTCTAACTCTGTTCAACCTACGCTCAAGCATGGTTACAGCGGTTGAAGACATGTGCACCATCGACGTGCAGTACGCCTTAGTACACGACGCCATCGTGCCCCCATGTAGGCAACCGGGATAAAGTGCCTTACCCAAGGACACAACGCGGGTCGTCCCGTACGGGGATCGAAATCGGAACCTCTAGCATAGAAGTCCAACAGTCTACCACTGAGCCACCGCGCTCCTGTTTGGGTATCAGATGATATGGAGTTTCTTCAGGCTTATATCACGGTCGATGCGAAACTAACTCAGTGATAGCCTCCGATACTTTTGATTACATGTAGAATATACACATAGTAGCTTGATGTACTAAATGTTTACCACGAGTGGTGAAGTGGTGTTACCCACGAGTGGTGAACATTTGGTACACCAAGCTACTTTGGATATATTTTATTTTATACCATGATCGTCAGATTAGTAAGAGTTCAAATGTTAAGTAATTCAATATTAAATTCTAAATAATGCCCGTACACACGTCCAAATCTGTTTTTTTCTTTTGTTCGCATGGCCACCGGTGGGGAGCACTTTCGCTGTTATTTTATCGTCGAAACGAAACGGAAAAAGAGATACGCAAATCACGGGCCTTTTTCATTTTAATAACATTATAACAATCTGTTTCGAGTTGCGGATACTTTATTAACATAGGACAACGCATGTTTGTTAATTAGTGGTATCTTGTGAGCAGAGATGTGGCGACAGGGGTGTGGGGGTGTGTGGGTGTGTGTGTGTGGGGGGGGGGGGGGGGGGGGGGTCTCAACCCCTCCCCTCAGCTAGGAGTATTTTTTTTTTCAATAGTTGGAAATTCCGATGTCAAATAGTTGGAAATTCAATAAATTAACATTATTCATGAAAAATATTAAAATTCCAACTAATGATGAGAAATTTTGATCTTTTATTTCCAGTTGGAAACTTGAGTTTCAAAATTCCCACTCTAGAATTGACATGGCCTCAAAATTTCAACTCTGATATCAATCCGGTAAATTTTCTGACCCAGACACATTATAAATGATGCTTTTTCCGTTTCAGGACTAGTGAAAATTTTCAGAAGGGTTCATAACCCTTTACCCAACGCAAACGATTTCAAAATTCATTATTTTAAATATCATTTTTTAAAATTTTTGTAAAAAATTTCAACAAAACCATATCATGTGACCCCTCTTTGGAACGAGCTCGACAAAGCTCGTTCCAAAGAGGGCTCACATGATATGGTTTTGTTGAAATTTTTCGAAAAATAATATTTTTTCAGCAGCTGTATTTGCATATTACGTGGGCGGATGCTGGCGACTCGTTGGGTAAAGGGTTAAAAGATATCACCCAGCGCTGCAGTGCAACCACCTATCGAAACCACTCACAGTTGGAATTTACACCGGTGGCAGCCCTCCCAACTGAAACCCTCTAGCCACACCCCTGCTTATAAGGTAAACGTATTTAAAAACGTTATAAATAATTGCTGTTTTCATTTTACTCTTCTCGAGGCGACGAGCGATAAATTTAGACAAGTTTGCTTTCAAGTAGCAGAGGTCACCAAAGGTCAATTTTGATGTAGTTACATAAAAGGTGTAAATTTCACCTATTGAAATACCATTGCTGACCTATTCCACGCGGTTGGTGTGTAAAGCTAAAATTTATGTCATGAGCATTTCACATATATTAGAATAGGTAATCATGGTATAAAAATCACAGTTCCACTCACTGATTCCTTATAATGGTACCCAGAATTGGAACTGTGTTTGAGATCAACGGATTCAAGGAAAATCAATGATAATTAAGGCCCGTTGTGGCCCCTTCGGTTCATTCAGCTCCTGAGAGGTGAGAAAATAACCAACATCGTGTTGAAAACAATGACAAGTCAGTTGATGCAGCCATTCCTGAAAAATGAGTTTACCCAGGCCATAAACCATGACCTCAACTTTTCTGTATTGGGCTTGTGGTAAATTTTAGGGACCGTGTTCCTGGATCGTTGACCATTCGTACAAATAATAAACCTAACTCATTGTACTTCTTTGGAACAACAAAAAACAGATCGTAAATGTGCTTAGTATTATTTTAATGAATTAATTAATTACTGTCGTTTAGCGCTTTGGACCATAGTGGGATCTTCCATGTCAGTTCATTGGCAGCAGGAAACGCGGTGGCTCAGTGGTAGACTGTTGGACTTTTGTGATAGAGGTCCCGAATTCGATCCCCGTCCGGGACGACCCGGGTTGTCTCCTTGGGCAAGGCACTTTATCCCAGTTGCCTACATGGGGGCACGATGACGTCGTATACTAAGGCGTACTGCACGTCGATGGTGCACATGTTTTCAATCGCAGTAACCCTGCTTGAGCAGAGCCTGAACAGAGTTAGAATGTTGAGGAGCTGACAGTTGCTTGTCGATGCTCGGTGGTTCTCTTCGGGTTCTCCGGCTTCCTCCGCCCGTAAAACTGTCACGGTCACGATTAGCCGATGTGCGTAAGTATGTGACCTTAAACCCCAATAAATAATAAATCAATGGCAGCAGTTAGAAGAGTCCATATTCATTATTTGGGGTAGATCAATAAATATTTTGAAGGTGCAGCCTTAGGGCTCCACCTTGAAAATATTGATTAGTCTCCTGCCGCAAATTCCCTTAAAAGCCATTCTGGGGGCACGATGACGCCGTGTGCTAAGGCGTACTGCACGTCGATGGTCCACATGTCTTCAACCACTGTAACCCTGCTTCAGCGGAGCTTCAACAGAGTTAGAATGTTGAGGAGCTGACACGGTCACGATTAGCCATTGTACATAAGTATGTGACCTTAAACACCAATAAATAAATAAATAAAAGCCATTCTATTTGATAAAGTTATAAAGTACCATGTCATGAGATTATGAAATACCATGTCATGAGATTATGAAGTACCATGTCATGAGATTAGGAAGTTCCTTATCCTGGATCGGAAAAACGGCCTCTCGAGTTCAAACTGTCAACAAAAGTAACTGTTTAAAATAAAAAAAAAAAAATACGCGAAATAGTTCCGACTGCTTCATGACAATCAATGAATCATAAAAATTTCCAATTAGCGGCTTTCAGAGAAGGACCATCAAATGTTCCGACCAACAACAAAAAAATCCGGCAGATATTTGCTAGATGGTGCATGGGAGCGAATCCCCCAGGCCCCCCCCCCCCCCACCCGCCCACTATCTCCCGGCCTGAGATGGCCATTGAGAGATTGATTAGCCATTTCCTCAACTGCTTCAGTAGAAACAAATGCCACCTGCACGACTACCACACGGGCATGGGGGCGTAGTGGCGCTGAGGTAGCCGGTTCTCGTCAGTTCACCGAAGTTAAGCAACGTCGAGTCCGGTTAGTTCTTGGATGGATGGCTGTCTGAGCGATCGATTCGGACTCCCGCGTTGTGTCCTTGGGCGAGGCACTTGACCCCGATTGTCCACATGGTGGCACGAAGACGCTGCGTACTAAGGCGTACTGCACGTCGATGGTGCGCATGTCTTCAACCAATCTAACCCTGCTTGTGCTGCAGTACGGAGTTCCGATGTTGAGGAGCTGGTAACTGCTCGTCGTTGCCCGGTGGTTCCCCCGGTTACTCCGGCTTCCTCCATCCGTACAACTGTCTCCGACACGATATGGCAGTGGCTGTTAAAGTGTCGTTGAACCTTAATAAATAAATAAATAAATAAATAAATAAATAAATAAATAAATAAATAAATAAATAAATAACATCTGGTCATGATTCTTCATGAAAAGTACCATGGCCCCACTTACTAAAGCGCCTTCTCTTGGACATGATTTAATAGAATTGTTTATAAGCGTAAATTTATCTTTTCCACAAGTACAATTCTGGCGAACAGGGCATATACTACCCCCTCTCCCTCCCCCCACCCACCCCTTAGCCACAGGGCAAGGACTAGCTGCCTCATCCCATTTCCGGCGTCCATTCTGTGCACTCTGAATTCCTGACTGTATTCCTCAATCTGCCTAACATCCAACTTTTCAGAAAACCATTGCCATCCCATCCTCCAACCCACCCCACCTTGAGTAAGAATGTCCGTACTGCCGCCTGTGAATTTTCAGTGTTGGGGGAAATCGGAATGCAACCTCTCACTTTGTGTTCGAATGTGTGTCCTTTAGGTTTTAGAGTATGGAAATGTTCGCTTGAATGCAACAAGATACTGAAAGCAATGATTTAGAATTGTAGATGGCGCCTTGTTGCCAATGTAATATTGTCTCCAGCCGGAAACGCGTGTCAAACATGATGAAAAATCTCTAAATATCTGTTATAAACAGTCAGTCTTATGTAATGTGGTTTTTAGGTCTGCATCTGAAAATCACATTACATGTTATATTACAGTCACACCCACAGATAAAATGCGACGAAATCAACTCTATATAGGACAGAAACTTTCTAACTGTTGGTGGCTTGGGGCTTAAAATTTCAGAATATTGGAAATTTGGTCCAGAAGAGTGTGTGTGTGTGGGGGGGGGGGGGGGGTGGGGAGGGGGGGTCACTGATAATACCGGCCCCCTCTAACTCTCAAAACACCCCTGGTCAAAGTAGCCCATTCAAGTTGGTATGTCACTTAAGCAGAATTACATATAAATCAGAAAAGTGAATGCATCATACATTGTGACTCGCGGCAGATCTTGTTTGATAAAATAGGGCCTGGTAGCTAAAGCTAGGGATGAAGTCTCTAAAGTAGGCGGCGTATGTACAACTGGTTGGCTAAAGTTAACTCTGTACTTCTATCGTGGTCTTGATATATCCACAGATGCTGAGACTGATCTCTTGACACCAATAAATAAACTGGAGGGAAAACACAAAGTATGTATCAATGCCCCCGACTCGCTAGAACTTTTCCCCTATGAAGTTCTATCACAACACCATATACCATTCAAATAAGAATAGTAATGGCTGAGATTCACGAAAAAATGTTGGTACGGACGGACGAGCGGGCGGGCGGGCGGGCGGGCGGGCATACGGACGGAGGTCTCCACTAGATACCCCTTCGACTTTTCAACTCGGGGACATAAAAATTAAAAGGACAAAAGTTTTAAAAAATACGGGTTGATTTATGTTCGCAACGTCACACCCATGATCAGGGGCGCCAGTAGCACGTAGACAGGGCGGAAAGCTGCCTTTAACCCTTTACCTAACGTAACGGTCAAAACCGGTCAGCGCTATTCTCAAAAATCGCCAATATTAATTTTCATTATTTTTTTCATTTTTTGTCTCTAAAACATAGGTTATGACCCCTCATTGGAACGAGCTCGTCGAGCTCGTTCCAATGAGTGGTCATAACCTATGTTTTTGAGATGAAAAATTGAAATAATAGTTATTCAAGATTTTTTTTTTTTTTGTAAGTGTCGTCTGCTTTTCAAGTAATCTAAAGGGTTAAAAAAAACAAAAAAAACAATGAAGTCCCCATTACACCCACGGCAAAGCGCCTTCGTTTGCGCGCACGGATACATGACACAATTGATGTTGTATAATTCACTCGTGAAGTTATCGTTTTTAATCAAACCCGGAAATCCCAGTAAATCACACTTAGGAAAGTAATCAATAATTATGATTTTGTATTTTAATCCCAATAAATTTTAACAGATTTAAAACATATCAATATCTTGATTTTTATATAACTGTTTCTGGAGATTAAATGAAGGCATTTTATTCTTTTTCTAAATAAATTCGTTGTGACCAGTAACATATTCTAGTAGAAAAATCACTTAAATACGGCAAATATGACATGAGTCCGTGGTATTTGTGTTCAGCCATGGAGACACTGTATGTAAATAGATTTTCTTTGGCATTGTGAATAGAAGTAAAATCAAATTCTTCCGAATACACCAAAGTTAACTTGGAATAAAGATTGTCCAAATGAAGCTTTATTTCCGGTTCTCTAAGCGTCTTTACACTATTACAATAGTCACATATCTTCTCGTACACGATATCAACCTCCGGCTTTAGTTTTACGAATTCCTCCCAGAAATCCAAAAACTCCAACAAAACTAATTCGTTACACGCGTCACGTGGAGTTATCCCCCTTCGTTTTCGTTTGTCACTGTATCCGTAAAGTCTACGGAAATGTTTAATCGTATTGATCTCTCTTGGAACAGTACCACCGCCGAGAATCTGCATTAAGTTGATAGTCTGAAGAAAAGTCTTATGTCGATGCTCGAACCATTCTACATATCTGGCTTTTAGTGCGTTGAATTTCCGCATTTTTCTGTGTATATCCAGCTTTAGATTATGAAGTTCCATGAACTTCTCGTCAAATTTGCTCAGTCGAGGTGTTAATCTCGGCGTCGGCCATTGCAGTGGTGTGTAACTCATGGTCTGGCTCCTGTAAAGAAATAACATTCATCATTAAAATAATAGTTGATCGAATACCCATCAGTGGTATAGCCACTGAGAGGGGGGATAGGGACCCCCCCCCCACCCCGAAAAAAACGAATACATTACAAGTTTCAACTAACATAGAGCGCAAAATTGGTCTTCAAAATTGTGCTTCACACGCTACAAATGCCTAAGATTCAATCTAAGAGCACTGACTTTGAAAAAATTTGGTCGGAGGAGGCATAGTCATAACTAAGATCCTCCGGTCGTTACCCCTCCTCCCACTTTCCTTGAGGGGGGTGAGATGAGGGGTAACGAACGAAGCAACCTAGTTAGGACTAAGGGAGGGGCTCATCAACGGTCTTGTGAATATCATGTCCCCACCCTACCCAATCCCTTCACATTCCATTCCTTTTTGTCTAAGACTTGTTCGTGAAATATACTTGGGTTTGTTCTCTTCCCAATTTATTCTGAACAGGGACGTCACGAAGATAGCGCTGGTCGGCTTTGGTCGTTACTTTGGGTAAAGGGTTAATTAACACGTATCGCATCGGTACTCCCACTTCGTCGTGCTGGTCACCCAACGTCCCATATATGGTACTTCAGATATCCACTAGTAGGGTCCAAGTCTAGTTTCTTTATTTATTTTGTTTATTCAAGTTTAACGACACATTTGACAGCCAGGGTCAACTCGTGTCGGACGGTTTTACGGGTGGAGGAAGCCGGAGTTCCCGTAGAGAACCACAGAGCAACGGCGAGCAACTGTCAGATTCCCTAACGTACTAACTCCACACAAGCAGGGTTATCATTGGTTGAAGACAGGTGCACCATCAACGTACAGTACGCCTTAGTACACAGCGCCACCGTGCCCCTCGTGGGCTATCAGGATTAAGTGCCTTGCCCAAGGACACAAAGTAGTTACCCCTGATGGGGATCGAACCGTGGACCTCTCTGTTTGATGTCCAATGCCGTACCACTGACCCACCGAGCTCCTATGATTATAACCAAGGATCAATCGAAATTTATTCCCCTAATCCAGCTGAAAGTGCCCCGGCTTGAGATTTTCTAAATTATTGGTGCGGCTTTAGATTAGTTCTGTTAAAACTTATTGGATTGTAGCCATAGCCACATTTCAATATTTTGTGATTGTAAAACAAATTTAACCCTTTACCAAACGCAGAGGATATCAAAATTTATTATTTTAAATAACATTTTTTAATTTTTTTCCAAAAATTTCAACAAAACCATATCATGTTATCCCTCTTTGGAACGAGTTCGTCGAATTTGCATATTACGCGGGCGGATTCGAGCGATTTGTTGGGTAAAGGGTTAAAATAACAAATTTTGACTTGCTGGAATAATCTTACAGTTCTCTGCCACAACAAACAGTACAATATATTTTGAACTCTACTTTTTAAACCTTTACCCACAGATTTATTTATTTATTGGTGTTTAAGGTCACATAATTATGCACAATGGCTAATCATGACCGTGACACTTTTACGGCCCATGTAGGCAACCGGAGTTAAAGCACCTTGCCCAAGGACACAACGCGGGTCGTCCCGGACGACGATCGAACCCGGACCTCTAGCATAGAAGAGGAACAGTCAGCCACCGTGCTCCTTACCCACAGATAGGCCTAACATAAAAATTGGATATTTCAATTTAAATTTTTCAAATACACACAAAAAATCCCCAAGAAAATCGAATCATGTGACCCTCGAGGGAACAATCTTGTTCCGATGATAGATCACATTATGTGGTTTGCATAAAACTCTTTAACCCTTTACCCAAGTAAACGACCAAAACCGGCCAGCGCTACTCTCAAAAATCGCCAATTAATTTTCATTATTTTTTTCATTTTTTGTCTCAAAAACATAGGTTATGACCCCTCGTTGGAACGAGCTCGTCGAGCTCGTTCCAACGAGGGGTCATAACCTATGTTTTTGAGACAAAAAATGAAAAAAAATAGTTATTCAAGAATTTTTTTGCCAAGTGTCGTCTGCTTTTCATGTTAGGTAAAGGGTTAAAAAACATTTTACCTGCTAAATTCATGAATTATGTGTGTAGTTGCAGTCAATTTGTTAGGTAAAGAGTTAGGCAGTGAGATGTGTGGATTATGGAGATTCTTATCAATCAATTTTTGAATGTTTGAGGAAAAAAAATTAACAGTACCAGAAAGGTAAATTCCCACCACTCATGGGTCGCGTTTTTTTTTGCATTTGTTTGGCATATCAAAGCTACGTCAACCACAAAAATTAGTTTTCTTGAAGTAAAATACTTTCGATGACATTATAAATTACATTTTGAAGTTTCTATGCATTTGAAAATTTAATGGAATAGGAATTCCAATGCATTTAACTCTCTTTAGTGCTGTGAATAAACCCAAAACATGTAAAAAAAAAATTACAGAATACATGTACATTACCAGTCAAAGAGTCAAATAGGGTGAAACATAACTACAATAAATTAAGAATCCTGCTGCTTCTACTTCTACATTGATAATACCAGAATCTTACATCATTTTTCTAGGAAACTCTCTGTTAAAGATTCACTTAAAGGATGTTCGATTCTTGTGTTATTAGTATAGTTTACTGGGAGCGCGGTGGCTCAGTGGTAGACTGTTGGACCTCTATGCTAGAGGTCCCGAGTTCGACCCCCGTCCGGGACGACCCGCGTTGTCTCCTTGGGCAAGGCACTTTATCCCGATTACCTACATGGGGGCACGATGACGCCGTGTGCTAAAAAAGCGTACTGCACGTCGATGGTGCACATGTCTTCAACCGCTGTAACCCTGCTTGAGTGGAGCTTGAACAGAGTTGGAATGTTGAGGAGCTGACAATTGCTCGTCGATGCTCGGTGGTTCTCTCCGGGTACTCCGGCTTCCTCCACCCGTAAAACTGTCACGGTCATGATTAGCCACTGTGCATAAGTATGTGACCTTAACTACCAATAAATAAATAAATAAATTTATCATATGACTCGTCCGTTTTGTTCACTTTAAAACATTTGATATTTTGTTTTCATATTAATCAGTGATAAATAAAGCCTTCCGTCAGTTTCATTGGTCAGTTTCAAAACTAGACAATTTGATTGGCTGAACAAAATACAACTAGGCCACATTTTCATAATTTGCATAATTAGAGTTGGGAGCTTTTATTGGTCAATTTCAAAACTCGACAATTTGATTGGCTAAACAAAATACAACTGGGTCACATTTGCATAATTTCAGTAGGGAGAATTTACGTTATCTGTCCTATTTAGGGTGGGTTATCTTGTATTAATCTTTTACCTACAAGAAAAACGCCATTCATTTTTTTATATTTTCACGTTTTGCTTCCAAAACATAGGTTATGACCCCTCATTGGAACGAGCTCGACGAGCTAGTTCCAATGAGGGGTCATAACCTATGTTTTGGAAGGAAAATATGAAAATGTTTAGTTATACGAGGATGTTTTTCCAAGTGCCGTCTGCAACTCAAGTTAGGTGATGGGTTAAAAAGTCATACTAAGTGGCTAATTTGTGCGTGCGTGTGTCATATGATAAATAGAATATGAAATGAGTGTTTTTCTCATATAATATTTATGAAACTCGTCCGAATTTTGCGTTTGGGCTCGCCAGAGGCTCGCCAAAACGGAAAATTCTTAGACTCGTTTCATAAATATTATATGAGGAAAACACTCATTCCATATCTCTATATAAAAAGTATAGGAAACTATACATCTGTGTTATGATTGAAAATATTTGTACTGATTGGTTGTTTGAATATTCAGAGTTTGAATTTGTGTCGTTTGAGTGATCTATGTGACATTTGACGAAAAAATCAATATTATTTTGTTCTGTCCATTGAATGGGGTGTTGAAAGTATGCTATTTTTTCTATCTTTATTCACATTAAACCGGAAACACACCTTTTCTCGTTTCAAGCAAAACATTTTGTTTGTTTCTGTCGCATGTATGACAGTGTCTTGACAGAAAGTCTGATCGAAGTATTTACCCAAAGCGACCTCTGACCTTGCATATCATTAACGTCAAAGATGGCGAATCGGCAATGGACTTGTTGAATTGTAAATGAACAAAGTGCTTGTGTACGAAGATACCTATGGCAATTGGCTACGAAATTAAACTGTCTACTGTGTTTGTGACAAAATAAAAATGAATTGAAGGTTATATATTCTCGTGTTTTTTTTCTGTCAACGACCCAACAGAAATAACCAGATGCAGAAGGCCAACAAGTCCCCCCCCCCCCCCCTCCCCAAAAAAAAAGGTATCCTCGAAAGGTATCCACCAATAATAACACTTTATCATGTCATAGGTATCCTTCAATACCCCAGATGAGGATAAGAGGGCTTTGTTATAAGACCCCAACGAGGGATTTTTGCATGGTCCTCATGACCTCATACGACAAAAAAGGGATTCTACAGGCTTAGACCGACTACAGGAAGGAATGGTAGTTGAATATCCAGATAAGAATAAGATGGATGGTAGATTACAACTCATTGGGTGACATTCACATGTGGTCAAACGATAGAAAAGGGGAACCGGGGGCAGTCGTTTCTTAGTTAGGAGTGTTGGGAGTGGGGTGCGGCGTGACTTGAACGTTCGATACCAAGATGAGGTTAGACCTAACAGGGATTTTCCCACGGTCTTATATGATGAAAGACGAACATCTCGGGGTACTTACAATATGTAGTGGTAGTGGGTGGAGGTTAAGCTAAATTGAGTGATCTGTTTGAGGTCAGAGGACCATGCAAAAATCCCCAGAGAGAGGCGGAAGAGAACCTGAGACTAGTTAGAATAGGGTCAGTAATAACAGGTCAGGGAATAAAAGGATAAGCCACAGAAAAGATTGGGACAGGGAGATAAATGAGGATTCTGCAAGAATCCGAGCCAGAAAACTACTCTTCTACAAAGGAACGCGCCCATCATTGGAAAAAAGAGGATGCTTGAGGAATCCAGGTCCATTTCGGTTGTTTTGAGTGGGTTTTTTGGTGATTTGGGGAAATTGTCGGGGCTATTTATTTAATTAGATTTACTCCTCCTGAATCGAACACACCCTCCAAACGTACCCCTGTCCTATTAGAGGGTTTAAGTCACCCAGCAACTAAGATGGCGGCCTCCTGTATATAAAATGAACGATGGAAACATGTAGTACGGTCACCCAAAGAACACACGCTGGGCGTGCGCCCTGATCATACGTATAACTATGGGGGTGACATCACAACATGGCTGCTCACGCGAGTTACCATGACAATACAACACTGGGTCATGTGACATGATGCCACTTCCGAGGTCCAGCAAAAAAGGGTCGACCAGCTCCTAACATACTACTTCCAGCTATTTTGCGAAAACGTAAGCAATACAACTTATCAAAAGGTTTTATCATTTTCTTGAAAAGCCCAAATTTTTCAGACAATATTTTTCTTGCGGTGCGGCTATATCGGCGTTCTCACCTAACTCACGCCCACCCGCAATATCGCCGAAAGCATGCAAGTGCAAGAGGCGGGGACAGGATATCAAAAAAGGCACTCGAATCAAGGCTGCGAGTTAAAACCGTGAGTTTATAACGTATCGTAAATTGTAATATGACACTCAGTATTTCTGACATTATAATCTATATCGTCCCTTGAGAGATCAGGGGAACAAGGTGCCATCTACAATTCAACAGCAGTCAGCATTGCATGTAGCACACTGTTTCACTCAATGGACAATATCAAGCTTTACAAATTATCTCGCCGATTGTATGGTTTCTTAAACTCCGCCTTTATATCTTACCCCCACCCATTGGCACTAGCACACGTAAAATACGTCAGAAACGAATACACTGGCATGGCGGGAGTTCGGACCCTCGCCGAGAGAGTGTTCTTCGGCACCAACCGCCTAGCGAAACTATACTGAACCACGCACACTACTCGGCCACCGACAGACCCCAAAAGGGAATGCTAGTTAACCAAGTATATACGAGGCCAGTACAGAACACATGGAATACTCAGTTACCTAATTATTCATCAGAGAGTTGCATCACAAAAACAGCGTCCTTTCTTAATTCTATGGCATAAGAGAAATTTGAAAAAGACAAGTGTCGCTGATTTCTTCTGAGGTGCAGTTCGTAGAATTAAGTACTTAGATGCAACTATCTGATGAATAATTAAATAATTGAGTATTCCGTGTATTCTGTACTGGCCTCGTATATACTTGGTTAACTAGCATTCCCTTCAAGGGTCTGTCGGTGGCCGAGTGGTTCCCGTGGTTCAGTATAGTTTCGCTAGGCGGTTGGTGCCGAAGGAAACTCTCTCGGCGTGGGTTCGAACCCCGCCATGCCAATGTAAACAAAACCAGCGTCCTTTCTTAATTCTATGTCATAAGAGAAATTTGAAAAAGACAAGTACTGTCGCTGATTTCTTCTGAGGTGCAGTTCGTAGAATTAAGTGCTTAGATGCAACTATCTGATGAATAATTAAATAATTGAGTATTAGTAGTAGTGTATGCACGTTTCAGGGATGGTTGGCAGGACCCCGGTGCAGGACCCCGGAAGTGACGTCATGTCAAGTGACCTAGTGGCGCCATGTTGTTTTGTCATGGTAACCCGCGTGAGCGGCCATGTTGTGACGTCATCTCCATAGTGATAAGTGGTGTGAGTGCGCATGCGCAGCGCGTGTTGTTAAGGTGATACGTGTTTCCGTCGTTCATTTTGTATACTGGAGGCCGACATCTTGGTTTCTATGGTAGCACGTGATTGCTATGTTACCCAATTTTTCTGCAATAAGACTGGGTATGTTCGGAGGGTATGTTCGATTGTAGAAGAATAAATCTAATTACCACAAACAACCCGATAATCATTCCAAATCACCAAATCCACCCCAACTTTTACTATTTCGAATTCTTTCAGAATTCTCTACTTCTATCTATATATGTAATAGTTTTCCTCTACCTGGGCATGTTCCTTTGTTCTGGAGTATACCCCAGTAGCGTAGAAGAGCCTATTAACTGGAACAGCTTTACTCATTATTACTATATTTAGCAATTTCTGGTCTATTCTTGTTAGTTCTGACCCTATTCCAGGTACTCTTGTTGTTTCATTTATCTAGATAATAACTAACCAATCAAATTGCTTGATTTCCCATAACCTGTATGCAGAGTTATCTCCCTTATGTATAATAAAAGCCTATATTCAATGGCCATATCCAATGGAATCTCATTTTGGGGAAACACCTGTGGCTGTGGAATCCCTTTTCTGTCATATGTGCTTATGTGAAAAAGCACAATGTGACACAATGTGCCCTAGCACAAAGGCACATGCTTTATGTGCCGATATATGCTTATGTGAAAAGGCACAATGTGACACAATGTGCCCTAGCACATACGGGTATTTGAGGATACCTATGTCCTGGTATTGTTTTATTCGAGGATACCTACTGGAGAATCCCCTTTTTGTCTTATGTGATTATGTGAAAAAGCACAATGTGACACAATATGCCCTAGCACAAAGGCACATGCTTTATGTGCCGATATGTGCTTATGTGAAAAGGCACAATGTGACCTAGCACATAGGCACATACGGGTATTTGAGGATACATATAGCCTGGTATTGTATTATTTGAGGATACCTATCTAGGATACCTTCTAGCTTTGCTTATTGTTACTATATTTAGCTATTCTGGTCTATTCTTGTTAGTTCTGACCCTATTCCAAGTATTCTTGTTGTTTCATTGTATCTAGATCATTTATATAGATTATAACCAACCAATCAGATTGCTTGATTTCCCATAATCTGTATGCAGAGTTATCTCCACTTATTACAACGAAGTTGTATCCGATTCTCATCACCTCTATATCCAATGGCAATATCCCCGGGCACCTCAATTTTGGCACCCCTTTTTTGTCATATGTGCGTATGTGAAAAAGCACAATGTGACACAACGTGCCCTAGCACACAGGCACATATGACAAAAAAGGGGTGCCGAAGGTCATATGTTTTTCAAAAATAAAGATAAATGAAACAACAAGTGTACTTGGAATAGGGTCAGAACTAACAGGAATAGACCAGAAATTGCTAAATATAGTAATTACAAGTAAAATTGTTCCAGTTAATTTATTTATTTATTTATTGATGTTTTAAGGTCACATATTTATGCACAATGGCTAATCATGACCGTGACAGTTTTACGGGTGGAGGAAGCCGGAGTACCCGGAGAGAACCACCGAGCAACGACGAGCAGCTGCCAGCTCCCCAACATCGTAACTCCGCACTGCAGCACAGGCAGGGTTAGATTGGTTGAAGACATGCGTACCATCGACGTGCAGTAGGCCTTAGTACACGGCGTCATCGTGCCCCCACGCGGGCAATGGAGATGAAGTGTCTTGCCCAAGGACACAACGCGGTTGCCGCAGGTGGGATTCGAACCGAGGACCTCTCGGCTTGCAGCCTGCACCTCTACCTACTGAGCCACCGCGCTCCCGTTCCAGTTAATAGGCTCTTCTACGCTACTGGGGTATACTCCAGAACAACGGAACATGCCCAGGTAGAGGAAAACTATTACATATATAGATAGAAGCAGAGAATTCTGAAAGAATTCGAAATAGTAAAAGTTGGGGTGGATTTGGTGATTTGGAAGGATTATCGGGTTGTTTGTGGTAATTAGATTTACTCTTCTACAATCGAACATACCCTCCGAACATACCCAGTCTTATTGCAGAAAAATTGGGTAACATAGCAATCACGTGCTACCATAGAAACCAAGATGGTGGCCTCCAGTATACAAAATGGACGACGGAAACACGTATCACCTTAACAACTCGCGCTGCGCATGCACACTCACATCACTTATCACTATGGAGATGACGTCACAACATGGCCGCTCACGAGGGTTACCATGACAACACAACACTAGGCGCCACTAGGTCACGTGACATGACGTCACTTCCGGGGTCCTGCACCGGGGTCCTGCCAACCATCCCTGAAACGTGCATACACTACTACTAGTATTCCATATGTTCTGTACTGGCCTCGTATAAACTTGGTTAACTAGCATTCCCTTCAAGGGTCTGTCGGTGGCCGAGTGGTTTCCGTGGTTCAGTATAGTTTCGCTAGGCGGTTGGTGCCGAAGGAAACTCTCTCGGCGTGGGTTCGAACCCCGCCATGCAAATGTAAACAAAACCAGCGTCCTTTCTTAATTCTATTTCATAAGAGAAATTTGAAAAAGACAGTTAAGTACTCAGATGCAACTACCTGACGAAAACGAATAGTTTCTCACGTACAGTTCTCGGAAAGTAAAATATTCTCAATTTGCGCACTCAGTCTGGCGAAAAAGGGCACGCGCTGCTTCTTGGCTCCTAGTTCTTTGCAAGGTACAGCTGCCACTTCTGCTCGCCTTTATCCAACGCCCCGTATCTACGCCACTGTTCATCGACCGGACCCGTTTTCGTTTTTATTTTCTTTAATAATAATAAAGACTGCCGTGTTGGATGTTTAGGAGTTCTTCAAGAACGTGTTATTCACTGGTAAAAATAGCAAATTACGTCACGAATAGCGTGTTTTCCTCCGTTTATATGGTTTTTCCTCATTAGCATGTCATTTTGCAGCTCATTTGCATTGAATTCAATGCGTCTGAAGTGCGACGTCTGTAACTAATACGTATTTTAAACTAGGAGTCCTGTCATGAACTGTGCGCTTATCTAGGCTTAATCGCGAGTAGGAATTGCGCGCAATTGCCATATCGAATGGCATCCAAAGCATGGCAGGTTCTCCTGGTTACTCATAGCAAACACAGGCAATGTTTCTGCCAGTGGACCTCCGGGTTACCCGGAGGTCCATTGGAAGAAATATTGTTTGTGCACAGTCCATATGTACAGAATTTGATAGTCTTACTGTGGTCATCACGCGTAGATTAACGCACAGATCGTTGTGCTATTTGTGCGCATTTCATGCCAGGACTTCCAATTTTAACTGTATGAAATAAATTCGTCTGGCTCAGTCGAAAAGTTTGTCTGGATATCATCTATTCGAATTTATCCGACTCAGGCGTCGCACTTTATACCCATGTAATTCAGTTATTGGCCTGGAATTAAAAATTCGACGCGATGCTAGTGCGACGTCTGTAAAGGGACATACTAAAATGTTTTTGGAAGTAAGAGAATTATATGATAATGCATGACTTTTATTTGAGCTATTGTTCAAACGTGTTGTATACTTTATGTATAATTAACTTTGTACAGCCCTGTATTATCACAAGCCTCCCTTCCCCCTCCCCTCCCCTCCCCAAAAGAGCGAAAAATGACGCGATTCACATTTATTTAAGGCTTTTAGTTCTTTGTAGTACTGTAGTGACTAAAAAGACGCTAAAATGGGTTCCCACCTAACTCACGGGATTAAGACAGAAACGAGTAAAATTGAAACGTGACAGACATGCGATTAACACGGGTGTTGGATTAATGCAGACATGGGTTTATGGGATTAACACGGATATGGGATTAACACAGAGACGATTGATAAAAGGAAGGCGCCAGAGTGTGTTTATCCACTACTTATAGTCCCCCACCCACACCCCCACCCACACATAAGAAAAAAAATATCGAGCCTAAATTGTTTTAAACCACTGTTAGAAAAGTCTCCATAACATTGTCATTGTGATGTGCATTAACCCCTTACCCAACGTACGGCCAAAACCGGCTAGCGCTTTTCTCAAAAATCGCCAATTAATTTTCATTATTTTTTTTCATTTTTTTCTCACAAAAACATAGGTTACGAACCCTCGTCGGAACCAGCTCTTCGAGCTCGTTCCAATGAGGGGTCATAACCTATGTTTTTGAGACAAAAAAATGAAAAAAATGAGTTATTCAATATATTTTTTTTTTTGCAAGTGACGTCTGCTTTTCATGTTTGGTAAAGGATTAAGGTCGGAATTTTTGTATATAAAGTGCTTGATTACTTCCCAGGAAGCGCGGTGGCTCAATGGATATGGGATTGGACTTCAAACCGAATGGTCCACAGTTCGATCCCTGCCAAGGGTAACTGCCTTGTGTCCTTGGGCAAGGCGCTACATCCCAACTGCCCATGTGAGGGTACGGAGGCGGTGTGTACTCAGGTGTACTGAACGTCGGTAGTATAGCAAGTACCCAATCGTGCCTGTTTAGTCGGATCTCATGATCTAGTGGCGCCATGTTTGGTTGTCATCGTAACCCGCGTGAGCGGCCATCTTGTAACGTTGTTCCCAATGTGATACGTGGTATTAGTGCGCATGCGCAGCTCGTGTTGTTAGGGTGATGCGTGTTTCCGTCGTCCATTTTGTATACTGGAGGCCGCCATCTTGGTTTCTGTGGTAGCACGTGGTTGCTATGTTACCCAAAGGCTTTTAACCCTTTGATACTTTTATACGTGTTATTACGTACGAAGTCTTTTGTTTAATTTAACCCTTTGTTACTTTTGTAAGTGTTATTACGTACGAAACCAAACAGCACGTTGATAATTTATGGTCATTTGTTCTATTATTTTTCGATTTTTTAAAGTTTTAATCTCAAATTCATATTTTTCCCCGAAATAGTGCTCAGTGATAACCGTTGAGCCAAATGTTATCGCAGCTGAAAATATTAACATAATCCTGCTATCAAGACTTCTTAACTGGTTGAGTGCAAGAAGCCACTATCAGGGCTTTCAAAAATAAGGCTACCAGGGCTACCAGAACAAAAGCACTTTCCTTGCTTATATTTCATATTCATTTATGCACAAATAATATTTCGTTTATATAAATTTGTTTTATTACAACTTATTGGAGAGTGCCTGTGGGCACTCTCCAATAATTTGTAATAAAATACGTTTTGAAAAACAAATTCAGACCACCAAAAATAATCTAGCCCTCAACCAGATAATCACTAATGTGAAAAATAACTTGTTATTTGTACTTTCCTACGTTTGGCGTCGTATTTTGAAAAACGTTGAAGAAACTGAATTCCAATTGACGTTTGAACGTCAAGATAATTAAACTCTCAAAGGGTTAAGTATCTTTAAAATATATCCTTAACATGTATCCTCAACTGATACGTAGCCGGGTCACCGAAATGAGTCGACGAAGAGTATGCGCGAGTCACTCGAACGAGCAATTGCTCCTTAGCTCATTTGCTCGATGGGCTTCGAGTCATTCGAGCAATATGTCGAGTCACTCGATCGAGCAATTACTCTAAAGCTCATTTGCTCGGTTGGCTTCGAGTCATTCGAGCAATGACTTATCAGTAACTGTTCGATAGTTTATTTGGAGAATTTGGGGTACGTATGTCCTTGGGTGGTCTAGAAGGTTGGGCCAAATAAGTAATAGTATCCTCAGATAAGTATCCTCAAATACCAAAACAATACCAGGCCAAAGGTATCCTCAAATGCTGAAATGAGTCGAAGAGTCGTTCGAGGAGTCACTCGAACGAGCAATTACTCGTTGGTTTAGTTTCTCGATGGGCTTCGAGTCATTCGAGCAATATGACGAGTCACTCGATCGAGCAATTACTCTAAGGCTCATTTGCTCGATGGACTTCGAGTCATTCGGGCAATGACTTATCAGTAACTGTTCGATTGCTTATTGGGGAAATTTGGGATAGGTATGTCCTGGGGTGAACCAGAAGGCTGGGTCAAAGAAGTATTAGTATCCTCAGATAAGTATCCTCAAATAATAAAATACCAGACCATTGGTATCCTCAAATACCGAAATGAGTCGAAGAGTCGTTCGAGGAGTCAATCGAACGAGCAATTACTCGTTAGCTCATTTGCTTGATGGACTTCGAGTCGTTCGAGCAATGACTTTTCAATAACTGCTCGATAGCTTATTGGGTTTGGGAATGAGAAAGGCTTTTGATATAGACAAGGAAGATAACTCTGCATACAGATTATGGGGAATCAAGCAATCTGATTGGTTATATAAATGATCTAGATAAATGAAACAACAAGAGTACTCGGAAAAGGGTCAGAACTAACACGATCCGAACAGACCAAAAAAGCTAAAAATAGTAAAAATAAGCAAAGCTTTTCCAAATAAAGGGTATTTCTACGCTACTGGAGTATACTCCAGGACAAAGGAACATGCCTAGGTAGACGAAAACTATTGCATATATATATAGAAGCAGAGAATTCTGAAAGAATTCGAAACAGTAAAATTTGTCGGGTTTATTTGGGTAATACTCCGATTCAATTGAATACACCCTACGGACATACCCCATGTCCTATTATAAGTCTTTGGGTAACATAGTAACCACGTGCTACCATAGAAATCAAGATGGTGACCTCCAGTATACAAAATGGACGACGGAAACACGTATCACCCTAAGAACACGTGCTGCGCTTGCGCACTAATATCACGTACCACTATGGAGATGACGTCACAAGATGGCCTCTGACGCGGATTACCATGACAACCAAATATGGCGCCACTCGGTCACGTGACACAGTGAGAAGACTCCATGGAGGAGTCTTCTCACTGTGTCACGTGACCGAGTGGCGCCATGTTTGGTTATCATGGTAACTCGCGTCAGAGGCCATCTTTTATAATATTTATTGTAGATAGCTTGAGCAGTTTATGCACAAACACAGTAAAAGCATTCGAGCTGGTTTTTGCTGGGTGTTGTGGTTCGGTTTTCCGGTTTGCTGCAAAACCATCCAGACCTACAAGTGGAGTCACGATGGTGTGGTGTATTAGGGCGTACTGCACGTTAGTGGTACGCGTGCTTTCAATCGATGCTAACCCGTCTGTGTGGGATAACTAAATTGGAGAGATAAACAGTTACTCAACACAGCTCGGCCGTTTTCTCTGGGTACTCTTCCTCCACACGTAAAACTATTCGAGACGAAATGACCGTGGATGTTGAAAGTGTCGTTAAACGCCAAAATGGATAAATGATAAATTAAGAAACATTTTTCGCCATTAAAGAACAGTAGTTAATATTTTATTTACCTGTATATAAGTTTGTTCCGCTGAAAGAAACATTTCATGTCCATTGGCCGAGAAACTAACAATTTTTTCCCAACAATTTCCATCCGTTTTGGGGACGCCATTTTAAAATTGATTATCGAACAGTACTGAGTGTATTTCCAAAGTTGTTGAACATGCTCGGGGTAATTTTAGTCAAATGGTTATCGACCTTCGCGATCTATTATCGTTCTGTCATAGTAGGGATATAGATTTACACTGTAGTTAGGTACGACAGTGGAAATAATATTCGACACCTCGACAAATTATGGAACATATATATGATTACAGACGACAATAGATGTTTCCGTCATTAAGTAAAACATAACAGACAATATCCAAGGTATTCATCCAGATATTGGTCGAGGGCTTTGCCCTCGACCATTATCTGGCTGAATATCCTGGCCCGAGTGCATTATCTATCGCACACCCCACTTTACATTGAATTCTTGTTTTAACAAAAGGGTGGGGTTGGGGGTACCTGAGCCCGAAAACGCATTTTTTTTCTGCATTGTGTATTTTTTTATTAGGCCTTTTTTCAAATCAATTTGATCATATTTGTTCGCCAGTAATGAGGAAAGTAATAATGCATTCACTATCAATACAGTTTAGCCCCAATATGTCAATTTTTCAAGAAACATCGGTTTCAGTGAGTCATCTCGTGGGGGTGGGTACCATTATCGGAGAAGAAATTTTTTGCACGAATTTTATTTTTTTTTATGTTTCGGTCAGATTTCGCAAGATGTTGTCTGGAATTTACACTTGGTTTTATCTGAAAGGACATTCTTAATTGTTTAAATGATGTAAACTAACTTGAAAAATGCGCGATTTTAGTATTAGGGTCAAACAATTAAGACTTTTCTCTCATTTTAAGCATAAGACCATAGCAAAGGTTGTAAATATATATACAGATTCTAATCGTTAATGTTTTATAATATTTATTGAAAACAAAAACAAGAAAAATCTCATAAAATCAGTGAAAATAAACAAAACCACAACATGATAGGAGGAGAGGTAGTAGTTTTTATAGGGGTATAGTGAGAGCCACACTCCACTGGATCTGTCAAGCTGCTACGTCGGGGTTCGAACTACTGAACAGTTAGCTATGCCCCTTCGGACGACCCGCGCAACTGATTGAGGGTCTCAAGATATATGAAAATTGTTTAACCCTTTACCTAACATGAAAAGCAGACGACACTTCCAAAAAATCTTGAACAACTAATTTTTTTCATTTTTTGTCTCAAAAACATAGGTTATGACCCCTCATTGGAACGAGCTCGATGAGCTCGTTCCAATGAGGGGTCATGACCTATGTTTTTAAGACAAAAAATGAAAAAATAAGGAAAATTCACTGACGATTTTTGAGAATAGCGCTGGCCGGTTTTGGCCGTTACGTTGGGTAAAGGGTTAATGTAAAACTGGGAACAAATTTTCCAAATTAATGCTAATAAACGGTCTTATGTCTAAACATCATATTCATACAGTAGAAAGGTTGAATTGCATGTTTATTACCATACATGACTGAGGCCTATTGCAAATCAGAGATTCACGCACGACATCATTCTCGTCAGAAAATCCGGTGACTTTACCCTGCTTTACTTGACATAAACCTCTTATAGTAACAAACTGTAATGACATAATGCTTTAGTCCTGAAGATGACCCCTACCTACATACCCTTTGTTCGAAGTGTCCAAAAATAACAACAAAACTAGTTACCATCAAAGGGTGTAAGCAGGACTTACAGTCCAGTTGTTTTTGAGATGTCGGAAACTGAATCAATCGGAAAAAATCAATCGAACGTCTCAAAAAAATGAAAGAGTCAATGACTCTGTAGCTCAACTTGGATATGACAGGAATTAGTACTTGCTGTGACCAAGACAACTTAATAATGAATATGACAGGAATTAGTATTTGTTTTGGCCCAGTCAACAATAATAAAAGAATTACAAGGTGACTGTAATGGACTACAGATTAAGACCAATCATTGTAGATTATTATTTTCGTGTGGAAATTTTCAGTCCCAAACAAAATATTTTCAGACTAAAATTTTTTCTTCTTCTTCTTAAAATTGACCTCTATGCATCAAAACACAAAAAACTAATTTCCGGATTTTGATCTAAAATTTACTAAGTCCCACCCAGACCCCAAATTTTCAGTGTAAAAAATGTTTTTTTTTTTGTCTTAAAATTGACCAAAACGCATAAAAAACCAAAAAACTAATTTCCGGATTTTGGTCCAAAATTTTCTAAGTCCCACCCGGACCCCTAATTTGCATAATTTATTCACGAGAAAAACTCTGTATTATATGTAATGTATCCCATGGTACTAAACATTCATACAAAAATTTATTCAAATCAGATCTTTCATTTGGAAGTTCTGCGCAAAAATCTGATTGCACTTAATTTTGAACAAAATGGCTGCTAGCGGCCATCTTGAATTTCAGACTGGACCCCAAAACACTCCTTCTCGTCCCACAGTGATAACAAATGTACCCAAGAAGTTTCGTGAAGATCGGTTCATAAATACGGCCTCTAGCCCGAGCCGTATTGGGAATTGCACTCACAGTGCTGAAAGTAACACTAAATAAATCAAAGTTAGCCTAATTTGCATAATTTACGCACAAGAAAAAAACCTGTAATATATGTAATGTATCCCATGGTACTAAACATTCATACAAAAAATTATTCAAATCAGAGCTTTCATATGGAAGTTCTGTACAAAAAACAGATTTCGGCATCGTCGGTACAAAATGGCTGCTGGCAGCCATCTGGAATTTGGGACTGCACCCCAAAACACTCGTTCTCGTCCCACGGTCATAACAAAGGTACCCAAGAAGTTTCGTAAAGATTGGTTCATAAATGCGGCCTCTAGCCCGAGCCATGGCAGCTTGGCACTTACAGCTCTAAAAGTAACACTAAATAAATCAAAGTTAGTCTAATTTGCATAATTTACGCACAAGAAAAAAACCCGTATTATATGTGATGTATCCCATTGTACTATACATTTATACAAAACTTTATTCAAATCAGAACTTTCATACAGAAGTTCTGTACAAAAAACTGATTTTTGCATCATCGGTACAAAATGGCCACTGGCAACCATCTTGAATTTCGGACCACACCCAAAAACACTCGTTCCCGTCCCAGGGTCATAACAAAGGTACCCAAGAAGTTTCGTAAAGATTGGTTCATAAATACGGCCTCTAGCCCGAGCCATAGCAGCTTGGCACTTACAGCTCTGAAAGTAACACTAAATAAATCAAAGTCAGTCTAATTTGCATAATTTACGCACGAGAAAAAAACCCGTATTATATGTGATGTATCCCATGGTACTAAACATTTATACAAAACTTTATTCAAATCAGAACTTTCATACAGAAGTTCTGTACAAAAAACTGATTTTTGCATCATCGGTACAAAATGGCCGCTGGCAGCCATCTTGAATTTCGGACCACACCTAAAAACACTCGTTCCCGTCCCAGGGTTATAACAAAGGTACACAAGAAGTTTCGTAAAGATCGGTTCATAAATACGACCTCTAGCCCGAGCCATAGACAATTGTTGACGTACGGACAGACGGACAGACGGACGGACGGACAGACGGACGACAGATGACGGGCCATGACAATAGCTCAAATTTGACTTCGTCAAAGTTGAGCTAAAAATGAACAAACATGGCCCGGCCATCTTGAATTTTTTTTTTTTTCAAAAAATTTTGATGTGCATCATCCTCACAGCATCCATCAACAATGTTAGAAACCTGAAACAAATATATTAAAACATGTCTAAGATACAGGTGGTAACATCAAATGAAGCAAAATATGATGACAAAAATGGCCGCCGCTCGGCCATTTTGAATTTTTTTTTCAAAAAGTTTTGACGTGCATTGTCCTCCTATTATGTGTCACCAATGGCATAAAAATGAAAATACAGCATCGAAGCATCTATGAGATACAGGTGGTAACATAAACTAAGATAAAGGTGGTAACGTTAAATATAGCAAAAAAATGACAACAAAAATGGCTGCCATTCGGACATTTTAAATTTTTTTTTTCAAAAGATTTTGGCATGCATCATCCTCCTATGATGTCTGACAAATGTTGATAATTTAAAACTAATATCTCAAAACATCTCTAAGGTACGGGTGATAACGTAACTTGAGAATGCAAAAAATGAACAAAAATAGACGTCATTTGGCCATCTTGAATTTTTTTTTCAAACAATTTTGACGTGCATCATAGCATCTATGAACAATGTTAGAAACCTGAAGCAAATATATCAAAACATGTCTAATCTACAGGTGGTAACATCAAATGAAGCAAAAAATGAAGACAAAAATGGCCGCCAGTCAGCCATCTTGACTTTTTTTTCAAAAATTTTTGACGTCCATCATCCTATCATACTCCTATTATGTGTCACCAATGGTATAAAAATGAAAGTACAGTGATGAAGCATATATGAGATACAGGTGGTAACATAAATGAGAACAGACAGACAGACAGATGGACAGACGGAGTGCAATCCAATAGTCCCCAAAATGGTAAAACTGTGGGGGTCTAATAATAAGAAGAAGGATGCCAACGCCCTATAGCTCACCAACATTCCTCTTTGATAGTAACTTTGGCAAACACAAGAACTCTATCAAACAGGCTCATAACATGCGACAAGGCTGACCTAAACACAATCTCTTAAAAGTAAAACACAGAAACTGACATAAAGGCTGACCTAAACACAATCTCTTAAAAGTAAAACACAGAAACTGACATAAACACTAAGTTAAACATGAAATTCCGAGCTAAACAGAAAACTAAACGCAACTAAAAATGTCAAGAAAAATGTTTAAAATGCAGAGAATGAGGGGTTAATCATGGAACAATGATACTGAGGAACATGTATGATGAATATAAATGCCATGGAAAGAGAAGGAGCACAGCAGCTGACCTAAACACTAAGTTAAACATGAAATTCTGAGCTAAACAGAAAACTAAACGCAACTAAAAATGTCAAGAAAAATGTTCAAAGTGCAGAGAATGAGGGGTTAATCATGGAACAATGATGCTGAGAAACATGTATGATGAATATAAGTGCCATGGGAAGAGAAGGAGCACAGCAGCTGATCTAAACACTAAGTTAAACATGAAATTGCGAGCTAAACAGAAAACTAAACGCAACTAAAAATGTCAAGAAAAATGTTTAAAATGCAGGGTATGAGGGGTTAATCATGGAACAATGATACTGAGGAACACGTATGATGAATATAAGTGCCATGGGAAGAGAAGGAGCACACCAGCTGACCTAAACGTTAAGTTAAACATGAAATTCCGAGCTAAACAGAAAACTAAATGCAACTAAAAATGTCAAGAAAAATGTTTAAAATGCAGGGTATGAGGGGTTAATCATGGAACAATGATATTGAGGAACATGTATGATGAATATAAGTGCCATGGGAAGAGAAGGAGCACAGCAGCTGACCTAAACACTTAGTTAAACATGAAATTCTAAGCTAAACAGAAAACTAAACGCAACTAAAAATGTCAAGAAAAATGTTTAAAATGCAGTGTATGAGGGTTAATCATGGAACAATGATATTGAGGAACATGTACGATGAATATAAGTGCCATGGGAAGAGACGGAGCACAGCAGCTGACCTAAACACTTAGTTAAACATGAAATTCTGAGCTGAACAGAAAAACTAAATGCAACTAAAAATGTCAAGAAAAATGTCTAAAGTGTAGGGTATGAGGGGTTAAATCATGGTAAAATGATAATAATCATCATATAGCAGCATTATAATAATAACTCTTTGGCCAGCCGCTGATTTGTCGCGGTCCTCATAAGAGAAGGCCATCATTCCCCCTGCACCCCACCCCCTCTTCCCCTCCTCTCCTCCCAGCATTCAGATATAAACTGCTTTATAGTGTCCCTCACTTCCTCTTTTTAATTTCTTCAATAAGCATTCCTACCCTCTCCCTCGTGTCCCCCTTCAACCATCTATCCTTTGTTTCTTCACCCCACTTCTGCATTATTCTTCCAGTAAATTTTATTCTATGAGGTATATACTGTGGGTATTTCAAGAGAAAATGTTCCAGGGTCTCCACTACTTCAGAGTGGCACATTTGGCATCCCTTTTCTCCATCTCTCCCAATTTTTCCCCGAAGCTCCAGTGATCTTGATCTCAGTTTGAACAGCAGTGACCCTCCAAAGGTGCCATCTAGGTACTTCTCAAAAGCTGGCTTTTCTTTATATTGTAACCCCTGCAGTGATCTTTTCACGCTAACCCCTGCTCGCCAGTTTCGATTGCAATCTTCCATGACTCTCTCTTTGACAAACCTTTTGCCTTCTTTCATTCCTACTTCTATGTTTGTGACCTCTATAGAGTAATTGTCCATTAGTTCCCTCACATGTTTTGACCACCCCGTATCTATATTAGAATTCCAAATGGTATCGAGCATCAATTTGCACCACCGGTTGTCAGGCAGGTTTCTCAAGTAGTTAAAGTAACACGGTTTTCCCAAATCTACCCTGTCCTTGATTTTCATCCACCCAAGCTCCCCCCTTACTGCTTCCAAAGCTGCAGCATTACTCGACCCTGTTATCCATCTGCCGGCATCATTCTGAGTACTTTCCAACTTCTTAATAACGGTTTGGTTTAATGGAATCACGTCCGTGCCATACGTTATACTTGGTAAACCCACCCTCTCCCACAGTGTTTTCCCCACAAAGACCTTGTTGAAACTATTTTTCCCTAAAAGTTTTAGTTGGTTCAGAATTCTTTTCCCCTTCAGAATCAGTTTGGCTGAGTAATTTCTGTACACCCCTCTTCCTATTATATTTATGCTTACCCCTAGATACTCATACTCTCCCGTTTCTCCTACAGTGATTTGTTTGCTTTCCCCTTCGGGGATTGAGAACTCCCCCACTCTCCATCTCTTCGTCATATCTACCTTGCGTCCAACGGGTATTACCTTGCTTTTATTTTCATTTAGTTCGAGCCGCCAAGTATTCCCATATCTACCAACAATTTCCAGCAATTTCTCTAGCCCCTGTTCAGTTCTAGACATTAACACCATGTCGTCCGCAAAGAATAAGCCTGGTACCTTTATGTCTCCAACATTTACCCCCTCCGCACTCTGAATTAGTTCGTCCCCTAAATCTTTAACATACAATGCAAACAAAATCGGTGAAAAGATACACCCCTGCTTGAGGACTATATCCATAGGGACTCGTTTTGTAGTGATACTCCCTAGACTGAGTTGGCTTTGCACATCTGTATACAGTGCTTTCATGATTCCCACAAAGTCACCCCCAAGTCCGATGCCCTCGAGCTTTCGCCACATACCTTCCCTCCACACTCGGTCGTACGCTTTTTTCACATCTAGAAATGCCAGAAACATCTTTTTCTTTTCAGCCTTTGTTGATTCTATCAGTTGGGTGAGTGTAAATAGGTGATCAGTGACTCTTCGACCTTTCCTGAAACCATTTTGAATTTCTCCTAAAAAACCTTTCTCTTCAATAACTTCCTCAAGTCTACCATATATGACCTTACAGAATACTTTTCCGATGTTACTACTAACTGATATCCCCCTATAGTTATCTAGAACTTCCTTATCCCCCTTTTTGTGTATGAACGACACCTTACTTTCCCTCCACTCTCCGGGGACCTTTTGCTTTCGCAGAGCCAGGTTGAAAAGGTTTGTCAGGACTTCAATAAGTGCCTCCCCTCCATTTTTGAGGAATTCGTTCGGAATTTCATCAGTCCCTCCCGCTTTACCATTTTTTAATTTCGAGACCACGTTCCGCACTTCTTCTGCCGTTATTTCGCTACATACACGATTGGATAGGTTCTCCTCCACCAGTGTATTTCTTTTTGGTGGGGACCCTCTGCCCCATCGCCTATCGTTTATCTTTTCCCAGTGCTTGACTAACTCTGAAGCGATACGGCCTTTATCTTCTGTACTTTCCCCATCCACTTTGATACTCTGCACACTACTTTTCCCCCGTTTATTTACCCAGTTCCAAAATACGTTTGAGCTCGAACCCCCCGTTTTCTTTATTGTTCTGGCAAGACTGCAATTGCGCTCCTTCCTATTATTATTCTTTATCTCATTCACCTTTTTCCGTGCCAGTTCATATTCTCCTTTCATTAGTCTCGTGTCATTGTTATCCACCCCTTTAAGCTTCCTACTTCTTCTGTAAGCAGCGCATTTTACCTTCCTTTCTTTTATAGCCTTTTTCAGTCCCTCGTTAACCCTGTATCCGAGCTCTCTCGTTGGGACCCTCACCCTTCCTATACAATCCTTCCCTGCCTCTGTTAGGCTATTTACTATGCCATCTGAAATACTCTGGACATTTGCATCCCTAGGTATACATTCAAGACTTGGTTTTAGTTTTTCCCGAAACTGCTTCCAGTCGGCTCCTTGTTTTAGTCCCCAAACTTCCTTGAAGGTATTTCTGTCTCTATTCGTCTTTTTGCCCATAATCTTAACTGTTATCAGGTTGTGATCACTACCCAAGTCATTTTTTCCCTCGTCATCTATTTCTACATCTATAACCTCCCTCCACACGCTAACGTCAGTGAGTATATAATCAATTATTGTTTTCTTATCGTTCCTCTCCCAGGTCCATTTACCCTTACATTTCGCATCCCTGTTCAGGATCTTTAAACCAAGCTCTTTTGATAGGTCCAACATCTTCCTCCCATTCGTGTTAATTGTCCTATCACCTCCCTGTATGCCCTCTTCCTTATCCCCGATGTGCCCATTGAAGTCCCCCATTAGGACAATACTGAACCCTCTGCTTTCAAGCTCTGTGATATTCGATCTAAGAGTTGTATATATTGAATCATTCCACTCGGGCTTACTTCCCTCCACTGCTAAGTATACAACACCAACGGCAACACTCCTGCTTCCTAACTTGATTTTTGCCCAGACTATTTCGTTGGATACTGGAATCTGAGTCCTTGCTTCTGTGAGATCTGTAATCAATGAGGGCTGTAATTCCTCTTTAGCGTAGATGCGAACACCCCCACCCCGTTTCTGACCCTCAGTTCGCCCAGCTCCTATTCACACGCAACCCTTCATCTGATCAACCCGCTCATCCCGTCGTATCCACGTCTCACTTAGACCCATTATATCGAAGTCTCCTTCGTCCATCATTGTTGATATTTCGCTTACTTTCTTGTGCAGACCCTGGATGTTGCAGTACCCAAACTTAATGAATCTTTGTTTTTTGTCATCACTGGCACATTATTATACCCCTGGTATGTCCCTGTGTTGTGCATGTTTGTTGTTCTTCCTATGTTCCCAGCATTTGTGCCCCTCTGGGTTATCGGCTGTGGTCCCCTACCCCCCTTTTCTCCAAAAAAGGCCCAGCCACCTGTAAAAATTTTTGGCCCAACAGGTTCATACCCATCCTACTTAAATGCAATCCGTCTCGCCCATACAACTCTCCTTGTCCCCAGAATGAATCCCAGTGGTCAATGAAATGTATTCCCAAGTCTTTGCAGTGCTCTTCCAGCTCCTCGTTTAGTGCCATAATCCGCGAGTTCCTCTCATTCCCACCACCCATAACGGGGAGCACCCCTGAAACGATGATCCGAGCATTATAAAGGCCATGATATGGAAATAGGGTGAGTAAGTGACCTAAACAGAAGCTTTAACATTATTGGACACGTACGCTGACGCCGTCGCCGACCGATTGAGCCATGCCATAAGCTCACATAACTAAAGTGGGTGAGCTAAAAAGGGAATATTCATTTCAAATACTTTTTGAATACTGGCATTAATTCAAATTCATATTTAATATACATAGCAGTTTCCTACATCCAGGGGAACCATGTTAATTGTGACCAAGCCTGGAAATAAGCAATCTGCCATCTGCAGAGTGAGGTCCACAAAGGGTGGATTTATTGATGCTATGCCATACAGTAGGCTAGAAGCACCTTGTTTATCCTCTGTTTACCTATTTCTGTTCAGGCGTGAGACCTTGATTCAGACTGAGTTTCACAGAGGGTAAATTTGGTGATGCTATCCTGCTGTGCAAGGTATCATCAACAAATTCACCCTCTGGGCACCTCATTCTGCAGATGATAGTCTGTTTATTTCTAGGCTTGATTGTGACCATGATACAATATTCAACAACTCACAGATGAAGAATACAGTTAACAGGAATTTGGTCATTTATCTATAGTCTTTTGATAAATTGTGCATTGTTTTTATTATATCTTGTTTGACAGAGCCAGTAGTACTCCGTCAAACAAGATATAACAGATTAAATGCATGTCATGGATGTACAGATGTCAAACAGGTCTAAAAGCATGGGGAATTCAGTGGCTGTCACAGTATTCAACAGATTACAAGATGCTTTATTAAATTAACAGAAACTTACATGCGAAATCTATATGCAAGAGGTAAAATTTGTACTTAAATGTGGTGAATGGTTTGGTGTCTGGAAGTTATATGTAATTAAAAAGGTTATTCAATTAAGAGATATACAATTAAGTGAGATCCACTAAATTGTGTTGAGTGATTTGTTTGAAGGAATAAACCTCTTTGTTGTTGTGCTTCTCATTGACACATGTATTTAAACAGACAATTTATTAATTTATTTGTTAATTGAACCACCATTTTGATGAAAATTGTTCAGTTAACAAACATTTGGTCACTTTACTATATTCCAGAGATATTTTATTACATCTTGTTTGATAGAATTCATGGAGCTCTGTCAAATGAGATATTTAAATTTTACAGTAAATTTCCTTTCTTATTACACCTACCGCAATTGTTTACTACAGTCTTGCACTACAGTGGAAGCCCCTAACTCAGAAAATATACTCTTTATTTTGATCTTTCCCAAGGGATTTGCAGGCTTGTCATTTTGAAAATTGCAGGAGGGCTATTTTGGGTTCGCTTAAAATGACCCAGGAGGGCAATTTATGGTTTGTGGGAGCCATTTTGTTTCAGCCTGCTGGGTAGACAACTAATATAATTTTAAGGTACATGGTTTGTGTAATTATGATGTACGTCATCACGTAATGTATACATGCAGGCTTGAATACTTGGAGGCAAGATACCAGGTTACCTATGAGTGAGTGTTATAGTTATCTTGCATCCAAATAACCAAGCCTGTATCTCTACATTACACGATGACTGTACAAACCAGTGCACTGTGCTCACCGCCAGATTCCGATAACTTGGGGGTGAATGAATCGGATATGATAGGGCGATCGCCCACATCAAAATGACAAGTCTGGATTTGGGAAAGAAAAGTGGTGTAAAAGCACCAAGAAAAAATTAGCCAAAACTGGGTCGAGTGAGGCCGGCGCACACCCAGTAGGGGACGCTCTTCTCCTAGAACAGATCCACAGCTTCTAGCACCACTGCACAGTCAGTAACTAATGAATCATTCTTTTAAATCCTCCAACATTCGAATTATGTGATCAGCGGGGAAGAAGGATTCTTACCCAAATAAGAAGATGGGAGGGCCTCCATGTAAACAATTGTGGTAGGAATAATAAGAAAGGAAATTTACTATAAAATTTAAATTTCTCATCAACCTACCTTACAATTGTTTACTATAGGCTGAATAGACAATAGGATGGAGGGAATCACATAACCAACCCCCACATAACCCAACTGCACTGGAACCGTGGACAGAGGAAGAAGTCCCTAGGCCTATCAAACCATAGCATCACAATCAGTAGTAAAAAACAATGAGAGATGAGGTATACAGTTCTGTTGGACGCACAGACAGAAAGGACAGTACCAGCACAGAGCTTGAACTGACCTTATAAGAAGCCTAATGGCTGGGTAGACAACAGTCTGAGCAGAAGAAAGAGGGATCAAAGCAAAAAGGTTCTCTGACTGCTCCTGCAACTGACACAGATGGAAGGTGGACAAAGTAGAAGCATTTCTCCAGTGGCCGCCTGCATAACATCTGACAGCTTGGCGGAGTTAGCAAAAGCCCAAGAGGTAGACAATGTACGCACCTCGTGGCCAGAAATACGATTGGTAATACAATCGTCAGTTGCTAGATGAGTGTAAGCCGCACGAATAGCAAGACAAATCCAGAGAATGGATTGAGGAGAGATCTTCTGTCGACCAGGAATAAGAGACAGAAATGAAAGAGTCAATGACTCTGTAGCTCAACTTGGATATGACAGGAATTAGTAGTTGCTGTGACCAAGACAACTGAATAATGAATATGACAGGAATTAGTATTTGTTTTGGCCCAGTCAACAATAATAAAAGAATTACAAGGTGACTGTAATGGACTACAGATTAAGACCAATCATTGTAGATTATTATTTTTGTGTGGAAATTTTCAGTCCCAAACAAAATATTTTCAGACTAAAATTTTTTCTTCTTCTTCTTAAAATTGACCAAAATGCATCAAAACACAAAAAACTAATTTCCGGATTTTGGTCCAAAATTTTCTAAGTCCCACCCGGACCCCAAATTTTCAGTGTAAAAAAAAATTATTTTTTTTTGTCTTAAAATTGACCAAAACGCATAAAAAACAAAAAAACTAATTTCCGGATTTTGGTCCAAAATTTTCTAAGTCCCACCCGGACCCCTAATTTGCATAATTTATTCACGAGAAAAACTCTGTATTATATGTAATGTATCCCATGGTACTAAACATTCATACAAAAATTTATTCAAATCAGATCTTTCATTTGGAAGTTCTGCGCAAAAATTTGATTGCACTTAATTTTGAACAAAATGGCTGCTAGCGGCCATCTTGAATTTCAGACTGGACCCAAAAACACTCCTTCTCGTCCCACAGTGATAACAAATGTACCCAAGAAGTTTCGTGAAGATCGGTTCATAAATACGGCCTCTAGCCCGAGCCGTATTGGGATTTGCACTCACAGTGCTGAAAGTAACACTAAATAAATCAAAGTTAGCCTAATTTGCATAATTTACGCACAAGAAAAAAACCTGTAATATATGTAATGTATCCCATGGTACTAAACATTCATACAAAAAATTATTCAAATCAGAGCTTTCATATGGAAGTTCTGTACAAAAAACAGATTTCGGCATCGTCGGTACAAAATGGCTGCTGGCAGCCATCTGGAATTTGGGACTGCACCCAAAAACACTCGTTCTCGTCCCACGGTCATAAAAAAGGTACCCAAGAAGTTTCGTAAAGATTGGTTCATAAATACGGCCTCTAGCCCGAGCCATAGCAGCTTGGCACTTACAGCTCTGAAAGTAACACTAAATAAACCAAAGTTAGTCTAATTTGCATAATTTACGCACGAGAAAAAAACCCTTATTATATTTGATGTATCCCATTGTACTATACATTTATACAAAACTTTATTCAAATCAGAACTTTCATACAGAAGTTCTGTACAAAAAACTGATTTTTGCATCATCGGTACAAAATGGTCACTGGCAGCCATCTTGAATTTCGGACCACACCCAAAAACACTCGTTCCCGTCCCAGGGTCATAACAAAGGTACCCAAGAAGTTTCGTAAAGATTGGTTCATAAATACGGCCTCTAGCCCGAGCCATAGCAGCTTGGCACTTACAGCTCTGAAAGTAACACTAAATAAATCAAAGTCAGTCTAATTTGCATAATTTACGCACGAGAAAAAAACCCGTATTATATGTGATGTATCCCATGGTACTAAACATTTATACAAAACTTTATTCAAATCAGAACTTTCATACAGAAGTTCTGTACAAAAAACTGATTTTTGCATCATCGGTACAAAATGGCCGCTGGCAGCCATCTTGAATTTCGGACCACACCTAAAAACACTCGTTCCCGTCCCAGGGTCATAACAAAGGTACACAAGAAGTTTCGTAAAGATCGGTTCATAAATACGACCTCTAGCCCGAGCCATAGCCAATTGTTGACGTACGGACAGACGGACAGACGGACGACGGGCCATGACAATAGCTCAAATTTGACTTCGTCAAAGTTGAGCTAAAAACGAGTGAAATGAAAACAATAATTTATTATTGGATATGGAGCAAATATTTGAAGTCTGAGTCCAATAACACACCACCACCCCCCCTCTCCCCCCACCCCCCCCCCCCCCACCCACCCACCCACCCACCAACCGAGGAAGACGATGATAAAAATCAACAAATAGGCGGAATCGAAATCTTCCAAGGAAGAAGGAAACAATTTCTTGAGAAGTAATTGAAACAACAGACAAACAGTGAAAGATGACATTTCATCTAAATCATAGAACTCTAATTGCTTCGGTGATTAGACAAAATGAAGACGCTTTTGCAAAGGCTGGACAAGAGGGATGAAGCGTCAAAAATAAAATTGTGACTGGATTTGGAGAAACATCGGCCGATTTTAAGCCATCGGTTGACCATCGGTCAAGGTATTTGAATATCGGTGCAAACCGATGGCAACATGAGACATCACTTGATCAAAATTGTTTTTATTTACGTTTGATTAACAATCTCTAACAAGTAGTAAGAAACTTAATAAATTGTCACAATGTTGGCAGGAATCAAGATTTGGCCTAATTTCATTGATTGATCTGATCTTCCCCTTGATTACTGTTCGTGACAAACATCCCACGTGTTATGTGATGACTCAATGTTAAATAAGTATTTGTTAATTGTATAATTGCTGTAAGACGGCTGTGTTACCACAACGTGGTTACAACGAGTCCATAACGTTACCTAGTAAGTTTTTACCTGTTACAAGATGGCTGGGTTACTATAACGTGGTTACAACATGTCCATAACGTTATGTAGCAAGTTGTTGAATGTTGTAATACGGCTATGTTACCATAACGTGGTTACAAGTGTCCACAACGTTACCTAGCAAGTTGTGAAATGTTATAAGACGGTGGTGTTGCCATAACGTGGTTACAACGTGTCCACAACGTTACCTAGCAAGTTGTTAAATCTTATAAGACGGTTGTGTTGTCATAACGTGGTTACAACGTGTCCACAATGTTACCTAGCAAGTTGTTAAATGTTATAAGACGGTTGTGTTGCCATTACGTGGTTACAACGTGTCCATAACGTTACCTAGCAAGTTGTTAGATGTCATAAGATGGTTGTGTCGCAACAACATTTTTACACGTGTCATTAACGTTAACTCTTAACCCGCTGGGTACTTTTAATGTATTTTTCATCAAATCCAGTCACGGCTACCGTGAAGCAGTTATGACAAAATTTGATGAAAAATTCATGAACATTTGATTTAAACAAAATTTATTGAAAAATTGGAAAATGGTTGGTTGTTGGATGGAACAAATTTATTACTTTCCAAAGTGTGATTTACTGGGATTTCCGGGTTTGATTATAAACGATAATTTCACTAATGAATAATGCGATCAACAATTGTGCCATGTATCCGTGCGCGCAAACGAAGATGCTTTGTCGTGGATGTAATGGGGACTTCATTGTTTTTTGTTTTTTTAACACTTCACCTAATATGAAAAGCAGACACTTGCAAAAAAAATTCTTGAATAGCTATTATTTTCTTTTTATTTTTGTCTTAAAAATATAGGTTATGACCCCCTCATTGGAACGAGCTCGTTCCAATGAGGGGTCATAACCTATGTTTTAGAGACAAAAAATTAAAATTAATTGGTGATTTTTGAGAATAGCGTTGGCCATTACGTTAGGTAAAGTGTTAAATAATATAATTATCGTTAATAATGAAAAGTAATAAACAGAGTAATCGCTTGACTGGACTGGTTACGTGAAATAATTCATTCGAGGCAAGGGACTATATTGTAAAACACTCGTGGGCATTCGCGTACTCGTGTATGTACAACGTCCCTCACCGCTGGTGAATTATTTCACGTAACCAGTCCAGTCAAGCGATTACTCTCCATATAATTTGTAAAATTTACATGAACAATAGAAGGTATTGTACTTATTGTTAACTGTAATAACACGATTCGACATCAAGCCTGAGGCTTATGTAAGTCGTCTCTTAAAAGTGTAAAGTTATAACAGTATAATTTATGGTTTAGAGTGGTACAATAGAGGTACGTGTATTTTAAAACTGGTTAAAGAAATGGAGAATGAATGTAGCTGAACTTGTGTAAGACATGTACATGTATAGTATGTGACACAGCACTGGCAAACATATAGGTAATGACCTGATAACAAAAGTACATATAAAGAATTGTAACGGTCTGTACATAAATGCTGACCGTAGCCTGTAACAAATGTATAGGTAAAGTATTGTAAAGGTGGGTGACAGTTAGATGCCAAACTAGAAAAGAAATCTTTGAGTCCCAGAGTGGGTCTGACTGAACCCCAAAATATTTGTTCTCATAGCACACTGATAACAAAGGCACCCAAAAACACTTGTTCCTGTCCCAAGGTGATAACAAAGGTACCCAAGAAATTTCGTGAGGATCAGTTCATAAATACAGACTCCAGCCTGAGCCGTATTGGCATGTGCACTTAATGTGTATAAGTAACACTGAATAAATCAAAGTTCATCTAATTTGCACATTTTCTGCCCGAGAAAAAAAGACCCGTATTATATGTGATGTATTCCATGTTACTAAACATTCATACAAAAATGTATTCAAATCAGAACTTTCATACAGAAGATCTGTACAAAAAACTGATTGCACTAATTTTGGTACAAAATGGCCGCTGGCGGCCATCTTGAATTTCGGACCGCACCCCAAAACACTCGTTCTCATCCCACAGTGATAACAAAGGTACCCAAGAAGTTTCATAAAGATCGGTTCATAAATACAGCCTGCAGACCGAGCCGTATTGACATGTGCACTTACTGTGTATAAGAAGCACTGAATAAATCAAAGTTCATCTAATTTGCATAATTTCTGCACGAGAAAAAAAAACCCGTATTATATGTGATATATTCCATGTTACTAAACATTCATTCAAAAATTTATTCAAATCCGAACCTTCATATAGAAGATCTGTATCAAAAACTGATTGTACCTAATTTTGGTACAAAATGGCCACCGGCAGCCATGTTTAATTTCGGACCGCACCCAAAAACACTCGTTCTCGTCCCAAGATGATAACAAAGGTACCCAAAAAGTTTCGTGACGATCGGTTCATAAATACAGCCTCTAGCCCGAGCCGTATTGACATGTGCACTTACTGTGTATAAGAAGCACTGAATAAATCAAAGTTCATCTAATTTGCATAATTTCTGCACGAGAAAAAAACCCGTATTATATGTGATGTGCTTCATGTCACTAAACATTCATACAAAAATTTATTCAAATCAAAACTTTCATACAGAAGTTCTGTACAAAAAACTGATTGCAGTAAATTTGGTACAAAATGGCTGCTGGCGGCCATCTTGAATTTCGGACCGCACCCACAAACACTCGTTCTCGTCCCACTGTGATAACAAAGGTACCCATGAAGTTTCGTAAAGATCGGTTCATAAATACGGCCTCTAGCCTGAGCCGTATAGAAGTTGTGTACAAAAAACTGTTTGGACCTAATTTCGGTACAAAAAGGCCACTGGCGGCCGTCTTTAATTTTGGACCGCACCCAGAAACACTCTTTCTCGTCCCAAGGTGATAACAAAGGTACCCAAGAAGTTTCGTGAAGATCGGTTCATAAATACAGCCCCTATCCCAAGCCGTATTGACATGTGTGTAAGTAGCATTGACAAAATCAAAGTTCATCTAATTTGCATAATTTCTGCACGAGAGAAACAACGTATTATATGTGATGTATTCCATGTTACTAAACATTCATTCAAAAATTTAATCAAATTAGAACCTTCATATACGAGTTCTGTACAAAAAAAACTGATTGCACTAACTAAAGTAAAAAATGGCTGCTGCTGGCCATCTTGAATTTCGGACTGCACCCAAAAACATCGTTCTCGTCCCACGGTGATAACAAAGGTACTCAAGAAGTTAAGTAAAAATCGGTTCATAAATACCGGCCAGCGCTCTTCTCAAAAATCGCCAATTAATTTTCAAAATATTTTCATTTTTTGTCTTAAAAACATAGGTTATGACCCCTCGTTGGAACGAGCTCGTCGAGCTCGTTCCAACGAGGGGTCATAACCTATGTTTTTGAGACAAAAAATGAAAAAAAATTAGTTATTCAAGAATTTTTTTTGCAAGTGTCGTCTGCTTTTCATGTTAGGTAAAGGGTTAATAACAAGAGATTTCCTGCCCTGGGCAGGAGTATCCGTCAGCAGTAAAAAGTTGTTAAATGTTGTTAGATGCCTATTTTGGCACAACACATGACTACGACGGTAAATGCTTTAACATGGTTGTGTTGCCACATCGAGGTTACAACGTCGCGTAAAAGGTTGTTAAATGTTGTGGGATGGTTGTGTTGCTCGCAATGTTTCCACATCGTGTCTAGAACGTTACGTACGAAGCTGCTAAATGTTGTAGGGTGTCTATTTCGCCATGGCATTTTTAATGGCCTGACTCCAATGTTAAACAAGGCGTCGCTGGCCTGACCTTTACTGCCATCGTAATAAAAAGTGTTGTCAGAACCTCGCTGGGAGTGCACAATTTTACACCAGTCAACATTATGTGTTAATGTTTTAACATAAAAATGCAACAACTTTTATACAACGTTGTCACAGCCACAGTGTGCCAATCGTGCAGGGACGTGGCGACAGGGTGTGTGTGTGGGGGGGGGGGGGCGGGGTCACCCCCAATCATTGTTAAAAGTTTTCTATAGTTGGAAATTTGGTGGGCAAGTCATGAGTATTTGGAAATTCCATCTACCTGGATTTTAGAGCTTCTTTGGTCATGCTGATGTCTCCCTTACTTCCCAAATTCCAACTCGGTTTCAAATCGGCACAAATTCCAACTGTTACTGTTTACAACTACAGTGTCCGTAATATCGAGATTCATAAGTATGCATGATGTCAATCGCCAATCGGTACGAGACTTTTGTAGTATATTTACTTAGCGTAATAAAAAAAATCCTCGAAATGCACTTCAAGAAAGACCACAACATGTAAAATCGTTATCCTGAGTTAATTCCACCATTCACTGTGACAAAATGATGAAACATCGAGAATTGATCATTCCAGCATAAGATCTGATATAATGTTAGGACAGTGTGAATTGCTCAAAGTTCTAAGCTTTAGCATTTGTTTATCACATACTCTATTCCATGAATAATATCAAATAATAATAATTAATAATAATTAATTAATTTATAATTCTATCATAAATGTGTTGGCATTTCAGTTACTAGGATAAATATTTTGCCCCCTTTCATGGCTTATTTTCAAAATGTTTCTCGGTGGTGAGTTTCCAACTACGGGGAGAGACCGGGAGGGGGGTTCCCCCTTCCGGTCCCTCCCCTTAGTTGGAAATTCACTACCCTACACCCCAATCGGAAACCTCTAGCCACATACCTGCAGTCGTGAGTAGTATCAATTCGAGAAACCCGTTTTGATTGAAACTGATAATGTCATCTTGTTATGTGCCAAGTTGTACCCTTTATCAGGTGATATATACCAATAGTATTCAATACCCATAATAAATGTTTTCGGATATGTGATGGTATTAAAACACTATATAATACACACGGCTGATTAGGTTATTGACTTATTTTCACATTGTTGATTTATAAAGCATTCCTTTCTATTGATGTGTGCGTGCGTGTGTGTGTACATGCTGCAGTTGGGAAAACGCCAAGAATAGAGGACCGCGCGTTTTGTCAGAAAATAAAACATATTTCACAACTTTTTTGAGTTACTTATAATTCTAAGACATGTTTTACACAAAATTAGCCCAAAACACCAATACCCACTCACAAAACTCATCACTTTTAACCCTTTTCTCACTGACGGGTTTTTGAAACAAAATGAATTTCTGATTGCGTTCTGAAATGGAGCTGTGGCTGTTTCGATGTGACGTCACAGGGGAGCAATCATTACCTTTTTTGCATGCTAGGATCAGTTTAGGATGGGCACGGGTTAGCTAACCCGTACCCATCCTAAACTGACCCTAATGAATTGGTCGCAGTATTCTAATCATTGCCTTCTTTGCGTACTAGGGTCAGTGTAGGATGGGTTCGGGTTAGCTAACCCGTATCCATCTCAAACTGACCCTAATTCGTTCTCCCATTGTAATTACACCCTCGTATACTCCGATCAAATGGAGTATACACGATAGCGAAAAAAAACCCAAAGAATCGCGTACCTGTTTGCCGCAGGTTTTGTTGTTGAAATTGTTTGGAGAATAAAGTTAACGGATTGTAAAAAGGGTTAAAAGTGATGATATTTGTCAGTAGGTATCGGCATTTTGGACTAATTTTGTGTAAAACATGTCTTAGAATGATAAGAAACTCCTAAAGAGTTGTAAAAAATGTTTTATCTTCTTAAAAAACGCGCGGTCCTCTATTCTTGGCCTTTACCTACAATTGCTGTCAGATGAATAGAAACCGAACCTGTCGTTTTGGGGCGAGCGATCTCCCTCGCAGAGTTCGGCCGATTATCAAAAATGGCCGCTGACCGATTACCGGTTATTTGAGCTACACTTGGCCGATTCCGACTGTAATACTGTGCACTACTAGATGCGTCGAGGTTTGAAAGAACAACATCATATTGAAAATATTTCACAGTGTTAAATATCATTGAATCGTGTTGAAGTAAAATGACCAGACGCACACACTTGGACGGTATACGTGTCTCGAAGAGAAACTGGTAATTTTACTCCGACCTGAGTCAACGGAGTGCAAACTTCACCTTTTCCGGTATGAACTGACGACTGTTGCCAAGTACGCTCAATTATAAGCAGCTTTACATGTCGTTTAACTTGTAAATACCGTAAACGAGGCGTCTAGAGAAATTAAGAATACACATTGTGGTTGTTTCTCAACTTCATTGAACGGTATCATTGACATTTTACATTAACCCTTTACCTAACATGAAAAGCAGACGACACTTGCAAAAATAATTCTTGAATAACTAATTTTTTTCATTTTTTGTCTCAAAAACATAGGTTATGACCCCTCGTTGGAACGAGCTCAACGAGCTCGTTCCAACGAGGGGTCATAACCTATGTTTTTGAGACAAAAAATGAAAAAATAATGAAAATTAATTGGCGATTTTTGAGAATAGCGCTGGCCGGTTTTGGCCTATACGTCGGGTAAAGGGTTAACAATTGAACAATTGCAGAAGATAATAAAACGTGGTTAATGAATCATCACAAAATGCTTAGCAACAATCAGCTGAACCGATGTTCCAAGAGCCGTTGCTGTTGTCATCCGATTGCCCACAGTCGGCCGATTGGGTTGGCCGTTTCCGATCACCAGTTGAACACTACTCCCTCGTGCTCTATCGCAGGCCTTATTTCAAAATAAAGAGAGCGGTATTGCCTACCGAGAAAAATCCTGATCAACTGATGGATTCTGAAAAATGTGTCACAATGAATCTATCAGAATAATGTTAAATCTTTGTTAATACTTGCTGGCCCGAATGATCTTCCTGAATTGTTACTACATACCACACCTTGTATATCTAGAGGCTTAGTGGTGATTTTCTAGCCACGTATTGATCATATTGAAATTTTGTTACCACTTAATGGCCCGGATGATTTTCCTTAATTTTTATTCGAAATAATAACGCTTTGGCTGACCGCTGATTTGTCGCGGTTCCCTGATGAGAAGGCCTTGGTTACCCCTCTACTCCCAACTACCTCCCTATTCTCACGCTTCTCTCCTCCAAGCACTCGGAGACGAACTGCTTGATGACATCCCTTGCCCCATTCTTCCCAATCTCTCCGATTAGCATTTTAACCGCCTCCTTTGAGTCTCTCACTAACCAACCACATGTTCCCCATTATACTCCCAGTGAATCTTGTCCATTTAGACTGGTATTTTGGTCATTCTAGAAGAAAGTGTTCCAAGGTTTCCACCACACCCAAATTACACGTCTAGCACTCCTTTTCACTGTTCTCCCAATTTCTCCACTCAGCTCCAGGGACCGCGGCACCAGCTTGAACAACAGTGCCCCCCCCCCCCCCCCCACCAAAGGTGCCATCAAGGTACTCTTCAAAACCAGGTTTCTCTTTATCACGCTGGCCACCCAAAGACCTCTTTGATTTTACACCATCTCGCCAATTAAGGTTACCATCCTCCATGACCCTTTCTCTGACGATTTGTTTTCCCCTGGTTTGCTCCAGTGTCTACGTCCGAGATCTCCAATGAGTACCTCCCTCACTTGGACCATCCATCCTATCTTGATATTTTAGTCTTGTGTGTCTGGAGGATTGGTGGCCTGCTTTAGATGCATCCATTGGAAAGCATAAGGCATTGGAAAAACAACGAACTGAATTTCCTGCTTCTTGGATATCTACAGTTCACTCCAACGAATGGACCAACAGTGGTAAAGGGACTTCCAGGTGAAGAGGAATTGTCAGCCAAATTAGCTGAAAAGGCAGTGGAACACACACAACAAATATCAGACTGCATAGTCAAGCATCTTGACGAATTGGCCGCACAGGAACCAACCGCCAGCTTAACCAAAGACGAAAAGATAGCAGTCATGGCAACCAAAATCTCCATAATGGTTGCCCAATCCTTACTCAAACAGGCTCCAATCCAAACACAAACGTCTGGCGTTTAGGCATCAGACAACATTAACGGCCCTTTTCAGGGCCCCCAAACTTTCAAAAAGAGTAACTTTACACACACAAAGCACTAATGAGTCCTTAAATGATCAGGAGCCGGGAAACACTTCCTGTCCAAACTGCCTTAAACGGCACAAATCGAATAGGACGAGGTCATATCAGGCTACACATGTGGGCATACATAACCTCCTCCATGGGCACACGAACCTCTGAGCATCTGTTAACGCAGAAATTAAGTCCCGAGAGAGGCCGAGGGCACGAGGTATCTTTATTAACCTTTCCACTTCAATCCAATAAGGGGTCATGTAATACTACACTCTTAAAGGAGACCACCCCCCCCCCCCCCTCCCACCCCCCTCAATACTGCACAGAGCCGTGTCTGTACCTATCGACCAATTATCACATTGTATGATATTATGTTACTTACAATGATTAAAGCAACGGGAGATAATATAACAATAACATGATTTTTGAAGTGCTTTACAGTGTATTAACGGCTCAACAGAAATGGTTAACAGCCCAAGAGCTTATTAGCGGCCCGCGACGAAGTCGAGGGCCGCTAATAAGCTCAAGGGCTGTTAACCATTTCTGTTGAGCCGTTGATACGCTGTAATGCCCGACAAAGTCATGTTATTTCTATTATTGCCACTTTCGTACACCGGATACATTACGATTAAATTATAAGGGAAATAAGATAAATGAATGAAGTTTGACGTTTTAGAATTTAAACAAAACAGCAACACTATCGTCTGATTTGTTGATAAACAAACCGGGTAACATGACTATCGTCTGATCAGTCTACGGCGAAATTTGGAAGGTTAGATGATGAAATATATCTTCGAAATGCGAACTTTAGGCGAAGAGTTTATTCATCAAAGATGTCATCACTTACTTTGCGTGTATCGCTTCCTGTATTTGATACATTATCTATCCGTGACACAAAGGGAAACACTTGAAAAAAATGTGTTAACTGTGTTTACAAATTAAAAAAATCCGAATTGAATTTCGATCCAAATGGAAATCTGGGAAAAATATTGTTGATCGGCTGAGAGGTGTGACGTCATTGTCTATATATAGACGTGTCGGGCTGTTATTGACGTGTTGGGCTGTTATAGTCAATAACGGCCCAACACGTCACATGACTTGTACTTGTTGAGCATTACAAGGTTTCAACGCCCGGTAAAACATTGTTAATGTGCTAGGAACGCCCGCAAAAGTGGTAATAATTATACAATAACATTATTTTTGAGGGCGTTATGGTTCATTAACGGCCCTACGAAAATGATTAACAGCCCTTGGGCCTATTAGTGGCCCGAGACGAATAGGCCCAAGGGCTGTTAATCATTTTCGTAGGGTCGTTATTGAACCATAACGCCCGTAAAAAATAATGTTATTTGTATTATTATCACATTTCAAAGAGGTTACATGTTAAACCAAGAAAAATCAAGATTGCTATCATTTATATATTATTTCAACACAACTAAAATTCAAGGCACTGAACTTTTCTCCATGTTTTCCAAATCGTCTTCCCCTAACTCACTCGATTGTGACATTTTGAAAAAATGAACGCTGAAATTTCTTGAAAATTGACGCGTGTCGTCTGTTTATCAACACGGTATTTTTAGCTCAGTATTGTCACGTGATTAATCAGTTGACGCCCAACGCAAACAAGTACCGAAAGTCAGAGATTAGGACATTTTAAACTCCGCGATTTTTCATGTCATAACTATCAATTTTTCCACACCAAACCTTATAAAATCATAAATCGGAATTTTTTCCGGAAGTATTACAAATATTTTCACAGAATTTAAGGCCCTGGTTCACCTGTGAATAATCTGTTTAAAACTTGAAAATTTTACTTAACTCGGCGTGTCGTGCGTTTGCGGTTTTCACCTGGCCGCTTCCCACGCTGATAAATTGAATGCCTAGCACTTTTGATTGCTCATTATTATCATTTTTCAATGTAGTAGATGTGTGAAATTCCCACACAATCATTGTCAGCAACTAACTCATGCCTTAAATGCGAATGTATATCTTAATTCTTTCACGCCAAAGATCACAAAATTCCGCCATCACATCTCTCTTCTCAAAATATTCAAACTCAAAGCAGTGTTACCTCCCCTACATCCGGGGATGTGCGGGCCGCCGGGCCATATTGAAACGAATTTTTCATTATTGCCCGGGAACCCGGATGTGAACGGAAACATATATGAATTTTGTGCAGCCCCCGAAAATGAAAATATTCGCCAGGGAGTGCCCTACAAAGTGATAATAATGAGCATTAAACATTGCAGACGTGTTCTCGGGCATTTGTGGTTGAACTCTTGTATGCACCTATCCAAGCATACAAGGACGCTAGGCTAATCCTATACGCAGCACACTCATTATAAGCTTCAACTCCAAGTCCAATATTTATTTATTTATTTATTGGTGCTTAAGGTCACATACTTATGCACAATGGCTAATCGGGACCGTGACAGTTTGACGGGTGGAGAAAGCCGAAGTACCCGGAGAGAACCACCGAGCCACGACGAGCAGCTGTCTGCTCTCCAACATCGTAACTCTGAACTCTGCACCGCAGCACAGGCAGGGTTAGATTGGTTGAAGACATGCGCACCATCGACGTGCAGTACGCCTCAGTACACAGCGTCTTCGTGCCCCCATGTAGGCAATCGGGGTGAAGTGTCTTGCCCAAGGACACAACGCGGTTGCCGCAGGTGGGATTCGAACCGAGGACCTCTCGGCTTGTAGCCTGCACCTCTACCAACTGAGCCACCGCGCCCTCACTCCAAGTCCAAGGACGCTAGGCTAATCCTATACTCAGCACACCCATTATAAGCTTCAATTCCAAGGTCAATTACAAGGAGACTTCAGTCAATTTCATAAACGATCACTTTCAGAATCTTCCATGTCTACTTTTGGGCTACTCGATGGTGACTGCCCTCCCTTATTTAATCAAGAATTTGTTTCCATCAATTTGCTTTGAAATTGCCTTTCAGACAATTTTTATTCAAATTTTTGAAAATAAATTATTGGTTGAAATAATGAAAAATGTGTTTCTTAGTGTCCGCTTCTTAGTGTCCTGTATCCTATTGTCCTACCCCAAATTGCCTCCTAGTGTCCTATTTTTAGTGTCCTGTTTCTTAGTGTCCGATCACCGATCTTATCGAATCTTTGTTAACACTTCGTCCCCCGAGTTCCAATGTGTTCTATGTGCCTACTGGCACATAGAACACATTGGAACTCAGGGGACGACTTGACCGCCCGGGTGATCTTCCTGAATTGTTACTACATACCACACCTTGTATATCTAGAGGCTTGTTGGTGATTTCTAACTAAGTATTGGTCCTATCGAATCTTTGTTACCACTTGAGGGCTCGGGAGATTTTCCTTAATTTTAACTACATACCATGCCTTGTATATCTAGAGGCTTGTTGGTGATTTCTAGCCAAGTATTGATCCTACCGAATCTTTGTTAATTCTTGATGGCCCGGGTGATTTTCCTTAATTTTTACTCCGTACCGCACCTTGTATATCTAGAGGCTTGTTGGTGATTTCTAACCAAGTATTGATCTCATCGAATCTTTGTTAATACTGGATGGCCCAGGTGATTTTCCTTTATTTTAACTACATACCATACCCCTTGTATATCTAGAGGCTTGTTGGTGATTTCTAACCAAGTATTGATCCTATCGTATCTTTGTTAATATTTGATGGCCCAGGTGATTTTCCTTAATTTTAACTACATACCACGCCATGTTTATCTGGAGGCTTGTTGGTGATTTCTAGCCAAGTATTGATCCTACCGAATCTTTGTTAACACATGACGGCCCGGGTGATCTTCCTGAATTATTACTACATACCACACATTGTATATCTGGAGGCTTGTTGGTGATTTCTAGCCAAGTACTGATCCTACCGAATCTTTGTTAACACATGACGGCCCGGGTGATCTTCCTGAATTATTACTACATACCACACCTTGTATATCTGGAGGCTTGTTGGTGATTTCTAGCCAAGTATTGATCCTACCGAATCTTTGTTAACACATGACGGCCCGGGTGATCTTCCTGAATTATTACTACATACCACACCTTGTATATCTGGAGGCTTGTTGGTGATTTCTAGCCAAGTATTGATCCTACCGAATCTTTGTTAACACATGACGGCCCGGGTGATCTTCCTGAATTATTACTACATACCACACCTTGTATATCTGGAGGCTTGTTGGTGATTTCTAACTAAGTATTGATCCTATCGAATCTTTGTTAATACTTGAGGGCTCGGGTGATTTTCCTTAATTTTAACTACATACCACACCTTGTATATCTGGAGGCTTGTTGGTGATTTCTAACCAAGTATTGATCCTACCGAATCGTTGTTAATACTGGAGGGCCCGGGTGATTTTCCCTAATTTTAACTACATACCATGCCTTGTATATCTAGAGGATTGTTGGTGATTTCTAGCCAAGTATTGATCCTATCGAATCGTTGTTAATACTTGAGGGCCCGGGTGATTTTCCCTAATTTTAACTACATACCATGCCTTGTATATCTAGAGGCTTGTTGGTGATTTCTAACCAAGTATTGATCCTACCGAATCTTTGTTAACACTTGATGGACCGAGTAATTTCCTTATTTTTTACTGCGTACCACGCCTTGTATATCTGGAGGCTTGTTGGTGATTTCTAGCCAAGTACTGATCCTATCGAATCTTTGTTAATACTTGAGAGCCCGGGTGATTTTCCTTAATTTTAACTACATACCATGCCTTGTATATCTAGAGGCTTGTTGGTGATTTCTAACCAAGTTTCGATCCTATCGAATCTTTGTTAATATTTGATGGCCCAGGTGATTTTCCTTAATTTTAACTACATACCATGCCTTGTATATCTAGAGGCTTGTTGGTGATTTCTAACCAAGTATTGATCCTACCGACTTTGTTAATACTTGAGGGCCCGAGTAATTTCCTTATTTTTTACTGCGTACCATGCCTTGTATATCTAGAGGCTTGGTGGTGATTTCTAGCCAAGTATTGATCCTATCGAATCTTTGTTAATACTGGAGGGCCCGGGTGATTTTCCTTAATTTTTACTACGTACCATTCCTTGAATATCTAGAGGCTTGGTGGTGAATTCTAACCAAGTATTGATCCTATCGAATTTTTGTTAATACTGGAGGGCCCGGGTGATTTTCCTTAATTTTTACTACGTACCACACCTTGTATATCTGGAGGTTTTTTGATGATTTCTAACCAAGTATTGATCCTACCGAATCTTTGTTAATATTTTATGGCCCAGGTGATTTTCCTTAATTTTAACTACATACCACACCCCTTGTATATCTAGAGACTTGTTGGTGATTTCTAGCCAAGTATTGATCCTATCGAATCTTTGTTAACACTTGATGGCCCGAGTAATTTCCTTCTTTTTTACTACGTACCACACCTTGCATATCTAGATGCTTGGTGGTGATTTCTAGCCAAGTATTGATCCCATCGAATTTTTGTTAACACTTGATGGCCCGAGTAATTTCCTTCTTTTTTACTACGTACCACACCTTGCATATCTGGAGACTTTGTGGTAATTTCTAGCCAAGTATTGATCCTATCAAATCTTTGTTAATACCTGATGGCCCGAGAAATTTCCTTATTTTTACTACGTACCACACCTTGTATATCTATAGGCTTGGTGCTGATTTCTAACCAAGTATTGATCCCACTGAATCTTTGTTAATACCCGATGGCCAGAGTACTTTCCTTATTTTTACTACGTACCACACCATGTCTAGAGGCTTGGTGGTGATTTCTAACTAAGTATTGATCCCATTGAATCTTTGTTAATACCTGATGGACCGAGTAATTTCCTTATTTTATACTTCATACCACACATTGTGTGTCCAGAAACTTGGCTGTGATTTGTAGACAAGTATTGATTTTAATGAATCTTTGTTAACACTCGAGGATCCGAGCCGTTTTCTAGATATTTTACTACACGCCACGTCTCGTGTGTCTGGTGACATAGAAATGATTTCTAGTCAAGTCTTGGCTGCCTCTAGAGGCAGCCAAGACTTGACTAAAAATCACTGTCACTTAGAATGCCTTTGTAACTTCACATTTGGATTATTGTAATGCCTTACTGTTCAACCTTCCGCAATATCAGTACTCTCGCCTGCAGATGGTACTAAATGCATCAGCCCGAGTGGTATGTAGGATATCACGATCTCAACACATCACTCCTGTTCTGAGGGATATGCACTGGCTGCCAGTCAAGTACAGAATAATTTTCAAAACTTTATTATTAGTTTTTAAGACACAAAACAACATGTCACCAGCCTACTTAGAAGAACTCCTTAACACCAAGAATGTGTGTCAATACAACCTGATGTCCGATGGTAAAATGCTGCTACATGTTCCAAAACATAGGTGTAAGACATTTGGAGATAGGTCATTCTCATTTGCTGGCCCTCACTTGGAATAATTTACCAGAACACCTAAAATGACTGTCAAATGTCATCCTTTTCAAGAAAGATCTCAAAACATACCTGTTTCAAAAAGCCTATAAGTGATGTTCTGGACTGTAAGATACTGTATATATTCTGTTTGTATATTTGCATGAGCTCAGTAACATGTACAGCCCCTTAGAATATGGTTCTATATCTTCTGAACTATAATTTTGGCGCTAATAAATGTGTATATTATTATTAACGTAATTTGACTATTGTCAGCGGGACCTAATTATATGTTAAAGTTCTTGTTCTGAGATTATACAGCTCTTTAAAGTCGGATAAAGAACTGTGACGGTTTCAACTCACTGTTGATGATATTAAGCAAACTCCTTTTTGGTACAGGTTTTTCCATGCTACTCTCTAATCCCTTTCCAACAATTACTCAGATGGTAGGTTTGATCTGCGCTTGCCAGAACGTACAGATAATCATCATAAAATAGGTGACAACAGTCGTTTTCGGCAGGGTAAGTGTTAATTCACTCATCTACTTTACCTACCTCCTATCATTGACTGAGAGTTTTGTCGTTACGTTGGATATGAGCCCCTTGAGATAAAAAACTCCTAAGTGCTATTCCACTCTTATCCTTTCAGTGGTTATAAATTCTTGTTGTGGAGTTTGTTTCCCTCTCGTACCAAAAACACCCATAAAATGTTGGTACGTGGGAGTTTCGACAAACACAAGTCAATATAAGTTATTTTATTTCTCCAAATATTATTCTAGAACCAATAATGTCCCCCAAAGCGGATACCTATAAGTTGCCTTTACTTCCCAAAGGCATGGCGCTGTTCCGAAGTCTATTGAGCCCATAATATCTGGCACCTGCGAGATTCTGTACACACTGGCGCTTGGAAACCTTTTTATGTACCCATCTGGCACCTATATTGTCCCCCCCCCCCCCCCCAGCACTACTCTCCCTACTATGTGCAGTCGCCAGGTGTCAACTAGTATATTAAGCAGCGATATAAACTAGTGTCCGCCCACCTTGTGCATGTTGTGTGTGAAAATGCTGTACGACCGCCGTGGACTGGTCACTTTCCACGGGTGGGCAATGTTTTCACGAACTCCATAACATTAGATTGCAGACACTAACTGGAATAATCATGAAAAAATTAATAAATGAAGCATCGGGTACAACCCGGTGCTTCAGTAATTAAAATTCTGCTAATGATGATTTTTATCTTACAATCAACATGCATTTTGTCTGTATTAACTCCGCAACTGTAGTGTATCCGACCCCTGATACAAATGTTTGTATCAGGGGGTCGGATACCAGCACGTTCCATTTTTTTCTTTTTGTTCGTCCGTACGAATAAATAGTTCGTTATATATTCGTCTACATTCTTGACTTACCACCACTACATTGTAAGATAAAATGATTATTACAGTACGTGGAGAGTGTATTATCACTAAATCACCCGCAGAGTGGAGCTTTCACCCAAGTAATAATTGCAAATTTGTTGCAAAGCATAACCAGCACAAGCAAAGTTTCAGCCAATGGACCTCCGGGTTAAACCCGGAGGTTCATTGGCTGAAACATTGCCTGTGTTTTTGTCGATATGTACAAAATTTGAAAGTTATAGCTTGGGTGATAACTCCACTCCGCGGGTGATTTACTTACAATCCACTCGCCACGTACTGTATATATTCGTCTACATTCTTGACTTACTACCAATATATTGCAAGATAAAATGAAAGTGTCAGTGATACTGTAGCTCAATTTGTTTAAGGCATGTACATGTATAGTATGTGACACAGCAATGACACACATCAAGGTAATGACCTGATAACAAAGGTACATGTAAAGTATTGTAACGGTCTGTACATAAATACTGACCGCAGCCTGTAACAAATGTGTAGGTAAAGTATTGTAAAGGTGAGCGACAGTTAGATGCTAAACTAGAAAAAAAATCTTTGAGTCCCAGAGTGGGTCTGACTGAACCCAAACATATTTGTTCTCATAGCACAGTGATAACAAAGGCACCCCAAAACACTCGTTCCTGTCACAAGGTGATAACAAAGGTACCCCAAGAAGTTTCGTGAAGATCAGTTCATAAATACAGACTCTAGCCCGAGCCATATTGACATGTACACTTACTGTGTATGAGTAGCACTGAACAAATCAAAGTTAATCTAATTTGCATAATTTCTGCACGAGAAAAAAACCTGTATTATATGTGATGTATTCCATGTTACTAAACATTCCTACAAAAATTTAATCAAATAAGAACTTTCATACAGAAGTTCTGCACAAAAAAAACTGATTGCACTAATTTTGGTACAAAAAGGTTGCTGGTGGCCATCTTGAATTTTGGACCCCACCCAAACACACTCGTTCTCGTCCCACGGTAATAACAAAGGTACCCAAGAAGTTTCGTAAAGATCGGTTCATAAATACGGCCTCTAGCCTGAGCCGTATAGAAGTTGTGTACAAAAAACTGATTGGACCTAATTTCGGTACAAAATGGCCACTGGCAGCCATCTTGAATTTTGGACCGCACCCAGAAACACTCGTGCTCATCCCAAGGGGATAACAAAGGTGCCCAAGAAGTTTCGTGAAGATTGGTTCAAAAATACAGACTCTAGCCCAAGCCATATTGACATGTGTACTTACTGTGTATAAGTAACACTGAATAAATTAAAGTTCATCTAATTTGCATAATATGTATTACCTGATAAACGCATGCGTGGACATTACTGCACACGCTTGGATTACGGCCAGTCCACAGCGATTGCACTGTGTCTTAAAGTAAGCAGTTTGACACAAAATATTCGTTATTTTCTTTCTGCTCTGTACTTTCAAATTATCCTGAGCTCAGTATTGTGTTGTTTCTTTGTGTAATATATCTAAGAAACCGTTATGTAAAGCAGTTGTTCCCTACAGATGTCATGACGTTTCGTATGAAAGATAGACCTATTCTCTGTACACACATGTGTTAAATCTTGATATAACGTAACGTCCAATACCGGCCAGCGCTATTCACAAAAATCGTAATTTGATTTTTTTATTATTTTTTCACCTTTGCCTCAAATACATAATTATAACCCCAAACTGGAACGAGCACGCGCGCTATGGCGTCATATGCTATGTTTTGAGGCTACAATTAAAAATGTGAATATAGTTATTCGAGACATAAAATTGTCGTCTGCTCTTCGTGCTACGTAAAAGGTTAAGCACTTAACTTTATAGGTGGTAAATGGATTGTTTGCATTCTAAATTACAAAGTAAATATATTTGTTGACACTTTGATAGAACACTTAAAATAACATTAGTCTTAGACTTGTAATGTGGTAACACTGTTTAGATTCGCTTACAGGCTACAGCTCGAAAGAAAATGTTATTAATGGAGTAGAAACGCAATCGCAGTTCGTATATAATTCTAGAGCTGGGAGGTTTTTGGTTTTTCAGACTCGGTTCGGTTTCGGGAAAGAACCTCGGGTTCAGTTCGGTGTTTCTGTGTGTTAAGAACAGACAGCAAATAGCACTTCAGGTCCTTAACTTGAAAACAATTCCGCAATGTTTGTTCGACACCTCTCCAGGGCTCAAATTACCTTTTTTTCTATGCTTAGCAAAATGCTACACATTTCCGAAAAATGAATAGCATTTTGTTTAAATTGCATAGCAGTTCTTGTATACCGGAGTTATGCCATACTGTTTTGTATTAAACTATTCTGAGCAGATAGAATAATCTCCATCCATTGCTGTGATTTTTCAAATGAATTGCAACACATGAAGCACTAGCTATGTTTTTCAACAGAACTGCCTTTAACAACTGCATGGACTTAGATATTTCCAAATGCGTAACATCTCTTAATTTGATGGGCTTAAAGTTATTTTGACTGGGTATTTTATGCAAAGTGCAGAAACAATGCAGGATGAATTTAAACCAATAAAATTCATGTCACATATGAAGTTGCTAATGCGAGACGGAGAGTTAATTTTATATCAGGAGTAAAGCATCAGTGAACTAGCTTGCAAAGTTTGTTGCAAATTTTCATTTTTACATTTTGCAATACAAGATATTCAACTGCAGCCTATTAGGCTGCAGTTGAATATATTGTATCGCAAAATGCTATACATAATTGAAAATTGTGTAGCTTTTAGCATGTTTTGCATAGCAAATAGTGATGCGAAACCTCTTATTTTGAGCCTGCACCTCTCACCACAAAAGTCCTGTCTGTGGTGGGTTCAGCCGAGCATCCCTTTGGGGTTCTACAGGCCTGGTATTCTTTAGGAGAGCAGAGTCCTGCACGCCTAGAAAAAAATTGCGGAGGGCAATTTTTTGCACCCCTTGATTTTCTGGAACGCTAGACCTGTTTGGGACTGCCTTTAAAATCTATTATCATTTTGTCCCCTGAGTTCCAATGTGTTCTCTGTGCACAGAGAACACATTGGAACTCAATGGACGATTTGCCAATGTCGCATTTCGATAGATTTTGAGTGTGGAAGACAGTCACATAAGAATTGAATGCAACGCTTTCAATAATGAGAAGATGGGTGTGCCAATTTTTCCACTGTGTATCGCTGAATGTAGTACAATTGTTCAGTCACAATATTGATACCTTGAAGTGAATATAACCAAGTCGCATACAAGTTTTTGCGTTGAAAATTTCAGGTGCAATTGCACTCCCAAGCAATCCGAGGAGAGCAATCAATTTTCTAGATTGCCAGGCCTGGTTCTAGGGGATGTGTTGCTAAGCCTATTCAGTAAGAAATAAAAACACAAACCAGGGTAACAAATGAATAAGGTTCATCTAATATATGTTGCTTTCTCAGTGTCACATCACATTTTCAACCTTGTTGACTCGTCAAGTGGACAAGTCGAAAAGGGAGAACACGTGACATTGGGGACACGCCATATTCTAACCCTTTTCCGGATAGCCCACGTAACGAGACACCAGACTCAATAATCAGGGGCGGTTCCAGGAATTTGGAATCACGATCGAGTGGTTTCTTCATAATTACTTTATAAATCTAGGAGGTGTTGCACACACAGAAATTTCACATAGGAATACATTAAAAATTCAAGAGTAGATACTCCCGCCAAAAAACAGTCGCCATTTGATGATTTTGGAGGATCCATATGAAAACGTCTTGTGACCATTGTATGAGAAGTGTCTGCAAGAATCTGAATATGAATCAACAAGCAAAACACACAAGGACAATTGGGCAGGGTGAATGAACGAGCGGACGGACTGATTGACGGATCGACCAACACTGGAATGACTCCTCAAGAAACACGCGGTTATGCCTCTCAAGTCGAATAGAAACTGTAAATAGCTCAAAGAACCATAGAGTAAGGAAGGGGACTTTGATCAATATTATAAAACTTTTACAATCGTATTTTTTAGAATTGTATTTTCTATTTATGACTCAAAATGGCTTAAAATGAACCATTATCATTTTCAAAGATCTGGCAATTTGCCAATTGGCAAATTGCCACATCTTTTAAAATGGTATGTATTTATTGGTGTTTAAGGTCACATATTTATGCACAATGGATAATCGTGACCATGACAGTTTACGGGCGGAGGAAGTCGGAGTACCCAGAGAGCCACCGAGCATCAACGAGCAACTGTCAGCTCCTCAACACTTTAACTCTGTTCAAGCTCCGCCGAAGTAGGGTTACAGCGGTTGAAGACATGTGCACCATCGACGTGCAGTGCGCCTTACTACACGGCGCCATCGTGCCCCATGTAGGCAACCGGGATAATGTGCCTCGCCCAAGGACACAACGCGGATAGTCCCGGACGATAATCGAACTCGGGACCAAAAGCATAGAAGTGCAACAGTCTACCACTGAGTCATTTTAAAATGCTTATGATTCATTTTAGTCACTTGTCTAAATACGAAGAAAATACAATTCTAGAAAATTCAATTGTACAATTTTTATAGTATTGGCTCCAGGTCGGCAGGGTTAGATACGAGCCTGGGTCAAGTTTGATGAGTGCGCAATATATTTTACCATTAATAGTCAGCAGTAACTGTTCCTGAGACTAGTATATGGTCTAACCATACAGATATAACTAGAAGACCTGTCACGAACTGTGTGCGTATCTAGGCTTAACTGCGCGTGGGAACTGCGCGCAACAGCCACATCGAATGGCATCCAAAGCACGGCAGGTTCTCCTGGTTACTCATAGTATAGAGAACACAGGCAATGTATTACTGGATAATCCGATGACACACAGTTTGTACGAACAAATTATTTATAACTTGTTATAATAAGTAGACTAGATGGGATCGTTTCCTATAAAAAACAAAATGCAACTTAAATTGAAACATGTATGATATTAGCTGTGTTTTGATCCGTATTACACGTAATCTATCTTTGCGTTCAATTTTTGTTGTTGTTGTTGTTGTTGTTTTGTGCACTTTATGGACGTGTTACCTCTGGACTTATTTTAAGAAACAATTTAAACTTCTTAACTAGACAAGCAAACTGCTCGGGTGAATTTGAGAACCCCCCCCCCCCCCCCACAGCCCCACGTTTCCAAGAAAACAATGTTGCGTTCTCATTTAACCGTTCTCACAGTGACTGGAGTCGATCCCGAGCCCACGGTACCTAATTCGGTAATTATCACTTCTCGAATATCGGCCTCGGGGCGTGTTGTGAATGTGAACTAACAAAATACTGGCTGAGTTAATTACAACCTGGGGGAGGGGGGGGGGTGCCCTTGGATTAGTTGGTATGGTTGCAGAGCATTTGTGGCTATGCGATTGGCTGCCGTAGTTTGGGGATCGATTCCCGTCAAGGGCACTTCCAGAAAAAACATCACCCCTTTCAATCCAGTGGAACGGTACCACTGCTATGCCTGGTGGAATTCCTGCTGATAAAGAAGATATTGAATTAAATTCAAGCAGTTGTATGTTCACAGATCTTCCATTAATTCAGATTCCTGTGTGTAAAAGCTGGGACCACAGACCATTATAACAGTAATATGTTCCAGATGAATTGGATGTTAAGGCATACAATCCACGGGTAAATCTCACAATAAAATACAGGCTACTTGTAGACAATTACGAAACATCACAGAAAACAACTGCAACAATTCAGTAATTATCCATTCTCGAATATCGATCTCAGGGCGGGTTGTAAATGTGAACTAGCATACTGGCATTTCCACGGACACAATAATATTAGATTCCAAACACTAATTATAGGAATAATCATCAGAAATTTAATTAATGAAGCACCGGGCACATTAATTAATTAAATATTTTATTTTTCTTACCTAGTAAATGTATGCGTAGGGAGCACGGTGGTAGGCTGTTGAACTTCTATGCTAGAGGTCTCGAGTTTGATCCCCGTCCGGGACGACCCGCGTTGTGTCCTTGGGCAAGGCACTTTATCCCGGTTGCCTACATGGGGGCAGGATGACGCCGTGTACTAAGGCGTACTGCACGTCGATGGTGCACATGTCTTCAACCGCTGTAACCCTGCTTGAGCAAAGCTTGAACATGAGTTAGAATGCTGAGGAGTTGACAGTTGCTCGTCGATGCTCGGTGGTTCTTTCCGGGTACTCCGGCTTCCTCCACCCGTAAAACTATCACGGTCACGATTAGCCATTGTGCATAAGTATGTGACCTTAAACACCAATAAATAAATAAATATATATATATATATATATATATATATATATATATATATATATATATATATATATATATATATATATATATATATATATATATATATATATATATATATATATATATATATATATATATATATATATATATATATATATATATATATATGCGTGGACATCACTGCCCACGCGTGGATTACAAGCAGTGCACGGCGACGGTACTGCACATAACTTTATCAGTAGTAAATAACAATGGCGTAGCCTACTTGTAGCTAGCTATCCCCACCCCAAATTCATTGGTTTCACAAACTATATAGAGCCCGAAAATGGTCCCCAATATAAGTCTACATACGCTACAAAGGCCTAAAATTCGCTTTTGGAGCAATAGATTTTGTAAACTTCTCTTGGGGAACGCTCGCCAATTGTGGCCATAATCGTCTTCCATATATTGTCCCTTGAGTGGAAAGGGCACCATTTCCAATGCTTTAGCATCGCAGATAACGCCCTATTCCACTCAATGGGCAATATTTCGGCAAAGTGAACGAAAACAATAAAAATTGTATGAAATCCAAAATTCCCCGGGATTCGCTTTTTTCGAATAGTCGAGACGGTATCGAATCAAATAGAATCAGCGAAAAGATTCGAAATGGAATCGAAGTTTCGAATGTTCGCCGGACCCTAGACCAAAGGAACGCATGTTCTAATAAGAGTAAAACCCTAGACCAAAGGAACATATGTTTCAATAAGAGTAAAACCCTAGACCAAAGGAACGTATGTTCTAATAAGAGAAAAACCCTAGACCAAAGGAACATATGTTTCAATAAGAGTAAAACCCTAGACCAAAGGAACATATGTTTCAATAAGAGTAAAACCCTAGACCAAAGGGACATATGTTTCAATAAGAGTAAAACCCTAGACCAAAGGAACATATGTTTCAATAAGAGTAAAACCCTAGACCAAAGGAACATATGTTTCAATAAGAGTAAAACCCTAGACCAAAGGAACATATGTTTCAATAAGAGTAAAACCCTAGACCAAAGGAACATATATTTCAATAAGAGTAAAACCCTAGACCAAAGGAACATATGTTTCAATAAGAGTAAAACCCTAGACCAAAGGAACATATGTTTCAATAAGAGTAAAACCCTAGACCAAAGGAACATATGTTTCAATAAGAGTAAAACCCTAGACCAAAGGAACATATGTTCCAATAAGAGTAAAACCCTAGACCAAAGAAACATATGTTTCAATAAGAGTAAAACCCTAGACCAAAGGAACATATGTTCCAATAAAAGTAAAACCCTAGACCAAAGGAACATATGTTCCAATAAAAGTAAAACCCTAGACCAAAGGAACATATGTTTCAATAAGAGTAAAACCCTAGACCAAAGGAACATATGTTTCAATAAGAGTAAAACCCTAGACCAAAGGAACATATGTTTCAATAAGAGTAAAACCCTAGACCAAAGGAACATATGTTCCAATAAAATTAAAATTCTTGTCCTCTGATTAGATAGGAGCTGGCGTAATTTCTTTTGTTTTCGGCTCCGGTAGCAAATGTTACCATCTGACGTCATAACGCGAAATATTTGAAATGACGTCACCCATTTCGTAGTTGCTTCATCAACGGAGTGATTAGCAAGCCGCTTCATTTTTCTGTTTTTTTCTCTTTGCGGAGGTGGAGGGTGGGTGGGTGGGGCGAGGGTTATTGTTTAAATTACAAACTGATTTACGATTTAACTAAGATGGGGTGAGTTTATCTGGTTTATGATAATTTATCCAGTGCCATCGTGGAGTAAACGAGAGGCTTATTTACTAAACCTGCGATCGGTAAAAGTTGCCGTGAACAAGGCAACTTTTAACCATCACAAGTTTAGTAAATAAGTCTTTCGTGTTTCATGATGAAGGTTTTGGACTATGGGTGGTGACGTATTGGAACATAAACGTTATTGTGATGAGTTTGGTCTGAGGTTTGTGGCTCGGAGCGTATGTTTAAGCGAGACATTTGTGGCTCGGAGCGTATGTTTAACCGAGACGCTTCGCGTCTCGGTTGAACATAGGCTCCAAGTACAAAACCCCAGACCATGTTACCGTAAATTCATCACAATACCTTGTAACACTGTGTCCTTGGGCAATACAGTTGCTCAAGTAGCGTTGTGCGCTGAGGCGTTCTGCATATCGATGCTGCACTTGTCATCAACGGCTGCTAACAGTGCTTCTGCAGTGGTAGTAAGTTGGGGTGCTTAACAATTACTGCCGCTCGGTGGTTCTCTCCTGGTAGACATACTCCGGCTTATTCATTCGTAGACCTCCGACATGATATAACCGTGGCTGTTGAAAGTGTCGTCAATAAACAAACAAACAATGCAGGGAATACGCTGCTAACAGTCGATCTAAAATAAAATATTGATTTTGAGGCTTACCTGCAAAGATTGAGTTCCTCACGACTAGATTACTCATAGAACTGAACAGTAAGGATTTTCACCAGCGAGTAGATTAATATTCTTAACAATCCGGAACTAATCAGTTACTAAGCTTCTGCTACTTTTTGAGATATGTTGACTGTTACCAGGTAAGCTATGTTTGGTGTAGATTAACACAGCCATTGAAAACTTATCGACTTGACCTTGTATGAATTTCTTTTCTGTTGATTTCTTTCTGGGATCAATAATGTAATTAATATCACATCCTCCACTTTAATATTGTTTTTTACTCTAAATCCGATGCCGTGCTCTGCAAATATTTACTACCCCCCCCCCCCCCCCTCCTGTAGACCTGATCAGTTGAGAAATGCCCAGTTACATTCCTCGTTCAAAGATATCATACTGAATTTTTCTTGAGTATGTATGTACATGTGAATAGATTCCGCGACAGGGCACAACCGGTACAGTTTCACCTAGATCCACAGGTTTAAACTACAACCCCGACTAATATTTCAATCACATCAAAGCCTTCAATGAAAACCAGCCTTAACACTTTACCCAACGAATCGGCGCATCCGCCCGCGTAATATGCAATATTGCAAATTCAGCAGCTGAAAAAATATTAGTTTTCGAAAAATTTCATATCATGTGACCCCTCTTTGGAACGAGCTCGTCGAGCCCGTTCCAAAGAGGGGTCACATGATATGGTTTTGTTGAAATTTTTTGAAAAAATTTAAAAAATGATATTTAAAATAATAAATTTTAAAATCGTCTGCGTTGGATAAAGGGTTAATGGAGTCGGATTATTAGTCAGTCGGGACTTGAGCTATCAGAGTCGGGATAAATCGGTTTTACACCCACTCCCAACCCCCCCATCGACCATCTTCGCGGCATCCATGACTACACCCCGGAATTCACGACAACGTTAGTACGCGATATTCCGTTGTATAAAAGTTTTATTATTATTTATTATATAAAAACGACCAATATCTTCGAAAGCACTAAAAAATATCACGAAATAGAGGATGACAAAATACTTAATAATTTAGTCATATGGTATCGGAAATGACGCAATCTCTAAAAATAAACAGCCTTGGGAAACTCCATTGTTTCAATAAAAGTTTGAAACATTCTATTGACATCTTGCATTATTGTTGAATATTCCTGATAAAAAGAGGGTGATTTGATGACTTTTAGACCTAAAAAACACAATTTACTTTTTGTGTGTTTTTGTAGGGAATTTTCTGAAAAATATGTGCACGTGATCGGTACTTCCCTTCGTGTCAGTTTTTCTCTCTTATTTGTTGCATGACCCCCTGTTTTCAGATCAGAAAAAGTTGTCTGAAGGGCTATACTTGACAGAGATATTTGAATGCCAAAATTAAAGTGATGCGTTCATATTTTTTTCCACCTGAACGTTATATGGTCGCCTTTGGGAAAATATTTAGTTCTGTGATACCATATGCCGGTGCCTGGATAAGTGATACTTTTCGAAATTAGTTAGCTGACGAGACATTATAAGTTATCGTGATGAATTGACGGTAACATGGTCTGTGGTTTGTTGTACGGAGCTTGTGTTCAACCGAGACGTGAAGCGTCGAGGTTGAACATAACGCCCCGAGCCGTAAACCTCAGACCATGTCACTGTGTGAACTCATCACAAAAACGTACGCCTATATGTTTAAATAAGACACTACCCATAGCCCAAAACATACATTGTGAAACACGAAAGGCTTATTGACTAAACTTCTGATCGTTAAAAGTCGCCTTGTTCAAGGCAACTTTTAAAGGTCACAGTTTTAGTAAATAAACCTCTAGTTATCACACCACTGGATAAATAATCAATAAACCAGATACACTCATTCCATCTCAATTCAAATCGTAAATTGGTTTGTAATTTAAGCAACACTTCATCGGGACACCGTTTGCTGCACGTGTGAGCAATCCAGAAAAATGAAGTGGCTTGCTGGTCACTCCGTTGATGAAGCAATGACGAAACGGGCGACGTCATTTCAAATATTTCGCGTTGTGACGTCAAACGGTGACATTTGCTATTGGTGCTGTTAACATATAAGAAACTACGCCAGCTCTCGTCCAATCAGAGTGCAGGGATTGGATCTTACCGAATTTTAATGGCCGTCGCTCAATGTCGTCTAGAGTTTTGTATTACAGCTGGGTCTTCAGTTTCTTACCACACTGTCTTACAGTTTGAAGAGTTGGTTCTTTAAATGTGGCCTTTGATATTCATGTTCTGATTACTTCAGAATAAACGATAACTTAATCAAGCAGCTTCTCCTTCGGGTTACCAATACTTTTATTGAACTGTCTAGTATTTTAGGAATTAACTAATTCCCAACATCAAAGCAATTCAGCATCGAACAAAATGCATCATACTCCAATACTTGTATTAAACTGTAAAAAACGTTTTAGAATACACTAATTCCTCATATCAAAATAATTCATAATCAAACAAAATATTTCTAATACCAATTTTGGAGTGACCATCGCTTCTTTTAGAACAGTACGACCTGTTCTGCCAAAAATGTCTAACAGATATGTCGGACTGGTAGCGTTGACAGGTCACAGGAGGGTGTGTTCTGCTGACTGTTATATACACAGTGGAATGCGACTTGCCTTGAGCAGAACTGGGAATTAATGCTTCGTAAGCATCACGACATCTCGACTGAGGGTAAAAAAATAGGACAGTCTCATCTAGATATCATACCGAGTTGTCCTACCAAGTTACAAAGAAATCCTTTCATAATACAGCCTGCAGACAGTGCCAAAGGAATCTAGGTCACGCCCCTAAGCGGCGGTAACGGCTGACCGATCGTGGCCAAAATAGGATAGTCTCATCTAGATATCATACCGAGTTGTCCTACCAAGTTACAAAGAAATCCTTTCATAATACAGCCTGCAGACAGTGCCAAAGGAATCTAGGTCACGCCCCTAAGCGGAGGTAACGGCTGAACGATGGTGGCCAAAATAGGATAGTCTCATCTAGATATCATACCGAGTTGTCCTACCAAGTTACAAAGAAATCCTTTCATAATACAGCCTGCAGACAGTGCCAAAGGAATCTAGGTCACGCCCCTAAGCGGCGGTAACGGCTGACCGATCGTGGCCAAAATAGGATAGTCTCATCTAGATATCATACCGAGTTGTCCTACCACGTTGCAAAGAAATCCTTTCATAATACAGCCTGCAGACAGTGCCAAAGGAATCTAGGTCACGCCCCTAAGCGGCGGTAACGGCTGACCGATCGTGGCCAAAATAGGACAGTCTCATCTAGATACCATACCGAGTTGTCCTACCAAGTTACAAAGAAATCCTTTCATAATACAGCCTGCAGACAGTGCCAAAGGAATCTAGGTCACGCCCCTAAGCGGCTGTAACGGCTGACCGATCGTGGCCAAAATAGGATAGTCTCATCTAGACATCATACCGAGTTGTCCTACCAAGTTACAAAGAAATCCTTTCATAATACAGCCTGCAGACAGTGCCAAAGGAATCTAGGTCGCGCCCCTAAGCGGCGGTAACGGCTGACCGATCGTGGCCAAAATAGGATAGTCTCATCTAGATATCATACCGAGTTGTCCTACCAAGTTACAAAGAAATCCTTTCATAATACAGCCTGCAGACAGTGCCAAAGGAATCTAGGTCACGCCCCTAACCGGCGGTAACGGCTGACCGATCGTGGCCAAAATAGGATAGTCTCATCTAGACATCATACCGAGTTGTCCTACCAAGTTACAAAGAAATCCTTTCATAATACAGCCTGCAGACAGTGCCAAAGGAATCTAGGTCACGCCCCTAAGCGGCGGTAACGGCTGACCGATCGTGGCCAAAATAGGATAGTCTCATCTAGATATCATACCGAGTTGTCCTACCAAGTTACAAAGAAATCCTTTCATAATACAGCCTGCAGACAGTGCCAAAGGAATCTAGGTCACGCCCCTAAGCGGCGGTAACGGCTGACCGATCGTGGCCAAAATAGGATAGTCTCATCTAGACATCATATCGAGTCATCCTACCAAGTTACAATGGAATCGCTTCATAAATATGAAATGTAGACCGTGCTAAACAAATCTAGGTCACGTGCAACCATCACGGTGACCGACCACACCCCAAAAAACATTCTCATCTTGACGTTTGCCCTCAGAAAAAGTTGGGGTCGAACGGGTATCATCGCGTTTCCTCAAGAAAGTATCACTGGCTTGGTACCGGTGGGGATGCAAGAGTTGAATAGTTTTTGTTTATTTATTTCGGGAGCGGAGTGGCACAGTGGTAGGCTGATGGACTTCTATGGTAGAGGTCCCGAGTTCGATCCCCGTCCGGGACGACTCGCGTTGTGTCTTTGGGCAAGGCACTTTATTCCGGTTGCCTACATGAGTGCATGTTGACGCCGTGTACTTAGGCGTGGTGCACGTCTTCAGCCGCTGTAACCCTGCTTGAGGGAGCTTGAAAGTGTTACGAGCAGCAAGGACGCTATGGTGGTATAAATTCATGTTTTGAAAGCTGTGGAATTCTGATCCTATCGGATCAAGGTAAGTACTTCATCTTGATGTACATCGAGACGTACAAATTCATCTAGATGTACAAAAGTTCTACACAAGAGAGATGCTTTCCTCGACGTGACATAGATGACACAGCGAGATCGCGAAAACATTCAGGACCGCGAACGAGAGATGGCGTAGGACGTGATCCTCAGTTCGAAATGCTCTGTATTAGTAACATATCTCGTACTGACATGGCCGTGAATTCCGGGCCGTCGAGAAGATGACCAACGGTAAGCCTGATTCATCCCGTCTATGATTGATGGTTCACCCAACTGATTAATATTCCAACTACATATAGGCGTGCCTTCGGAGATGTGGTTGGAATAGGAGTCAGTCTACATTGATTAACAGTTATATGAGCTTATGCGAGCGCGGTGGCTCAGTAGGTAGAGATACAGGCTGGAAGTCGAGAGGTCCTCGGTTCGAATCCCACCGGCGGCAACTGCGTTGTGTCCTTGGGCAAGATACTTAACCTCAATTCCCCACACGGGGGCACGGTGACGTTGTGTTCTAAGGCGTACTGCACGTCGAAGTTGCACTTGTCTTCAACCTTGCTTGTGTGGAGTTAGTACGTTGGGGAGTCTGACAGTTGCTCGCCGTTGCTCGGTGGTTCTATCCAGGTACTCCAGCTTCCTTCAACCGTAAAAGTGTCCGACAGGAGGTGACCTTGGCAGTGGAAAGTACCGTTAAACCCCAATAAATAAATGAATAAATAGTAAATAAATAAATATGAGCCTATAGTTATATGACCGATGTATGGCAAGGGTTCAGGCATCAACTGTAGCCTTGTAAGAAACTCTAACAATCATATAGATTTTGGCCTGAAAACTACGAGAAACGGTACGTTTCACATGACGTGTTCCGATTCCGTATCATATAAATGACTCGTTTCCGGTAGCACTACGGGCTATCACAACAGGCGCATGGTTACATTCTATGTGCGTTTCAGTGATCGACCGAACATTAAGTCCCAAAAATGTTTGAAAATAATTTAACCCTTTACCTATCATGAAAAGCAGACGACACTTGCAAAAAAAATTCTTGAATAACTACTTTTTTTCACTTTTTGTCTCAAAAACATAGACTATGACCCCTCGTTGGAACGAGCTCGTTCCAACGAGGGGTCATAACCTATGTTTTTGAGACAAAAATGAAAAAATAATGAAAATTAATTGGCGATTTTTTCGGAATAGCATTAGCCAATTTTGGCCTTTACGTTGGGTAAAGGGTTAAGATTTAATCTGTTTATGTGACAGAATTGTTAGATAAATGAATTATCATGATAATGTGCATGTCCTGTGTTTTGTATCAGATTCTCGGTGGTGTCCAAAAAGCCGGCTCGTTGAGATCCCATTCTGGAAACCATCTCGAATCTGATACAAATCACAGGACATGCACATTATCATGATAATCTGTATATGTCATTACTAGCGAATCGATATCGTAGCCACCAGCCCAGACGAAAATATTCAGACTGGGAACATTACTAGCAAGTTGTACCAACCACTTCTACCCCATTCAGCGACGCCCCTGGAAGCAAACAAAATTGTGCGTGTTCAGAAAAATACTCACCCACTACATCATTCGTTTTCAAAGCGTTATCCTCCTACCATACATGACCAGACTAAGCGACCGTGTGTTTAGAATACAACCGTAGCACTACACGGGAAAGAACACGACACTGCATCCTTCCATGTGTCACAAATTGTAATAGCGGCTGTCACACAAGGAAGGTATCGATTCCCATGAAGAGATCCAAAGAGAATATTGTTCTTTCATATTTTTGTCGATTACCATCCAAGACCCTTTATAAAATGGTGTTGTCTTTGAAGACAGAGATGACAAATCGAACAGTGATGGCCTCATTATCTAGATCGTGGTTAACCCGATGCAATTCGAGCGATGTGATTAAAATACATAGTAAATTGTTGCATTTTGCAAAATTGACACGGTATTTCTACTAATTTGAGCTGCAAACAGCTGTTTGTTTTTTTTTTTTGGAGGTTAACACGGCACTTCCAACATCCATGATCATTTTGTGTCCAACAAACAGAAAAAAAAACTACACAAACGGCGATGGGAGTGCTGTTGCTTTATATTGTCTATTGCGTGCAACAAGGCACCCATTACGGATGGCGTCTTGTTACACTCAACGGATGACATAGAGAGTAATCGCTTGACTGGACTGGTTACGTGAAATAATTCATGAGAGGTGAGGGACGTTGTACAAACACGAGTACGCGAATGCGCACGAGTGTTTTACAATATAGTCCCTCGCCTCGAATGAATTATTTCACGTAACCATTCCAGTCAAGCGATTACTCTGTTTATTACTTTTCATTATTAACGATGATTATATTATTTAATCCTTTACCTAATGTAACGACCAAAACCGGCCAGCGCTATTCCCAAAAATCGCTAATTAATTTTTATTATTTTTTGATTTTTTGTCTCTAAAACATAGGTTATGACCCCTCATTGGAACGAGCTCGTCGAGCTCGTTCCAATGAGGGGTCATACCCTGTGTTTTGAGACAAAAAAGGAAAATAATAGTTATTCAAGTATATTTTTGGCAAGTGTCGTCTGCTTTTCATATTAGATGAAGGGTTAAAAAAAACCCAAAACAATGAAGCTCTATTGTGTACAGGAAGTACGTTGAGAAGTTCGGCAGTTACTCGCAGCTACTCGATGGTTCTCTTCGGGCACTCCGACTTACTTTTCCCGTAAAACTGCTCCCCGCAAGGTGACCTTGGCAGTTGAAAGTGTCGTTAAACCCTAAACAAACAATGAAAATGAGGTACATTATATGTTTGATAATACCATGAAACTGGTCATAATTATTTTCAGTTAGTGAACTGTTAAAATCAGACAAAGTTATAACATGACTGCAACCTATGTATTTTTAAGCTTATTTGTTTTACAAGGATTGGCACATAAGTTATGCAACTTATATTGAGGCAATGACGCGGTGAGTGGGATGACCGTCATAGCGGCAACATCGTGGTTTCGCTCTTAAATACTACGAAGAGTAATTTTAGCCTGTACGGAGTGTCCCTTTCCGCAGAGGAAAGCCATTGTACCTACCCCCCCCCCCCCACACACACCCCCTCCCCCCGATTAACCCAACAATTGAGAGAAAGAGTGTTCGGACACCTCGAGAGAGTTCCCAGACCGAGTAGCGATCGCGAGACCTCTGGCATGAAAGACCAGCACACTCACTGGCTCCACTTGGCCAACACTCGGCAACCCAGGTATAAAAATTGAGTTTACACTTTGAACCCGATAGGCCGTTTTTTTAGGCCTCGGAATACGATACGTCATAATTCCATAAAGGGGGGTGGCTTCTTAGGGAACGTGTGGAGTAGTTATTTATTTGTTAGGGCTTTAACGACACATTAACAGCCAATGCAATATCGTGTCGATGACAGTTTTACGGGTGGAGGAAGCCGGAGTACCCGGAAAGAACCACAGAGCAACGGCGCGCAGCTGCCAGTTCCCAAACATCGTAACTCCGCACTGCAGCACATGCAGGGTTAGGTTGGTTGAAGATATGCTCACCATCGACGTGCAGAACGCCTTAGTACATGGCGTCATCGTGCCAACATGTGGACAATTGGGGCGAAATGCCTTGCCCAAGGACACAACGCGGGAGTCCGAATCGATTGCTCAGACGGTCACCCATCCAAGGACTAACCGGGCTCGACGTTGCTTAACTTCGGTGATCTGAAGAAAACCGGTTACCACAACTCCACCGCGCCCCATGTGTGGAGTAAACCAATCAATTTTTTCAACGAGCAGCCCAAAGGCTGCTCGTTGAAAATGTTGATTGGTCTACCCCCAAATAATGAATATGCACTCTTCCTATTGCGGTCATTAAACTGACATGGAAGATACCATGCAAGCTCAAAGGGTCAAGCCAATCGTTTATACCTTTGCTTCTTATTTTAGTGGACTTCCACCACAGGTGCTCGTTACAGGTCCTAATTACCAGTATATATTTACTATACATTGTGATATTTATTTATTTATTGGTGTTTAAGGTCACATACTTATGTACATTGGCTAGTCATGACCCTGACAGTTTTACGGGTGGAGGAAACCGGAGTACCTGGAGAGAACCACCGAGCATCGACGAGCAACTGTCAGCTCCTCAGCATTCTAACTCTGTTCAAGCTCCGCCCAAGTAGGATTACAGCGGTTGAAGACATGTGCACCATGGACGAGCAGTGTGCCTTAGTACAAGGCGTCATCGTGCCCCCATGTAGGCAACAGGGATACATGCAGTGCCTTGCCCAAGGACACAACGCGGGTCGTCCTGAATGGGGATCAAACTCGGGACATCTAGCATAAAAATCCAATAGTCTATCACTAAGCCACCACGCTCCCTAAATGAACATAATACACAGAGTTGGAAATCAAATTTGAGTTGTAAAGTAAGCCTTGTCCAAGGGCACAACGCGGGTCGTCCCGGACGGGAATCGAACTCAGGGCTTCCAGCACCGAAGACCAACAGTCTATCACTGAGCCACCGCGCCTCCAATGCATTGTGATAGAGTCATTTTCAGTATCTATGTCGGTATACAGTAGTGTATAGCCAATTATTTACACCCATGCTGTCCACCTTGGTGACTTCCACCAAAGGAATTGGTTATTCACCAGTAAAACAGGACTTGTTTTCTAAAGAAAACAAGCACGACTCCACCTTACATGGTTGTTATGTGGAATCAAATTTAGATAAATACAAACACCACATAAGATGCTAAATACTTTTATTACTTTCCAAAGTGTGATTTACTGGGATTTCCGGGTTTGATTAGAAACGAAAACTTCAGAAGTGAACTAGAGGTACTGTGAGAAAACTCACTAAGTGAAGCCCCCCCCCCCCCCCCCCCACGCCTGAAATGTATAAGTTAGATTATCTCCCCTTGGAAATGTCAGAACGGAATTATATTGCTTCATGCACATCTTCATAAGGAGTTTTTCCATTGTGTAAAGTTTCATGAAAATTCTTCAAACGGTTTAGGAGGAGTTGCGCTTACAAGGATGGACAGATGGTATAAGTTAGATTATCTCCCCTTGGAAATGTCAGAACGGAATTATATTGCTTCATGCACATCTTCATATGGAGTTTTTCCATTGTGTAAAGTTTCATGAAAATTCTTCAAACGGTTTAGGAGGAGTTGCGCTTACAAGGATGGACAGATGGTATAAGTTAGATTATCTCCCATTGGAAATGTCAGAACGGAATTATATTGCTTCATGCACATCTTCATATGGAGTTCTTCCATTGTGTAAAGTTTCATGAAAATTCTTCAAACAGTTTAGGAGGAGTTGCGCTTACAAGGATGGACAGACGGTATACGTTAGATTATCTCCCCTTGGAAATGTCCGAACGGAATTATATTGCTTCATGCACATCTTCATATGGAGTTCTTCCATTGTGTAAAGTTTCATGAAAATTCTTCAAACGGTTTAGGAGGAGTTGCGCTTACAAGGATGGACAGACGGTATAAGTTAGATTATCTACACTTGGAAATGTCAGAACGGAATTATATTGCTTCATGCACATCTTCATATGGAGTTCTTCCATTGTGTAAAGTTTCATGAAAATTCTTCAAACGGTTTAGGAGGAGTTGCGCTTATAAGGATGGACAGACGGACGGACAGGGTGATTCCTATATACCCCCCCCCCCCAAACTTTGTTTGCGGGGGGTATAATTATGCAATCAACAATTGTGTCATGTATCCGTGCGCGTAAACGAAGACGCTTTGTCGTGGGTGTAATGGGGAGGGACTTCATTGTTTTTTTGTTGTTGCTTTTTTTAACCCTTTACCTAACATGAAAAGAAGACGAAACTTGCAAAAAAATTCTTGAATGACTCTTATTTTCATTTTTGTCTCAAAAACACAGGTTCTGAACCCTCACTGGAACGAGCTCGTTCCAATGGAGGGTCATAACCTATGTTTTAGATACAAAAAGTAAAAAAATAATGAAAATTAACTGGCGATTTTTGAGAACAGCGCTGGCCGGTTTTGGCTGTTACATTAGGTAAAGGGTTACATAATATAATTATCGTTAATAATGAACAGCATATAAATAATTCATTCAAGGCGAGGGACTATATTGTAAAACACTCGTGCGCATTCGCGCACTCGTGTTTGTACAACGTCCCTCACCTCTCATGAATTATTTCACGTAACCAGTCCAGTCAAGCGATTGCTCTCTACAGTACGTGGAGAGTGGATTGTAACTAAATCACCCGCGGAGTGGAGTTATCACCCAAGCTATAACTTTCAAATTTTGTATACATCGGCAAAAAAAAAAAACACAAGCAATGTTTCAGCCAATGGATCTCCGGGTTTAACCCGGAGGTCCATTGGCTGAAGCTTTGCTGGTGCTGGTTATGCTTTGCAACAAATTTACACTTATTGCTCGGGTGGAATCTCCACTCTGCGGGTGATTTAGTGATAATACACTCTCCGCGTACTGTATGTAATTAATTGACCTCTGGAGGCATCTGGTGATCTCTGGAGTCATCTGGTGACCTCTGTAGTCAACTGGTGACCTCTGGTGAACAAGTATAAACCTAATATAGTAAAATAGGGAATTTCGAAAGACAAAACAAATATTATATCAAATATATTTTTAATTGTAATAGTTCTTAATAAATCTCTCTCATACTTACATAAACATGTGCGCATTACATCAACAATGAACATAACAGCATAACAGGTAGTGTCCACTCATTTGAATGTAAGCTCAATAAGGGGCCTGGCCGACATTTTGACTGTCCAACCGTAATATTTATTCAATATTCATGTAATATTTATTTGTTTGTTGGTGCATATGGTCACATATTTTGCACCAATGCTAATCGTGGCCGCAACACGGGGATAAAATGAAGTTTTGTCAATCGTGTGTACCCATGTTGCCCATTTTAGGGGATTTCTACCCCAATCATTGGTAAGTAGGTCCCATTTTATCAGTACCATAGATCCTGTTTACAACAGTAAACAAACACTGCTTCACTTCCAGGGTTTCCCGCGGGGGTGAACCTTATTAAGAGTGTATACATATTAAATACAACCAAGTTCCTAAAACCCTAGGGGAAACATAACTGGTTGAGGGCTACATTACTCTTGGTGGTCTGAATTTGTTAATCAAAATTTGTTATATTACAAATTATTGAAGAGTGCCCATAGGCACTCTTCAATAATTTGTGATAAACCAAATTTATATAAACAAAATATTATTTGCGTCTGACTGAATGTGAAACATGAGCAAGGAAAATGTTGGCTTTTGATCTAGTACCCTCATTTTTTGAAAGCCCTGATAGTGGCTTCTAGCACTCAACCAACAAAGGAATGGTTTTGCGCGCAGGGGCGGTATGGAGAACAAGCCCCTTTCGACCTTCAGTGACTGTAAACGATTGATTTTCACATGTCTAGGCGTGTTAAAGGAGGAAAAGGTCCAGGTACTCGGCAGGTGTTTCCGGCTGCGATGTGATGGCTTCGTTGACATATCTCGGTAGGACCCTCGGGCGAGGACCAGTGTGGGAGATTGGGTCCTCTCACAAAGGTACTACCTCTCCCCGAGGGTGCATTGGTGCTAGGTTTTCAGGCAAGAATACTCTTCACTCAACCAGTTAAAGGTGGTAGTTATATCAACAAACAACAGTAAAGTCGACGTGGACCGGTTGTAGTCCAAGCATGCGCCGTGATGTCGCACGCTTGGATCACAACCAGTCCATCTGCAAAATTTTAATTAAATTAATCGTTAATTAATTTGTTAGGATTATTCCTATAATTAGTGTTTGTAATCTAATATTATTATTTATCATATAACTCGTCCGTTTTGTTCGGGATCAGGACAACTCGGACCAAAGACAACTCGGACCAAGACAAGTCGGACCACTTTTGAAGACAACTCGGACCACGTTTGAAGGCAACTCGGACCAACTTTGAAGACAAGTCGGCCCAACTTCCAAGCCAACTCGGACCACTTTTGAAGACAACTCGGACCAACTTTCAAGACAAGTCGGACCAACTTTCAAGACAAGTCAGCCCAACTTTCAAGACAACTCGGACCACTTTTGGAGACAACTCGGACCAACTTTCAAGACAAGTTGTAACGACTATAAGACAGGTTGGACCAATTGTGAAGAAAAGAATAATGTCGAAAATAAAGCCTTCCGTCAATTTCATTGGTCATTTTCAAAACTAGACATTTGATTGGCTGAACAAAATACAACTGGGCCACATTTTCAGAATTTGCATAATTAGAGTTGGGAGCTTTCACTGGTCAATTTCAAAACTGGACAATTTGATTGGCTAAACAAAATACAACTGGGTCACGTTGCATAATTTCAGTAGGGAAAATTTACGTTATCTGTTCTATTTAGGGTGGGTTATATTGTATTAATCTTTTACCTAACGTCTGTAACTCAAGTTAGGTGATGGGTTAAAAAGTCATACTAAGTGGCTAATTTGTGCGTGTGCGTGTCATATGATAAATAGAATATGAAATGAAATTAGTGTTTTTCTCATATAATATTTATGAAACTCGTCCAAATTTTCCGTTTGGGTTCGCCAGAGGCTCGCTCAAACAGAAAATTCTTACACTCGTTTCATAAATATTATATGAGAAAAACACTCATTCCATATCCTCTATATCTCAAACGAACAACGTATTTTGCGTTGATTCTAACAAAATGATTCTATGTGGTATTTTTAGTTTCAGTTGTCTGGAATATATCAGTTGGTTGAAAAAAGTGAACCGTGGGTTCGCTTTTCCGACCAACTGATATTCCCAAGCGGAGTGAATCAAAACATGGGCGATGAACTATTTAAGGGTAAGCGTGGTCACAAGCCATACAACTTTGAATTCAGATTCAGACTATGACCCCAGAGCCTGATTCGGTATCTATGATTATTTCAAGGCTCCAACAAAGGTGTCAAGTTAAGTTTAGCAAATCGGCTAGACTTGTGCTAGTCATTTAACCCTTTACCCAACGTAACGGCCAAAACCAGCAGCGCTATTCTAAAAATCGCCAATTAATTTTCATTTTTTGTCTCAAAAACATAGGTTATAACCCTCTTTGGAACGAGCTCATCGAGATCGTTCCAATGAGGGGTCATAACCTATGTTTTTGAGACAAAAAAATGAAAAAATAGGCCGATGAAATCGTCAGATGTGTACCCATACGCGCAACTAGTAGAAAGCTGTATGATGGAGGGCCACCACGAATGCCGACATTATGTATGCCATACAAGGTATGGTACATATAGTAATGGATTGGAGGAGTGTCTAATTTGGTGGATAAAGGGTTAATATCTCCGGAGCAAATTATCAGATTTACATAAAAAACTATACAGTACAGCACATCAGTAACCTGAATAAATATATAAAGTAACATGACAATCGGATTAATATTTTTTGAGTTATCTCATGCCAAAGGGATTGGAGGAATTTTCAATTTGAAGGATAAAGGGGGTTAATATCTCCGGATCAAATTATCAGATTTGCACCAAAAACTATACAGCTCAGCACATCAGTAACCTGAACACAATTATAAAGTAACCTGACAATCCAAGCAATATTTTTCAAGTTATCAAATGCCAAAGGGATTGGAGGAATTTTCAATTTGAAGAATAAAGGGTTAATATCTCCGGATCAAAATAACAACTTTACACCAAAAACTATACAGCTCGGTACATCAGTAACCTGAACACAAATATAAAGTAACTTGACAATCCAAGCAATATTTTTCAAGTTATCGAATGCCAAAGGATTGGAGGAATTTTCAATTTGAAGGATAAAGGGTTAATATCGCAGGATCAAATTATCCGATTTACACCAAAAACTATACAGCTCGGCACATCAGTAACCTGAACACAAATATAAAGTAACTTGACAATCCAAGCAATATTTTTCAAGTTATCGAATGCCAAAGGGATTGGTGAAATTTCCAATTTGAAGGATAAAGGGTTAATATCTCAGGATCAAATCATCAGATTTACACCAAAAACTATACAGCTCGGCACATCAGTAACGTGAACACAAATATAAAGTATCTTGACAATCCAAGCGATATTTTTCAAGTTATCGAATGCCAAAGGGATTATTGGAGGAATTTTCAATTTGAAGGATAAAGGGTTAATATCTCGGGATCAAATCATTAGATTTACACCAAAAACTATACAGCTCGGCACATCAGTAACCTGAACACAAATATAAAAGTAACTTGACAATCCAAGCAATATTTTTCAAGTTATCGAATGACAAAGAAATGGATACGGACGCCGGAAGGACAGACGGATGGACGAACGATGGATGGTGACTCCGGATGCCGGCATTATGTGTACCATACATAGTATGGGTACACATAAAAAGTAGTTATTCAAGAATTTTATTTGCTAGTGTCGTCTGCTTTTCATGTTAGGTAAAGGATTAAAGGACTTCCACACATGGTATTGGTTACTGGGAAGCCTGGAAATAAGAAGTACACTGTTATGTGCAGAAAAAGGTAACCAGAGGGTGAATTTGGTGATGCTACCATGTACAGCAGGTAGCATAAATACATTTACACTCGGTGAATCTCAACCTAAATCAAGGTCTCAAGCCTAAACAGAATGAGGTACCCTGAGGATAAATTGGCCCACTGTATGGAATAGCATCAGCAAATTCACCCTCTGGGGCCCTCATTCTGCAAATGACAGATTACTTATATATCACATGAAACGTCGTTAATTCCGACGTCATAACCCATGTCTTATTTTCTGTTTATCAACTAGAGGCTAATCGTCGCGTGGTCCCATAGCAGCAGCAGCAGCAGCCGCATTGTATTCTTGTGCGTAGTTCACATGACGTCAATTACGACAACAGGTGCAAGTAAAGCGCATTCATGACGTCTGGTGTGAAGCGTCTGAGCCAACGAACTGATTGTCGGTTGTTTTGGGAGAATTTAGCGACAATGAATTAAATAAAAAGTGTAAAAAAAACATTCGAAAATTCATGTGATGTACAGAATCTTTAACTCGTGATGTTTGGATATAAGATTTTTTGAAACTCGTTTGATGATTTCGATTCACAACTCGCCTAAAGGCTCGTTGTGAATCAAATTCATCAAACGAGTTTCAAAAAATCTTATATCCAAACACCACTCGTTTGAGATCCTCTATTTCCAGGATTGTTTAGTGGGTGGCATTTACAGTGAGCAGAAATAGTTTATCACGGTAAAGAAGCAATGCCCCACTTCCCAGAATTCCCACAGGTACACTCTTTACTTACACAATTTAATTATTTAATTTTAATGGTCATTTTCACCATATTTCGCAATATAATGACAACACAAGTATACTTAGTTATTTATTGGTATTTGAGGTCATATCTATTTATTTATTTATTGGTGTTTAAAGGGGGGGGGGGGGGGGCTCAGTTGGTAAAGGTGCAGGCTGCAAGCCGAGAGGTCCTTGGTTCGAATCACACCTGCGGCAATCGCGTTGTGTCTTTGGGCAAGACACTTCACCCCATTGCCCACGTGGGGGCACGGTGACGCTGTGTACTAAGGCGTACTGTACGCCGATGGTGCACCTGTCTTCAACCAATGCTAACCCCGCTGGTGTGGAGTTAGTATGTTGGGGAGGTGGCAGTTGCTCGGTGGTTCCCTCCGGTACTCCGGCTTCCCCCACCCGTAAAACTGTCGTGGTCATGATTAGCCATTGTGCAGAAATATGTGACCTTAAACACCAGTAAATAAATAAATAAATTGGTGTTTAAGGACACATATTTCTACACAGTGGCTAATCGTGACCGCAGCATGGCTATAAAGTCAGGTCCAGCAATCGTCTACACCCATGTTGCACATTTTAGAGGACTTTCACCACAGGCATTGGTGCACCACATTAATCGTGCACAGCTTCTCTTCCCACGGGGAAAATTTTAGGTCAATTATTTTTTAACAATGGCTAACTGTAACTGCAACATTGATGTATAAAGCCAAGTCCTGCCAATTGTTTACACCATGTTGCCCATTTTAGAGAACTTCCACCCCAGCCAATGGTGACCGGGTACTATTTTACCTGTAAAAACAGAGCTTGTTTACCACTGTAAACAAGCACTGCTTCACTTCCTCAGGCCCTCACCGGGAAACACAAGTATAAATTGAAGTTTAGCCAATCGTTGAGACTCTTGCTGCCTTCTTCTGTGGATATCTACCCAGAGATTGGTTGATAATGGTTACCAGGTCCAACTGAAGTTGTATACCACAGTAAGCAAGCACTATTCCACTTTAAGAGAAAGACAAAGAAAGACTCTTTATCTGATGTAAGAGCTCCATCAGTCCTGTACAGTCAGGGTTCCTGCACCATACCTCTAAGCAAATTCCAGGAGTTTCAAGGAGGTTTTCAGTGCTTTTTCAAGGAATTTCAAGGAGAAAAACAGACAAAATTCGGAGAAAAACAGACAAAATTCAAGGATTTCCCAGGAAACATTTTCCACTTGCATCGAAGAGACAGAAAATATTACTCAACCCTTTACCTAAACTAACGAAAAAAAACGGCCAGCGCTTTCCATGAAAATCTGTGTTCACTCTTTTTATATTTTCATTTTTTGCTTCTGAAACATAGGTTATGACTCTCATTGGAACGAGCGTTACACGCTCGTTCCAATGAGAGGTCACAACCTATGTTTTGTAAAAAAATGAAAATGTTCAAATGCACAGTAATTTTTTCACAAGTGTCATCTGCTACTAGGTAAAAATGTAAAAGAATGGACATCAGATGTACAGTATTTTTAAATAGTGCACTGTCCATGCATAGCCGACTCAATTACCAGGAGTTTCCAGGATGGCCTTCAATATTCAAGGAGTTTCCAGGTCCTTGGGAGGGTGTTTTGAGATTCAAAGACTTTCAAGGAATTCAAGGAGGTGCGGAAACCCTGACAGTCCACATAGATCACCATTGTAATTTTAACTGGTTCAATAATGGGTGCCCAATTTTGGGCTTTACCCAGACCTGTAGATTCCATTAGTTATTGTCTTTTATCCTGCGGATGTCCTTCAAATTATCTTTAACTGGTAGAGTGCTAAATTGTCTTCGACCATCAAATCTTGTACACATGTCTTTGTCCTGTTATAATTTATGGGAGAGTGCCTATGGGCACTCTCCCATAAATTGTAACAAGGCAAACCCTTAGAGACTGAATAATATCACTTCAATGATAATACAAAGCACATGCACTATATTTATTGATTGATTTTTAAGGTCACATATTTATGCACAATGGCTAATCATGACCGTGACAGTTTTACGGGTGGAGGAAGCCGGAGTACCCGGAGAGAACCACCGAGCAACGACGAGCAGCTGCCAGCTCCCCAACATCGTAACTCTGCACTGCAGCACAGGCAGGGTTAGATTGGTTGAAGACATGCGTACCATCGACGTGCAGTACGTTTAGTACACGGCGTCATCGTGCCCCCACATGGGCAATGGAGATGAAGTGTCTTGCCCAAGGACACAACGCGGTTGCCGCAGGTGGGATTCGAACCGAGGACCTCTCGGCTTGCAACCTGCACCTCTACCTACTGAGCCACCGCGCTCCCAGCACATGCACTGAATATGAGCCTTCAAGCTGTGGTACCTGTACTCCAGAATAAAGCTCAAATATGGGCTTCCAGCACTCTACCAGTTAAGTAAGATTATTTAGTCTGTAAGGATTTGCCTTGATGTAATTTATTTATCGCGAAGTTTTCAGCAGCAAATATTTCCCATAAAGCAGTTTGCTATTTAACCAAATATACCTTTTTTGACTGAGCTCAGTGAGCTCTATCAAACAAGATATAATTGGTTAAATTCATAGTAAAACAAGAGAAAAACAGAGTGAATGGAGAAAATTCTGTTGCACTACCAGTGTGCTAGGTACTAACAGAGTTGCCATGCTTTGTTACAAGACGCTAGTTGCTACAGTTTGTTTGTATCTTTTTTATCAACAAAACTCCCAAACACATGCATAAAATATAATCCTAAATACTTCAAATAGCATACATTGTAATGTTCTTTTTAAGTTAAATTCCCCCCATATCTGAAGAGAAATTTTTTTCGTCTTGTTGGGATTTGTCTTGTTAGGATCGTCTTGTTGGGATGATACCCTGGTATAAGCTCACTGAGATGGTGTCAATAAAGGACATAACTATGTATTTGGAATAAAAATTTAGTTACTGATAAATAAAAAAATAAGTAATATAAAATAAAACTAAATTACTATTTTTTTTCCAAGTGTGATCTGCTAGAAGCATCTGGGAAAGAGTTAGACAACTTCCAACCCAAGAATTTGTCACATGTTCCTATTTTAGCAGTAAAACAGAGCTTGTCTACAACAGTACACAAGCACTGTACCACTTCCAGGGGTTCCACGAGAGTTGTATCTACATATAACCACGAACAAAAGAAATGGTGATTAGGGATATAATAGATACCCTAATATTAGTATAAATGAGAGAGTCTTCTTTTCCACAACATTTCATGAGGCCATACAAATATCCTGAGCCCATTCTGGAATAGAACAGGACATGAAACAGTTAAAGAGTGAGATATTTTTTATGCAGGGTGCTGTTGTCTACATTTAAGTACTCTATAAATAACTGATGTAATAATATTAAATGAATGACAACAAAAACAAAGGAAGTAATATTATAAATGTTCAATAACCCACTGTACATTGATAACAAAATATTACAATTTTCGCCAGAGTTATGCCCCTTTTTAGACTTCAAAAATTCATTTCGTTTGGTCTCCCAATGATAAGATATGATAACAAAATATTACAATTTCATCCTGCACATTTTTCCCATAATGCAAGTAGAAAATTAATCAATTCAATCTTGTTTGACAGAGCTCATTGAGCTCTGTCAAACAAGATTGCATTGGTTCAATTCCTAATTGCATAATGGATACATTTGCTGATTATTAATTTATTGGTGTTTAGGGTCATATATTTCTGCACAACGATTAATCATGACCACAACATGGAGATAAAATCAAGTTTAGTAAATCATTTAAACCCATGTTGCCCATTTTAGAGTACTTTCACCCAGAGCATTGGGGATTGGGTCTATCTTACCAGTTTATTAATTGATTTGAGTTTAAGGTCACACATTTCTGTGCAATGGCTAAGCATGACCACAACATGGATATGAAATCAAGTCCAGCCAATCAGTTTTATCCATGTTGCCCGTTTTAGAGAATTTCTCCCCCCAGGCATTGGATACTACCGGGTCCTATTATACCAGTAAAAGAGACCTTACTTGACCAAATAGATTTATTTATTTATTGGTGCTTAAGGTCACACATTTCTGAACAACAATGACCACAATATGGATATGAAGTGAAGTTCAGCCAATCGTTTATACCCATATTGCTCACCCAGACATTGATTACAGGGTCCTATCTTACCAGTACAGTTTACTTCCCAGAGTTCCCACAGGAAGAGCAACATGGATATAAAGTTATGGTTAGCCAATCGTTTCTACCCATGTTGCCCATGTTAGACTTGCACCGCAAGCATTAGTGACTGCATCCTATTTTAGCACTATTTATTTATTTATTTATTTATTTATTTATTGGTGTTTAACTGGTTGAGGGCTAGATTATTTTTGGTGGTCTGAATTTATTATTCACAATTTGTTTTATTACAAATTATTGGAGAGTGCCCACAGGCACTCTCCAATAATTTGAAATAAAACAAATTTATTTTTACAAAATATTACAGTAAAACCTGTTTTGAGAGACCACTGTCTTGAGAGTCCACCTGTCTTGAGAGACCACATCTGCCAGGCACCGATTGGTTTTACTCTATAATGGACCTGCTATGGGAGACCACCTGTCTTGAGAGACCACCTGTCTTGAGAGACCACTGTGACCTGGTACCAACTTGTATTTTTATGCCATAATGGACCTGTCTTGAGAGACCGCCCCTTTGAAGACTGAAACCTGTTCTGGAATTAGAAAATCCATTGTGGTTATACTAACATAATTAAAAGTATTAAAAGCTCTTAATTGGGTTTCAATTGCTAACTCATTAAAGATTGAGATGTTTTTATAAGACCCCTGTGAAAAGATTAGGATTATTGCTGAATAAACAATTATTTCATACATACCTGAAATGTGACAGATAGGAAAAAAAATAAATTTGTGTTGAAAATCTTTTTGTAACAAATTGAAATGGACTGTTATAAAAATTATAAAAATAAATTAGTGTTGAAAATCTTATATTTTTATAATTTTTATAACAGTCCATTTCAATTTGATACAAAAACTTCATAAAAAAGAACAACTATAAAGTAATTACAAAAATCTATTCTTCTCCATTTCTGAATTTTGCGGTTGGTTATTCACTGACTTGAGAAAACCTGAAACCTGTTATGAGAGACCACCTGTCTTGAGAGACCACTTTTGTGTGGCCCAAAGGGCAGTCTCTCAAGACAGGTTCTACTGTACTTGGGTTTGACTGAATATGAAACAGGAGTAGTGAGAATGTTGGCCCTCATTTTTCTGAAAGCCCTGATAGTGGCTTCTAGCACTCAACCAGTTAAGATCACATATTTCTGGGTGGAGGAAGCCGGAGTACTCGGAGAGAACCACCGAGCAACGGCAAGCAACTGTCAGCTCCCCAACATACCAACTCCACACAAGCAGGGTTAGCATTGGTTGAAGACAGGTGCACCATCGACGTGCAGTATGCCTCACTACACAGCGTCACCGTGCCCCCACGTGGGCAATGGGGGTGAAGTGTGTTGCCCAAGGACACAACATGGGTGCCGCAGGTGGGATTCGAACCAAGGATCTCTCGGCTTGCAGCCTGCACCTCTACCAACTGAGCCACCGTGCCCCCATATTTTAGCAGTAAAGCAGAGCTTGTTTACAACAGTAAACAAGCACTGCCTCACTAACTGGGGTGGATGGGGAGGGGTTTAAATTTGAGTATTTTGATATCAGTGTTCGGAGGGTTAAGTGATAAGTGAGTACTGAATTAACCCTTTCTACAATGCACAGGTTATCAAAATTTGTTTTTTCAATTATTTTTTTCTTTCAAATTTTGAAAACAATTTTAACAAAACCATATCATGTGATCCCTCATGGAAATGATATGGATTTGTTGAAATTTTTTTTTAAATTTCTTTTTATCTATTTATTTATTTAATGGTGTTTAAGATCACATACTTATGCACAATGGCTAATCTTGACCATGATAGTTTTACAGGTGGAGGAAGCCGGTGTACCTGGAGAGAACCACCGAGCATCAACGAGCAACTATAAGCTCCTCAACATTCTAACTCTGTTCAAGCTCCGCTCAACCAGGCTTACAGCGGTGGAAGACATTGCACCATCGACATGCAGTACTCCTTGGTACACGGCATCATTGAGCCCCCATGTAGGCAACCGGTATAAAGTGCCTTGCCCAAGGACACAACTTGGGTCGTCCCGGACGGGGATCGAACTCGAGACCTCTACCATAGAAGTCCAACAGTCTACCACTGAGCCACCGTGCTCCCTTTTTATTATCAACTGCTTGGTTTAAAAATTAAATTGAGGAATGTGGCCGATTCATTAGGGTAATATACTACAGTGGAGCCCACTTAATTGGATATCTCTTAATTGTATATCCCTGTTAATTGAATATAATTTTCAAACACAAAACCATTTACCATACCTTCAGTACAAATTTGATCTGTTAATTGCATATGGGTTGTAGAGTAAACTCCTGTTAATTGTATATAACTTTTTGTAATATGTCGAAAAAATTACAGTGACACACACCGAATTCCCCTTATTTATCAACCTTTTTGGCCTCACTACATCCAATACAGGCATTCATTCTATTATATCTTGTTTGACAGAGCTCTATGAGCTCTGCCAAGCAAGATATAATAGAATAAATGCTCAGTTTACCTCCAGAACACAGGAAACTGACCAAATCCCTGTTCATTGTATACTCCTGTTAATTGAATAATTTTCGCTGGCAAAATGGATATTCAATTAAGAGGATTCTACTGTACTGGTACATATTCTCCTAAGGATTTATTTATTTTATTTTAGTTTATTTTATTGGTGTTTAAGGTCACATACTTATGCACAATGGCTAATCGTGACCGTGACAGTTTTACGGGTGGAGGAAGCCAGAATACCCGGAGAGAACCACCGAGCAACGACGAGCAGCTGTCAGCTCTTCAACATCGTAACTCTGAACTCTGCACCGCAGCACAGGCAGGGTTAGATTGGTTGAAGACATGCGCACCATCGACGTGCAGTACGCCTCAGTACACAGCGTCATCGTGCCCCCATGTAGGCAATCGGGGTGAAGTGTCTTGCCCAAGGACACAACGCGGTTGCCGCAGGTGAGATTCGAACCGAGGACCTCTCGTCTTGCAGCCTGCACCTCTACCAACTGAGCCACCGCGCCCCCTTTCTCCTAAGGATAGCTATACTGTTGTCACTAGAATACTTTTAATAATCCTATCACTGATTAACCCCCTGCACACTGATGTCAAAATATCTAAATTTCAGGCTGCAATAATTTCCCATCATGCAATTGGAAATATAATCAATTCAGTCTTGTTTGACAGAGCTCAGTGAGCTCTGTCAAACAAGATTGAATTGGTTAAATTTCTAGTTGTATTATGGGTATAATGGCTACTTGAATTATTGATATTTTGACACTAGAGTGCAGGGAGTTAACACTAAAGGTGTGACTGTCACAGATGGGCCAGTCCATACCTCCTCACCACCATGATTATTCTAAGACAAAAAGGGGGCATAATTCTGGAAAAAAAACCCAGATTGAAACTAAAATCGCAGGTGCAAAGTTTCCCATGGTATAGTAGTATTATTTATTTATTTATTTATGTTTTAAGGTCACATATTTATGCACAATGGCTAATCATGACCGTGACAGTTTTACGGGTGGAGGAAGCCGGAGTACCCGGAGAGAACCACCGAGCAACGACGAGCAGCTGCCAGCTCCCCAACATCGTAACTCCGCACTGCAGCACAGGCAGGGTTAGATTGGTTTAAGACATGCATACCATCGACGTGCAGTATGCCTTAGTACACGGCGTCATCGTGCCCCCACACGTGCAATGGAGATGAAGTGTCTTGCCCAAGGACACAACGCGGTTGCCGCAGGTGGGATTCGAACCGAGGACCTCTCGGCTTGCAGCCTGCACCTCTACCTACTGAGCCACCGCGCTCCCCACCGACACTATATTACCCTGGCTGTTAATGTGTCGTTAAACCCTAATAAATAAATAAATAAATATTCAAAAATCAATTTTGTGACTAATTTATTTACATAGGAATTTTAAGCGGATTAGAAACGCAAGTGATTCCTGCGTTATACAAATACTATCATATTATTTATAATTGTCTTATTTATTTACTTCTATTTCTGTTTGTGTTTTTATACTCGGAGAAGAATGTTGAAAAATAAAACTGACGTGCAGACGTATCTTAACATTTTTTTTCTTTGTTATTACTTTCCCTATTTTGATTCAAAATTAGGCCACACAAAGTTGATCTTCTGTTTCTCCGGCCATTATTTGTGAAATTGCATGCGGGCGAGCAGTTTTTTATTTTATTTTTTATTTCAGTAATTACTTCTTTGCCATCAAAAGTTCATGTTCTTGGTTCAAGTTTTAGACCTCATAATCTACAGAATAGTATGGGTGGTTGTGGTGGTGTATTTCATCCCTTGAGTGCAAGAAGGCTTTGCAATGCTAAAGCATTGCAAAGCCTTCTTGCACTCAAGGGACAAATTCATGAATTTTTTTTAACTTGGATAAAATATCAGACATAAACTATTTAATTTTTATTTTTTTAAGTTTAAATTAGGGGATAACTATGTTGTATTTGATTGTTTGGGGCCGTAAACGATGGTTTTACTGTCGCAAATTGAGTTTTGCCGGCGATGCGTTAGCGGAGCCGGTAAAACGGATATTTGCGACAGTAAAACCATCGTTTACGGCCCCAAACAATCAAATACAACATAGTTATCCCCATTCTAATATAATTCGGCTGAAATGGAGATAGATTTGATCTCCCAACTGTAAAACAACGCCTTGTTGAAGACAACATTGCCAACAATTTAAAACTAAAAATACAGTCTTCGAGACGTCATTTGGGAGTTCCGAACCAAATCACGAAATATATTTTACGCTGCCACAATACAAATAATTCCAAACGTTTTAGTCATTTTATCACCAATAACAAAATATATTTATATTTGTACTGACAACATTTATCATGTTTAAATGTTTGTGACAATCTGAAAACAAAATACGCCGGCTGCTTTCTCTATTCAAAGTTTAGAGTTCACCTTGTGAACTTTCAGTCGGCGTCGGAAAGCACTCGAGGATTTCCCATTAAAGTTAAAAAAATTGATATCTTTGATTGGAAGCCCTTGTTTATAATTACTTATGGTTATAGAACAGTTGTTCATTTCAAACTGTTTCTGGGAAGTGATGTCTTGTGGAATTGGGCTACTGCTATTGACATAATTGTTACAGAACGAATAGTTCACCTCTCTTGAGCAGTGGTGAATGCGTTTCTGTAGTGTAGCTGTACATGTGATGTGGTGCCACGAACGCAGGTAACAAATTAGAAAATGAAAGGACCGCTTGCACTTGAAGTTGATGTTATAACATCGCTAGCGGATCTGTCAGAAATATTTGGCCTTGAACAATTAAAATTATTATTGCCAGTTGTCGGAATTTTGGTTTTCTATTTCGCACATAGCATCCATAAATTCTTCATCGTACAAAAAATGGCTATTTATAAATTATAATATTTTCATATCGCTCACTGCTTCCACACGGTTTCCGTTAAGACCGTCGAAATCAGTTTTTTAACACTCATTTCATTACTCAGCAGTCTCTGCCAAACCCCTATTCCACATTAATATTAAACTTTCCAACTTCATCCGTTTCAAATACATTTAATTACAAGAAAGATAGAGAACGTTTTTTACAGCAAGTCAACGCGTTCACAGCGTTTGTTTACATTGGATACGGTAGTCAATGACTCCAAATGGAACGAAAATAGAACGCCCACAAATGCATCTTGACTTCCTAAAATAGTTTTCGACAACATAAAATTTGCGACAGGTTACGCTGATTTTACTGTCACAAATTTTATTGATTAACCAATCAAATTTCGAGATTTATACTAATTGTATTAGAATTGGTAATAAAAAGAGAGCATGCGGCAGCCAAAAGGACCATGCGGGAGGGCCTGAGAAACAGATTTTGTATTTTTTTAGGCCTTATCTGAAAAGTTTTAGCAAAATATTTTTCACTTTGCAAAACCATCTCGGTAGCACTACTGAATTGTTCTCCAGCCGAAAATTATCTTGATACCACTGAATTTGGGGATGATGTTTCGTAAATTTCACTAAAAACTAGTGACTCATTGGAGAGTCAAAATTTCAAAAACTTGATCCAAATCCATTAACGTCATTATAAACTGGGTTCTCACTGAAAGTCCTCTATTCCAGGTATATCAAGATTTAGAAAACTGAAGAGCTAAATAAATTCTACATGTATATATACATCTTATTAAATAATTCTATAAACAATGTTGCTGGCTGAAAATTAAATAGAACAAAAAAATATTGAGACTTGATATCGCAAAAAAAGGTTATTACTCAACGTTGATTCAAATCCATTCAGTGAGATTTATTCCCAACAAGACGGATTCCAACAAGACGAATGTCGAAAATGGTCATCCCAACAAGATGAATCTTAACAAGACCATTTTAATTAAAATGACTATACAGTATGTTGAGAGTGTATTACCACTAAATCACCCACAGAGTGGAGATTCCACCCAAGCAATAATTTCAAATTTGTTGCAAAGCATAACAAGCACAAGCAAAGTTTCAGTCAATGGACCTCCGGGTTAAACCCGGAGGTCCATTGGCTGAAACATTGCTTGTGTTTTTAGTCCATATATACAAAATTTGAAAGTTATAGTTTGGGCGATAACTCCACTCCACGGGTGATTTAGTTACAATCCACTCTCCACGTACTGTATAACTCATTTATTTGGTGATTTTCCATCATAAACTGCTAACATGGCTGGTTGAGTGATGGAAACCCATTTTGGGGCTTTATCCTGAAGTGTTGGTATCTGAGTTAAATGGCTTAATATTCTGTGGATGTATTTCAATTAATTTTTGATGTGATATTATTAAGTCTGGGTGGATTTATTTATTTATTTATTTATTGGTGTTTAAGGTCACATACTTATGCACAATGGCTAATCGTGACCGTGATAGTTTTACGGGTGGAGGAAGCTGGAGTACCCGGAGAGAACCACCGAGCAACGACGAGCAGCTGTCAGCTCTCCAACATCGTAACTCTGAACTCTGCACCGCAGCACAGGCAGGGTTAGATTGGTTGAAGACATGCGCACCATCGACGTGCAGTACGCCTCAGTACACAGCGTCATCGTGCCCCCATGTAGGCAATCGGGGTGAAGTGTCTTGCCCAAGGACACAACGCAGTTGCCGCAGGTGGGATTCGAACCGAGGACCTCTCGGCTTGCAGCCTGCACCTCAACCAACTGAGCCACCGCGCCCCACTGGGTGCATTTGCCCTGTTACAATAAATGGGAGAGTGCCTATAGGCACCCCACCACCATACACAGCCTATAGGCACTCTCCCATTAACTGTAACAAGGCAATAATATGTGAACCAAATTTTAACCAAAAAACAACTTAACACGCTACAAGTTAACTATCTGCACTCTGGTGTCCAAATGGCGAAGTTTTCAGCAGCAAATATTTCCCATAATGCAGTTTGATATTTAACCAAATATACCAGGTTTGTCAGAGCTCAGTGAGCTCTATCAAACAAGATATAATTGGTTAAATTCATAGTTAAACAAGAGAAAATCGCGACATCGATGCCATAGCTGCGACGGGTGGTGCAATCTCACAAAATTCTAAGTTCATCAATGGCCATAACTCCAAGAAAAATACTTGGAACAACACATGCATTGAACAGTGGCTAGACATCAATAAGATACACTTACATGCCAAATATAAAGTCATTCCATCAAGTATTTCAAAAGCTATTGAGTTTTGAAACTCGTTGGTCACAGACAGACCGACAGACTGACGGACCGACAGACTGACAGACCGATCGACAGACAGACCGACAGAGCCACTTATTGAGCTGCTAGTCGCAGCTAAAAGCAGAGTGATGGGAGAAAAGTCTGTTGTACTACGAGTGTGCTAGGGGTTAACAGAGGCGCCATGCTTTGTTACAAGACGCTAGTTGCTACAGTTTTTTTGTAACTTTTTTTATCAACAAAACTCCAAAACACATGCATAAAATACAAGTTATACAACAACCCTAAAATACTTCAAATAGCATACATTGTAATGTGACATGTTCTTTTTAAAGTAAATTTCCAACATATTTGATGAGACAACATTTTTTCGTCTTGTTGGGATTCGTCTTGTCGGGATTGTCTTGTTGGGATATTTCGCCAATTCGTCTTGTTGAGATGACACCTTTAGTGATGTCATGCTACATTACTTCAACAGTAATAAGGAATAGTACATGTACAAAGCTAAACAAATCAAAATAACAACACTTCAATGTATGTGTTACAATCAACAAACAATACTCATGTTTGTAATAAACAATCAGGCCAACTCATCCCAGTCGGGTAGCTTTGCTCCTGCGATGTAAAAGTTCTATTTGCATCGTATATCAAGTGAGATAATCAAAGATTAAATTTCTAGCTAGACATGGACTGAGTCCCAGAATCACACACATGACACACCATCTCTTTATATCATAGATAAATTTTTATGTGAATATTGATAAGATTAAAATGCACATTTATTTATTATTGGTGTTTAAGGTCATATACTTATACACAAAGGCTAATCATGACCATAAGTTTTACGAGGGAGGAAGCGTGAGTACCCAGATAGAACCACAGAGCAACAATGAGCAACTGTCAGCTCCTCAACATTCTAACTCTGTTCAAGCTCCGCTCAAGCAGGGTTACAGCGGTTGAAGACATGTGAACCATCAAAGTGCAGTACGCCTTAGTACACGGCGTCATTGTGCCCCCATACAGGCAACTGGGATAAAGTGCTTTGCCCAAGGACACAACATGGGTCGTCCCAGATGGGGATCGAACCTGCAACCTCTAGCATAGAAGTCCAACAGTCTACCACTGAGCCACCACACTCCCTAAATGTACAAAATACACAGAATCGAAAATCACATTTGAGTTGTAAAGTCAGTCTTACCCTGTACATGATATACGTCACATTTGTAATGTTTAATCTTCAACCAATTTAAGATTTATTTATTTATTGTTGTTTAAGGTCACATATTTCTGCACAATGACTAAACATGACTACTACAGTTTACGGGTGGAGGAAGCCAGAGTACCCAGAAAGAACCACCGATGATTAGCCATTGTACATAAGTATGTGACCTTAAATACCAATTAATAAATAATGTTCGGAACTGAATTATGAACAACCATATAACTTAGACGATCGTTAATGAGTTACTTCCAGGCATGCATCTGTTATGCCAATATTTTGCATTTCCTTCCAACAGGTGAGATTCAACATTTGTGTGGACAAGAAAGTGGAGAAACAAGTTGTGATTCAATCAAAATTGTATGTTTGCATTTATAATGACAAAATTATTGGGTAATCCTCTGCCTGGACATCGACAATACTGTTTTGGGGTTTGTAAAATGAACCCATTCTCCAAATAAATTTTCCCCAGTTGGCAAGTGCAGATGTACCAGGTATATTATTATGCACTTGTATCTATATAAATCAAACACACTCTAGACTATTAATCCTTTATCCAATGAATCAGCCACATCCGCCTGCGTAATACGCATATTCCAAAAAATTCAACAAAACCATATCATATGACACCTCTTTGGAATGAGCTCATCGAGCTCGTTCCAATGAGGGGTAATATGATATGGTTTGGCTGAAATTTTGCATTTTGATATCGTCTGTACTGGGTAAAGGGTCAAACAAAAACTATTCATTTCCTTTCTAACGTTTTGGTTCCTATGAGATAGAACACCTCTTTCCAAACCTCCCTAACACGAGACCCATTGTGAAGAGTTGACGCATGCCATTCTGTTCTGTTTGACACTGTGTGGAGTGTATGCTAATAGAATGCTCTTCCCTGATGTGCAACATACTCTTCCATGGGGAGGTATGATTTATTTATTTATTTATTTATTTATTGATGTTTAAGGTCACATATTTATGCACAATGGCTAATCATGACCATGACAGTTTTACGGGTGGAGGAAGCCGGAGTACCCGGAGAGAACCACCGAGCGATGACGAGCAGCTGCCAGCTCCCCAACATCGAAACTCGCACTGCAGTACAGGCAGGGTTAGATTGGTTGAAGACATGCGTACCATCGACGTGCAGTACGCCTTAGTACATGGCGTCATCGTGCCCCCACATGGGTGTGGAGGTATGATCACACTTTGCAATCTGTTGACCTGGCTGTTTGATTTGAATTCAAACTAACTTGGCAGCTCCAGTCATTTCTTATATATTAAAGAATTATTTATTTTTTGACAATTCTGGACTGAATTCTATAAAGTAAAGTCAAACATAAATTCGATAATAGATCACCAATGATTGGAGCTGCCAAGTATTAATCGCACAAATATGACTGGCACCTGTCATCGACAGCCAACATTACAAAGTCTCCAAGCATGAATTTATCACATTTTTACGAGGAAAAAATGCATTTTCCTCTTGATTTTTTTCTCAGTATTTTTGCAGTCAGAATGCCACTAGAGGCTATCTCAGACCAGCTAAAATTCAAAATTTTCTCCCCCAGACACTTCCTCGCAAACACATGTGCCTTTGGCAAGTGCGGCAGGCACCTTCATTGTCTGGTGTGATGACAATAATTTCCCCAATATCTCAAAATGGACAAAATAATTTTAACTAGCAGAAACCATGCCTCTGCACATGAAGTCGAAATATCAAAATTTTAATCTGCAATTTGTGATAATAATCCAACTTGGAATTTAATAAGTTTAATCTTGTCTGATAGATAGAAATCATTGAGCATCAAGAATGAATGAGTTGAATTCTTAGTTGCATCATGGAAGAAATTTGATGTTTAAAATTATGGTATTCTGACATTGTACAGAGGGCATTAAACTTCTCGTTTTTATCTACAGTAGAGCTGCCGTGAACTGGTCACTTTTCACGGTTGGGTAATATTTCCATGGACACAATAATATTATTAAATTCCAAACAGTAATATACGGAATAAGCATTAAAAATTTAATCAATGAAGCAACGGGTAAAACCCGGTGCTTCATTAATTAAAATTTTGCTTATGATGATTTTTTATTACCTGGTAAATGCATGCATGGACATCACTTCCCAATGCGTGGATTACGACTACCGTATTTACTCTATGTATTGGGACACTCTATGATTTGGGACACACATTTTTTCCAGAAAACTATATTTTTTTTATGCTCCAAAGTTTGGGACATTCAGGAGATTTGTTTCCAGTTGACCCTTCGCTAGTAGCAGACGACACTCATAAAAAAAATTCTTGAGTAACTAAAAATTTTCATTTTTTGCTTCAAAAACATAGCTTATGATCCCTCATTGGAACGAGCGCAATGCGCGCGTTCCATTGAGGGATCATAAGCTATGTTTTGGAAGCAAAAAATGAAAATAAAAAAAATGAAAGTGTCAATGACACTGTAGCTCAACTTGACAAACTTGAACTTGGTAAGTTATAAATGAAATGGCAAAATTGAAGATCATTGGGACCAATGTCAGTTTTTTTGCCAGTGGCAACATTTTTGGACAGAAACCGAAGAAAATCAATAGCTCCCATCTAGAGGCCTCCCCAAACAAGCATGCCAGGTTTCAAAGCAATCCGATCATAAATGTGCCCTGTAGGGTGTACAAAAGGGAAATATTGTGGTCTGACTAGACTAAATTCTAAGAACGTTTGCCGTGGCAACATTTTTTGACGGAAATGGAAGAAAATCGATAGCTCCCATCTAGAGGTCACCGTAAATAAGCATACCAGGTTTCAAAGCAATCTAATCATAAATGAGCCCTGTAGGGTGAGCCAAAGGGAAATATTGTGGTCTGACTAAACTAAGTTCTAAGAATGTTGGCTGCGGCAACATTTTTTGATGGAAATTGAAGAAAATCGATAGCTCCCATCTAGAGGTCACCCCAAACAAGCATGAAAGGTTTCAAAGCAATCCGATCATAAATGTGCCCTGTAGGGTGTGCCAAAGGGAAATATCGAGTCTTCTGACTAAACCAAGTTCTAAGAATGTTGGCTGCGGCAACATTTTTTGCCGGAAATTGAAGAAAATCGATAGCTCCCATCTAGAGGTCACCCTAAATAAGCATACCAGTTTTCAAAGCAATCAAATCATAAATGTGCCCTGTAGGGTGTGCCAAAGGGAAATATTGTGGTTTGACTAAACTGAGTTCTAAGAACGTTGGCCGCGGCAACATTTTTTGACGGAAATTGAAGAAAATCGATAGCTCCCATCTAGAGGTCACCCCAAACAAGCATGCCAGGTTTCAAAGCAATCCGATCATAAATGTACCCTGTAGGGTGTGCCAAAGGGAAATATTGAGTCTTCTGACTAAACTAAGTTCTAAGAACATTGGCCGCGGCAACATTTTTTGACAGAAATTGAAGAAAATCAATAGCTCCCATCTAGAGGTCTCCCCAAACAAGCATACCAGGTTTCAAAGCAATCTGATCGTAAATGTACCCTGTAGGGTGTGCCAAAGGGAAATATTGAGGTCTGACTAAACTAAGTTCTACGAACGTTGGCCGTGGCAACATTTTTTGCCGGAAATTGAAGAAAATCGATAGCTCCCATCTAAAGGTCACCCTAAATAAGCGTATCAGGTTTCAAAGCAATCAAATCATAAATGTGCCCTGTAGGGTGTGCCAAAGGGAAATATTGTGGTTTGACTAAACTAAGTTCCAAGAACGTTGGCCGCGGCAACATTTTTTGACGGAAATTGAAGAAAATCGATAGCTCCCATCTAGAGGTCACCCCAAACAAGCATAAGAAGTTTCAAAGTAATCTGATCATAAATGCGACCTGTGAGGTGTGCCAAAGGAAATTGTGGACGTACGTACTAACGTACTAACATACTAACGTACGTACGTACGTACGCCGACGGACGAGAAGTGATGGCAATAGCTCAGCTTGACTTTGTCAAGTTGAGCTAAAAACTGGACGGCGATTTTCGTATTTCGTGATGGCAAACGAATCACACACAACTTTATTCAGCATCAAACCAGGACCAGGCTGCGTTCTTTCCCCATTTTCTAAGAATTGGGACACCTGTGAAAATAATTATTTTTAGCTGTCCCAATACATAGAGTAAATACGGTAGTCTACAGCAACTGTATTGTATTACTTACATCACTATTCAATCATTAGACACAATTTTTCTTTCTTACTTTGATCTCCATATTGAGAAGACATACTACATCAGCACACTTGAATTATTGGAGATGATGAAGTGTTGTAACATTTTCTGCACATATTTAGGAAGAACATACAACAAATATTTGGCAATTTTACTGTACAAGGTGCACACAACTTTCCAAAACTCAAAAAAAGAAAATCTGACCACTTTCAGGAATTTTAATACTTTTAAAAATGTTCAGGAACTGAAACAGATGTGCGCATTGATGCAGAGTTTAACATTTAATGGCCTGGACAAGTGCCTTCAAATCACACCTGACCACAGCCTGTACACATCAAGTGGCTTAGCAGTGATTTTTTGTCTTGGCGGACTATTAAAATGGACGATGTCTGTTTCTCTGTCAGTCCACCCATCCGTCTATCTATCCGACATGCGCAAATCTGCGCATCTATCCCAGTTTGGTTTCCCATTGATAACTTTAGTTATAGTTGATAAATCAAAAGCAATTTGGTATGTAGGTGTATCAACCTGTCAGAACATACACCAATTCAAGCTTGTGTTTTATGCTGATACACCTACCTACTCAATTTTATTTGATTCGATCATTAACAACTAAAGTTATGATCGGGAACCGAAGAAAAAATGAATTTTCGAAGTCAAAAAGGGGCATAACTCTGGCAAAAAAATGTTGGATCACACCCCGATTCGAACCTGACCTGTATTTTATGTTGATACACCTATGCACCAAACTTTATTCAATTCAGTCGACAATAATTATTAAAGTTGTCACCAGGAAACCAAAACTCGAGGCTCAAGTGAGCCAAAAATGCTCACCTGGCTCAAGTTGTCAAAAGAGATGAGTGTGTCAGTAAGTGATCAGCAGCAAGAGCAATTTTTTGATTTGCAATGACACAACCAAAGGCAACTTTTTTTGACTATTCATTTCTGCTGGTCCTAGCAAAGCTTTCTAGCAAGCTCTGTTCTGTGAATTTTTGTTTTTCAACTAGTGGTTCTCTCTAACCTCCACCCCCCCCCCCCCCCCCAAAAAAAAAAAAACACAAAAAAAAAGAAAAATGATACTAAGGTAACACATGCCCCTCCCCCTCCCCCCCCCCCACCCTTGTGACCTTCACCTTGCATGCGCAGCAGAAATTATTATCTGCGACACACCTTCTGACTGTCCCTAACATTTGTAAAAAGTTTAACAATTGTACTATGATTCGTTTCTGAGTTATGGCTGAGACACGAATATTGACCGATTCTTAGTGTGACCTTGAAATGTGATCTTGACCTTGAAGGTACAAACCCAGGTATGGTGAGTGAGACATCCTCCCATGGTCCTTTATAATTGTGTGAAGTTTGATGACTGTGGCCCTAACAGTTTTCTAGTTATTGGCTTGGACACAAACACACAGACACACACACACATGGACAGACAGGTGGACACACGCACACTTCAATCACTATATGCCACCCGACTTAAGTCGGGGGGCATAAAAAAATTGTTCGTTCATGGCATCAATAAAATCTTTGGAACTCACATAGCAGTTTTGAGAGGTTCAATTAAAGACATGCACACACGGATCAAAAAATGTTTTCCAGCATTGAAAGGGTTCATTGAACATGAAATAACTCAGGCCTGGCATTCTGAAAAATGCAGGAGGGCAAAAAATCGCTCTCCTCAATCAGCTTAGGAGAGCAATTAGCTTTACACAGCATTTTAAGTGTCCAGTAGAACGAACTCATTGAAACTGAAACCAATAGACTACATCAGTGATTTTATTAACTTTACTAAGGTAAAGCGAAATCTCTTAGACATCTAGATGTCTCACTCAACAACCGAACACACACTTGACAAGACCTGTGTGTGTACCCAGACCTGCTTGAACCTGCCAGGTCTGCTTGAATCTACAGTCACATCCTGGTGCAAGTGCTTCAAGTGACAGGAGAGTAGTATATTATAGTGTCAATATTCCTTGAATAATTCCCCCTCAAACTGTGATGTCAGTTGTTGAACTTGAAACTGACAGAAAAAAAATATTGCTGTGACCCATTTTGCTTCAAATGATTGCAACTGTGTTTGGGTATGGTTGCAGCCATTACCTTTTACCACTAAACCACTTTCAAAATGAAATTACGTGATGTTATGTGACTTCGAAGCTAAATTACATTTTTGCTTTACAACAAAAATTTAATGTGAGCATAATACATGTAATCTCAATCATCCCAGACCAAAATATTTAGGAGGGCAATTTTTCGCTCTCCTTAATTCTTTCAGGAGGGCAGTAAGGAGAGTCAAAAAATCGCTCTCCTGAAATTGCCAAGCCTGATAACTTATATGTGAATAGTATTGAAAGAGTAAATCGTGAAATAAAATCTTTGGAAAAAACACACTGAAGTCATGAGAGGATTAATTTAAATATATACAGGAATCAGAACAATTTTTTTCCATGAAAACAGAAAAATACATCTGCAGTACTGAAAGGGTTTTGTTTGTTCATGGCATCAACAAAATCTTTGGAACCCACACTGCAGTCTTGAGAGGGTTAAATTAAAGACATACATACAGGAATCAGATGTTTTCCAGGATTGAAATGGTTCATTCAACATAAAATAAAATCTTTGCAAAACAAACTAAAGTCCACAGAATTTTCAGATTAAAATAACAAGATAACAATGTTCATAACAGAAATTTTGTTATTTGAAGAACAGTATCTACATCAAAGGACGTTCCAATCAAAGTTCTCAGTGAATGAACATTTCCTCCAGGATAAACTACTGCAAAAATGATAACTTGTCAGTTTTTCAATACCCTCTACCGGGCACCCTGATTGAACTGATGGCAATTTTGTAACGAATCCCTTCTACCAGTCCTAAGCATGCTTCATACCAAATGACAGTTCTCTGTTCCTTCTGGTTTGGGATATATGGGCTTTTGAATGTTTTTCTCTCTTTAGCCACTGGGGTAGTCACAGGGCTGTGAAAATTTTTTGGGGGGGCATCCACTTATACTACATGCCAAATTTAGTTGAAGTTGGCCCACCGGTTCTTGAAATAGAAATTTGGGGCAGAGCCCAAACTGGATGTGCCCCCACAAAGAGCTCAGATATTGACCTATCAACTTCCCTTGAACAAACTTTAATCTTCTACATCAAAGGACGTTCCATACCAAATATCAGGGCATTTCCTCTCGTGGTTCATGAGAAGAAGATTTTTAAAGGTTTTTAAGCTTTTGGGGCATAAATCAGAGCATGAATAGGGCAGCTGCTTCATTTAAACAAAACAGAAAGGGTATACTCCATAGATGAACTGTGCAATATATGTTTGAATTTGGCGTAGTGGTTGTGAAGATGTCAAGTTGCAAAAAGTTAACGGACGCCAGATAAAAGTGATGGCAATAGCTCTCACTGTCTTGCAGTCAGGTGAGCTAAAAACAAAAATGAATTTTCAGTTGAATAAGGGGCATAACTCAGGCAGAAATTGTCAGACAGCACCCCAGTTCAAACTTGACCTGTAGATTATGATGATACACCTATACAGTGGAGCCCACTTAATTGGATATCTCTTAATTGTATATCCCTGTTAATTGAATATAATTTTCAAACACAAAACCATTTACCATATCTTCAGTACAAATTTGATCTGTTAATTGCATGTGGGTTGTAGAGTAAACTCCTGTTAATTGTATATAAATTTTTGTATTATGTCGAAAAAATTAGTGTGACACGCACCAAATTCCCCTTATTTATCAACCTTTTTGGCCTCACTACATCCAATACAGGCATTTATTCTATTATATCTTGTTTGACAGAGCTCTACGAACTCTGTCAAACAAGATAATATAGAATAAATGCTCAGTTTACCTCCAGAACACAGGAAACTGACCAAATCCCTGTTAATTGTATACTCCTGTTAACTGAATAATTTTCACTGGCAAAATGGATATTCAATTAAGAGGATTCTGCTGAATATCAAATTGCCTTTGAATTGGTCAACTATAACTAAAGGTATCATCGGGAAAACAAACCGGGATGGATGCACAAATTTATGCACACAAGTCGGATGGATGGATGGACAGATAGACAGTCCCTGTCTATTTTAATAGTTCTCCGATAAAATTTTCGGGCCACAAAAATGATGCAGTGCAAGACAAAATGCTTTGTTAGTCAACACCTAACCGTTAACCACAGGAATACTCTCAATGATAACAATATCCAATGTAGGTCCTCACAGTGATTAATACTAACACTTAACAATAACATCGGCTCCTGCGAAAATTTGAAATTCAATTCAAAATTTCATTTGAAAGTCAATATTTGATTCAAAATCTGAAATTCGAAAATACTTCGGCCATAATCGTGAATGTTTACAGATTGTAATTGATCACATTATTTTATATTAAGTCAAATTTTGAGAAATGTAACTGACTTGTAGTGGTAACAGTGTTTATAGTGATGTACCGTAGAACCTGTCTTGAGAGACCGCCCTTTGGGCCACACAAAAGTGGTCTCTCAAGACAGGTGGTCTCTCATAACAGGTTTCAGGTTTTCTCAAGTCAGTGAAAAACCAACCACAAAATTCCGAAATGGAGAAGAATAGATTTTTGTAATTACTTTGTAGTTGTTCTTTTTTATGAAGTTTTTGTAACAAATTGAAATGGACTGTTATAAAAATTATAAAAATAAATTAGTGTTGAAAATCTTCCATTTTAATTTGTTGCAAAAAGATTTTCAACACAAATTTATTTTTATTCCTGTCAGATTTCAGATATGTATGAAATTGTTTATTCAGCAATAATCCTAATCTTTTCACAGGGGTCTTATAAGAACATCTCAATCTTTAATGAGTCAGCAACTGAAACCCAATTAAGAGCTTTTAATACTTTTAATTATGTTACATGTAGTATAACCACAATGGATTTTCCAATTCCAGAACAGGTAAAAAGCTTTTGTCATGGTTTCAGTCTTCAAAGGAACGTTCTCTCAAGACAGGTCCATTATGGCATAAAAATACAAGTTGGTACCAGCTCCCAGTGGTCTCTCAAGACAGGTGGTCTCTCAAGACAGGTGGTCTCCCATAGCAGGTCCATTATAGAGTAAAACCAATCGGTGCCTGGCAGATGTGGTCTCTCAAGACAGGTGGTCTCTCAAGACAGTGGTCTCTCTAGACAGGTTTTACTGTAGCAACAATAGTACAACCATAGTTACATTGCTACAAACACTGTTACCACGACAACTAATCATTTTAACTTATTGTACATTGTGATCAGCGACCATTTATAAAAATTTCAAGTTTCGAACTCTGAAAAGTTTTTCAGCTTGTCAACTTCAATTAGGCCTAAAAAAATAAAAATCTGTTTCTCAGGCCCTCCCGCATGGTCCTTTTGGCTGCCGCATGCTCTCTTTTTATAATCGATGGAAACTTTAAAAAAATCAAAATTAAATGGCTTATGTCTGATATTTTACCAAAGTTAACAAGAGCGCTCGTATCGCTGAAGCAATACAGTGTCCCCTACCGGACTAATTAGCATTAATAATTTTACAAATGTTATAACCTAGATGTGATCAGCATGAATTCCATTGAAGCATTTCAAAAAAAAGTCCAGAAAACTGATATTTTGGCGCTTTTCCATATTTCCAAGGGCCATAACTCACACAAGAATAATGCAATCAGCATGAAACTCAAACTTGATCTGTAAGTCATCGTTCTATAGTAGGTTACCAAGAATGAAATCATTCGGTTGAAGCATTTCCAAAAAAAAGTCCGGAAAACTAAAGTATGACCGACAGACTGACGGATGGACAGAGTACAAATGAAAATTGATCTGTAAGTCATCGTTCCATAGTAGGTTACCAAAAATGAAATTATTCTGTTGAAGCGTTTCCAAAAAAAGTCCGGAAAACTAAAGTATAACCGACAGACTGACTGATAGACTGACGGATGGATGGACAGAGTGTAGTAGGTTACCAAAAATGAAATCATTCCGTTGAAGCGTTTCCAAAAAAAGTCCGGAAAACTAAAATACGACCGACAGACTGACTGACAGACTGACGGATGGATGGACAGAGTGTAAATGAAACGTGATCTGTAAGTCACCATTCTATAGTAGGTTACCAAAAATGAAATCATTCCGTTGAAGCGTTTCCAAAAAAAGTCTGGAAAACTGAAATTTTGGCGCTTTTCCATATTTCCAAGGGCCATAACTCACACAAGAATAATGCAATCAGCATGAAACTCAAACTTGATTTGTAAGTCATCGTTCTATAGTAGTTTACCACAAATGAAATCATTCTGTTGAAGCGTTTCCAAAAAAACTCCGGAAAACTGATATTTTGGTGCTTTTCCATATTTCCAAGGGCCGTAACTCACACAAGAATAATGCAATCAGCATGAATCTCAAACTTGATCTGTAAGTCATCGTTCTATAGTAGTTTACCAAAAATGAAATCATTCGATTGAAGCGTTTCCAAAAAAACTTCGGAAAACTGATATTTTGGTGCTTTTCCATATTTCCAAGGGCCGTAACTCTCACGAGAATAATGCAATCAGCATGAAACTCAAACTTGATCTGTAAGTCATCGTTCTATAGTAGTTTACCAAAAATGAAATCATTCCGTTGAAGTGTTTCCAAAAAAACTCCGGAAAACTGATATTTTGGTGCTTTTCCCATATTTCCAAGGGCCGTAACTCACACAAGAATAATGCAATCAGCATGAAACTCAAACTTGATCTGTAAGTCATCATTCTATAGTAGTTTACCAAAAATGAAATCATTCCGTTGAAGCGTTTCCAAAAAAAACTCCAGAAAACTAAAGTGTGACTGACAGACTGACAGGCGGACGGATGGACGGAGTGCAAACCTAGAGTCTCCTACGGCGATGCCGGTAGGGGACTAAAAAAATTGATAAATTTGTCCCTTGCATGCAAGATGGCTTTGCAATGCTTTAGCATTGCAAAGCCTTCTTGCATTCAAGGGACAAAATACACCACCTCCCATGCTATTCTGTAGATTATGAGGCCTAAAACATAAACCAAGATATGAACTTTTGAAGGCAAAGATATAATTACAGAAATAAAAAATAAAATAAAAAAACGCTCGCCTGCATGCAATTTTACAAAAAATGGCCTGAGAAACAGAAGATCTACTTTGTGGGGCCTAAATGATTTATTCCACAATATGATCACATTATTTTATATTGAGTATTGTTCTGTCCGATCAAAGTTACTGGATACATCGTCAAAAGCAACAGTTTTCTAAAAGAATCCCCCTGATTATTATATAAACAGAAGTAGAGCAGGCTTTAATTTACAAACAGATCAACTCCATTCGGCATTGAATTATCATTTCGTTTTAGTCATTCCTCATTTTTATTAGAAAGAAATGGCTTCACGACTGAATGGAGTCGATACAAAGTTTTTTTTCCCAAGAAAACATGTGATAAAAGTGAGGTATTAGCCCTATCAGCCAGGTTTGTTTAAAAATGCTTATTGCTGCAGTTTCGAAGCTACAAAGTCAAACAATTTGAATAGTTTCACTCAATAGCTGGTATTGGTTTATATCTCAGTTTATAGCATGGGAAGTGGTGAGGAGAAAAATGGACTCTACATTACTGCAGGTTTTTTTAATAATCAAGGGTATTATTTTGGAAACAAAACTCTTCTTATAAGGCCACACAAAGTAGATCTTCTGTTTCTCAGGCCATTATTTGTGAAATTGCATGCGGGCGAGCGTTTTTTTATTTTATTTTTTATTTCAGTAATTACATCTTAGCCATCAAATGTTCATGTTCTTGGTTCAAGTTTTAGGCCTCATAATCTACAGAATAGCATGGGTGGTGGTGTATTTCATCCCTTGAGTGTAAGGAGGCTTTGCAATGCTAAAGCATTGCAAAGCCTTCTTGCACTCAAGGGACAAATTCATCAATTTTTTTAACTTGGGTAAAATATCAGACATAAACCATTTAATTTTATTTTTTTTTAAGTTTAAATTGGTTATAAAAAGAGAGCATGCGACAGCCAAAAGGACCATGCAGGAGGGCCTGAGAAACCGATTTTTTATTTTTTTAGGCCTAACAATGTATACAATAACTGATTTGATTTGAAGTTCGATTCAAAATTTGATTCAAAATTAGATTCGATATTCAATTCAATCAAAATCAACAATTAATAGGTCCCTACAATGACACTTGGAAAACTCTTGATGAGAGCATCCTGTGGATCAGAGTTAGATTCAGTTATTACTTCCGATAAAAAACCCAAATTTATACAACAAAAATTACACAAATACTACAGAGTATAACTTGAAAGCTCAACCAAAACAATCCAAACAACTACAGGAATAATTTGATCAAAGGCAAATTTTGAAGCTGTCCTGGACTTTCAGTTTTAAAACTGAATCAGTTCTGTGTATCTTCAAACAACCATGAGAAGAAAGATTCTGATGACACTTACAATCTAACAAAATATTCTGTCAAGAGCAATTTTTATTTCAAGAGTTTTAAAGCCTTGAAAAACTGGAATTAGAATTTAGTGTTCAACCAACGATCAGAACTGACCACACCACAATTGGCCGATTGTGGGCAATCGGATGACAACGGCAAAAGCCCCTGAAATTTTGGTTCAACCAGGCCTGGCATTTTCAGGAGAGCGATTTATTTGCTCGCCTACTGCTCGCCTAAAAAAAATTAAAGAGGGTGAAAACTAGCCCTCCCAACCTTAGAAAATAATGATAAACCTAACAGCATATTCCTTAAATCCACATCCTCTCCGATTTCTGTGGTCTCTGTAAGACAGCCGCACTGCCCCTCCCACACCTCCGGGCCTTGCCAAGACACAAATACTACAGAGTATAACTTGGAAGCGCATCCAAAACAATCCAAACAACTACGGGACATATTAAAAGAAAAAAACAAGATGTTTAATGTTTTAGGCCTCATAATCAACAAAAAAGCATGGGTGGTGGTGTATTTGGCCCTTGACAGAAAGAAGGCTTTGCAATGTTGAAGCATTGCAAAGCCTTCTTGCACTTAAGAAGGACAAATTTCAGTGGCAAAAGACATCCTATGCAGGCAGTAGAGCTGTAGGTTTTTAAATTTCTTGTTCGGTTTCGGTTTTTCAGGTGGAGTAAAACCTCGGTTCGGTTCGGTTTTCGGTTTGTTCATGAGGCCAAGTAAAATTCAATAAAACTCATTGTTATGTCCGGAGTCATAACTGAATGGTAGTGAAATTGAATGAAACTCAACGAATGCCCCAAATAAGCTATAGTACATGAAGAATAAGGAAGGCCAATATAATAATTACCTAAATATACAGAACTTTTATTGTGCTTGGCCATTTTTCGAGGTCAGACACATACACGCAACTTGAGGAAAGCTGCAAACACAACTAAGCTGAAATGTCGGAAATCCACAGAATGTAGCCTTCCCAGAGTAGTGGGAGTACCCAGACACTGCCATTGGCAGTGTCTGGGTACTCCCACTACTCTGGAATGGCTACATTATGTGAATTTCTGCAGCAAGAGAGTATTTAATAAAAAAACGAAAAAACGTAGATTACGGGATGTCGACGGTTTCGGTTTCGTTTTTTTAAAAAAACTAAAAACCTCGGTTCAGTTTCGGTTAACCTACAGCTCTAGCAGGCAAGAATATACGCCAGCATCATGCAAGGAGTTAAGGTCACATTTAGCATCTTTGCCTATGTCATGGCTGCAACTCTGGTATGAAGTCAAGTTTATGCCTTTGCTGCCCACTTAAGAGGACTTCCACCACAGGCATTGGGTCTGGGTCCTATTTCGAGGTAAAGCAGAAATTGTTTATTGCAGTTAACAAGCACAGCTTCACTTCTCAGGGATTCAAACTTTAGATCACTAGTTCTATCGCTACAGTCCCATGTTTGGGGTCTGTTGAAGGCTGCTGCTGCTACAATGATCATAATTGATATTCAATGGATGTAGGTTGAAAGTAAAAAATATTTAATTTAAGTCACACAAATTTGTCTCTGTCACAAATTATTGGAGAGAGCCTAATGACAATCTTCAATAAATTGTGACAAAACAGGTGCATGTAAACATATTCTGACTTACAAAATTAGTCTAGCCGGTTACCAGTTGATGATGGTGCCACTTAGCTCCACTTAGCCTCATGCCAAATTGTCAGGTAAAGCTCAGGAGCTAATAAGCCGAGGTATCACACGTTCACACACCGAGTCATCAGCATTCTTGAATTCTGTTAAAGTACAAAGTTCTGCAGGATATTCAAAATGGCTTGGTATCCTTCGCAGAGTTCTCGTCAACTGCTGACCCACAACCCATACTGAATTCAATTGTGTTTGTATCTTTGGGGAAAATAAAACACATCTTCTGGGATAAACAGACAAACAAGTAATCATCCGAGTTTTAAGTGTCTCTCCAAGAAAAATGAAAACTTCTTTCTCTGATTCGTGAATCACAATAAATTGTCTAAAAATCCTATTTGGAAATATGTTAACTGAGCAAGAACTCTGTTGCAATTTCAACGTCCCAGTTATGTGATGATAATGCTACCCTTGCTTTGTGCTGAAAAAGAAAATGAAATACTGTAAAACCCAGTTATTTATTTATGTAATAGTGTTTAAGGTCACATACTTATGAACAATGGCTAATCATGACCATGACAGTTTTACGGGTGGAGGAAGCCAGAGTACCCGGAGAGAACCACCGAGAAACGACGAGCAGCTGCCAGCTCCTCAACATCGTAACTCCACACTGCAGCCCAGGTAGGGTTGGATTGGTTGAAGACATGCGCACCATCGACGTGCAGTACGCCTTAGTACACGGCATCATTGTGCCTCCATGTGGACAACCGGGGTTAAGTGACTTGCCCAAGGAGACAACGCGGGAGTTCGAATCAATCGCTCAGATGGTCACCCATCTGAGGACTAACCGGGCTCGACGTTGCTTAACTTCGGTGATCTGACGAGAACTCGATACCGTAACGCCACCGCGCTCCCATTTCATATAACAGACTACAAGAGAGCCTCAAATGGTCTACAAAAAGGGCAATACAAGCAACAAATGCCTGAGATATGCTCTTGAAGCACTGAATTCTGTAACCTTACCTTGGGGCAGGCCTAGTCCTTACTAGGACTTTCTGATTGTTACTCCTCCTCCCACTTCTGTGAAGTGTAACGAGAGGTAATGACTGGAGAGTTTTAATTAGGACTAGGGAAGTAGCCCATACCCCCCCCCCCCCCCCCCCCCCTCCACCCCCACCACCCCAACAGACTTCCAAATTTCAGGTTCGGCCCCAAAACTTACTTGGTCATCCCTGTTATAGAAACCTAGATATGTGCAGATAGCATACGCTCATCTCATTTAACCACAAGAAGTGTTGAATGAGCTTACTTCAACATTTACAATTGCATGCATCAAAATGATGGTGACAGTGGACTGGTCAAGAAGAATCTTATTTATTTACAGGAGGACATTTCTGAAATAATGCAACTAATCTGCCACTCTTGGCTATTGATAGCATTATTTTATTTTTTGTTAGTTTTACGGTCATAGACAGGGTTCATACACTACTTTGAGAATCAAATTCCATGAATTTTCCAAAATTTTCTACCCAATTTCCATGGCATTTCCTTTGTCATCATCATCATCATCATCATCATCATCATCATCATCATCATCATCATCATCACTAGCATTATTACCATCACAATCATCAACATCAGTATTATTCACTAGCACTGCCATCATTATTATAAAGAACGAAGGCGCTGGAGGCGCCCGAATTGAGACAGAGGCGAAGCCGACGTCGAAACTCGTGAGTCCTTCATACTAATTTCACACTTTTTTTAACGCAGGAAGTAGTTAACGAGATGAGACTTCACGAGAATGACTCTGGCTGATTAAACTTTTAGGGATTTTTCCCAAAGGAACCGGGGACAAAGGAGGTTACATTTTTTCAAGGATACTCGGATGCTAGAACAAGTGATGGCTCTCCACCATTGCTTTCACCCTCATTGGGTCAAGGGACCCTTAATATATTGGGTGGGGGGATGTGGTTAATGGGTCACTGATTGTGTCACGTGACGTCCATAGCAAGTAAAGCACGCCCCTAGCAACGGGCAAACTACTGGGCCAATTTTGACCAATTTTGATACATGGACCCGACATGCATTGCAAACGAAAACAGACAGGTCAATGGTGTTGCCACGTGACTTCCCTAGCAACCAGAGCATCCCCTTAACAACGGGCTAACAACTGGGTCGATTTTGACCAAATTCGGTATACGGACCCAAAATGCATTGCAAATAAAAATAGACAGATCAATGTTGATGTCTCGTGACTTCCCTAGCAACCAGAGCGAGCCCTTAGCAACGGTCTAACAACTGGGCCGATTTGGACCAAATTTGGTATACGGACCCAAAATGCATTGCAAATGAAAACAGACAGATCAATCATGACATCACGTGACTTCCATAGCAACCAGAGCGCCTCCTTAGCAACGGGCTAACTACTGGGCCGATTTTGACCAAATTCGGTATACAGACCCAAAATGCATTGCAAATGAAAACAGACAGATCAATGTTGATGTCACGTGACTTCCCTAGCAACCATAGCTCCCCCTTAGCAACAGGCTCACTACTGGGCCGATTTGGACCAAATTCGGTACACAGACCCAAAATGCTTTGCAAATGAAAACAGACAGGCCAAAGTTTACGTCTCGTGACTTCCCTAGCAACCAGAGTGCCCCCTTAGTAACAGGATAACTACTGGGTCGCTTTTGACAAAATTCGGTATACGGACCCAAAATGCATTGCAAATGAAAACAGATAGGTCAATGTTGACGCCACGTGACGTCCCTAGCATCCAGAGCGCCACCTTAGCAACCGGCTATCTTCTGGGCCAATTTTTACCAAATTCGGTATACGGACCCAAAGTGCAATGCAGATAAAAACATACAGGTCAATGTTGACGTCACGTGACTTCCCTAGCAAACAGAGCTCCCCCTTAGCAACCGGGCTAACTACTGGCCCGATTTTGACCAAATTCGGTATACGGACCCAAAATGCATTGCAAATGAAAACAGGTAAGTCAATGTTGACGTCACGTCTTTTTTCCTCTTCCCTGACATGACCATGAAGCACAGGATTAGTTGTTTCATAATTACTCGCAGAATTATCTGTTGTGATAACTACAAACAATACCAGTACGTCGGTATTTTTTCAGTGAAATTAATGAAAACGGGTCACTGAAATTGGCACATAAAGCTCTGGGCCTATTTAATTCAAAAGACAAGTCTGTTCTGTCTTGTGAAGTGTGTATGTTTGTGCTGGCTTGTGTAGTTTGTGTGTCTGTTGGACAAATCGCCCAGAAACCTGGTCCGAATCGTCCACAAACATGGTTCGAATCGTCCAATAATCTGGTCCGAATCGGCCAGAAATATGGTCCGAATCGTCAATAGATCTGGGCTGAAACGTCCTTTATAAAAATCTGGTCTGAATCGTACACAGTCCGAATCGTCCAGACACCATGTACCGAGTTAATTTTCTTACGTTTGATGTGTACTCTGAGGTTATTGATAGAAAACCCCGATAGAACTGATCGTATTTACGGAAAATGCCACTCGTATTCAGAATGTTCAGTGCTGTTGGAAAAGCGAATGAAAAAAAAAATATGGTGTGTGCTTAAAGAAATCATCAAGACTATGTGAATTGCATACAAAATAATCTTTGTATTTGCTCTTCATGTCATGTTTTTTTCTATAATTTCAGATCATTCTTTGAAAAAAAAGGTTTATTCCCTTTCATTTTTGGCTTAACAATTGTCAGCAAAACTTTTGTTTCCAGAGCACTAGAATGTTCTATGTCCGTCATGCACAAGTTTCTGAAAACTGCATATTTACTGAAGAAAGATACTAAAAATTAAAAAAAAAAAAAAAAATAAATAAAAACCCCCATCTTCATCGTTTTCCACAATATATTGACCGAGAATCAAATAAATTTTGATTTGTTTTCAAAATGATCTGTTTATGCTTAAATTAATTATTCCTCAAATTTTTCCTCAACATAATGTTTTACATGAAACCGCTACATTTGTGATACTCAGTCTTATTATTTTAAAGATGGTCTTTTCAGTAAAACTGCATTGGCATATTATCATCGTCCTTTTTTTGCACAACACTGCTGTATTATCAGTATTATCATTATCAGTATTATCATCATCACCACTATCATCACCACTATCATCACCATCATCATCATCGTCATCGTCATCGTCATCATCATCATCATCATCATCATCATCATCATCATCATCATCATCAATCACCATCATCATCATCATCATCACCACCGCCGCCGCCGTCGTCGTCATCGTCATCATCAATCATCATCGTCGTCGTCGCCGCCGCCGCCGCCATCATCGTCGTCGTCGTTGTCATCATCATCATCATCATCGTCGTCATCATCATCATCATCATCATCATCATCATCGTCATCATCATCATCATCAGTATTACCATAATCATGATCACAATCATCAGTGTAATCATCACACCACCAACTCCTCATCATCAATCAAAATCATCATCATTACCATCATCATCACCATTAGTATTGGCATCGTCATCACCATTGTCATCATAATTATCATCATCATCATCATCACAATCACCAGCCTCATCTGTATTATCATCGTCATAATTATTGTCAGTACCATCAACATCATAACTATCATCATCATCATCAACATTACCACTATCATTGTCATCATCACTATCATTGTCATCATCATCATTATCATTGTCATCATCATTGCCATCATCACTATCATTGTCATTATCATTATTATCATTATCATCATTATCATCATCATTATCATTGTCATCATCATTGCCATCATCACTATCATTGTCATTATCATTATTATCATTATCATCATTATCATCATCATCATCATTGCCATCATCACTATCATTGTCATTATCATTATTATCATTATCATCATCACTATCATTGTCATCATCATTATCACTATCATTGCCATCATCACTATCATTGTCATTATTATCATTATTATCATCATCACTATTATTGTGATTATCATTATATCACATGAAACGTCGTTAATTTTGACGTAACAATCCATGTGTTATTTCCTGATTATCAACTAGTGTCTAATCAGCATGTGGTCCCATAGCAGAAGCATTGTATTCTTGTGCGTAGTTCACATAGCGTCAATTACGACAACAGGTGCAAGTAAAGCGCAATCATGACGTCATGGTGTGAAACATCTGAGCCAACAAACTGATTGTCGATTCTTTTGGGAGAATTTGACGACAATGAATTAAATAAACAGTGTAAAAAACATTCGAAAATTCATGTGATATACAGAATCTTTATCTTGCGATGTTTGGATATAAGATTTTTTGAAACTCGTTTGATGAATTCGATTCACAACTCGCCTAAAGGCTCGTTGTGAATCAAATTCATCAAACTCGTTTCTAAAAATCTTATATCCAAACATCACTTGTTTGAGATCCACAATATTATTATATTATCATCATTATTATTATAATTATCATCATCATTATCATCGTTATTATCATCATCATCATTATTAATACAGTGGAGCCCACTTAATAGGATATCTCTTAATTGTATATCCCCATTAATTGAATATAATTTCCCAACACAAAACCATTTACCATACCTCCAGTACAAATTTGACCTGTTAATTGAATATAGGTTATAGAGTAAACTCCTGTTAATTGAATAAAAATAATCTTGTAACATGTCGAGACATTACCCTGACTCTCCTCAGTTTTCCATTGTTAAAAGACCTATTTGGCCTCAGTACATCCAATACACACATTTAATCTATTATATCTTGTTTGACAGAGCTCATGGAGCTCTGTCAAACAAGATATAATAGAATAAATGTTAAGTTTATCTCTAGAATACAGGAAAGTGACACAATCCCTGTTAATTGAATAATTTTTATTGGCAAAGTGGCTATTCAATTAACAGGGTTCCACTGTACAGGTAAATTCCAAATCCTCATTTGTGCTGTGTAACTGCATGTGTACACTTCACCATGCTTCTAATACAATTGTTAGCTGGCAGAGTGCTGAAAGCCCATATCTGGGCTTTTTCTGAACTTTAGTTCTTCATACTCAGTGGATGTTCTAAGTATCACCTTTGAAGTGAATTTGTTTACTTTATTAGGATTTGCCTTGTTACAATTTATGCCTAAGTGAACAGTAAATTTTGACGGGACCGAAGTTACGGTGAAGTTGAAATTTTCTGTTGATGATATGGTCACAGCAGAGTGATATTCCATTAGTTATGAACAAAACACACTGTTATTACTTTTTTTTGGGCATTTCTAAACTTCTTTCTTCTTCAGCTCAACTAAATCCTGTTAAATCATTAGCACCCTTGGCACGGGGCAATGTGTACTGCTGCATGCGATGGTACACTTGTCATCGACCAATGCTAACCCTGCTTGTACAGAGTTAGTACGCTGGGGAGTTCTGAAAGTTGCTTGCCACTACACAGAAGTTCTTTCTGGGTACTCCAGCTTCCTTCACCCATAAAATTGTCCAACAGGAGTTTATTATTATTATTATCCCTGGTGGGTGAGGGTGTGAGATGGGGAAATCTCACCCGAGGGCAAGATATTTGGGCCTGACATGAGGCTTGTCCCCCTCTCACACCTGACCCCATCAGAGATAGTTTTTCTCCCTCCCCACCAAAACAGCCTGATGTCATCAAAAGTAATTCAGGGGCACGTGCATCTATATAGAAGAATTTTGTTGTCCATTTCATTTGCTTATCGGAAAGCATACACAAAAGTTCTGTATATACCACAGGTACAGTTAAAACTAGAAGTCCTGTCATGAAATGCGCACATATAGCACGTTGATATGCGCGTTAATGTACGCATTATGGCCCCAGTAAAGCTATCAAATTCTGTACATATGGCCTGTGCACAAGCAATGTTTCAGCCAATGGACCTCCGGGTAACCCGGAGGTCCACTGGCAGAAACATTGCATGTGTTTGCTATGAGTAACCAGGAGAACCTGTCGTGCTTTAGATGCCATTCGATTTGACAATTGCGCGCAATTCCACCGCTCAATTAAGCCTAGATAAGCGCACTATTCGTGACAGGACTTCTAGTTTTAACTGTATATACCACAAAATTAAATCCCAATGCTGACAAGACAGGGGTTAAAGATATGAATAGAAATTAACACTGACACATTCTGATGACAACATATTATGAATTCTGCAATGTATTTGCAGAACTTTTCAACGGGAGTTTTGTGCAACTCTCTCAACTCATAATCAAACAATTCATACAAAAGAGTCAAGTGTCCTTTGGTTTTGTGGTCTGTGGTTTTACTTCTATTTTCTTTGACAAATGATCGTCTGCTAATATTTCTGAAACATGATACTGAGTTGAAAAGCGTAGTTAAAAAAGTTTTCGATATCCTTCGTAAATTAAGCGTTATTAACAATTTGAGTTAAATAATTTCTTTGGTAAATGACAAAACATTTCAGCTGTCTCCCTTCCCGGCTGCGCTGGGTAAACCAATAATACACTGTTCAGAAAACTGACAATTTCTGCCAACCATCTTTCACTGACACGTGCGATTGGTGCTTTGAAGGTCTGCCATTCTTATCCATCCAAATACCTGTGATTTCTATTGTAGCCTTATTACATTTAACCCCCTTCCAACAAACTTCACAAGTTTTCAAAGAAAAACATTCAATGCAAATTGCGGGGCGTATTTCAATGCAGCCAATTTTTCAGTGGAACAGAGCGTAACCGCAAGCAATTTCGATATGGACGAACTGTCTCCAATACATTTTTTTTGTTTTGAAACGATGGTTAACTTTAATAAATTCTAATTAACTCGATGCGTGTCTTGTGTGATTCGTTGTTGTCTGGTACTTTGTTTTTAAATAGCCATTTTGTGCTGGTTGCTATCAGTTGGGCGAATTGTTCGAACGACTACGCCATTGCAATTCTTTTCAGAAATATAAAATTGGGCTAGTTTAGGCTATTTTCATAGCCGTGTGACGGACTTTAACAGCAACTGTGTTTACTGTTTTTTGCGGAAGCGTGTGTTTTTAAAAAATAAAACATAAGAAAATACAGTAAACTGCCATGTCTCCCAAGGAAGTTTGGGAGGGCGACTTGAATTTCGCCCCCAATGTAAGCCAAGGCGACTTGAGGAATGACAAGGCGACTTCTTCGCCCAAGTCGCCCACTCGGCTGACCCCTGCTCATGACAGGTGCTTCTGTACTTTGCACTTCTCCGACGAAGGCTTTGAACATGACCGGAAGATAAACGTGCATGACTAATTACTCGCGGTATACGAAAAAGCGGTGCGCGATGGTGCGCTGACGTGATCGCTCGCCGTTCCCAACGGTCACTGAAGGATGGGGTCAGGGTTGGCATCACTAATCTCCAATTTTGGAAGTTGGATGGGCAACACAAATTAGAGGGTAGGATTGAATCTGGGAATGAAGAGGTGGGGTGGGGGAGGGGGGATGGGCTGGGATATATCTATTTGATGCGACTGATAGAGAATGTTATTTTTATACAATTTCTTCCAAATGCGGGGGAGGGGGGGGGGGGGGGGAATGGCATAAACAGGATCACGGAATGGGAAGGGGTGGAATCGGGGGCTGGTAATATTCTGTTGGGCGGGATGGAATGTTCTCCCCCAATGAATGGAAGTCCAGGCCCATCCCAGGAAATTTTTCAATTTTGGAGCCATGAGAGCCAATCTGGAGGCACTTTAAGCCTTGGTTGAGCCCTCTCTGTAAGGCTGAGTTTGGCTGGCAGTCAGTCTCTCCAATAATATATTTATGTAAGACATATTAGTTCCACTTTGACTTGTCTACCCCCCACCCCAATGTTACAGTATTTATTAATAAAACAGATACCAATTTTTTTACTGATAAAATTTTATTATTTTTTGTTTTAATTCATTATGACATAACGATAATAATATTATATATGATCAATAAGGAAAACAATGCATTAACATCATGCCTGTCACATTTACTCAAGAACAATGTCAAATTAGGACCACTCAAACTTTGAACGAATCCGTTGAGGGATTTTATACGCATTTACAAACTGAAAGTGATGGAGTCGCCCACCCCCCCAGCACTGATCTTGGAACGGAAAATTGTTCACATCTGACGGGACTATTTTACCCCGCAATTTTTTGTTACTGAGTAGCTGGACGACAATGGTCAAAACCGTCTCGGGTGACGAATCTTCCCAGTGATGCCCATCCCGATACACGTGGTGTTAATCTTGAAGTGGAAGTAAACAAGGCCACCTGACATGCAGTATGGGTCCGATAACCTCAACCAAATTATTGAAATTATGGAAATGAAAGTGACAAAATTAATCAAAATTTGGATCTTTGTTGAGGTAGACTGACAGGGTTTGAGGTGACTGGTTTTTAACCCAATTTGCCGCCAAAATGTTATTCCCTTTTTTCGCAATAGTGATATGTTCAAACAATGACAAAAAACACAAAACTTACCACACGACGTAGAATTTTATTCAGGAACAACAGACTTCAAATCGACACACTCACACAAAAGCTGCACTCGTCAAAAAGCCTCAAAGGCTCTCGTGAGTGGCAACAAAATGGCAAAGTATGTGTTAGAAGCCCAATTACAAATTTAAAGAACCTAAATTCGAAAACTATTCTGGAGCATTGGTTCAACTGATTGTTCGTCCTCTCACCTCTCACCAAGGCCAACCTACCTATAAAGTTTCATGAATGTGGGTCAAACCATTATCAAGTTATTGTTTGGAAACCAATTGTTTTGATTACTATGTTCAGGGTCACTGTGACCTTGACCTTTCACCTAGCAAATCCAAAATAAATAGGCTTCTTCCTCTCACCAAGGCCAACCTACATATGAAGTTTCATAAATGTGGGTTCAACCATAGTCTAGTTATCATCCGGAAACCAATTGTTTACATTTTAGTATGTTCAAGGTCACTGTGACCTCAACCATTGACCTAGCATGTCCAAAATATATAGGGTTTTTCCTCTCACCGAGGTCAACCTACCAATGAACGTGGGTCGAACCATTATCAAGTTATAGTGCGAAAATTATAAAATCAAAGTAATTATTTTTTATACTTACCAATTTTATACTTACCAATGGCCCAGACTTAGCAGGTGTTAACTCAAAAATATCGAGGGCCAAACACAAATTTTGCCTCCCAATCCCCAAAATTTGCATGTAAAACCGAAAAAATTATGTCTTATGTGGTCCTCCATACTTTTGTGATCTGCGCATGCGCAGTATCCAGAAAGCACCGAAATTGGCGCCAAGCATAATTTTTTCTACATTGCCTGCTAAATGTTATAATCAGCGGGGAGGTATGAGTGCCCACTCATGGGAGCGCCATCCCTGTCTGGGCCATTGGTAAGTATAAAAAATATACAAATTACTTTGAATTTATAATATTTTTATACAACACCAATGGCCCAGACTTATCTGAAGACTGGAGGGCCTAGGACATAAGGAAAATCCAATTACTCGATCACTTCTTAAGGGATATCTCCTACAGGAGAATAGGAGAGAAAGGAATTATATCTGTCTTCCTCATTTATGAAAACTGAGAAAAACATATAAACACCAACAATGTAATTGACCATTACATAATATATAATTCACTATTTTAATGCCAGCATAACCCATTATGCTAATTCGGTGAAGGAAAGCCAATATATAAAGATAGTGCAGAGATTGAGACTCTTCATACTCATTTAAAAGCATCCAAAGATTGTATATTAACGCCTGTTTGACACATGACATATACAAATGCTTCAAAGTGAGCTACACTTTAAAAACATTACATAAATGAGACATATTAATTTGCTTCACACCGAGCTACACATTAAAATCATCCCAGCACCGACTCGGGACTACTGATGCAGGAGGAGGTCTGCCCTTGCTTTTCACTATAAAATCAGATGATATTAAGGGAAAACCGCCCCCCCCCCCCCCCCCCCCCACCCCACCTTGTTCTGAGGTATGTAACCGCAGAACGAAGAGGGCAGCGGAACAGCGTCACTGCTAGAACAGGTTACCTAAATAACAATAGATGTAAACGTTTAGTGGACGACATTCTGGGCAACAGATAGAGGACCTAAACATCTAAGTTCACCGGAGATGGACTCCATATTTCTGAGGTAAAACTTTGTAAACGTAGAAGGCTGTGTCCAGTACGCAGCTTTCATGAGATCAGTAATGGCTATACTGTTAGAATAAGCCCAAGAAATGGACTGCACTATAACTACATGCGCTGATATCTTATTTACAGAATGCTGATCGGAAGATAGACTTACATAGGCAATGCGTATTGCCAACTGAATCCATCTAGCAACTGAATGAACAGATATATCTTTTCTGTTAGGAATCAATGATAAAAAGAAGCATTTCCTTCCTTTTCTAATAAACTCTGATCGGCATTTGTATATGTGCATAGCCCTGACTGGACACAGCAAAGTTCTACAGTTGTCCGTAGATGGCAGAGCCTTTATAATAATAGGCTCAGGTCATTTATCTGGAGCCTGATTCTTAGCCAAAAATCCCACTTCTGTAGTTAAAGTGATGGTATTACAAACACTACGGTAATGAGATTTGTCAACAGATAAAGCATGGAGTTCACTAACTCTTCTAACAGAAGCATAAGCCAAGAGAAATGCTGTTTTATAGGTAAAGAATTTGAACTCTACAACGTCTAAAAGCTCAAATGGATCTTCTTTAAGCTTCAACAGAACCCAACCTAAATTCCACTTAGGAATTAATCTGAGGGTTCCAGATCTATTTATAGAGAAATTTCTAACTAATTTGGATAATGAAGCATTAGATCCGATTGACAAGCTATCATGATGAGCGTAAGTGTCCGATAACATAGACCTATAGTGCTTAATCGACTAATCCTTACACCAACGGAAGAAAAATCTTCCACTTTGCTGCAGAATTCAGCGAAGAGGAGGTCCTCCTACAGTTAGAGATTGCGTCCACTGCTCGTCCTGTAAAATGCCTGCCGTGCAAGAAGGACCGCACAATGGAAATACGTGAAGGTTTAGACCTTCCAAGTTGTGATGCAGTGTGTGTGACTTACCCTGATAAAGGTCATCCCATGGAGGAAGCTTCTGGGGAACGACCCATTACAGACAACTGAGAAGACTGATCCATGGTTTCTGCGATAACAGAGATGCTTCTAACAGAATCTTGCAATGCGATTGCTTGATCTTTAACAAGATCTGTTGAATCAAAGGAGTTGGAGGATACACATATTTTATCATTCCGTCCCATGGAATTGAAAGAGCATCTACGGCATATGCTTGAGGATCTGAGCATGGCGACACATATGTCTGCAACTCATTGTTGAGGTGTGTTGCAAACAAGTCTATCATAGGTTGATCCCAGTGGTGGCAAATCTGCCTGAACACTCGCTTGTTGAGAGTCCATTCCGAAGGCAACATGCGACCTTCCCAAGAAAGCGAGTCTGCTAGTATGTTCAGACGGACCGATAGATGAACTTGTCATATCGAGTCTGTCGGGCTCAGGGTCGAGCCCCAATCTGTTTGACTCGCATCCGTCATAATCGTGAAAGCCGGATCTGGCAGCTGCAGCGGAACTCCCGGAGTTAACCACTGAATGTCTGCCCAAATCTGGACTTTTTGTTTTACCAGGTCCGTTAAAACAATACTGTTCTCGAGTGAATGCGTCTTCACACTCCAGTTCGGAGTAAAGAATATCTGTGGTGGGCGTGTGCGTAAGCGACCCATCGGAATAAGATCTGCAGCTGCTCCGCAAAACTCCTCCAGTCACATAAATTCCCTCACTGTTAATACATCTGCGTTAGGGACCTGCGAACCGTTCGAGATTCAGCTCGACTCGAAACCATCGCCGAGATTCGATTCGACTCGATACCTCACCGTCCGATTCGTATTTTTCGAACCGACCTCTGTTCAAACGGCGAATTATATGTGCACTCGCTCGCATCAAGAACACGCCGTCATACGCTAACGATAGTGTAATAAATCGCTCTCTGAACGTATTAGCTCTCCAATTTTGTTGATTATTAAACCCCCGGGCTACCGTACGATCTCTGAGGGTCAGGGAAGATTCATCCCCGGGAATATTCGTCCCCGGGTTTTGGAGAATATTCGTCCCCGGGAATATTCGTCCCCTGTAGGGGACGAATGTTCCCACCTGAAGGGGACGAATATTCCCACTGAACGAGGACGAATATTCCCGGGGACGAATATTCCCAGGGACGAATATTCTCGGGGACAAATCTTCCCGATCCCATCTCTGAAGGATGACGTCATGAGGCTGAGCACGAGCCACGACCACCAAGTGGGTAGAATAAAACTGCGAGTCTATGAGTTCAGAATCAATTGGTCTGGAATCGAGTATTCTCGCAGTGCGAGAATACTCGATTCCAGACCAATTGATTCTGAACTCATCCAGCATGCAGAGTACCGGTATTGCAGACTATGGAAGCACGAATGTCGCCGTCGCGCCGGTTTCAAGGTTCGAGATTCGACTCGACTCGATACCAGAGGGATGATTCGGCTCGAGATTCGGCTCGAAGTTTTATCCCCGGCTTGCAGGTCCCTAATCTGCATGTAGACAAAAGTGAGCATAACAACTTACTAATTTCACTCTGGGTAACGGCAGATGAACCAGATTGTGGTGAGTCTCAAAGCTCATTCCCAAGTGAATGAACGACTTGGACGGAGCTAGATCTGACTTCTTTTCGTTTATGATGAAACTGAGATATCAGAGCAATAATAGCAGACTCTGAACTTCGTTCTGAAGAATAGTTTTGTTGCCGTATCTCTGAAGAATGTCATCCAAGTAAGCCGAAGTTACCACAGACGAATGAGCCCGGAAGTAAGACATTATCGAGTTCATTATTCGAGTGAATGCCCAGGGTGCAAGATTCAGACCGAAGCACATTGCTCGGAACTGATATACTATCCCTTGAACGGTGAACCGTAGGCACTTTCTGAATGCCAAATGTACCAGGACATAAAAGTACGCATCCCTTAGATCTTTGCTTGCCACATAGTCATTCACTTGTATGCTCACCCTTACCGACCGAATGGTCTCCATATACAACTCTGGAGCCACGATAAGTTTGTTTATCTAGCTCAAGTCTATTACCGGTCGGAACGAGCCGTCTGGCTTCGGTAGAGGAACAGGTGACTGTAGAAACCTAGAGACTCTTGGCTTTCTACGTCATCTATTGCTTCCTTTTCTGAGAGACTTTACCTCCGAAAGGAGAGATTCTCTTTTTATAGGACTTGACGGAAGTTGTTTCCAACGTGGACTTTGTGTTGGCGGTGGTTTTGCTTGGAAAAATAGCCGCAGACCGTCTGAGATCACACTTTTCACCCACTAATCTTCCATAATAGTTATCCAGTTTCTCACGAACCTTGATAACCTTCCGCCAACTGGAATGCAATAGAGATCCTGACCATCACCTGCAGAATGTGTAAGGCCTCTGGGAGGAGAAACCATGTCCTCCATGTGAAGAGCCTCGACCACGCCGGGTTGGGAGCCTCTGACCGGTTGCCTCGGCCAGACCAGCGCCCCCTTCCTGAGTCGCTATATTGATGATCCCTAGAGTAAGAGTATGAAGATCTCTTATATCCTCGCGAGGAGTTCCCTTTGGACGATTTTTGTCCCGGTTCTCCTCCTTTACTCTTCTCTGCTGTTGTGGGTTTATTAGACGCCGACTTAAGTAGCAGAGAGTTTGACGCTTTCTTTGTAGCTTGGTCGTACACCAAAGAAAGCTTGTCGTCAAAGCAGGGCTTGCCTTGAGTGAAATGGTCGGGGCCTGAAAAAAAGTCCCCCAGATGTTGAGGTCGGGGCCTGCTGGGGGCCTGAAAAAAGTCCCCCAGATATTGAGGTCGGGGCCTTTTGGGGTAATTTTATGTTGTTACATTCTTTCCAATGGCGACCTTAGTTGATTTCTTTTGCTTAAAAACGAAACGACTTGGACCCATCATGTGGGTGCTGGACGTTTTGTACATAGACATTTTGGATTTTTTGTTGATAAAATTTTAGGACGTTTTGTACATATTGTGGGGTGTGTATTTTCGATCCAAGGGTTGTCTCAAAGAAAAAAATTGAGAAAAAAAGACATTTCAGTTTACCGTTTAAATAATTTCAATCCATGAAAATTCCCCACAGCTTTGGATATTTCAGAAATGGAATGCGCCCCACCTCTCCACGTAGACACAGGTACACATTTTATTTTATTTCGCACATTTATTTTGACGGCAGTTTCTGTGTCTCGTGTTGCATTTATTCAGATGTTAGGATCGGATGTACCCACGCATAGTATTGTGGGATTGAAGGGAATTCCCCCATAAGTTGACAAGCGTGCTTTCGAAGTCTCGTAAATGTGTTTGTTTTTTCTTGGGATTTTCTCAGTTTTCATGCGGATTTAGGTGGATGTTAATTCGAATCAGACAAAAACAGTTTGTATTATTTTTTTATCTGTTATTTGCTGCTTTTTCTATAGTAATGACACGGCAGTTTCTGTGTCTCGTGTTGCATTTATTTAGATGTTAGGATTGGATGTATCCGCGCATAGTATTGTGGGATTGAAGGGAATTCCCCCATTAGTTGACAAGCGTGCTTTCGAAGTCTCGTAAATGTGTTTTGTTTTTTTTTGTTTAATCTTGGGATTTTCTCAGTTTTCATGCGGATTTAGGTGGATGTTACTTCGAATCAGACAAAAACAGTTTTTATTAATATTTTATCTGTTATTTGCTGCTTCTTCTATTGTAATCACACTTGCGGTAATGAGACGTGAATGGAAAAGTTGATCTCCCAAAATTTTGTTGCCCAAACCTACCAACACTGAGATTTCGGGAGCCAAGTAAGAAAAAAAGTTGGGGCCGAAAAAAAAGCCCCGAGAAGGGGCCTCTCGGGGCCGGGGCCGATCAGCCCCGACTCAAGGCAAGTCCTGCAAAGATAACATGACCGGATACCGGAGCGACTCAAAGCGAGTTTTTCCACCCTGTCATCTATTAAGGACAAACCAGAAAATAAGCAGACCGTCATCTGCAAAATGAGGTACCCAGAGGGTGAATTTAGTGATGCTACCCTGCACAGCAGGGTAGCATCACTAAATTTACCCTCTGTGAACCTCAATCTGAATCAGGGTCTCAAAACTAAACAGAAAGAGGTAACCCAAGGATAAATTATACCACTGTATGGGATCGCATCATCAAATTCACCCTCTGGGAACCTCATTCTGCAAATGTCAGGCTGTTAATTTTCAGGCCTGATTAAGGATGATGATGCAAGGGCTCCATCACGTCTAATTAACTCCAAATTAGCCACTGTTAAGGCGGAGTTATACACGGTAAACATAATAGCCCTGAAAGAACTCTTAAAGAGGTATGAACGTCCTCAAATTCCTTTCCATTGAGACATTGCGCCATAGCTCTAGTAAGGTGATATGCGTAAGACATAATGTCTAAATTCGCTCTGTTAGAAGAAATTGCCGTCTCAATTGTGTCTGAGCAAATTGTGAATGACGGAGGTAAGGACATGCTTAGGTCCTCGGCCTGCTTATCCAAATGCAGAGGAACTCTCTGAACACCTTCCCCTACAGTTTTAAATGAACGTGGTCTAATAAAGGTAGACGTACGGAAGATGATGATAAAAAGCCGCCTTTCTTCTTTCCACTGGAAAGATTAAATATGCATCGTTTAGAAGTCCGAAGGCCTGTGACACCTGTCTAGACTGTACCAAAAAGGGAAGGACCTCCTCCTTTGTCCGGATATAGTCAGCGTCTAACGACGCTAGCAGCTTCTTATGAGCAGTCACAGCATTCTGATTCTCAGGAACGAACTCAGGGAAGTGTTGATGAATTAGATCCAACACCACTATGTGTTGTTCCGAAAGGGAAGTGTAATTCTCCTTCAAATTCCTTTCACCATCCAACAGAATAGGGATTGCTCCTGCACCTGCTGGGATGCTGTGATAAGCTGTGCAATCTGCGACAGCAAGTCAGTCACAGAAGCCTGAGGAGCAGCAGTCTTCTGTTGCTTGGCCGCCCCTGGGACAGTGTGTCCGAGATGGCTCTTTTTTTGCAGACGTCCAGATGAATGAGGTCTCATCTCTTTGGCTATCAGATGGTGTGACTTCTTTGATGAAGAGTGGTTCTTCCGATGCAGGCTGGATATCAGAAGTCCCATAGCCAATGTATGGTCGTGTGTGCTTGGCAGATGCTGAAGAAGAAGCCATAACTGTAGCCAACCCCGGCTGTGAACTGAACGGAGCATCCTGGGAGAGAGGTGTGGGTGTATGCTCCGACTGACTCAAGTTCCAAACCCCATCTGGCCCCAGATGTTGTTGTGAAAGAGAGGGGACTCTCTCGCTTGTGGTCCTATCAGACCTCACCGAGCTTACCGCTGAACTTGCCGGCTTCTTCCTCTCCATCGTCGCAGGGTGAGCCAGTTTTTATTTTATAGTGCTCGCTCTACCCTTTTTCCTCTCCTTGACTGCAACAGACACACCCGACGTCACGGTACCCACGGATGGAGTAACCGCTTCACCGGTCGAGCTAGCTGGCGACAGGGAGCTGAAACCATATGTGTGTGGTTTACTGCCCCATCTAATATTTAAGAGCACTTTAGCTGCTAGCTCTGATTGACTATCAGATGACGGAAGCACACACTCTGAAGGCGTCATGTAAACATCACCGTGTTCTTGTTCCTCTGATATAGAAACAGAAAAACTAGAGTGACTCTGTGGCGAGAGGACCGGTATTGGTCTCTCGCTGCTAACAACGTACCGTGAGACCAGTCTCCAATGTTTGTCATCCCAATTGACACATGTTGAACAGGAATTAGTGCGAGTACACTGACTATAGGTGATACAATTATCATGTGAATCAGAGGAAGACTTCCTCGAGTTGCAATTTGATCAATAAGCTTTCATTTTGAATAAAATTAAAGTCAACAGTTCTCACAACAACTCCCGATAAATATCTGAAAAAGATACATTATTCAAAACAATAATTTGAAAAATAAATCATAACAAAAATTTTTCGAAAAAATTTTGAGATGAGCCCAAGTCCCCAAAAGAAAAGATGAGCCCAAACGGATCCCGATAGAGCCGAAGTCTGGACAAAATGTTTTTTAATTTCCAAAAATTAATGCTACACTACCGGAATATATAATGTATCTCACAATAGTCCTACCATGATTAATAAACAGGAAACTACATATATACGCAGAGCTACACAACTTCAAATGAAAACCGGAAACAATACTCCAGGCACTGAATAACACGGCCCGAAGTCAGTAACAGATTTTGAACTATCCGATGTAAACCAAGATCTTCATCAGAAGAAAATACGATACATCGGATGTATGGTGCATGACCAAAAATGCCTAAACACCCCTACGGTGAGGATGTAACCATGGGGATACACAGAATAAACATTCTGTGAAACACGTTAAACTCCCAAGAAATTTATAAAAAAAATTTTTAAAAAAAAAGCCAAAAAGCATGGGAGTTTAACTGGGGGGCTTCAAGGAAGGATAGGGAAGGAATACTTAACAAACAGTGGCAAAGTCATTAGCAAGAATGATGACATCAGGCCCATGTCCCGAAATTGGGAGACATGAAATAATTTTGTTAAAAATATAAAGTTACAGCCCTGAACACTTAAAACCACCTTTTCTTCCTTCCATCATCCTATTGTGTCCTTGGATCCACCAAAATCACCATTGATTTGTGTCTGGCATCACTAAAACTGAGATTTAAAAGCAGAGAAGTCAGTTTGTTGTTATCTGACAGAGGGCCAAACAAAGAATGATGCTTGACACCAATTTCGGTGCTTCCTGGATACTGCACATGTGCATTTCACATAAGTATGGAGAACCACAGTGGACATAATTTTTTCGGTTTTACATGCAAATTTTGAGGAATGGGGGGGGGGTGTCAAAATTTGTGTTTGGCCCTGGATATTTTTGAGTTAGCACCAACTAAGTCTGGGCCATTGGTTGTTGTGTAAAAATACCAATTGTTTAAGCCCACCCACCATTCATCAAACTGTAAGTCGAAAGTGACTTTGTCACAACTTGATTAATAAATAAATCTATTTCTATTCAGATTTAACTGATAGAGTACTGAATTAATTTCGGTTGACAAAATTTTTCCACATGTACTATTCTTGTTACAATTTATGGGAGAGTGCCTATGGGCATGCCTATGGGCACTCTCCCATGAATTTTAACCTAAAAAAATCCATACAGACAAAATAGTTTTAATCCAAAGATAAAATGGAACCCATATAGAGAATATGAAACCCTCTAGTTGGAGTACCTGCACTACAGAATAAAGACCAAATGTCATAACATTCAATAAAGTTAGAGTACCTACACTACAGAATAAAGCCCAAATACACTACAGAAGAAAAACCAAATGTGATAACATTCAATAAAGTTGGAATACCTACACTACAGAATAAAGACCAAATGTGATAACATCCAATAAAGTTGGAATACCTATACTACAGAATAAAGCCCAAATGTGATAACATCCAATAAAGTTGGAATACCTATACTACAGAATAAAGCCCAAATGTGATAACATTCAATAAAGTTGGAATACCTACACTACAGAATAAAGACCAAATGTGATAACATCCAATAAAGTTGGAATACCTATACTACAGAATAAAGCCCAAATGTGATAACATTCAATAAAGTTGGAATACCTACACTACAGAATAAAGACCAAATGTGATAACATCCAATAAAGTTGGAATACCTATACTACAGAATAAAGCCCAAATGTGATAACATCCAATAAAGTTGGAATACCTATACTACAGAATAAAGCCCAAATGTGATAACATCCAATAAAGTTGGAATACCTATACTACAGAATAAAGCCCAAATGTGATAACATTCAATAAAGTTGGAATACCTACACTACAGAATAAAGACCAAATGTGATAACATCCAATAAAGTTGGAATACCTATACTACAGAATAAAGCCCAAATGTGATAACATCCAATAAAGTTGGAATACCTATACTACAGAATAAAGCCCAAATGTGATAACATTCAATAAAGTTGGAGTACCTGCACTACAGAATGAAGACCAAACGTGATAACATTCAATAAAGTTGGAATACCTACACTACAGAATAAAGACCAAATGTGATAACATTCAATAAAGTTGGAATACCTACACTACAGAATAAATACCAAATGTCATACCATTCAATAAATTTGGAGTACCTACACTCCAGAATAAAGACCAAATGTCATACCATTCAATAAAGTTGGAGTACCTATACTACAGAATAAAGATCAAATGTGATTCCATTCAATAAAGTTGGAGTACCTATACTACAGAATAAAGCCCAAATGTGATACCATTCAATAAAGTTGGAGTACCTACACTACAGAATAAAGACCAAATGTGACAACATTCAATAAAGTTGGAGTACCTATAATACAGAATAAAGACCAAATGTGATACCATTCAATAAATTTGGAGTACCTACACTACAGAATAAAGCCCAAATGTGATAACATTCAATAAAGTTGGAGTACCTACACTACAGAATAAAGCCCAAATGTGATACCATTCAATAAAGTTGGAGTACCTACACTACGGAATAAAGCCCAAATGTGATAACATTCAATAAAGTTGGAATACCCACATTGCAGAATAAAGACCAAATGTGATAACATTCAATAAAGTTGAGAAACAACCACAATGTGTTCTTTTAATCTCTCTAAATGCCCCTTCATGGGATATACACATCAGACATGTAAAGCTTACAATTGAGCATACTTACAGGAATCGCCAGTTCACACAGGAAAAGTGAAGGTTGCACTCTGAGAGCCACGTCTACCAACCAAGTGTGCGTGGCCTGTAATTTTACTGCGACCCCAGTAAACGAAGTTTAACACTGTGAAAAATGTTCAGTTTAATGGAGTTCTTTCGAGCCCCGAATTGTCTAGTAGTGCATGGTATTACAATCAGAATCAGCTTCAGAGCTCAAATAACCAGTAATTGGTCAGCGACCATTTTCGGTAATCGGTTGAACACTAAAGAAGACCGAATTGGTTAAATTTAATTGGTTGAATTATGGGAAAAAAATTGAGGCTTAAAACTTCTAAATTTTTATGTCATTGGAGAGTGAGTTAAGAATTATCAGCTAGTGTTAGATAAAAGAACTTGAAAATAAAAACATGAAAACTTGCTTCTCTGTGGGAAACCTTTTATCTTTAGACAGGTGAGCTAAAGAGAAATTCATGTCTTCAGATTTTAAATCTAAACGAGTTCCGCAGTCAATTATGTATCAAAAGGAATACTTACATCATCAAATCCCATAGTCATTAACTGTGTTACTTTTCTATCTAAATCATCATCTACTTTAGGACCTGTAAATAAATTTATCATGTAAGATATTAACCCTTTACCCAACAAATCGCCCGCATCCGCCCGCGTAATAGGCAAATTCAGCAGTCGAAAAAGTATTATTTTTCAAACAAATTCAACAAAACCATATCATGTGACCCCTCGTTGGAACGAGCTCGTCGAGCTCTTTCCAACGAGTGGTCACATGATATGGTTTTGTTGAAATTTTTTGAAAAAATATAAAATATTATATTTAAAATAATAAATTTTGATATCGTCTGTTTTGGGTCAAGTGTTAAGAGAACCCCAACAGATTATAACATAAGTGTAATGCATTCATCATTTATCACAAATCTATTAATGTAAAGGGGGCACGGTGGCATTGTGGTAACCAGTTCTCATCAGATCACCGAAGTTCAGCAACATCGAGTCCGGTTAGTCCTCGGATGAGCAATCAATTCAGACTCCCGCGTTGTGTGCTTGGGCAAGGCACTTAACTCTGCTTGTCCACATGGAGGCACGATGACACTGCGCACTTAGGCGTACTGCGTATGTCTTCAACCAATCTAACCCTGCCTGTGCTGCAGTTTGGAGTTACGATGTTGGGGAGCTGGCAGCTGCTCTTTGATGCTCGGTGGTTCTCTCCGGGTATGCCAGCTTCCAACACTCATCAAACTGTCATGGTCATGATCAGCCATTGTGCATAAGTATGTGACCTTAAACACCAATAAATAAATAATTAATGTAAAACATGGGATTTCCACCGTTCTTCCTGTACGATAAATATAAAGTTGTATCACACATATGGTGATACATAAACGCGTTTGATTTCATTTCCAATGTAAACAGAGAAGGAACCCGTCTAAATAAATCACGTCATCACTGGTCGAATGCACCAGAGTCAAGATTTGTTTTCCCAGGATATTTAAACAATCAGATTCGAGTCAATAATTTACAAAATAAAAATAACATTCTGACTGCCTGTTCCTTGACAAATACTTTCCACTACTGGTCATATAATGATAAGGTATGCCGAATATATTAACTATTTAACTCTTTACCCAACGAATCAGCCACACTCGTCGTGTAATATGCAGCAGCTGAAAAAATCTTAGTTTTCAAAACATTTCAACAAACCCATATCATGTGACCCCCTCAATGGAACGAGCTTGTTCCAATGAGGGGTCACATGAAATGAATTTGTTGAAAATATTTTTGAAAAGATTCAAAAAATAATTTTAAAAATAAATTTTGACTCCGTCTGCATTGGGTAAAGGGTTAAACACGTTTTGTTGTCTTATTCCCTGCAGTTTAGTCAATATCTGAAGTTCGATCATTGTGACCACGACACTGGTATCTATTGGTTTTGACCAATTGGATGCCATAACGAAAGTGTGAATGACACTGTAGCTCAACTTGTTTAAGACATGTACATTTATAGCGTGTGATACAGCAATGACAAACATCTAGGTAATGACCTGATAACAAAGGTACATGTAAAGTATTGTAACGGTCTTTACATAAATGCTGACCATAGCCTGTAACAAATATATAGGTAAAGTATTGTAAAAGTGGGGTGACAGATGCTAAACTAGAAAAGAAATTTTGAGTCCCAGAGTGGGTCTGACTGAACCCAAAAATGTTTGTTCTCATAGCACAGTGATAACAAAGGCCCCAAAACACTCGTTCCTGTCACAAGGTGATAACAAAGGTACCCCAAGAAGTTTCATGAAGATCAGTTCATAAATGCAGACTGTAGCCCGAGCCATATTGACATGTGCACTTACTGTGTATAAGAAGAAATACTGAAGAAATCAAAGTTCATCTAATTTGCATAATTTCTGCATGAGAAAAAAAACTGTATTATATGTGATGTATTCCATGTTACTAAACATTCCTACAAAAATTTATTCAAATCAGAACTTTCATACAGAAGTTCTGTACAAAAAACTGATTGCACTACTTTTGGTACAAAAAGGCTGCTGGTGGCCATCTTGAATTTTGGACCGCACCCAAAAACACTCGTTCTCCTACCACGGTGATAACAAAGATACTCAAGAAGTTTCGTAAAGATCGGTTCATAAATACAGCTGTATAGAAGTTGTGTACAAAAACTGATTGGACCTAATTTTGGTACAAAATGGCCACTGGCAGCCATCTTGAATTTTGGACCGCACCCAGAAACACACTTTCTCATCCCAAGTTGATTACAAATGTACCCAAGAAGTTTTGTGAAGATCGGTTCATAAATACAGCCTCTAGCCCAAGCCGTATTGACACATGCACTTACTGTGTAGAAGTTGCACTGAATAAATCAAAGTTCATCTAATTTGCATAATTTCTGCTTGAGAAAAAAACATGCATATTGTATGTGATGTATTCCATGTTACTAAACATTCATATAGAAATTTATTCAAATCAGAACTTTCATACAGAAGTTCTTCACAAAAAACTGATTGGACCTAATTTTGGTACAAAATGGCCATCGGCAGCCATCTTGAATTTCGGACCGCACCCCAAAACACTCGTTCTCATCCCACGGTGATAACAAAGGTACCCAAGAAGTTTTGTGAAGATCGGTTCAAAAATACTACCTCTAGCCTGAGCCGTATTGGCATTTGCAGTTGCAGTGCTGAAAGTAACATTAAATAGATCAAAGTTAGTCTAATTGGCATATTTTATGCACGAGAAAAAAAAAAAGTATTATATGCAATGTATTCCTTGGTACTAGACATTCACACAAAAAATTATTCAAATCAGCACTTTCATATGGAAGTTCTGTGCAAAAATCGGATTGCACCTAATTTTGTACAAAATGGCTGCCAGCGGGCATCTTGAATTTCAGACCAGACCCCAAAACACTCGTTCTCGTCCCACGGTGATAACAAAGGTACCCAAGAAGTTTTGTAAAGATTGGTTGATAAATACGGCCACTAGCCCGAGCCATATTGGCATTTGCAGTTACACAACCCTACTTTGCTTTTTAATTTTTAGCTCAACTTTGGCGAAGCCAAATTTGAGGTATTGTCATGGCCTGTCGTCCATCTGGCCATCTGTCCGTCTGTCGCGCCATACACATGGCTTGGGCTAGAGGCCGTATTTATGAACGGATCTTTACGAAACTTCTTCGGTACCTTTGTTATCATTGTGAGACGAGAACGAGTGTTTTTGGGTCCGGTCCAAAATTCAAGACGGCCGCTGGCAGCCATTTTGTACAAAATTAGGTACAATCCGATTTTTGCGCAAAACTTCCATATGAAAGCTCTGATTTGAACAATTTTTTGTATGAATGTTTAGTAACATGGGACACATCACAAAAAATACAGGTTTTTTTCTCGTGCGTAAATTATGCAAATTAGACTGACATTGATTTATTTAGTGTTACTTTCAGCACTGTGATGCCCTGTTGGCAACAAAGGAAAGGTGGCAATTATTGAGCTAAAGAGTGCTTTTAGTTTTCAATTTTCATGGACTGGTTGTTTCTAGGATGTGTGTGATAAATACAGAACTACACATACGTTTGAATGAGTTAAGAATCATCACACTTGATTGCTTTGACCTAGGATATCACGATTAACAAGTTTTGGAGGCAAAAAGGGTTTACATTATTTATTTATTTATTTATTTACTGGTGTTTAAGGTCACATACTTTAGTGTTGAAACGATTACCTATTTTTCAAAGTCGACTAGTCGACGGGAGTAATCAATTCAAAATCGACTAGTCGGCTTTTCTGTTGAAAACATAATTGTATCAGTAAATTAGGTGATAAGAGACTGTTACATGTAAGTTGATAACTCTTTTGTTTAATGACTCGTTTGACAGGTGTTTGATGAAGTTTCGTTTTCAAAGTCATGAACGTAGCTGTTCTCTTTTTTGTATTTTGAGTTTTTTAAAACGTCGTGCACATTATAGCTTTAACCATTCAGTAAAAAAATTAGGATACCTGGGAAGTGCGTGCCTAATGACCTCCCTTAACCCCAACTATTCGTTGGCTATTTCAAAATCAGTGGAGTCTACTTATTTGGATATCCTATGATCGAATTCCAAAATGCAAACTTATTTGCCCTACCTGCAGTTATAACTTGTCCTCTTACGTCTTAGTGACATACAGGTTATAGTGTTAAGTATTGTCAATCGAATCTAAAACATTATACCATGCCGAGAAACGACAACATTAAGTACCAGAGCTTCCCTTGTGGATCTATTTGATCTCCGGAAATCCAATTCAGGCCTCTTGTCCATTACGCTTTATTGAACATAGTTTGGTGAGGAGGGGGGGGGGGGGGGGGGGGGGGGGCTGGGGGTATTCGGCATACACAATCAGGAGGCAGTGTGACAAATAACACTGATCCGATCAACATCACATCAGCCCCTCCAACCCTTTTCCCATCGCAAATGACCATTGTGAAAACATTCCGGAATAACAAGCGATCTCTCTTTCTTACGTCGGGGGGGGGGGGGCTGGGGGTGGCTGGGGGTATTCTGCGTCTGGGGGGGGGGGGGGGGCTGGGGATATTTTGCATACACTATCAGGAGTCAGTGTGACAAATAACACTGATCCGATCAACATTACGTCAGCCCCTCCAACCCTTTTCCCATCGCAAACGACCATTGTGAAAACATTCCGGAATAACAAGCGATCTCCCTTTCTTATTGCCTTTGCAACATAGCTTGTGACCCCTCAATAGACCGAGCGCGACGAGTCCGTTCCACTGAGGATTCGTGGGTTGTGTTTCGAGGACAGGGATTGACAATACTAAAATTTGAATGGTGAATTACTGAATGGCGGTGCCCGTTCTTGACCGTTGTGTTGAGTGAAAGGCTCAAATGACCTCTCTTAACCCCTGATATTTGTTGGCTATTTATAAATCAGTGGAGTCTACTTGACTGGATATCCTCTAATTGAATTCCAAAACGCAAACTCATTTGCCCTACCTGCAGTCAAAACTCTTGTCCTCTTACTTCTTAGTGATATACAGGTTATAGTGTTAACTATTGTCAATCGAATCCAAACATTATTCTTTGCCGAGAAACGCCAACGACAAGCACCAAAGTTTTCCTTATAGATATATTTGACCTCCGGAAATCCAACACAGGCCTTTGGTCCATTTCGCCTTATTTAATAGAGTTACGTGAGCTCTTTCGAATTGGATAACATTAAATAAATACTTAGTTTATTACCCGAACACTTGAAAAAGACAAACCATCTGATGCAGGCACTGGTTACTTGTTGTCCGAATGTCTTTGCCTTGTTCCATCTCATGGGAGATTGCCCACGAGCACTCTTCCATGGGTCGTACCGATGCAGATTCACACGGCCAAAACAGTTTCACTACGAATATCACATGACACATGTCCTCGAAGTGTGGGATATTTAAGTTGCCTTACCTGCTGCACTTCAGGCTAAATATGGGCTCCCAAGACTGACGCGACGCGGCTATTGGCCCACTATACTCTGAATAATTAACGAACAAAAGGGAGATCACTTCTGTGAGGGTATGTTGATCCTGACTTGTAGTACATAGTATTATAAATGACTTGTATGTGACGTTCTGAAACCGATAGAATTCTTAGATATTTGTAGTAGGTAAGCTGTGTATATATATAGGTACTGATCTTAAGCTATATCCATGACAGTGGAAAGGCAGCTTAACTACCATGCACTTGCTCCAATATCATAGTGCATCTGATATCCGTGTATATATAATTATATTCCAGTTTTGGTGATGGGATTGTATAGAGTGTTACATTTGGATAAGTCTTTACCCTAAGCGAATGGAATATTACACTTTACCAAAGTCATGAATTGCTACAACATTTTATCTTTGTCTCGAGATCATTGCTTGTGCACCCCCCCCCCCCCCCTCATTGGGGTGAGCTCATCGAGCTCGCCCCAATGTGGGATCATGAGCTGGATTTTTGTGACACAAATTGAATCTAATTAACTCACAATGGCGATTTCGGCGAATAGGCTGAAATTCTCCACCTGCTCCTCTCCGACTCGACTTCATCGAAAACTCGTTCCTGTCAAAACTGGAAAGTGTGAATATCTAATTCCAGTTTCTATTTTCCCCAAAACAAACTGAAATGTTTTAAAGTCCCGACCAATCAACATCATTATCGTCTGTGTTATTGATTTATCCTTGTCGTATATATACGTGGTAACTATGGGAATCCAGCATTTATTGGATACAGCATATTAGTATATTAATAATTGCCTCATTTAATCACTTCGACGACAGTTGTGCATGATTCATCAGCCAATACCAACTGGGACACCCTTATCTCCATCCGTCTTGCAAGCGACTTCATTAGGATTACCACTTAGGGCCGTGCGAATATTCGAAATTCGAATCGTGATTCGATTCGATTCGGTTCCGAACCCAGGACATTGAACCCTCTCGAATCTTTCATGCCACCCCGTGCTCACCAAATCGCTCTATTCTACGCAAAGTGCACTGTTCACAAATGTCTTCAGACGACTGAAATCGGTAGTAAATCTCGGTGTCTGTGAAGCATGCCGATTCGATTCAGAATTTGATTCGGTTCGCGAATCTCTGACATGATTCGTTTCGAGATTCGATTCGAATAGAAATTCCAGGTTAGCAGGGCCTTTTTTATTTTTACAATTATTACTATCACAATTATCATTATAGTTTTCTATGTTCGATTCCTCCGATGTCATCTTAGCGCTATCAGTCATGATTTTCCGATCTGTGTGAACCGCTTGGCATTGGAATTATTATTATCATTATTACCAACACCACAATCATTACCATTTTATCGTCTTCCTATGGAAACTTATCTGTTGCAAGATGGATTAACATCACAACAAGATATAGGGTGGATCCACTTGTTCGGTACCACGCCAGCACAACAGGTATCCCCTTCTGACAACTTTCGATTTTCGCGCCAGAAGGGTTTCCATTTTTCCTATTGATTTTATTCTTAGAACTAAAAACAAAGCTTGCTAGTAGTACACCAACCCTGATGGATCCTGTTCAATCAAACGCACTACCGAACGCTGATCTTCTTTGTGTGTTACCTTCTTGGGGGTGGAGATATATATAAATAATATACCGTACGTGTATATGTACATGTATGTACATCTAGGTGAGTGTATATATGTGCTGAAATTCCAGATTTCAGTTCGAATTGGATATGTATGTGCATGCATGCGCACGCGTGCGTACGTACGTATACATACATGTGTATGTCTACGTATGTATGCGTGTGTATGCATGTGTGTATGTGTACATGTGTTTATATGGATCCTGCACCATGCAGAAATACCACAATTATTATCTCCACAAATATTATTTCCTTTTAATTTATTTCGTCTTCCCCTTTGCTTTGCTCTCTTTGTCCAATAAGAAATCCAACCAGTCCTGATTTATTCTACTTGTAATATCCGCTTAGAGATTTATGTAGTTTGACTTTGAGTAAGCAGTTCATATCATCACATGAATTACTTTTCCAATATCTCTTCTCCATTTCTCTTTACCATTTTCTGTTATATTTCTCTTCGAGGTTACTCTATCCACTTTCTTCCAAACTCTCGTACAAAACGACCTGAATTTAATTCGTACCACTGTAGAATGATCTTGTTATTGAAAGTTACCAACCGCTGGGCATCATGGATACCTGTATATTACCACCCACAGATTACATAATGTATAGTCTTGAGTCTTATCGCGCCCGGATTGGTACATTCAATACTGTAGTTTATGCTCGCGGCCTGAAAAGAAGACTAACAAAACATCAGTCCCTGTGTGCTCTTGCGCATCTTTACATGTGGTGTATGCGTGTTGAGGTTCAGGTCAGCCTTATTGTGACATCAGCCCTGTTTCATCTTTTATTCAACAAATTTATCCTACGCTGCCAATGCAGTAATGATCTTTGTACGATTGTTGAAAGACCCAAACTCCGACCGACATCATATATACCAGCTGCAACGCCATCCACTTCAACCATCTGTTATTTTATATTGGTATCGGCTGTGGTTTTGTTATTGTCTGGAGACATTGAATCAAATCCTGGACCAGGCTCTGTGAACACAGAAAATACCCCCGATGCATTAAAAATCTTTCATCTGAACATCCAAAGCCTGAAGCCTAAAGTAGATATATTAGAGTATGAATCATTTTCCCATGATATCTTAGCATTCACTGAGACCTGGCTTCAATGCTCGGACCTAACATCAGATATTATGATCCATGGTTTCCAAGAACCCATACGGTTTAATCGTTTGTCGAGAGGAGGGGGGGTTGCCCTCTACGTGAAGGACGGGTTGTGCTTTCGGCATAGAACTGATCTTGAGGTGAATGACATTGAGTGTATCTGGGCTGAAGTGTTCATGACCCATGGTAAGTCGCTGCTGCTAGGAATATTTTACCGCCCACCCAATAGTCCCTCAGATGTTTGGGATAAAATTACGGCGTCTATTGACAAAGCCAAAGATACCTTAATTTCAGACATAATTATTACTGGTGACTTCAACGACAACCAATATGGTTCTCCCAAGGGTCGCTTCCAGGAACTAAGTAATTATTTCAATCTTAGACAGCTTGTGGAAGAGCCAACATGCTTTACCGAATCATCTGCATCTCTAATTGACCTATTTGCTGTTAGTAATACTGTATATGTACTGGAATGTGAAGTCCTAGAACCACTTGTACCTGACATGACTCGTTATCATTGTCCAATTTGTATTGCTATTGAATTCAAGAAAGATAAGCCTAAAAACTTTAAGAGATGCATATGGTTGTATGCAGAGGGAAACTTTGACGGTCTAAACACTGCATACAATAACGTAGACTGGGAAAGATTGCTTGATCAATCGTGCCCGGACACTATAGTATCCACCTTCACCGATCAATTACTTGAAACAGCATCTAAATTTATTCCCAACAAACTGATAACTTCCAGGGCTAACCAGCCCAAATGGATGCATAACCAAATTCGGTTATTGCTAAGGCAAAGAACACGATTATATCGTAGAGCAAAGCGCACTGGTCAACAGCACGACTGGGTGAGATATAAGCACAAACGAAATGAAGTCGTATCAGCTGTTAGGAAAGCCAAATCTACATACATATCGAAAGTCCAATCAGAACTAAGTTGTCCGGAAACACCCTCATCAGTATGGTGGAAAACATTAAAAACATTTATCTGTAAAAATGTCCCCGGAATCCCTACTATAAGTCACCTTAACAAACTCTATTCAACCAATCTCGAAAAGGCGGAAGTGTTCAATGAATACTTCTGTTCCATTTCGACATTGGATGACACTAATGCATCCTTGCCAGATCCGCCCCTGCCTCCCCTTCAAACGCTTGACAAGATAACACTTGAAAGCAAGGAAGTGTACGAAGTAATCAAGAGTATTAAGGTATCGAAGGCATCTGGTCCCGATCTCATAAGTCCCAGGCTTTTAAAAGAATGTAGTCACTCTTTGTGTGACCCACTTACGGCCCTCTTCAATAGGTTATTAGATAACTGTTATTATCCAATTTTATGGAAAAAAGCCAATGTGACACCGGTGTTGAAAAAGAACCCGTCTAATGTAGTTACTAACTATCGCCCAATATCTTTGCTTAGCTGTACTGGTAAAGTACTTGAAAAGTTAAAAAATTTATAGTAATTTATATATTTTTTATACTTACCAATGACCCAGACATAGCTGGTGCTAACTCTTAAAATATAGGGCCAAACACAAATTTTGCCCCCCAATCCCCAAAATTTGCATCTAAAACTAAAGAAAACATGTCCTGAAAGGCCCTCCACACCTCGCCCCCACTGCGCATGCGCAGTGTCAAGGACGTTCCGAAATTGGCGCCATTTATCATTCTAATAACCAGTGCCTGGTAAGCGCTATGTACTCAGCGGGGAGGCAAGAGTTCCCAACTCCTGGGAGGGCCATCCCCGTCTGGGTCATTGGTAAGTATAAAAAATATATAAATTACTATAAATTTTTTAACATTTTTATACTGTACCAATGACCCAGACATAGCTGAATAGTAAAAAGGCTGGAGGGCCAAGGACATAGAGCAAAATGGAATACGCTCAATAAAATAAAATAGAGTCATCCCCTGTAGAGAAAAGAAGTAATAGGCCTTACATGTATCTTTCTTATTTATGATAAATTAGAAAGATACAACACCTTCCAAAAATTGAGCTTCATACATCCATGTACTCTATTAATATCCAATAATCCTTATACTAATAATTTTTAAAGTAAGCCAATAATAAAGTAAGTCTAGAGAATAGAGACTCTTATACTCTTCAAAGTGTGTGAGAATTGCATAATCATGTCCGTTGACATATGCAATATTCAAAAGCTATACTTTAAAAACTAAGACTTGAATGAATTTTATAAACTTAAACTTCTCACTAAACAACCATCCCAATAACAGCTCAGAATTACTAACTCCGGAGGAGGTATCCCCTTGTTTTCATAGTAAAAACAGGTGACCCAAGGGAACACCCTCCCCCCCCCTTTTTCTTGCCCTGGGTCAAATAGCCCAGAGCGAAGAGGGCAGCCGAATGGAGACACTGCCGAAACAGACAGCCTACCTAGCTATAGTAGCAACTGTTAAGTGAATGACATTCTGAGCAGTAGATAATAGACCTAACAATAGAGGCCTCCAGAAATGGACTCGATATTTCTGAGATAAAATTCATGAAAGGATGGCTGAGCGCAATGAGCAGCCTTCAAAAATCTATAATAGCAACACTATTAATGTAAGCCCAAGAAGTAGAAGAACTCTTACTTCATGAGCCGAAATCTTAAGCACAACTGCTAAGCCAATGATATACCATAAGCAGTACGCTAGTTAATAGAATTCATTAACAATAAAATGGAGCGTAACGTCCTTCTACTAGACATCAAAGACAGAAGAAGCTTACGCCCTTGTAATAAACAGATATCTGTTTATAATTACATAAACTGTACCCGGAAAGAGTAAAGGCCTATGCCCATACGAAGACGGAAGGACCTTAAAATAATAGGTTCCGGATAATAGGAGCCTAACTCTTATGCAACAATCCAACCTAAATAGTAACGGAAGTATTGATTCCGAAACTATGAAAGTGAAAATCATCCATCGATAGTGCATGAAACTCACTGACTCTACAGTAAAAGAGAAACCAACAGAATTACTGTTTAAAAGGTCAGAATTTGAAAACTACTGTTTCCAGAGGCTCAAATGATTACTTAGCTAAATAAGAACCGAAGTTAAAATCCGTATAGGAATTTAATCTAAAGATTCTAAGTCTATTTATCAAAAAGTTACTAACTGACTTAGATAAAGAGACAAAAGACTCAATTGTAAACTATCGTAGAGTGCATAGGTATGAGGTAACATAAACCTATAACCTAAATAACAACAGGCTGCAGTAGATCTTGTGAAACAAGTATACTAAAAACTAGCAATGCGTAGTATGGAGGGATCAACCATATGAACATAATGATCCCTACACCACGACGGAAGAGCCTCCACTTTAGTCGCATAGAATAGCGAAGAAGAGGATCTCCTATAGTAAAAAATCGCGTCCAAAGCTCGTCCAGTACAGTGCTTACAATGCAATACGGACCACACAACGGAATACATGAAGGTTGCGACCTTGCTGGTTGTGATAAAGATGACACGATTTACCCAGTGAAAAAAGATCCTCACATAGAGGAAGATTTCACGTTAAGATCCACAGTAGACAAGAGAGTAAATTACTCATGATCTCTGTGAAGATAGAGATGCTATCAACAGAAATGTATTGTGGTTGTTTATCTTAGCAATACCTGCTAAAACAACAGCGCCGGAGGATACGCGTATCCTATCATTCCGTCCTATAGATCAATAGAGCGTTAACAGTATTAGCTCAGAGATCTGGACAAGCCAACACATACGTCTGCAATTGATTAGCAAGCTGTGTCATAAATAAATCATCATTGGGCGCTCCCATAGATAGCAAATCTGATAAAATACTTGTTTGTTGAGAGTCCATTCTGACAGCAACAAGCGACCCGTAAGAGAACGGGAGTGCGATAAAACAATCAGACGACCCAGAATATGACGGACCAAAACTGAACTTGGTGTACTATAACCAACAGACGGATTCTTTCCATTAAATTGAATAACGGAAACGAAAGAGTGCCTCCCTGGTTCCGGAGATACGCCACTACTGTCAAATTAAAGGACAGGAATTTGGGCATGCGTTTCTGAATAATGTTCATGCAATGACATAAAGCAAGCCTAAAAAACATTATTCCGCGGAAGTTAAACTGATAGCTAACAGACTGCGGAACCCAAAGACCCTGGCACTTCGAATCCGTAGGGATCAGTATATGTCCCAATCTGTTTGACTGGCAACCGTCATAACAGCCACACTAGGGTCCGGCAACTGCGGCGGCACTCTCTGAGTCGACCACCGAATGTTTGCCCCAGTCTGAATCTCTTGTAACACTAGATAGACAAGAGAATGTATAAATCAAGCAATTCATGGATTGCCGGAAAGTTGCCGTCGAAGAGAAGCTCCTCCGAGAACGAAGCGACTCTGAGAGAGTTCTTAACCTACTATCCACGCGAGGATGTAGCTAGGGCTGCATCACGTCTAACCAACTCCAATCAGCCACTGAAGGGCGGAGTTATACGTGAACAAACTACTGCCCTCAAAAGAAATTACATTGAGAATAATATCCCGTAAATCTTTTCTTGAAGACGTAATGATAACGCCTCAGTAAGGCGGATTACGTATAATAAAGCGTCTAAGTTAAGTCTACTATACATAATGTCGTTCCCAACATTGAAATTGGAAAAGACATAAACGGCGAAAAAGAATATATGCAGTCTTTAATCACACCGTCTAGACGCATATGAACTCTCGGTATGCCCTGCTCTGCCAAAATAAACTATATGTAAAAAAGATAAAATGGCAGAGATGAGCCACGCGGACAAGAAACTAAACTATCATGCTTAGTAGCAGGCTTGTATATATATATATAATATATAGCGTCGAAAAATAAAACACATGTTGTAATGACAATATTGGACTGCGTCGGTAAGTCAGGGACAAAGTCCCTGTACCGATCGAAAAATCCGAGTCCAATGACGCTATAAGTCTCTTATCCAAGATCGCAGCAATGAAGTCCGAAAAATAATCACTGGAAGAAATGCCAGAAGATATGAAAGGCATCTTCCGATACTACTAAAGGGAAAACTCGAAATCTTTCGAATCCCTTTCGCCATCCTGTCGGACCCTATAAAGCGTTCGGTCGTCCGTAGCTTGATGCAACCGCGGACCGCACCGACCCAGCGCCGTCGGATAATTCCTGATTCGACCGAGAAACCGTCAATTGCTGGGATGCTGCGAAACAACTGTGCTAACTCGGATAGCACGTCCGTCACTGAGGCCTGAGGAGCAGCGGTCTTACGATGCATTGCCGCAGGAAGCTCCGAGATCGTTACCCCGTGCATACTTCCAATATGCGAGCGAACGGAGTGTATAGGCCTCGTGTCCCTTGGCTACCGGATGGCGCGACCTATTCGCTGTGGAATCACTGAATGCCGAAACTGATCGGATACTCGAGGTCACGTAGCCAATGTGCGGTCGTGTGCCCTGCTGTGAGGATGAGGAAGCATTAAAGACAGTCTCTCGGACTGTCAATATAACGGAGCGTCCCGAGCAACGGACATATGCTCCGAATGTAAAATATCTGAACCACAACATGCGGTCCCCTATGTTGTTGGCTTCCTCCGATCTGTCCTCAATCTGCCGTCACCGGGTGAGTACTAAAGTAATTAAAGTGCTCGCATCACCCAAATCTCCTTCCTAGACCGCAACGGACGAACCCGGCAGCCGAACCATTCGATGAATGTACGCTACACCGGGTGAGCTAGCGAATGTCACTCCGTAAGCGATAGACATATTCCATGAGCACTTATTGCCGCTAACTCTTCATTAACTATGACGACAGAGGCACACTTTTGAAAGACATCTGCATAACTCTTCGAACAAGAAACCAGAAATGCTTGGATAGCAAGCATAAAATAATAAAATATATAGCGTCGTTCAATAATTCGAAAGTTTGTGTGACATTATTGGACTATGTCGGAACTGAGGGACGATGTCCCTGAACCGAACCAAAAATTCTAAGTCCGCCGACGCTATCAGTTTCTTATCCGGCATCGCAGCATATGTTGTTCCGAAAGGGAAAGCTTGAAATCCACCGAATCCCTTTCGGTATCCCGTCGGACCGGATGAAACTTTCGGACGTCCGTACCCGCTTCCGCGGAGCGTCCCGACCCAGCATCGTCGGATAAAATATATGCGACAGATTCAGTTGATGCTGGGATGCTGCGATAAACTGTGCTATTAAGGAAAGCACGTCCGTTCCCGAGGCCTGTGCAGTAGCGGACTTACGATGCATTGCCGCTGGAAGCTCCGTGTACGTTGACTCCCGCACACTTCCTATGCGAACGTCCGGAGTCTGCAGGCCTCGAGTCCCCGGCTACCGACCCAGCGCTGTCGGATAACTCTCGATCCGACACCGTTTCTGTCGGCTGCTGGGATGCTGCGATAAGCTGTGCTATGTGCACAAGAATGTCCGGCGTCGAGACCTGCGGAGGCGCAGTCTATCGGTGCTTCGCCGAGGGTAGCTCCGCATCAGATGGCTCCCGCATACTTCCTATGCGAACGTCCGGAGTCCATCGGTCTCGAATCCCTGGCTGCCGGATGGTGTGACCTGGTCGCCGAAGAATCCTTGATCGGCGAAGCTGGTAATATATCGGCGGTCACGCAGCCAAGGTGCGGTCGTGTGCGCTGACGAGAAGAGGAAGCCTTAGCAGTCTCAGCGGACTGCCTATACAACGGAGCGTCCCGAGCGACGGACGTATGCTCCGCTAACGACACATTTGTACCACAACATCTGGGGCCAGATGTTGTTGAACGAGAGAGGGGCCTCTCTCGCTTGCCGTCCGGATGGACCGGAACGAGCTATGAACCGGACTAAAAGGCTTCCTCCGTTCTCCCTCCGATCCGCCGTCACTGGGTGTGCATTAAGTTAATTTTATAGTGCTCGCATCACCCCAAAATTCCTTCTAGACCGCAACGGACGAACCCGGCTGCCGAACCATTCGGTGAATGGACGCTACACCGGGCGAGCTAGCGGACGTCAAAGGCCGTCGAACCTACTAGGGTCCTCTTAGGCAATTGGCGTATTACATGAGCACTTTTCCGCTAGCCCTTCATTAATTGTGACGACGGAGGCACACTGTTGGAAGACATCACAGATACATCACCCTAATCTTGATCGTCTGAAATAGAAATTGATAAAGTAGAGTGACCCTGCGGGGAAAGGACCGAGTGTCCAAATCCCCAACAACATACCGTGACATACGCTTCCCATATTGTCATCGAAATCATACGATACAGAACAGGAGTTAATGCGAGTACACTGACCACATATAGAATGATAATAAGGTCAGAGGAAGACTTCCTCCTAAAACAATTGATCAATATCCTTTCAATGTGAAAAGAAAACAAGTCCTGGTACTCGCACTAACCCCTGGCAATCAAAATACATAATAATAATATGATCCATTAATATAGAAAAAATAATTGAAATCAAAATATTTTGAAAAAATATTTTTTCAGAACAGCCCAAGTTTCTGAAAAGTAACGTTGAGCCCCAATGGATCCCAAGCCTAAGTGTGGACAAAAATTTTAAAAATATTTTAAACAATTTATTCAACACTTACGAACAATAATAATGTATCTAGTTATGATTAAAATAACATAAAGATATTATTATTTAGAAATCCCCCCCTCACACAGAGGGCTGTTGTAAATGTAAACAATGAGTGTAAAAACACTAAAATAAGACTCCAGGCACCCAGGCCCGAAATCAGTTACCAAAAATACACCATCTGATGCAAAACAGAGACTTCCAGGGAAGAAACTGCAGAACATCAGATGGTAGATGCAGAACACAACGCCTAACCACCCGTAGGTGAAGACGTAAACATGGGGAAAGAACAGAATTCATTCTGTTATTAAGCTAAAACTCCCAAGAAAATTTAGTAATAATAATTACAGAAACTATGCCAAAAGCATGGGAGAATAGCAAGGGGGAACTTAAAGGACAGGGAGAGAGGAAAAACACTTGAAAAAACAGTGTAACTAAATAATCAGAATGACAACAAAATGGCTGCTGCCTTGAAAATAGGTAACTTAACATAATTTCATTAAAAAATTTTAAGTTACAGCCCTGATAATATTCTGTCACACAATCCTTTCCTCTCCTCCTTTTCTATCCTCCTTAGAATCACCATTTCACTAATATTTATGTGTCTGGCATCATTTAAACTGAGATTTAAAAGCACAAAGATCAGTCAGATGTTAACTGATGAAGGGCCAAACTTAGAATGATAAATGGCGCCAATTTCGGAACGTCCTTGACACTGCGCATGCGCAGTGGGGGCGAGGTGTGGAGGGCCTTTCAGGACATGTTTTCTTTAGTTTTAGATGCAAATTTTGGGGATTGGGGGGCAAAATTTGTGTTTGGCCCTATATTTTAAGAGTTAGCACCAGCTATGTCTGGGTCATTGGTACAGTATAAAAATATGTGTCTTCAAACGATTATGGCATTTTTTATGTGATAACAATATACTGAGCCAGTTCCAGTCTGGTTTTACCCCAGGTGACTCTACTGTCCTACAACTGACAGATCTCTATGATGAATTCTGTCATGCTCTTGACGAAGGAAAAGAAGTAAGAGTTGTCTTTTGTGATGTTAGCAAGGCATTTGATAAAGTTTGGCATGTTGGTCTTATCCACAAGCTCGAGAGAATAGGAATATCTGGTGACTTGCTTTGTTTCCTAAAATCTTACCTTTCTGATCGGTACCAGCGTGTCCTTGTAGCCTCTGAGGCATCCCCTTGGAAACCAATAACGTCTGGTGTCCCGCAGGGTTCGATCCTTGGTCCCCTGTTATTCCTGATTTACATCAACGATATTACTGAAAACCTACTTAGCAGTATACGTCTATTTGCAGATGATACATCCCTTTATCTTATAATTGAGAATCCTGACCAAGGTGCCATCATTCTCAACCGTGATTTAGCCACAATTGAACATTGGGCTAAAACTTGGCTCGTTGAGTTCAACCCCCTTAAAACGGAAACCATGATCATATCACGTAAAAGTAATGTCCCGGTGCACCCACCAATATATTTATGTGGAACTCAAATCTCTGAGGTGAGCAACCATAAGCATCTGGGTGTAATTTTGAATAAAGGTTGTACATGGAACGACCATATCGATCATGTGTGCGCTAAAGCCTGGACACGTATTGACATGCTCAGGGCCCACAAGTTCACACTTGACAGGAAAGTCCTTGAAAAGATATACTTCGCATTTGTCCGACCTCTTTTAGAATATGCTGACTCTGTCTGGGACAACTGCTCAGCAACTCAAGCTGCGGACCTGGAGAAAATACAAGTAGCTGCAGCAAGAATAGTTACTGGCGCCACTGTGAGCTGTAGTAAAGACCTTCTCTACACAGAAACCCAATGGGATCCACTGGAAGAAAGACGCCGAAAGCACAAGCTCATCCAATTTTTTAAGATGTATCATAAATTAACACCTCCATATATCTCCAATAAGGTGCCACCAATTATTTCATCAATTACCCAAAGCCACAATCTCCGATCCGAAAATAACCACCGTGTTCCCTTTTGTCACACCAATTTATATAAGTCCTCGTTTATCCCGGAAGTTACCGACCGGTGGAATGGATTACCCCCCTCAGTAAGAGAAAATTGTTCCCTCATAAACTTCAAGACGTTTATAAATAGTGAGAAGCAACGACCACCAATTTTTTATTATGGAGCCAAATCCCGTGCTGCCCAAATTTATCATTGCAGGTTACGCCTGCATTGCAGTAATATCAACGCCCACTTATACTATAACCATCTCTCAACATCTCCACGTTGCCAGTGTGGGGACCTTGAAACTACTGAGCACTATCTTGTGCACTGCCCAATCTTTAACGATGCTCGTGATTCCACAATCAATGCATTGCCAATTACTCCTGAGCTTTCCACACTCTTATTTGGATCCGAACGACTAAATAATAACGAAAATCTTCTTGTCTTCAGAGCCGTGCAGGACTATATCATACTGAGTGGACGCTTTCAACAGTAGCGGTGCACTCTTGGACTCTCCTGGTGTTGTTTGTCACACAAATGGGCCACCGTTACCGATACACTATTGAGGCTGCCCTATTGAATATTTTTTGGTAGCGAACATTGAATTCAGGTTGTCCCCTCGTTTCCTACTTAACCCCCTGCCCAATGTACCGCCGTGTAACCCATAAAATTGCCATCTAAATCCTTTTATATTTTCAGTTTTTGTCTCGGGAACATGGCTTATGACCCCCATTGGAATGAGCTCAACGTGCTCGTTCCAGTGAGGGACCGTGAGCCGTGTTTTAGAGACTGTCATTGAAATTTCCAGTTATTGAAACATTTTTTCTTCGCGTGTCGCCTGCTACACGTGTTGGGCAAGGGGATAAGTTTCCCTTTCCTTTCCATTCTCTCATTCTCTCTACTGCTCTCCTTACTCTCTCTGTCTTCTATGTTTAAACAATATTTTACTTAGTGTCTGCAGCTACTATCAAACTTCGTCAGTATTCCAGAGGAGACGGCTTATAAAAGCTTAAAGCTTACTGCTGAATCCTTTCAACAAATCTCGTTCTTGATTCATTATTTTAATGCATACCATTGTACTGCGCACTCTGTATGACAATCATGTTGTAGTTTATAATATGTATGCATCATACTTTTTCATGAATAAATATTGTTTAAATTAAGTGCGTGCCTCCTAGTCCTCTGCCTGCACAGTGGAAAAAGTACCCAATGATGTTAAAATTGAAGTTTCATAAATTTGCAAAATGTTTGAAGTGTGCCGCCATTCGCCCGGTGTAATTAATTAAAAACTCCAGGGTCAAAATTTGTGACGGACAGTTTCCTCACCTTCATATCCGGCCTTTGCCAGCTCGCATCCAAATCAGAACAGTAATATCATAGAATATGGAGCTATGGCATTGATTTACCTTTGAGGAAGACAGGGCAATTGGCTCGAAGAAGATTCACTTATACACATGTACAAGAGTCAGTTTAAGCATGGGAACTCTGCAGAAACTGCAGAGTTATGGCACTTCAACTGACTTGTGTGGAGTGTAGAGTACTGTGGATGAATGAGAGGAGAAAGGACTTAGCGAAATTCAGGCATGTATATTATTTTTATATCAATTAAAAAGTGTGGGCGACTTGGGTGAGGGACAGAACGCTTGCATGAATTAACATAACAGCATCTTTGAAGATGTACCTCAAAGTATTTTTCTTCAACGCGTGCCAGTGATTATGTTAGGTGAAATCAGACTTGTAATGCTGCTGAAATCTAAGTTGTAACATTATCTGCATCAACAAACGACAATGATTGCATTGATATCCATCCACTTCTCAATACAATTTAAAATAGGTCCACCACGAAGCAGAAACATCTGATGTTTGTAATCATTAACCCCCACTATTGGCATTTTACGACTTCATCTTTCAGTTTCCCCGACTAGTCGACTGGCAGATTTCAGAGTAGATTTTTCCGAAAATCGAATCGACTTCGACTAGTCGACTAATCGTTTCAACACTAACATACTTATGCACAATGGCTAATCATGACTGTGACTGTTTTGCAGGTGAAGGAAGCTGGATTACCTGGAGAGAGCCACCGAGCATCGACGAAAAACTGTCAGCTCCTCAACATTCTAACTCTATTCAAGCTCCGCTCAAGCAGAGTTACTGTGGTTGAAGACATGTGCAACTCTATTCAAGCTCCGCTCAAGCAGAGTTACTGTGGTTGAAGACATGTGCACCATTGACGTGCAGTACGTTTTAGTACATGGCGTCATCAGGCTCCCATTAGATAACCGGAATAAAGTGTCTTGCCCAAGGACACAATGTGGATCATCCCGGACGGGGATCGAACTCGGGACCTCTCGCATAGAAGTCCAACAGTCTACCACTGAGCCACCGCACTCCCGAATGGTTAACATAATGATCCTTAGAATTGACTGATCGTCAATTGCCAAACATGTACCGTATCTTCAGTACAAATTTGATCCAGTAGTTACATCAGTACTGAGTAATCTTTTTATTTATCTATTTCTATTTGGGAGCGTGATGGTTCAGTAGGTAGAGATGCAGGCTGCAAGTTGAGAGGTCCTCGGTTCGAATCCCACTTGTGGCAACTGCATTGTGTCCCTGGGCAAACACCTAATCTCAATTGCCCACATGGGGGCACAGTGATGTTGTGTACTAAGGTGTAATGCATGTCTCTGGTGCACTTTTCTTCAACCAATGCTAATCCTGCGTTTGTAGAGTTATTATATTGGGGAGTATGACAGTTGCTTGCCATTGGTTGGTGGTTCTCTCCAAGTACTCAGACTCCCTCCACCCATAAAACTGTCCAACACAAGGTGGCGCTGGCTGTTGAAGGTGTCGTTAAACCCTGATAAATAAATAAACAAGAGGCCCCAGAGGCCTTAATCGCCCACCGGCCAAAGTGGTTCAAAGAAGTATTTGGGGTCACATTCAGTTAGACATGGTTCATCAAAACTACAAACGAATGAAGTCACGAGAGGCAAATTTTACGGAAAAACACTAAGGAATGGATTTGAACAAACCTGAACGTAACATGCTCCACACCTGCCCATACAGACCAAATATTAAGCCAAGGACTCAAATTGAACAAACTTGAATCTGATCCTCCTTGAGATGTCACTAAATAGGAAAGAATTCTGACTGGTGGATATGAAGAAGATTTTTAAAGAAATCACCTTACATTGCACCAAGTTAAACTTTGGGCTCAAATAGGGAGCCAAAATATTAACCCAGTGTCCCGATTTGAACAAACTTGAATCTGATCCACCTAGAGATGTTGTATACCAAATATGAAAGGATTCTGATTGGTGGATCTAAAGAAGAAGATTTTAAAAGAAATTCCCTCATATTGCACTAAGTTAAAATTCAGGCTCCCATAGGGAACCCAAATATTAACCGAGAAACTCGATTTGAACAAACTTGAATCTGGCCCCCCCTAGAGACGATGTATACCAAATTGAGAGGATTCTGACTGGTGAATCTGAAGAAGAAGCTTTTTAAAGAATATTCAATGCATTGCACAAAGTTAAAATTTGGGCTCCCATAGGGAGCCCAAATATTAACCCAGTGACTCAATTTGAACAAACTTGAATCTGACCCCCCTATAGATGTTGTATACCAAACATGAAAAGATTCTGAGTGGCCGACCTGAAGAAGAAGATTTTTAAAGAAATTTCCTCAAATTGCACCAAGTTAAACTTTGGGCTCCAAAGGGGAGCCCAAATACTAACTCAGGTACTCGATTTGAACAAACTTGAATCGGACCCACCTAGAGATGTTGTATACCAAATATGAAAGCATTCTGACTGGTGCATCTGAAGAAGATTTTTAAAGAAATGTCCTCATATTTCAGTAAGTTAAAATTTGGGCTCCTACAGGGAGCCCAATTATTAACCCAGGGACTGGATTTGAACAAACCTGAATCTGACTCCCCTACAGATGTTGTATACCAAACATGAAACGATTCTGACTGGTGGATCTGAAGAAGAAGATTTTTAAAGAAATTTCCTCAAATTGCACCAAGTTAAACTTTGGGCTCCAAAAGAGAGCCCAAATCTTAACCCAGGGACTTGCTTTGAACAAATTTGAATCTGACCCCCCTAGAGATATTGTATAACAAATATGAAAAGATTCTGATGGTGGATCTGAAGAAGATTTTTTGGAATTTTAAAAAAAATTTATGGGTGCTATCAGAGTTATGCCCCTTCTGGTGCCCCCTGTGGGCGTGGCAAGTTTATTTGTACAAACTTGAAATGACATATGATAAGGAACATGCACACAAAATTTGGTTCAATTTGGTCAAGTAGTTTGTGAGGAGAAGTCGATAATGTAAAGTTCACAACGGACGACGACAAGTGATAAGTTAAGCTCCCTTCGGTGAGCTAAAAATGCTGATAGGATCACTGATCCAATGTCGAGTTGTGACAGCCCAAAAGTGGGTTTAACCCTCTGCACACTGATGTCAAATGGCAAAATTGTCAGCAGTAATTTTTTTCCCATAATGCAGTTTGATATTTAACCAAATATAACTTGTTCGACAGAGCTCATTGAGCTCGTCAAAAAAGATATAAATGGTTAAGATCATGGTTAAACAAGAGAAAAACAGAGTGATTGAAGAAAATTCTGTTGCACTACCAGTGTGCTGGGGGTTAATAATTATCAACTTATCATTGGGAAACCAATTGTTTATGATTTTCTATGTGATGGGGCACTGTGACCTTCACCTTTGACCTACTGTAGAGATGGGCAATATACCGAAAAACCGAACCGATACCGATATCATGGGGACACCGAAAAACCGAACCGACCCAATCTTTTAATACCGAAGCCAACGGTATTTTCAATTTTCCCTGTGCATTCACTATTTATAAGGCCTTGATGAGGATTGATAGCAGTTGAAGTGTTCATTTTCATGAAAGAAGTGACTGATTTTATTTTTCAGTTTTGTTAAGCCTTAAGGACCAGGGCAGTTGTACTAAATTATCAATAGTCTACGACCTGTACATGTCCAGTTGCTTAGCAGTGATTTCTAGCCAAGTCTTGGCTGCCTTAACAGGCAGCCAAGACTTGGCTAGAAATCACTGACCAGATAATTTTACAACTGCCATCAGGCCCACCTAACGATGACATCTTCAGGACACACATTCTATGATTCTATGATTACAGACGCCTTAAGTGGAGCTTGAAAAGTTAAGGCGTATTTAGAACAAGTCACCAAATTACTGTAGATATGATCTGTGTTGACAAAAGATTGACAATGTTGAGCCCATCAACAATGGCATGTGTAGCACTGTGATAGAATGATACAAGAACAACTTATTTTGTATTTTTCTGACATGGATTCCCCTTTGGTACTATCAGTGAATCTGAAGTCACATACCGAATACCAAACCGATACCGCGGTATCCCCACACAAAAATACCGAAACCGATACCGAACTCAAAATTCCAACACCGCCCATCTCTAACCTACTGATCCCAAAATAAACTGGGTTCTTCCTCTCACCAAGGCCAACCTACCTATGAAGATTGATGATTGTGGTTTGAACCATTATCACTACATAAAAAGAGGCAGAAAATGACTCAAGTGTTAACCCTTTACCTAACATGAAAAGCAGACGGCACTTACCAAAAAATGATTGAATAACTAATTTTTTTTCATTTTTTGTCTCAAAAACATAGGTTATGACCCCTCATTGGAACGAGCTCGACAAGCTCGTTCCAATGAGGGGTCATAACCTATGTTTTTGAGACAAAAAATGAAAAAATAATAAAAATTAATTGGCGATTTTTGAGAATAGCGCTGGCCGGTTTTGGCCGTTACGTTGGGTAAAGGGTTAAAATAACATGACTTACACAACACTATTTTGGCATTTTAACAGACAAAGAGGCAGAAAATTGCTCAAGTGTTGAAATAACATGACTTACACAACACTATTTTGGCATTTTAACAGACAAAGAGGCAGAAAATTGCTCAAGTGTTGAAATAACAAGACTTACTCAACACTATTTTGGTATTTTAACAGACAAAGAGGCAGAAAATTGCTCAAGTGTTAAAATAACATGACTTACACAACACTATTTTGGCATTTTAACAAAGAGGCAGAAAATTGCTCAAGTGTTAAAATAACATGACTCACACAACACTATTTTGGCATTTTAACAGACAAAGAGGCAGAAAATTGCTCAAGTGTTGAAATAACAAGACTTACTCAACACTATTTTGGTATTTTAACAGACAAAGAGGCAGAAAATTGCTCAAGTGTTAAAATAACATGACTTACACAACACTATTTTGGCATTTTAACAAAGAGGCAGAAAATTGCTCAAGTGTTAAAATAACATGACTCACACAACACTATTTTGGCATTTTAACAGACAAAGAGGCAGAAAATTGCTCAAGTGTTAAAATAACTTGACTTACACAACACTATTTTGGCATTTTAACAGACAAAGAGGCAGAAAATTGCTCAAGTGTTAAAATAACATGACTCACACAACACTATTTTGGCATTTTAACAGACAAAGAGGCAGAAAATTGCTCAAGTGTTAAAATAAAATGACTCACACAACACTCTTTCACCATTCTAACAGACAAAGGGTGAATCAATAATCTACTGTAACAACAGGCGGGTTGCTCCACTTTTGATGGTCATATCAAACAATTTGATTTTTTGAAATCTTTATTTTTACAAAAAACTCCCGGCTTATTCATTGCCAAGCTATTAAACTCATATGGTGGCTTTATTTTTTGTTGCACTGCTTTTTGTAATGCTCTCTTCTGGTGAAAGTTAACACTGAAAGTTCGAAGTTCACTTTGTATCCAAACAATCAACTCGGTTTTAACTCGCACATTTTGTGAAATAGTGTTTAAAATCCTTTGTCACTATTTACAACATAGAGTGGAAGTAAAAAATGATTCTCCAATTTGAAGATTACAGTCGACATGTCTCCAAAAAGTATATATGTTAGTTAAATAACCATGCAAAAATACAGTGAAAGTTAAAAAATTTATAGTAATTTATATATTTTTTATAATTACCAATGACCCAGACATAGCTGGTGCTAACTCTTAAAATATAGGGCCAAACACAAATTTTGCCCCCCAATCCCCAAAATTTGCATCTAAAACTAAAGAAAACATGTCCTGAAAGGCCCTCCACACTTCGCCCCTACTGCGCATGCGCAGTGTGAAGGACGTTCCGAAATTGGCGCCATTAATCATTCTAATAACCAGTGCCTGGTAAGCGCTATGTACTCAGCGGGGAGGCAAGAGTTCCCAACTCCTGGGAGGGCCATCCCCGTCTGGGTCATTGGTAAGTATAAAAAATATATAAATTACTATAAATTTTTTAACATTTTTATACTGTACCAATGACCCAGACATAGCTGAATAGTAAAAAGGCTGGAGGGCCAAGGACATAGAGCAAAATGGAATACGCTCAATAAAATAAAATAGAGTCATCCCCTGTAGGGAAAAAGAAGTAATAGGCCTTACATGTATCTTTCTTATTTATGATAAATTAGAAAGATACAACACCTTCCAAAATTGAGCTTCATACATCCATGTACTCTATTAATATCCAATATAATCCTTATACTAATAATTTTTAAAGTAAGCCAATAAATAAAGTAAGTCTAGAGAATAGAGACTCTTATACTCCTAAAAGTGTATGAGGATTGCATAATCATGTCCGTTGACATATGCAATATTCAAAAGCTATACTTTAAAAACTAAGACTTGAATGAATTTTAAAAACCTAAACTTCTCACTAAACAACCATCCCAATAACAGCTCAGAATTACTAACTCCGGAGGAGGTATCCCCTTGTTTTCATAGTAAAACAGGTGACCCAAGGGAACACCCTCCCCCCCCCCCCTTTTTCTTGCCCTGGGTCAAATAGCCCAGAGCGAAGAGGGCAGCCGAACGGAGACACTGCCGAAACAGACAGCCTACCTAGCTATAGTAGCAACTGTTAAGTGAATGACATTCTGAGCAGTAGATAATAGACCTAACAATAGAGGCCTCCAGAAATGGACTCGATATTTCTGAGATAAAATTCATGAATGTGGATGGCTGAGCGCAATGAGCGGCCTTCAAAAATCTATAATAGTGACACTATTAATGTAAGCCCAAGAAGTAGAAGAACTCTTACTTCATGAGCCGAAATCTTAAGCACAACTGCTAAGTCAATGATATACCATAAGCAGTACCGATAGTTAATAGAATCCATTAACAATAAAATGGAGCATAACGTCCTTCTACTAGACATCAAAGACAGAAGAAGCTTACGCCCATAGCAATAAACAGATATCTGTTTATAAATACATAAACTGTACCCGGAAAGAGTAAAGGCCTATGCCCATACGAAAACGGAAGGACCTTAAAATAATAGGTTCCGGATAATAGGAGCCTAACTCTTATGCAACAATCCAACCTAAATAGTAACGGAAGTATTGATTCCGAAACTATGAAAGTGAAAATCATCCATCGATCGTGCATGAAACACACTGACTGTACAGTAAAAGAGAAACCAACAGAATTACTGTCTAAAGGTCAGAATTTGAAAACTACTGTTTCCAGAGGCTCAAATGATTACTTAGCTAAATAAGAACCGAAGTTAAAATCCGTATAGGAATTTAATCTAAAGATTCTAAGTCTATTTATCAAAAAGTTACTAACTGACTTAGATAAAGAGACAAAAGATTCAATTGTAAACTATCGTAGAGTGCATAGGTATGAGGTAACATAAACCTATAACCTAAATAATAACAGGCTGCAGTAGATCTTGTGAAACAAGTATACTAAAAAATAGCAATGAGTAGTATGGAGGGATCAACAATATGAACATAATGATCCCTACACCACGACGGAAGAGCCTCCACTTTAGCCGCATAGAATAGCGAAGAAGAGGATCTCCTATAGTAAGAAATCGCATCCAAAGCTCGTCCAGTACAGTGCTTACAATGCAATACGGACCACACAACGGAATACATGAAGGTTGCGACCTTGCTGGTTGTGATAAAGATGACACGATTTACCCAGTGAAAAAGATCCTCACATAGAGGAAGATTTCACGTTAAGACCCACAGTAGACAAGAGAGTAAATTACTCATGATCTCTGTGAAGATAGAGATGCTATCAACAGAAATGTATTGTGGTTGTTTATCTTAGCAATACCTGCTAAAACAACAGCGCCGGAGGATACGCGTATCCTATCATTCCGTCCTATAGATCAATAGAGCGTTAACAATATTAGCTCAGAGATCTGGACAAGCCAACACATACGTCTGCAATTGACTAGCAAGCTGTGTCATAAATAAATCATCATTGGGCGCTCCCATAGATAGAAAATCTGATTGAATACTTGTTTGTTGAGAGTCCATTCTGACAGCAACAAGCGACCCGTAAGAGAACGGGAGTCCGATAAAACAATCAGACGACCCGGAATATGACGGACCAAAACTGAACTTGGTGTACTATAACCAACAGACGGATTCTTTCCATTAAATTGAATAACGGAAACGAAAGAGTGCCTCCCTGGTTCCGGAGATACGCCACTACTGTTGAATTAAAGGACAGGAATTTGGGCATGCGTTTCTGAATAATGTTCATGCAATGACATAAAGCAAGCCTAAAAAACATTATTCCGCGGAAGAAAACTGATTGCTAAAAGACTGCGGAACCCAAAGACCCTGGCACTTCGAATCCGTAGGGATCAGTATTATATCCCAATCTGTTTGACTGGCAACCGTCATAACAGCCACACTCGGGTCCGGCAACTGCGGCGGCACTCTCTGAGTCAACCACCGAATGTTTGCCCCAGTCTGAATCTCTTGTAACACTAGATAGACAAGAGAGCGTGTAAATCGAGCAATTCATGGATTGCCGAAAAGTTGCCGTCGAAGAGAAGCTCCTCCGAGAACGAAGTGACTCTGAGAGAGTTCTTAACCTTACTATCCACGCGTGTGGATGTAGCTAGGGCTGCGTCACGTCTAACTAACTCCAATCAGCCACTGAAGGGCGGAGTTATACGTGAACAAACTACTGCCCTCAAAAGAAATTACATTGAGAATAATATCCCGTAAATCTTTTCTTGAAGACGTAATGATAACGCCTCAGTAAGGAGGATTACGTATAATAAAGCGTCTAAGTTAAGTCTACTATACATAATGTCGTTCCCAACATTGAAATTGGAAAAGACATAAACGGCGAAAAAGAATATATGCAGTCTTTAATCACACCGTCTAGACGCATATGAACTCTCGGTATGCCCTGCTCTGCCAAAATAAACTATTTGTATAAATGATAAAATGGCAGAAATGAGCAACGCGGACAAGAAACTAAACTATCATGCTTAGTAGCAGGCTTGTATATATATATATATATAGCGTCGAAAAATAAAACACATGTTGTAATGACAATATTGGACTGCGTCGGTAAGTCAGGGACAATGTCCCTGAACCGATCGAAAATTCCGAGTCCAATGACGCTATAAGTCTCTTATCCACGATCGCAGCAATGAAGTCCGAAATAATAATCACTGGAAGATAATGCCAGAAGATATGAAAGGCATCTTCCGATACTACTAAAGGGAAAACTCGAAATCTTTTGAATCCCTTTCGCCATCCTGTCGGACCCTATAAAGCGTTCGATCGTCCGTACCTGACACAACCGCGGACCGCACCGACCCAGCGCCGTCGGATAATTCCTGAATCGACCGAGAAACTGTCAATTGCTGGGATGCTGCGAAACAACTGTGCTAACTCGGATAGCACGTCCGTCACTGAGGCCTGAGGAGAAGCGGTCTTACGATGCATTGCCGCTGGAAGCTCCGTGATCATTACCCCGTGCATACTACCAATATGCGAGCGAACAGAGTGTATAGGCCTCGTGTCCCTTGGCTACCGGATGGCGCGACCTATTCGCCGTGGAATCACTGAATGCCGAAACTGATCGGATACTCGAGGTCACGTAGCCAATGTGCGGTCGTGTGCCCTGCTGTGAGGATGAGGAAGCATTAAAGGCAGTCTCTCGGACTGTCAATATAACGGAGCGTCCCGACCAACGGACATATGCTCCGAATGTAAAATATTTGAACCACAACATGCGGTCCCCTATGTTGTTGGGCGAGAGAGGGACCTCTCTCGCTCACAGCCCGGACGGACCTGGACAAGCCAGGAACCGGACTAACAGGCTTCCTCCGATCTGTCCTCAATCTGCCGTCACTGGGTGAGTACTAAAGTAATTAAAGTGCTCGCATCACCCAAATCTCCTTCCTAGACCGCAACGGACGAACCCGGCAGCCGAACCATTCGATGAATGTACGCTACACCGGGTGAGCTAGCGAATGTCACTCCGTAGGCGATAGACATATTCCATGAGCACTTATTGCCGCTAACTCTTCATTAACTATGACGACAGAGGCACACTTTTGAAAGACATCTCCATAACTCTTCGAACAAGAAACCAGAAATGCTTGGTTAGCAAGCATAAAATAATAATATATATAGCGTCGTTCAATAATTCGAAAGTTAGTGTGACATTATTGGACTATGTCGGAACTGAGGGACGATGTCCCTGAACCGAACCAAAAATTTCTAAGTCCACCGACGCTATCAGTTTCTTATCCGGCATCGCAGCATTCTGGTCCGACGAAAGAAGCTGTAGAAGACCAAGTCAGATTACATACACAACAGCATATGTTGTTCCGAAAGGGAAAGCTCGAAATCCTCCGAATCCCTTTCGGTATCCCGTCGGACCGGATGAAACTTTTGGACGTCCGTACCCGCTTCCGCGGAGCGTCCCGACCCAGCATCGTCGGATAAAATATATGCGACAGATTCAGTTGATGCTGGGATGCTGCGATAAACTGTGCTATTAAGGAAAGCACGTCCGTTCCCGAGGCCTGTGCAGTAGCGGTCTTACGATGCATTGCCGCCGGAAGCGCCGTGTACGTTGACTCCCGCACACTATGCGAACGTCCGGAGTCTGCAGGCCTCGTGTCCCTGGCTATCGGATGGTGTGACCTGGTCGCCGAAGAATCCTTGATCGGCGAAGCTGGTAATATATCGGCGGTCACGCAGCCAAGGTGCGGTCGTGTGCGCTGACGAGAAGAGGAAGCCTAAGCAGTCTCAGCGGACTGCCTATACAACGGAGCGTCCCGAGCGACGGACGTATGCTCCGCTTACGACACATTTTGTACCACAACATCTGGGGCCAGATGTTGTTGAACGAGAGAGGGGCCTCTCTCGCTTGACGTCCGGATGGACCGGAACGAGCTATGAACCGACTAAAAGGCTTCCTGCGTTCTCCCTCCGATCCGCCGTCACTGGGTGTGCATTAGGTTAATTTATAGTGCTCGCAACACCCCAAAATTCCTTCTAGACCGCAACGGACGAACCCGGCTGCCGAACCATTCGGTGAATGGACGCTACACCGGGCGAGCTAGCGGACGTCAAAGGCCGTCGAACCTACTAGGGTCCTCTTAGGCAATTGGCGTATTTACATGAGCACTTTTCCGCTAGCCCTTCATTAATTGTGACGACGGAGGCACACTGTTGGAAGACATCACAGATACATCACCCTAATCTTGATCGTCTGAAATAGAAATTGATAAAGTAGAGTGACCCTGCGGGGAAAGGACCGGAGTGTCCAAATCCCCAACAACATACCGTGACATACGCTTCCCATATTGTCATCGAAATCATACGATACAGAACAGGAGTTAATGCGAGTACACTGACCACATATAGATTGATAAAGTCAGAGGAAGACTTCCTCTTAAAACAATTGATTAATATCCTTTCAATGTGAAAAGAAAACAAGTCCTGGTACTCGCACTAACCCCTGGCAATCAAAATACATAATAATAATATGATCCATTAATATAGAAAAAATAATTGAAATCAAAATATTTTGAAAAAATATTTTTTCAGAACAGCCCAAGTTTCTGAAAAGTAACGTTGAGCCCCAATGGATCCCAAGCCTAAGTGTGGACAAAAATTTTAAAAATATTTTAAACAATTTATTCAACACTTACGAACAATAATAATGTATCTAGTTATGATTAAAATAACATCAAGATATTATTTTTTAGAAATCCCGCCCTCACACAGAGGGCTGTTGTAAATGTAAACAATGAGTGTAAAAACACTAAAATAAGACTCCAGGCACCCAGGCCCGAAATCAGTTACCAAAAATACACTATTTGATGCAAAACAGAGACTTCCAGGGAAGAAACTGCAGAACATAATTTCATTAAAAAATTTTAAGTTACAGCCCTGATAATATTCTGTCACACATTCTTTTCCTCTCCTCCTTCTCTATCCTCCTTAGAATCACCATTTCACTAATATTTATGTGTCTGGCATCATTTAAACTGAGATTTATAAGCACAAAGATCAGTCAGATGTTAACTGATGAAGGGCCAAACTTAGAATGATTAATGGCGCCAATTTCAGAACGTCCTTGACACTGCGTGTGGAGGGCCTTTCAGGACATGTTTTCTTTAGTTTTAGATGCAAATTTTGGGGGATTGGGGGGCAAAATTTGTGTTTGGCCCTATATTTTAAGAGTTAGCACCAGCTATGTCTGGGTCATTGGTACAGTATAAAAATATAGGTAACAGGGGATTCAGCGTGGATGTTTACCACTATTTCTAGTTGTTCAAAACGTTTCATTTTTTAAAAATTTGTCCAAAATAGTGGTCGCTGGTCGTGTTTGGGAGGTGGTTGCTCACGATAGTGCTGTTTGGTAGCGAACATTGAATTCAGGTTGTTCCCCTATTTCCTAGTTAACCCTTTGCCCAATGTAACGGTCAGTGTTATCCATGAAAATCGCCATTTGAATCCTTTTATATTTTCAATTTTTGTCTCGGGAACATGGCTTATGACCTCTCATTGGAACGAGTTTGATAAGCTCGTTCCAGTGAGGTACCATGAGCTGTGTTTTTGAGGAGTACATTGGAAATTTCCAGTTATTCAAAAATCTATTCCCTCAAATGTCGCCTTTTACACGTGTCGGGTGAGGGGTTAAGTATCCTTTTTCCTTTCATTCTCTCATTATCTCTATTACTCTCCTTAGTCTCTCTGTTTTCTATGTTTAAACAATATTTTACTTAGTGTTTGCAGCTACTATCAAACTTCGTCAGTAATCGAAAGGAGACGGCTTATACAAGCTAAAAGCTTACTGCTGAATCCTTTCAACAAATCTCGTTCTTGATTCGTTACTTTAATGCATACCATTGTATTGCGCACTCTGTATGACAATCATGTTGTAATTTATTATATGTATGCCTCATATTTTCTCATGAATAAATATTGTTTAAACCGAACTGATCAGTGCTTTCAAAATCTGGTTGTTAATGGGAGGTAGTCGCTCACAGGAGGGGGCGTTCAAGACAGGTTTTATTGCAACATATTAACATTGGACAGAAAACAAAATGTCACATAATGATATTTATTATTGCTGTTGAAGGTCACATGCGTATGCACAATGGCTAATCATGACCATGCCAGTAAATTCAGGGTTCACACAAAAATTTGCTCACAAAGTTCAAGGGTTTTTCAAGGGCTTCTTTTTTTTTCAAGGGCTACATATACTATTCAGCTTGTTGTATGAGCTCTAAAAATATAAGATTCATATGACACGGATCTGACTTTGGAAGTCAGGAAGTACTGGTACCCAAAGTGTGATCTGTGTTACAGTAATCTTGAGATTTGATGACTTGATGCTTGAACATCTTGTAACACTTACTAATATATGTATGTGCACTGTATGTCACATGTAAATGTATACATTTACACTAGTCACAGTCTAATGAAAAAATAAAAAGCACACTCAGCAAAAAAAATTAAAGTTTGTTCTCTGTAAAGGAATCATGTTTCCCTTACTGTTTCAGTGAATCTATTTTATTTGTTAATTCTCTCTCAACATCTTTATATTCTTTTTCCATAATTTCAGCTCGCAGTATCATTTTTTGAAAAAAACGTTCAGGGTGGACTGTTTAACTTTGTTACTGGGGCCAGCAACAGCCGTATCACTATCATCACTTCGCGAACTTATAAAGTCTCCATGGCTGGCACCGACACTTTCACACGCTTTCATCGTGGACCGGCTGTTCGTTTTTACAAATGACATGATGGTTTGCAAACTACTAGTGTGGCCTGATCTGTCCCCCAAAAGAGATTTATGTTTTTTTTCTCGTGCATGTGACGACAGAGCATATTCACCCATTTCAGACAAATTTATTGATTTATTACACAAAGTACAGAAAGCTGAATGCTTATCACTTTTCAACTCACGAATCCAATCTTCATATCGTTTGTCAGTCAGCCAGCTCTTGCTGAAAACACAATGCCCCATTTGAATATATATTTGGAAAAACAAACAACAGAAGTCAAGATGAAAATAAAACCCGCCATTGAACACAAGTATGCAGCAGTAAATAAACTAAAGGGAGCTCACTCTTCACTGAAAAAAAATCCCAAACACAACAGCCTGCTATTAATTTGCCCCAGTCAGCTCGGCCCAATTATGGTAAAACGCTCCATACTTTTTTATGCTTTTTTTAACTGAGCGACACAAGCGCAACAAACAAGTAAAAGGCGAGTACACATATATTTACAATGCCCAGGAAATAGCTTGGTATTCAAGGGTTTTTCAAGAGATTTCTGAAAGTTCAAGGGTTTCTCAAGGGCTAATTTCAAATTCCAGAGTTTTAAAAAAAAAGCCCTCATTTTCAAGGGTTTTTCAAGAGCTGTGCGAACCCTGCAGTTTTACGGGTGGAGGAAGCAGGAGCACCTGGAGCATCAACGAGCAACTGTCACCTCCTCAACATTCTAACTCTGTTCAAGCTCTGTTCAAGCAGGGTTACAGTGGTTGAAGACATGTGCACCATCGACGTGCAGTACGCCTTAGTACACAGTGTCATTGTTCCCCCATGTGGGCAACCAGGATAAAGTGCCTTGCCCAAGGACACAACGCGGATCGCCCCGGACGTGGATCAAATTCGGTACCTATAGCACAGAAGTCCAACAGTCTACCACTGAGCCATCGCACACCCCACATAATGATATTTACAACTGAATGAAGTTTTACCACTTGTATTACGTAGTGCACAACCAACTTAATCTCGTTTGACAGAGCTCATTGAACTCTGTCAAATGAGATTGAATTGGGAAAATTTCTAGATGCATTATGGAAAAAAAACAGCTTCCTGAAATTTTGACATCAGAGTGAAGGGTGTTAATACCGGGTTGGGTAATTTCTCCTTCGAGTGCATTCAAGCCAATCAATTTTAAGTGAATTAATAAAATGTTAATGAATGAACCTGTATTCATTTTTTACTATCCCCTCCACCCCAGTGTGGTCAGATCGATCAAGAAGTTCAGGGGGACTGGTACATGTAGTGGCCGACATACACATGTACCCAGCACATTCTGTACACACGTCCCATGGACCGTCACCATCGAAAATAGCTGAAAGTAGGTGAGCAAAAAAATGCTAATGCCGGATTAAATTGTGTGAGCAGTTAAGGCAAGCTAACAATCGCTTGCGTTAGAATTCCATGACTGATGTTGATAAATGTCTGGAAGGTTCCCTGGTGGGGAAATGCAGGTGGTTGACGGACGCTAGGCTGGTATAGTGGAAACCCTGCGTTGTGGTACCTGCACTTAAGAATGGAGCCCAAACATGGGGTTTCAGCACTTAAATAGCCAACAACCAAAAAATTTAATAAAAGCCTCCCTCCCTGCATGATTTGAAAAATTAATTGCTTGAGAACCAAATGTAATTATTTATTTGGACTTGTCAGTCTAATATACTATATTCATATACAAAGAATCCCACTTTATGGGATATCTCTCAGTTGAACAAGTGCAATGTCATTGGATGGACATTCCCTCACTTTCATCAAAGGCAACAACTCTCAAAGAAATACTTAAGACTCAGCTGGTTCGCAATCCCATATACATGAAATGAGGAGAAACTAGAGGTACTGTGAGCAAGCTCACAAAGTGATACCCCCTGCGCCTCAGTTGTAGCCTTTTTGGTACATTAAAATGTATAAGTTAGATTATCTCCCCTTGGAAATATCAGAATGGAATTATATTGCTTCATGCACATCTTCATATGCAGTTCTTCCATTGCGTAAAGTTTCATGAAAATTCTTCAAACGGTTTCGGAGGAGTTGCGCTTATAAGGATGGACAGACATATGGACAGGGTGATTCCTATATACCCCCCCAAACTTTGGTTGCGGGGGGGGGGGGGGGGGGGGGGGGTATAAAAATCTTAAAACATTTTCTTTGAAATGTGGTGACAAGAAATTTTAAGTCCAGGAAATGCAATAGCTCTCCAAGAAATACTTCGACACAGCTGGTGTACAATTTCATGCATGATATTATCACCAAAAAGCTATATATTAAATTTGGAAAGAAAATCTTGACCGGTTTTCTTTTAAATCCAACAAGAAATGTTAATTAGATGAAGGGAAATTCAAAGTTCACCAAGGGAAATAACTCACAAAGAAATATTTGTCCATTTCCAGTGTGCAATCCCATTCATAATTTAATTTTATCACCAAAAAGTGATAAATTAAATTTGGAAAGAAAATCTTGAATGGTTCTCTTTTTAAATGTAATCACAAGAAATGGTAATGTGACTAAAATAAGCTATTAAGGCCACACAAAGTAGATCTTCTGTTTCTCAGGCCATTATTTGTGAAATTGCATGCGGGCGGGCGGGCGGGCGGTTTTTTATTTTATTTTTTATTTCAGTAATTACATTTTTGCCATCAAAAGTTCATGCTCTTGGTTCAAGTTTTAGGCCTCATAATCTACAGAATAGACATAAACCATTTTATTTTTATTTTTTTTAAATTTAAATTGGTTATAAAAAGAGTGCATGCGGCAGCCAAAAGGACCATGTGGGAGGGCCTGAGAAACAGATTTTTTATTTTTTTAGGTCTAATTGAAAATAGAATATATTTTCATTTTTGGAATTCACTCAAAAAACCAATGAAGGGTGTTAAAGTGGAGTATGAATGCTTTTTGAGAATACAGTAGAATCCTCTTAATTGAATATCCATTTTGCCAGTGAAAATTATTCAATTAACAGGAGTATACAATTAACAGGGATTTGGTCAGTTTGCTGTGTTCTGGAGGTAAACTGAGCATTTATTCTATTATATCTTGTTTGACAGAGCTCATAAAATGCCTGTATTGGATGTAGTGAGGTCAAAAAGGTTGATAAATAAGGGGAATTTGGTGCGTGTCACAGTAATTTTTTCGACAATTACAAAAATTTATATACAATTAACAGGAGTTTACTCTACAACCCATATGCAATTAACAGATCAAATTTGTACTGAAGGTATGGTAAATGGTTTTGTGTTTGAAAATGATATTCAATTAACAGGGATATACAATTAAGAGATATCCAATTAAGTGGGCTCCACTGTATTACTGACTGGTTTGGGTCATTGGGTAAAGAGTTGATACAAAAGAGATTTACACTAAGGCTTATGGTGGACTGGGTTCGTTACACGGTTAATAATGAAAATTGTTTATAACCAGAAGCTGTGACTAACCCTGTACAATGCATAAAAAATTGTTAACTGCCATTTCACACACTACAGACTGAGGTTGTAAACATTCACAGGGTTAGTTTGTTATATTTATTTATTGATGTTTAAGGTCACATATTTATGCACAATGGCTAATCATGACCGTGACAGTTTTACGGGTGGAGGAAGCTGGAGTACCCGGAGAGAACCACTGAGCAACGATGAGCAGCTGCCAGCCCCCCAACATTGTAACTCCGCACTGCAGCACAGCCAGGGTTAGATTGGTTGAAGACATGCATACCATCGACGTGCAGTACGCCTTAGTACACGGCGTCATCATGCCCCTATACGGGCAATGGAGATGAAGTGTCTTGCCCAAGGACACAATGCGGTTGCCGCCGGTGGGATTTGAACCGAGGACCTCTCGGCTTGCAGCCTGCACCTCTACCTACTGCGCCACCGCGCTCCCCGGGTCATTGGGTAAAGAGTTGATACAGAAGAGATTTACACTAAGGCTTATGGTGCACTGGGTTAGTTACACGGTTAATAATGAAAATTGTTTATAACCAGAAAGTGTGACTAACCCTGTACAATGCATAGGGTTAGTCACACTTTCTGGTTATAAAAAATTGTTAACTGCCAATTCACACACTACATAAAAGTATACACTGACTGAGGCTGTAAACATTCACAGGGTTAGTTTGTTACATGTTATATAGGGTACAGGGTTCATGGAACTAATGGAAATACTTATACTGGATTATGGACATTCTTTCAATGTGAATTCCAAAAATAGGCCGATGAAATCGTCAGATGTGTACCCATACACGCAACTAATAGAAAGCTGTATGACGGAGGGCCACCACGGGTGCCGACATTATGTACACCATACAAGGTATGGGTACATATAGAAATGGATTGGAGGAGTGTCTAATTTGATGGATAAAGGGTTAATATCTCCGGATCAAATTATCAGATTTACATAAAAAACTATACAGTACAGCACACCAGTAACCTGAATAAATATATAAAGTAACATGACAATCGGATTGATATTTTTTGAGTTATCTCACGCCAAAGGGATTGGAGGAATTGCAATTTGAAGGACAAAGGGTTAATATCTCGGGATCAAATTATCAGATTAACACCAAAAACTATACAGCTCGGCACATCAGTAACCTGAACACAAATATAAAGTAACTTGACAATCCAAGCAATATTTTTCATGTACTGAATGCCAAAGGGATTGGAGGAATTTTCAATTTGAAGGATAAAGGGTTAATATCTCATGATTAAAATAACAGATTTACACCAAAAACTATCCAGCTTGGTACATCAGTAACCTGAACACAAATATAAAGTAACTTGACAATCCAAGCAATATTTTTCAAGTTGTCGAATTCCAAATGGATTGCAGGAATTTTCAATTTGAAGGATAAAGGGTTAATATCTCAGGATTAAATTATCAGATTTACACCAAAAACTATACAGCTCGGCACATCAGTAACCTGAACACAAATATAAAGTAACTTGACAATTCAAGCAATATTTTTCATGTACTGAATGCCAAAGGGATTGGAGGAATTTTCAATTTGCAGGATAAAGGGTTAATATCTCATGATTAAAATAACAGATTTACACCAAAAACTATCCAGCTTGGTACATCAGTAACCTGAACACAAATATAAAGTAACTTGACAATCCAAGCAATATTTTTCAAGTTGTCGAACTCCAAATGGATTGCAGGAATTTTCAATTTGAAGGATAAAGGGTTAATATCTCAGGATTAAATTATCAGATTTACACCAAAAACTATACAGCTCGGCACATCAGTAACCTGAACACAAATATAAAGTAACATTTTTCAAGTTATCGAATGCCAAAGGGATTGGAGGAATTTTCAATTTGAAGGATAAAGGGTTAATACCTCAGGATCAAAATAACAGATTTACACCAAAAAATATACAGCTCGGCACATCAGTAACCTGAACACAACTATAAAGTAACTTGACAATCCAAGTAATATTTTTCAAGTTATCGAATGCCCAAGTGATTGGAGAAATTTTCAATCTGAAGGATAAAGGGTTAATATCTCGGGATCAAATCATCAGATTTACGCAAAAAACTATACAGCTCGGCACATCAGTAACCTGAACACAAATATAAAGTAACTAGACAATCCAAGCAATATTTTTCAAGTTATCGAATGCCAAAGGGATTGGAGGAAATTTCAATTTGAAGGATAAAGGGTTAATATCTCAGGATCAAATTATCCGATTTACACCAAAAACTATACAGCTCGGCACATCAGTAACCTGAACACAAATATAAAGTAACTTGACAATCCAAGCAATATTTTTCAAGTTATCAAATGCCAAAGGGATTGGAGGAATTTTCAATTTGAAGGATAAAGGGTTAATATCTCAAGATCAAATTATCTGATTTACACCAAAAACTATACAGCTCGGCACATCAGTAACCTGAACACAAATATAAAGTAACTTGACAATCCAAGCAATATTTTTCAAGTTATCGAATGCCAAAGGGATTGGAGGAATTTTCAATTTGAAGGATAAAGGGTTAATATCTCAGGATCAAATTATCCGATTTACACCAAAAACTATACAGCTCGGCACATCAGTAACCTGAACACAAATATAAAGTAACTTGACAATCCAAGCAATATTTTTCAAGTTATCGAATGCCAAAGGGATTGGAGGAATTTTCAATTTGAAGGATAAAGGGTTAATATCTCAAGATCAAATTATCTGATTTACACCAAAAACTATACAGCTCGGCACATCAGTAACCTGAACCCTAATATAAAGTAACTTGACAATCCAAGCAATATTTTTCAAGTTATCGAATGCCAAAGAAATGGATACGGACGCCGGACGGACAGACGGATGGACAGATGGACAGACAGACGGACGGACAGACGGACAAAGGATGGACGAACGACGGATGGTCACCCCGGATGCCGGCATTATGTGTACCATACATAGTATGGGTACACATAAACAGCCCTTGAAATTAGGAATATTTTACCACGGCAATCAATTGCTGTGGTAAATTCCATTTCCCATGGCATTGCCACAGCAATCACAGACACGAAAATCAATTCTGTACATTATGTGTAGACGATGAGTTGTAAGCCTCAGGCTTTATGTCTGATCCATGGCCTTGTTTTTATAGTGTAATATTTGTTCACTTGGCTTCTTGGAAATAAATATGGTTTGAACTAAAGAACATCACAAATCAAGTACTAGGAGTGGATGTAGCCTTTCCTAACTCAAGCATTGAATATCAGGACTGGCAGGTAACTGCCAGTCCTGATATTCAATACTTGAGTTATATAATTAAGAGTGTTGCACAAGGGTATTTTGGGTGGGACGTTGTTCATGATTTCTAATACACATTATTGAAATATTATAAATTGAGCATCTTGGGAAAATGTTACCACAGCATTAATGCTCCATGGTAAAACTAATTTACTACAGCATTCACCACGGCAGTGCTGATTGCTGTGGCCAATTTCGAGGGCTGCATAAAAATGAAAACATATTCTATTTTCAAGTAATAGCTTGTTCTAAACTAAGTCCAACAAGGGAACCAATTAGAACAAATTTGAATCTGACTCCCCTAGAGATGTTGTAAACCAAATATGAAAGGATTCTGACAGGAGAATCTGAAGAAGATTTTTGAAGAAATTCCCTCATATTGTACTAAGTTAAATTTCAGGTTCCCATATGGCGCCCAAATATTAATCCAAGCACTCGAACTGAACTGACTTGAATCTGACCCCCCTCCCCCCCCCCCACCCACCCCCTAGAGATATTATATACCAAACATGAAAGCATTCTGACTAGTGGATCTGAAGAAGATTTTTAAAGAAATTTCCTCATATTGCCCTAAGTTAAAATTTGGGCTACCATAGGGAGCCCAAATATTAATCAAGGGAACCAATTTGAACAAACTTGAATCTGACTCCCCTAGAGATGCTGTAAACCAAATATGAAAGGATTCTGTGACAGGTGAATCTAAAGAAGATTTATAACAATCCATATCGATAGGCTACACTCTCAATCCTGGAGTCCCTCAAGAGTGATAAAAATAATCTGGACATCATGCCTTTTCTTCAGTTGATCATAATGTAAAATGTAGAGCTCCCCTATGAAGCCCCTTGATACAACCTATGTGGATTACTCTTAGTTACGCACCTCTAGAGGGTACTGAATACAAAATTTTTAATTCTTCAGCAAAATGGCCAATTCCGGCTCCCATAGGGAGCCCAAATATTAACCCAGGCTCTCGATTTGAACACAGTTGAATCTAACTTCCCTAAAGATGTTGTGTACCAAATATGAATGCAGTCTGACTGTTAGATCTGAAGAAGAGAAATTTTAAAGAAATGTCTTTATACTGCACTAAGTTAAAATTTGGGGCTCCATAGCGAGCCCAAATATTTACCTATGGATCTGATTTGAACAAACTTGAATCTAACACCCCCCCCCCCCCCCCCCCCCCACTCCCCTAGAGATGTTGTATACCAAATATGAAAGCATTCTGACAGGAGAATCTGAAGAAGATTTTTGAAGAAATTCCCTCATATTGTACTAAGTTAAATTTCAGGTTCCCATATGGAGCCCAAATATTAACCCAAGCACTCGAATTGAACAAACTTGAATCATTATCACAAAATTTCATACGCAGGTTCAAGGTCATATCTAGATGAATAGGTGCCATTTTGGCTGCGATCTGTCAACTGTATTGGCGGCTTGGGCCTGAAACCCGAAAACCCTTAACATAGTCTACAGGTTGCATTTAGGAAATAAATCATGTACCCTTGGATGTTGAGTGCATCCTTTGCCACGGCTATTTGTCCTAGGCATTCTGCCCAATCAGAAGACAAAAATTATCGGGATACAGGGACAATAAAGTTTACTTTAACGCAACTTTTTACAACAGAAAATTGAAAAGTTTTTACATATAAAACAAAAGGCCCCAAGGGGCCTTAATCGCTCACCTGCCAAAGTAGTTCAAAGAAGTATTTGGGGTCACATTCAGTTAAACATGGTTCATCAACACTATAAAGGAATGAAGTCATGAGAGGCAAATTTCATGGAAAAACACTAAGGAATGGATTTGAAGAAACCTGAACCTAACATTCCCCCCACCCCCCCTGCCCATAGAGCCCAAATATTAAGAGACTCAAATTAAACAAACTTGAATCTAATCCCCCTTGAGATGTCATATACCAAATAGGAAAGAATTCTGACTGGTGGATCTGAAGAAGATTTTTAAAGAAATCACCTCACATTGCACTAAGTTAAACTTTGGGCTCAAATAGGGAACCCAAAAATTAACCCAGGAACCCGGTTTTAACAAACTTGAATCTGACCCACCTAGATATGTTGTATACCAAATATGAAAGGATTCTGATTGGTGGATCTGAAGAAGAAGATTTTAAAAGAAATTCCCTCATATTGCACTTACCGGTAGTTAAAATTCAGGCTCCCATAGGTAGCCTAAATTAATAACCCAAGGACCAGATTTGAACAAACTTTAGTCTTACCCTCCAAGAGACGTTGTATACCATATATGAAAGGATTCTGACTGGTGGATCAGAAGAAGATTTTTACAGAAATTTCCTAATAATGGACCAAGTTAAAATTTTGGCTCCCATAGGGAGCCCAAATATCAACCCAGGGATTAGGAGTGAACAAACTTGAATCTAACCCTCCTAGAGATGTTGCATACCAAATATGAAAGCATTTTGACTACAGGGTCTAAAAATGAAGATTTAAACAAGAGGCCCCCAGAGGGCCTGAGGGCGCTCACCTGACATGGTAGCCTAAATATCAACCCAGAGAATTGATTTCAACAAGTTGCATCTGCTCCTCCTAAGAAAAGCTTATACCAAATATCCAAAGATTCTGACCAGTGGATCTAAAAAAAAAAGATTTTTAAAGCATATTCCTCATATTGAACTTAGTTATAATTTGGGCTCCCACAGAGAGCCCATATATGTACCCAGGGACTTGGCTTTAACAAACTTGAATCTCACCCCCTAAGGATGCGGCCCACCAAATAACAAAACATTCCGACTGCTGGATCTGAAGAAGAAGATTTTTAAAGAAAATTCCTCATTTTCAACTTAGTTACAATTCGAGCTCCCACAGAAAGTCCAAATATGAACCTAGGGACATGGCTTGAACAAACTTGAATCTGACCCCCTAAGGATGCTGCATACCAAATATCAAAACATTCTGAGTGCTGGATCTGAAGAAGACGATTTTTAAAGAAAATTCCTCACTTTTAACTAAGTTATCATCCGGGCTCCCACAGTGAACCCAAATATGTACCTAGGGATATGGCTTGAACAAACTTGATGTCACCCCCCTAAGGATGCTGCATATCAAATATCAAAACATTCCAACTGCTGGATCTGAAGAAGAAGATTTTTAAAGAAAATTCCTCATTTTGAACTAAGTTATAATTCGGGCTACCACAGTGAGCCCACATATAAACCCAGGGACTTGGCTTGAACAGACTTGAATCTCACCCCCTAAGCATGGTGCATACCCAATATCAAAAGATTCTGCCTGCTGATCTTGAGAAGAAGATTTTCAAAGAAATTTGCCTGAAATGCACTAAGTTCAAATCTGGGTTCCTATACTGAGCCCAAATATAAACCCAGGGCGCCGATTTGAACAAACTTGAATCAGATCCACCCCACAATGTTGCATACCAAATATCAAAAGATTCTGCCTGCTGGATCTGGAGAAGATTTTTTAAGAAATTTGCCTGAAATGCATTAAGTTCGAAAGCGGACACTAAAACTGAGCCCAAATATGACCCCCAGGGGGCCGATTTGAACAAACTTGAATCAGATCCACCCTACAATGTTGCATACCAAATATCAAAGGATTCTGCCTGCTGGATCTGGAGAAGATTTTTTAATGTTTTTCCCATTGCCTACAGTGTTAAAAAGTGCTGACTCAGCACTTTTTCAAAGTCCTGTAAAAAGTACCTTGTGATCAAACGATAGGGATTTTTTTAACCATTCTATTCTACTGGATAAAAGTAAGCTTTATACAAAATAAGAACTCTCTGTGCCGTGTAGTTTTGGAGATATGGCAGTTTTAAGGTTTTCCTATTTTTAGCTCCCGAGGTTCCCACAGGGTAATGAGAAAATTTTTTTTTGCTTCAATCAACTAGTTATGACCCATTATCATCTCCTATCAAATTTGGTTCAAATTGACCTCACAGTTCGGAAAATACAAATTTTAGGCATGGCCAAAATTTTTGCCCCTCCCATAACGAAGGCAAATAATGCCCAACAAACTTCTCTTGAACAAACTTGATTCCCACAGTGTGCCCAAATATGGACCTAGGGACATGACAAACTTGAATCTCACCCCCTAAGGATGCTGCATATCAAAACATTCCGACTGCTGGATATGAAGAAGATTTTTTAAGAAAATTCCTCATTTTGAACTATGTTATAATTCGGGCTACCACAGTGAGCCCAAATATAAACCCAGTGACTTGGCTTGCCCAAACTTGAATCTCACCCCACCCCCCAAGCATGGTGCATACCCAATATCAAAAGATTCTGCCTGCTGGATCTTGCAAAGACGATTTTCAAAGAAATTTGCCTGAAATGCACGAAGTTCGAAATCGGGCACTAAAACTGAGCCCAAATATGAACCCAGGGGGCCGATTAGAACAAACTTGAATCAGATCCACCCTACAATGTTGCATACCAAATATCAAAAGATTCTGCCTGCTGGATCTGGAGAAGATTTTTTAATGTTTTTCCCATTGCCAACAGTGTTAAAAAGTGCTGACTCAGCACGTTTTCAAAGTCCTGAAAAAAGTACCTTGTGATCAAACCATTAGGGATTTTTTTTAACCATTCTATTCTACTGGATAAAAGTGAGCTTTATACAAAATAAGAACTCTCTGTGCCGTGTAGTTTTGGAGATATGGCAGCTTTAAGGTTTTTCCTATTTTTAGCTCCCGAGGTTCCCAGGGGCAATGAGAAATTTTTTTTTGCACCAATCAACTACTTATGACCCATTATCATCTCCTATCAAATTTGGTTCAAATCGACCTCACAGTTCTGAAAATATAAATTTTACAGTAAATTTCCTTTCTTATTATACCTACCGAAATTGTTTACTGCAAGCTTGCACTACAGTGGAAGAATCTAACTTGGATAAATACTCTCTATTTTAATCTTTCCCAAGATTTGGGAAAGAAAAGTGGTGTAAAAACACCACTAAAAAATAAGCCAAAACTGGGTCGAGTGCCATCGGCGCACACCCAGTATGGGATGCTCTTCCATAGTACAAATCCACGACTACCGTAAAACAGTGCGCAGTGCGTCAATTCGTCATTCTTTTGATTCCGAACAACACAGGAGTTATGTGATCAGCGGGGAGGAAGGATTCTTACCCGAATAAGAAGACGGGAGGGCCTCCATGTAAACAATTTCGGTAGGTATAATAAGAAAGGAAATTTACTATAAAATTTATATTTCTTATCAACCTACCTCAATTGTTTACTACAGGCTGAATAGACAAAAGGATGGAGGGAATCACATAACCAACCCACACATAACTCAATAGCACTGGAACCGTGGACAGAGGAAGAGATCCCAAGGCCTATCAAACCATAGCATCACAAACATTAGAAAAGACAATGAAAGATGAGGCGTATGGTGAAGTGCGACGCACAGACAGAAAGGGCAGTAACAGCACAGAGCTGGAACTGACCCTGAAAAAAGCTGAAAGGATGGGATAGACAACAGCATGAGCCAAAGAAAGAGGGCCCCAAGGACCAAGGTCCTCTATCAGCTCCTGCAACTGTCGCAGATAAAAGGAGAATGTAGCATTTCTCCAGTAGGCTGCCAGTATAACATCCGTCATCCGACAACATGACAGAGTTATTAAAAGAGGAAGACAATGCACGCACATGATGGCAGAAAAAACAATTGGTAATACAATCACCAGCAGCTGGACGAGCGGAAGCTGCACGAATAGCAAGACAAATCCATAGAGAAATGGATGCAGGAGAAAATCTGGCATGTGAGAAATCGCATAGTCATCCAGGATAAAGGCACGAACGCCCCCCACCCAAAAGCAGAGCAGTGCCCAAGAAAGCGACCATCTTGGAGTAAACAGCAAAGTCCTAGGTCTTTTCAAGGAAAAGAGCTGAACAAGCTTGGAGAGGCAAGGATGAGTGTCGAAACAAAGCGGTACCACATATGAAAAAGGTCTCCGAAGCATGGACTTGTACCCATTGCTGGAGACCCCCAGAAACAAACATAAACCAGAAACTCTGCAAGCGGTGTGATCGAAGGAGTGACAGAAGCAACAGAGTGATCGCACACCATCGACAGAAGAACCTTCAACTTAGCCACAGAGGCTAAACCAGTGGAGTGAGTGCCTCCTTGAAGAAGAAAAGCAACTCCACTGCGTGTCTCGAAAAACCACTACGGAGGAGACAGAACCTGATAAAAGACATGTGCCAAGGCACAATGAAGTCGGGTCAACTTGAAACCTCCTCGGGCGACTTTGGCAAAGAAAGTCGCGATGTAGAGAGAGACATGCCGAACCGCCGCTAACAGAGAGCGGAGCAGATTGACCCACACCCACCGAGGAGACGGGTGTGATCGAAAGGATTCGACGACTGCAGGTTCACATCTGGGAGAGAACCTGAGGCGGAATTGGAACCGGCAGGAAGGCGTAGCCAACAAGACCGTCCCAAAGGAGGGCCAGAGCGTCCACGGTGAAAGCCAGAGCATCTGGACACGGGGACACGAAAGTGTCCACCTGATGGTTCCATCGAGCCGCAAAGAGATCGATGGAACCTGCCATGTGGAGCATCCACTCAGTGGAAAAGAACCTGCCCCATCGGGACAGGGAGTCAGCTAGGACATACAGACGACCGGAAATGTGACGAACAACCACACCGGCGTTGACACGCTGAGCGAGCAGTAGAAGATCCCAAGCCAATTTGTACATCTGAACCGAGTGCGTGCCACCCTGGTCCCGAATGTAAGCAACCACTCTCGAATAGTCGAACAACAGAAGGACCTGACGATTCGACAGGTGAGGGATCCACTGCCTGAAACTCAGAAGAGCAAGAAGCTCTGCTGGCTGATGTGCAGATATGACCAATCCTGGTCCTTTCTCGAGAAGGGAAAGACCTAGAGGATCCAACGTCGCACCCCATCCGAGATCGCTGACATCTGCCTTCAGAACGCGATCGGACGTGGGTAAGTCCATTGGTCCAACAGTACACCCTGCATGATCCACTGAACATTCGTCCAGTGGAGAAGGTGAGGATAAGCGAATCTGGTAACTGAAGCACCAGATCCAGAGAATCGACATTCGGCCCCCAACGACTGAGCAGAAAGTGTTGGAGAGGTCTGATGACACGCAGCCGACCTAGAGGAATGAGATCCGTCACCGAATCGCAGAGACCGATCAGCCGGAGAATACTCCATGCCGTCGCGGATGTGGACTGGGACAGAGTCAGAGCAAAAGCTGAGAGAACCACAGCCTTGGCCTGGGGAACCACCACCAAATTGAATTGGGTGCAGAAAGCCATCCCCAGATGACAAAATGACTGAGAAAGGACCAGTTCCGACCTCTCCTCGTTGACTCTGAATCCAAGCGACGTGAGCAAGCTCAACAGAGTGGCGACATCCGACTCCAGTAAGGCAGCACTGGAATGCCTCTGGAGGATATCGACTAGATATGCCAAAGTAGTCACCCTGGACTGTGTGCGATGGAAGGCTATCACATGTGACATCAGTCAGGTGAAGGCCCAAAGAGCCAGGTTGAGGCCGAAAGGCATGGCCTTGAACTGGTAAACTCGCCCCAGAAAAGCGAACCTGAGATACTTCCGTGACGCCCGATGAATCGGAACGTGAAAGTAAGCGTCTCGCAGGTCGAAGTTGGAAGCGAAATCTCCCTGGTGAATTGAACGGCGGACCGATTTGAAAGTCTCCATGCTGAACTTGGGAGCAATGATAGACTGGTTCAGGATACTCAGATCGATAACTGGTCGGAGTTGGCCATCCTTCTTCGGCACCAAGAACAGGCGGGAACAGAAACCCTCTGACTGAATGTTCTTGACGACCTCGATAACCCCCTTTGTCAGGAGATTGTCTATCTCCATGGACAAAAGTTCCCGATGTAAAACGTCTGAAGGAACTGTGGTTGGAAGAGGCACCCTGGTCAGAGTGGGGTGCCGTCGGAAGGATATTCGCAGCCCGGACCGAACAACATCTAACACCCAAGGATCGGATGTGATGGTGGCCCAACTGTCTGCGAACTCTGCTATCCTTTCTCCAACCTGGGACGAGTCGAGGTGAGGACCTTCATTTCGAGCCCCCACGAGGCCCGCAAGAGGAGAAATCACCTCCTCAACTGAATGAAGAATCCCGATACTTCCCTCTAGTCTGCCGACGCTTACCCTTACCCCTGGAGTAAGAAGTAGAAGCGGTGGCAGAAGGATCAGCCTTTTGCTTCGCAGAGGAAGCAGAAGGGTACTTGTTAGGCTTGGAACGGCCCCTGCCTCCCCGAGAAGGCTGATCAAGCTGAAGAAACAGCAGCTGATCTTTGGAATGACGTAGGACGTCATACCGGACCGTCGATACGGAACCATGGAAAAGTTGCGGATCTGCCAAAGAAGCAGATCGAAGAGTAGCGCGCTGCTCCTCAGGAAGGGATCGGCCTGTGTCCAGCACAGAGTCCCTCCGAACTAATTCCAGATTAGCCTTGTTACAGGCATGCATGTGAGTAAGATGCATGAGCGCCTTGGACAGCACACACAAAGGAGCCTGTACCTTGTCAAACTTATCTGGAGGCAGATAAGCAGCTAAGGCTGAGACGACGTGATCTGAGAGAGAAAGCATACCAAGCATCTCTCTCGATAAGCCCAACAAGTACTCCAGAGTCGTCATCGGAATGACGGCAGACTTGGGCTTGGAAAGCCTGAGGGAATTGGAGTCCTGATCTAAAGTCTGGCAGACTGACGGATTGGCGAAATCGTAGTAACGATAACACACCGGAGGCAATAAGGTGTCAACCCCTATGAAGAACGGAGCCTTCATAGCCGTGGAACTCAGCTTAGAGTCCAAGGCTGAAAATGTTTCAACCAACTGTACCGACTGGCACGGTCGAAGACGCCCAGAAGCAGGTTGCTCCATAGGCTGTTGGCGCGCGACCGATGATCGCGGCCTGGCTGACACTGTCAGCTGGTTTGAGATCCGGAAGGAACCCAAACACACAATCAAGAGCTGCCCCCAAGTCCGAAGACTGCTGGCTCTCGACATCAAGCATGTCTGACTCTTCCCCTGAGTCGGAAGACACATGGCCCATCGTGGGCAAACCAGCCGACGCCTCCCATGGTGTCGGAACACCAGGGGGATCAGAAAGCGGCCTGTTTCCAATCACGGGAGGCGGCGCCATAGGGAGCGCCTGGAAACCACTCGCTGCCTAGCTGGAAGCAACGGGAAGGCTCTTTGACAGAACCTGAGTGAGTAAGGAGAGGGCCTCCCTAAGCTCACTGCCCGTACTGGCCAGTTCGACAGGGGAACAAACCGGCAAAGTGGCTTCACCTCTGACCCTCTAAACCAGCAAAGGGTCACGATCCTCCAAAACACCCGACGCGGGACGACGAGCGGCAGCCGAAACGTCTGAAGGCAGACGTATATAGGGATACGACACACCCCGAGAATCAACATAGCGGGAACTCATGAGAGTCACCGCGGACCTCTGCATGGCAGAAGGTCCAGGCTGCACAAAAGACATTGGTCCCCCAAAACTGGTCGTGTGGCCAGAATGAGTGGGCGGAAATGCCACGGAGTTCATAGTGTCCCCACTAAGAACATCCGAATCCAATAACACAACTGTGGTGCTCGACGGCGCAGAGACCACAGTACAGGGTCCGGCCGGCAGCCACTTCCAACTTTGCCGAGTTGAAGTCAGGGAAGGCTGAGGCCGATATCCCCATGTCTACACTCCCAGACACCGCAGCAGACCACTGCAGGTATAAAACTACTGTGCTCAAAGGCTGAGAGGACACAGTAGGGGGTTCAGTCAGCAGCCCCTTCCGACTTCGCCGAGTTGAAGTCGAGGAAGGCTGAGGCCGATACCCCACAACCATGCTACAGACATCCCTGCAGACCCTTGCAGCACAGGTGTTCGACATGAGCCAAAGATCATGAAAAATGGTGTATTTGAAGGGTTTTTGACGAATTATGTAATTTCCCATGATATTGTATATCAGAGAGTAAAGGTACATAACTTCAATCCGGGCAAGATATCTACTTGCCTCATTCAAACTCACACAAAAATCAAACGCGTGATTTTTTGGTCGAGATGTTGATGTCACCCGACAGTTAAGACGTTAAGCTTTACGTTGGTATGCCACTTGACCAACCAAAACATTTTCAACGCTGAAACCTGGCGAATATATCTCGGGGAAGAATCACTTTTCTTCCGGTCGGACAACGCTAAAGCCGAAGAATTGACTGGGACGATCAAAACAATTGATCAAATCTAAGCAACGAAAAGACCCATTTTCGAACTACGATTGTCATTCTATCTAAAATTTACCACACTAATCTTACGGGGTGGTATTGGGGCTTCATGACTTCTTAAATGTTATAAAATTGAAATTTGTATTCATAATTCTCTTCAGTAATAAAAGAAATGTTATTCAGTCGCCATACTTCTACTGATAGCGCATCGAATTTGATCTCGCCATCCCATTGGTTGCTATATTTGTCACAGAAAAAGTGGTTCACCCGAAACAATGCCTCTCACCATAAGTATATTCGTCACTTGAATGAAGTCTTATTAACATGTTCGCGTTTAATTCACTGCGATAATTTTAAAAGCAAAACGATGACTTTGAATCCAGAGCAAGAACATGATAATAACTAATAATTGTTTGAATTCTGAATTGGGAACCGGACTATTGGGCTGTCCATTATCCTATACATCTGACCCGGTCCAATCATACACGTATGTGATAAGTTTGGAGATTTTAGTGAAAAAGGCAAGAAAAATTTGGATGGAAATGCCAGACCAGAATGACTGTCGTGTGTTTCTTGCATTTGGGACCATTTTCTAATGTTGACAAAATTGTCCGTTTACGATGTGAGGATTTTGTTGATACCCACGGATTGCGAATCCACTGTGCGATGACTTCGGCCCCTGTTTGCTATGTTATTTCATTCTGTAGGGAGATCTCATGGTGGTGGGAGTATGCCCCCCCCCCCCCCCCCCCCCCCCCCCCCCGAAAAAACCAGTTTCAGATGTACTCTCAGATGAAGCAAACTGGTGGTTTTGGGGTGTGAAAATCCTTTTGATTTGATCCCCCTCAACACAACCGAAATTTCCAACAAACATGTTTTACTTAAATTTTTGTGGTGGGATGTACGCCCCCCCCCCCCCCCCCCTCCACACACACACACACACTTTATCTACTCCACTGGAAGTGTAAATACTTTAGATGCTACAATAAAAGATTGTAAGAAATATCTAACAGATATATTTCAGTATCTAGCGCCAGGATAGATATAAGAGAATATCTCTCCGGAAATGACGCTCATTATTACGTCATAAGTTTGAACGAAATAACAGAACGTTTTCAGCGTTTGTGTTTTAACCCTTTATCCAACGTAACGAAAAAAAACCACAAAAAAACCGAGAGCTGTTCACAAAAATCGTTATTCTATTGTTTTTGTTTATTTTTTATTTTGTTTAAAAAACATGGCGTATGACACCTATTTGGAACAAGCTCGTTGAGCTCATTCCAATGAAGGGGCCGTAAGTTATGTTTTTAAGAAAAAAATATAATATTAGCTATTGAAAAAAAATTAGCAAGTGTCGCGTGCTGTTAGGGTTGGGTAAAAAGGGTTTTGACGCAATTAAAACATCGTGATGCACAAGAACTGCGGAGCCTGGGGCGGGGGGGGGGGGGACGCAAGCCCACACCCCACCCCACCACCTACCTTTTTTGATCAGTTATGGGTACCCTATCTGACGTATTCTCATAGGCGTATGGGAACTGTTTTTTTAGGGGCAGAGAACCTTACTTGCCCGAAATTTTAATACTTGAATCTTGACACGCGAGCGCCCAAGGCGCGAAACAATTATTGTGGGGAGGGGGTGAGGGGCTGGACAATTTTGAAAAAATGATATGCTTAAATGCGTTTTCCTAGATTATGGCAAAAATTACTAGGCTAATTTTCAGTTCCATTTAAATTAGTATTCTATACGAAAATGATTTATTTGGGGTTTCTATACAAATTTTCAATATGTTAAAAAAATGTGCCCCCCTCCCCTCCTTTACAAGGGGCAGCGAAAACACAAAAAGGCGTCAATGACACATTGGGGGAGGGGGGGGGGGGTCAGGGGGTAACGGCAAAATAGTAGTACGGAAAGTATTGGAGGCTCAATGTGGGGTCAGGGGTGGGGTGGGATGGGATGAAAGGGCACTTCGGGGCGTCCAATTCGTCTAATCCAGCTTGATTCTCGCGAAATGTATTTGCGTGAATCAATTTGAGCAATCACCTCAAACTCAAATGCTGCAAACGCCGTTGCTTGGGAGATCATGAAACAAGTGTTTCACATTTTCAACCGTGATTTTCCATAAGCTTCAACATTTTCCTAGGTTTGGTATCATGTCAAGTCATGTCCGCTACAGCAGCCGCATGCTTTGATTTGATACCGTACTACAGAAAATGTCAATATAGATTTATCCCCATTATGCATATACTATTATTTACTATGCTACACCACAAGCAGGACGCCGTTATAAATCACACACGGCTTTTCTTACATTCTTTATGGGAAAATATAGGAAGATTCAGTTCTGTTCATCGTTCTTCTTTGTCTGATTTTTTTCTTTTATCCTTGCCCGAATTTTCTCAAGTTTTGCCCGAATTTTTGGGGGGACAACTGTCCCCCGCCTCCCCCCCCCCCCCCTACGCTTATGCGTATTCAGACCCAAAGTACACAATCCATATGGTCACATTGACTGTGGGAGATAGTAGTAGTTCTATTAGCAAACATAATACTGTCCGTTTCGCTGTCCATTTTATATATTGAGATATTGCACGCCGCAAGTTTGTAACTAGACAAAATAAGCACAGATCATAGTGATAATAGACTAAATAGAACTCGTCAAAACTTGCACCAAAATCCCGTAATATATTTTTTTGGCATGGTACGTCCTTTGGACGTACCAAAAACCCAAGAATTATATTATGGGCTTTGGGTCATAGTTTAGACTATGGTAAAACGTGTGCGTGTGTCCCTTTCCGGGTTGCATATAATTTCGTTCCGTAGTCTTGACTCGCACGATGACAAAGTAACCCCCCCCCCCCACCCCCACACATGTATTGAGCCCATAAAGCTATATTTCCCGTCCTACATTCCTGAGGTTGTCCATGAAGGAAAAAATGCCCCCCCCCCCCCACCCACCCCAACCCCCACTTTTTGGATCTTCCCGAGCTCTTGGCGATGCATATTTTAATAGGATACCTACGGGTACTGTTTTTTTTTTGAGTAGGTACCAGGCACCAGCATAATCTCATTCGTGACTGCAGGAAAATCTTGCAGTCGCTGATGAGATAATAACGGTAGTCTGGTGCTACACAAAAACAGTAGGTATCCTTAATGATTTAAATGTTGTCTATCTGTATACGTACCAAGTTACGATTTGCATTGTTATTAATTATACATGTACGTTAATGACTTCAAGTATATCTTGACATTCTTACAAATTTTCGTTGCTGTCACAACCGTTTTGAATTTCCCGCAATAATATTCCACGTGCACTCGTTCTAAATATAGGATAAAAAATACAAGAATCATTTATTTTATTTGAAATATAGCAACCAATGGGATGGCGAGATCAAATTCGATGCGCTATCAGTAGAAGTATGGCGACTGAATAACATTTCTTTTATTACTGAAGAGAATTATGAATACAAATTTCAATTTTATAACATTTAAGAAGTCATGAAGCCCCAATACCACCCCGTAAGATTAGTGTGGTAAATTTTAGATAGAATGACAATCGTAGTTCGAAAATGGGTCGTTTCGTTGCTTAGATTTGATCAATTGTTTTGATCGTCCCAGTCAATTCTCCGGCTTTAGCGTTGTCCGACCTGAAGAAAAGTGATTCTTCCCCGAGATATATTCGCCAGGTTTCAGCGTTGAAAATGTTTTGGTTGGTCAAGTGGCATACCGACGTAAAGCTTAACGTCTTAACTGTCGGGTGACATCAACATCTCGACCAAAAATCACGCGTTTGATTTTTGTGTGAGTTTGAATGAGGCAGGTAGATATCTTGCCCGGATTGAAGTTATGTACCTTTACTCTCTGATATACAATATCATGGGAAATTACATAATTCGTCAAAAACCCTTCAAATACACCATTTTTCATGATCTTTGGCTCATGTCGAACACCTGTGCCTTGCAGGGATAAGCCAAGGCCGGCTAAAAACGGTGCCCAATGACGTTGTAGACGGAATAGCAGTAGCAGCAGATACGACTGGAGCTGTTGGAACTGGCGGAAAAGCGGAGAGAGCCACCAAGATCGGCCTCCAAAGAAGGAGTCACAACCCTAGTGACAGCGTCAGATGTCGACTGGAGAGGGCGCATAGTCCCGGAACCAGGCATCTCTTCACCAGAAATCCAACAGCTCCCGCAGTATCCACCATAGTAAAAAACTGCACCTTCCCCATGGAAGGGGAATAACTCTCACCAGACATGATCGAGTCGGGAAGCCTCGAAACGACAGTGTCCCCACCCCCCGCTAGTGCGGGTGGAGCTACACATCCCCCACGGAGGGGAAGCAATTCTCACCAGATATGGTCGAGTCAGGCGACCCCGAAACGACAGCGTTCCCCACCCCCCACAGGAGTGGGAGGAGCTGCACATCCCCCACAGAGGGGGGCAAACTCACACCAGAGGTGGTCGAGTCAGGGGGCCCCAAAACGACAGTGCCCCCCCCCCCAAGCAATTCTCACCAGACATGACCCCGAAACGACAGCGTTCCCCACCCCCTGTGGGGCGGGAGGAGCTGCACATCCCCCATGGAGGAGGTAAACTCACCAGACGTGGTCGAGTCAGGAGGCTCCCGAAATGGAAACGACAGCGTTCCACACCACCCACGGGTGCGGAAGAAACGACCACGAGAACGCACCAAGGCGAGGGCAAAAGGAATTGCCTTAAAGGAACCGAACTTGGAATAACAGAGGTGAGAGCAGTAGAAGAAAAAAGGTGAACTCAATAGAAACAGAAAGTAGAAGAACACCCTCAACTACGAGAGAAGGTGGCAGAAAAAAAAACGGTGGGTACACGACAGAACCCAGACGGTCGACAGGGACTAAAAAAACAGAATTTCAGCCCTCAACAGAGTGAAGAAATCCTGTCCAGACAGTCCCTGATTGACACCTAACTCCAATAACAATTAATTCATCAACCGAAAAATTCATTGTCGAATCGCGTGATGTCAAAAACAAAACATTCGCGAAAACGGAATAGTAAATAATATACAATGACAATGTGGTTGAAAATATAAACGAGAATATATAAAACACAGTCCTGTTATTATACGATCTTCAGATCCATAATTCAAGTCACAGGAAAACCATTATCGACGAGTTAAAATATCACTGTTACTGAGCAAGATGGCACACATCCACCACGTGTGCGGATAATCAAAAGAATGACGAATTGACGCACAGTGCACTGTTTTACGGTAGTCATGGATTTGTACTATGGAAGAGCGTCCCATACTGGGTGTGTGCCGATGGCTTATTTTTTCGTGGTGTTTTTACACCACTTTTCTTTCCCAAATCTTGGGAAAGATTAAAATAGAGAGTATTTGATCTGAGTTAGGTTCTTCCACTGTAGTGCAAGCCTGTAGTAAACAATTGAGGTAGGTTGATAAGAAATAGAAATTTCAGGCGTGACCATAATTTTTGCCCCTCCCATAAAGAAGGCAAATAATGCCTGACAAACTTCTCTTGAACAAACTTGATTCTAAACCTCAAAAGGACTCTGTATACTACATATCAAGTCTCTGCTACTGGTGGTTCATTAGAAGAAGATTTTCAAAAAATTTGGCCATTTTTTCCTCCAACTCTCTGCTCAATATGAGCCTAATTTGCATAAAAATCAAAATGCCCCTATATAACCACTACTTACATGAAATTTAATTAAAAATGTGGCCAGTGGTTTAGGAGAAAGAGGCTCAAACACCACCTTCAAGCAGGATGACCGACGACGGGCGGACGAAGAGTGATTAGAAAAGCTCACCCTGACTTTCAGTCAGGTGAGCTAAAAAATGGAAATGGCCCCGAAATTTTCAGGCTATAATTTTTTTTTTTCAATAGAAAGCCCTAATACTAACTCAGGTACCCGATTTGAACAAACTTGAATCTGACCCCCCTTGAGATCTTGTATACCAAATATGAAAGCATTCTGACTCATGGATATGAAGAAGATTTTTAAGAAATTTCCTCATATTTCATTAAGTTAAAATCTGGGCTTCTACAGAGAGCCCAATTATTAAACCAGGGACTTGAATTGAACAAAAAAAACCCCAATTTAACACAATATCATCGTTGAAAAATACCCTGGTAATGAATAGAGTATTAGTACTTTCAACAAAAATAGGTACCAAAGCTACAGCTGTTTACTGTGTTTCAACAGTTTTCAGTCAGCATGATAGAGAATCTTGACACATTCTGACTCGCAAACTCATGGCTGCCTTATTTCCTGTTGCAGTCATACTATACTTCTTAAACGATATAACACAATACCATTGTTGAAAAATACCCTGGCAACAAATAGAGTATTGGTACTCTCAACATAACTTTGTACCAAAGATACGGCTGTTCACTGTGTTTCAACAGTTTTCAGTCAGCATGATACAGAATCCCCCCTAGAGATGTTGTATACCAAATATGAAAGCATTCTGACTCATGGATATGAAGAAGAAGATTTTTAAAGAAATTTCCTCATATTTCACTAAGTTAAAATCCGAGATCCTACAGGGAGCCCAATTATTAACCCAGGGACTTGATTTGAACAAACTTAAATCTGTCCCCCCCACCCCACCCCCACCCCCCTACAGATGTTGGATACAAAATTTGGGCTACCCTTTCCTATTAAAAGGTCATTTCCAAGGTTATTGGATATCCACAGCCAAATGGCTATTTTGAGCTATAGTTTTAGTTTGTGGTGGTGTGGATTTAGTAAATAATTCTCATTAATGGTGATATGGACAAAATAATCTGTTGATGGTCTTGATTCAAACTGTGTACTGTCAAGTGCATTTCAATTCAGGGTGAAGGTCACATGGAAGTGTTAAATGACTAACACAGACCTGTTTGGGATCTGACAATTTGCATTTTACAAATGGGACAATTTTTGTGTAAATTTGCTTTGAGAAAGCCTTCTGAAAAAATGAATAAGAAACCCATATGTTTTTTACTTGTCAGAATGATCATGTTATGCTGTAAAATCCTCAGTGGGGGAATGAGGAATTCCTATAACACAGTTTTATCACTATCGATGCACGAAAATGGGAGATTTATCCCCAAAATGAGAAAATTTTTACCATTTTGAGCCATTTTTTAGCCATCAACTGTGTTATTCAGCTGAGTGTATTTGAGTGATATTGTAAGATTATTGTCGTGTACAGTTGTCTCCAGAAAGGGCCATATTCAGAGCTTCCAGAAACTATATACATTGTGAGTGTTGTGAACAGGGGAGGTAATTTAAATGTGAAAGATCCTCGGCCGTGTTAATCAGAAGCGGCACATTTCTTGAAAAGCCAACATTTTCACCTGAATAACTGTAACGAGACCAAACATGAAAGGATTCACACTGGTGGATCTGAAGAAGAAGATTTTTTTGAATGTTTTAAAAAAATTATGGGTGCTTTCAGAGTTATGCCACTTGTAGTAACCCCTGTGGGCACAGCAATAATCCACAACTACAATTTGAAAGCCATAGGGCTACTGGTTTCAAAAAAGTTTACTCAAACACAAACACTTACAAAATTGGATGCTATTGATGCATAGTAGGTGCATTAACATAACGGCCAAAACCGGCCAGAGCTATTCACAAAAATTGCCATTTAATTTCCATTTTTTGCCTCAAAAACATAGCTTATGACCCCTCATTGCAACAAGCTCATTGAGTTTATTGCAATGAGGAGTCATAAGCTTTATTTTTGAGGCAAAAATGAAAAACATTAGTTATTCAATAATTTTTTATGCAAGTGACGTCTGCTTTTCATGTTAGGTAAGGGGTTAAAAATGTTCTCAATTGCACGATCACAAAACAAATGCTGTTGCTACCCCAGGGTTTCTGCAGGTAAGGACTGATCAAATTTAAGGCTATTCATGGCCGTTTCTCGATATTTTATAACATTTTTCAAGGGCTTATAGCAGGCAAATTCAAGGATTTTCAAGGCCTTACTGCCATGAATGATGATATATGATCACTAGTGTACCCAACGATGAAGGATGTTAATTACCCATATCATCGGCATGTTTTTATTTCAGAAAAATTCAAGGATTTTCAAGGCTCTCTTGACCATTTTCCAAGATTTCAAGTACTTGAACCACACTTTGTTGAATTGAAGGAAATTTCTTGAATAGAAGGCCTCGCGGGAACCCTGTACCCTCAATAGATTTGAATTTTGAGAATGTCTCGCCATTTTACTTGTATTGGGGGAAACATGTTTCTGTTGTAAGATAAACAAGCAAATTCAGTGAATTCATGTCTCCCGCGGTGAAGCAGTTTCAAGGGGAATTAATGCATCCAGTGGAATATAGTTGAGTTGCAAGTGGAAGTTATTTAGAAGAGATAGAACAGACAGTGCTTCAGACAGTGGTTATCAGATTTATTTTCATGGAGGTCACTGTCAAAGCAAGTAAAGTGACCTGGAATAGAACTGTGAGAATCACTAAAAATTAAGACTGTATGATAAGACATATTACATTAAACTGATGTGAAAAGTAATCCATATATGAAATTTCATTGAAATCGGTTGACTCTAAGGAAAGTTAGTGTCTGGAAACCATTAGCCAATCAAATTTAAGCAACCTAATTAAATAAGTGCGGAAAATGCCCATGTTCGAACTTGGACCCACAATTGATGAAAGTGATCTACTACCCAAATTTCATTGAAATCGACCAACTGTAAGGAAAATTAGAGTCTGGAAACGAAAAATACGGAAGGTGTGCACTTACTGTGTATTAGTTGTAGCACTGAACTAGAAGAGGTACTGTGAGCAAGCTCACAAAGTGATACCCCCCCCCCCCCCCCACTCCCACGCCTGTCAGAACGGAATTATATTGCTTCATGCACATCTTCATATGGAGTTCTTCCATTGTGTAAAGTTTCATGAAAATTCTTCAAACGGTTTAGGAAGAGTTGCGCTTATAAGGATGGACAGACGGACAGACGGATGGAAGGGTGATTCCTATATACCCCCCAAACTTTGTTTGTGGGGGAGATATAATAAATCAGTTTCCCTAATTTGCATAATTTTTGCACGAGAACAAAACCTGTATTATATGTGATGTATTGCATGTTACTAAACATTCATACAAAAATTTATTCAAATCCGAACTTTCATATAGACGTTCTGTACAAAAAACTGATTACACCCAATTTTTGAACAAAATGGCCGCTGACAGCCATCTTGAATTTTGGACCAAACCCCAAAACACATATTCTGGTCTCACAATGATAACAAAGATACCCATGAAGTTTTGTGAAGATCGGTTCATAAATACGGCTTTTAGTCTCAGGTGTGTTGACACACGGGGCACGCGGACAGGCAGACAGACAGATTTTTGGTACAAAATTTCCCACATTTGAACTTGACCTAGGTATTGATAAAAGTAATCCATATATGAAATTTCATCGAAATCGGTTGATTTTAAGGAAAGTTAGAGTCTGGAAACCGTCAGCCAATCAAATTTCAGCAACCTAATTATTATTTATTAGTGTTTAAGGTCACATACTTATGCACAATGGCTAATCGTGACCGTGACAGTTTTACGGGTGGAGGAAGCCGGAGTACCCAGAGAGAACCACCAAGCATCGACGAGCAACTGTCAGCTCTTCAACATTCTAACTCTATTCAAGCTCCGCTCATGCAGGGTTACAGCGGTTGAAGACATGTGCACCACTGACGTGCAGTACACCTTAGTACACGGTGTCATCGTGCCCCCATGTAGGCAATCGGGATAAAGTGCCTTGGCCAAGAACACAACGCGGGTTGTCCCGGAGATCAAACTCGGGACCTCTAGCATAGAAGTCCAACAGTCTACCACTGAGCCACCACGCTCCCTGCAACCTAATTAAATATGCACGGAAAATGCCCATATTTGAACTTGGACCCACAATTGATGAAAGTGATCTACTACCCAAATTTCATCGAAATCCGGTCACTGTGAGGACAGTCAGAGTCTGGAAACGAAAAACACGGAAGGAAGGAACGACGGAAGGACACCCCGAATTTAATATCTCCCATTTTTTAAAAAAAACGGGAGACAAAAATAAGAAAAGCATACCTCCTGCATATATATTTGTCCAATGTCGAGCTGTTCTAACAAATACTGCATTATTATCTTTGAACTGTTTGGCTACAACGGCATCTTGTGGATCATCCGGTTCTGCTGCTGCTAATAAAGCTTGTAGAGATAACAATACTGTTCGTAACGTCATTGCTGCAGCCCTGTCATACAAGATAAAAAATATATCATCACCCAACTGAATTCTGATTACAATGGAACCATCGTAACATCATTGCTGCAGCCCTATCATAAGATAATAAATATACCATCAACCAACTGAATTCTCATTACAATGGAACCATCGTAACATCATTGCTGCAGCCCTATCATAAGATAATAAATTTACCATCAACCAACTGAATTCTCATTACAATGGAACCATCGTAACATCATTGCTGCAGCCCTGTCATATAAGATAAAAAATATATCATCAACCAACTGAATTCTCATTACAATGGAACAATCTTAACACTATCGAACATAATGGTAAATTGATTTATTTACAGGGGTTTAATGACACTTTCAGAGTCATATCTTGCCAGCAGGCATTAAAATTAAAAAATTTGTCCCAATTCACAAGAATCATTTTTGATTCTCGCAAACTCCAGCTGCGAGATTCTATTTTCAGTTGTCAACCCTTTACCCAATGTAACATCTAGAACCGGTCAGCACCATTCACAATGAAAGTGTCAGTGACATTGCTGTGTGTAGTGTTTGATGAAAATGATAATGTTCAATGTTTTATGAAAGGATTATGAAATAAAACAAGAATTGTGATAATTGAGAATTTGTTAACCCTTTACCCAACGAATCACCTGCATCCGACAGCGTAATATGCAAATTCAGCAGCTGAAAAAAATATTATTTTTCGAAAAATTTCAACAAAACCATATCAGGTGACCCCTCTTTGGAACGAGCTCGTTCCAAAGAGAGGTCACATGATATGGTTTTGTTGAAATTGTTTGAAAAAATTTAAAAAAATATATTTAAAATGAAAATTTTTTGAAATCGTCAGCACTGGGTAAAGAGTTAAGAATAATTTGAGGTGTTTATTTGTTTATTTATTGGTGTTTAAAGTCACATATTTTTGCACAATGGCTAATCATGACCACAACAGTTTAATTTATGGGTGGAGGAAGCCAGAGTACCCAGAGAGAACTAAGCAACGGCGAGCAACTGTCAGCTCCCCATCAGACTAACTACACACAAGCAGGGTTAACATTGGTTGAACACAAGAGCACTATTGGCGTGATGTACGTCTTAGTACACAATGCCACCGTGGTGAAGTGTCTTGCCCAAGGGCACAACGCAGTTGCTGCAGATGGGATCCAAACAGGGACCGACCTGGGGAAGTAAAAGATGGGGCCAGTCTAGGGGCCAATTAAGAAATCTGGGAGTCAAATGGCAGAAATCAGGAGTCAAATTTCAAGTGATTTTATGAAAATGAAAAATGGCTGGAAAAAAAAAAGTAATGACAATGGTTTACCGTTTACCAAGCCTCACAAAACAATGGACCTTTAGTCCATAGTGATCCCGGGAAAGGCCCGGAACTTCTGGGCCTTTCCTGGGATCACTATGGGCCAAAGGTCCATTGTGGGCCTGAAGTGAAGCAGTGCTGCAGACTGCAGTGCTTGTTCACTGTAGTAAACAAGCCCTGTTTTGCTGGTAGAATAGGACCAAGTGACCAATGCTTGGTGTGGAAGTCCTCTAAAATGGGCAACATGGGTATAAATGATTGGCTAAACTTGAGTTTAGATCTGTGTTGTGGTCATGATTTAGCCTTTTTGTGCAGAAATATATGACCTTAAGGCCACACAAAGTAGATCTTCTGTGTCTCAGGCCATTATTTGTGAAATTGCATGCGGACGAGCAGTTTTTTATTTTATTTTTTATTTCAGTAATTACTTTTTTGCCATCAAAAGTTCATTTTCTTGGTTCAAGTTTTAGGCCTCATAATCTACAGAATAGCATGGGTGGTGGTGTATTTCATCCCTTGAGTGCAAGAAGACTTTGCAATGCTAAAGCATTGCAAAGCCTTCTTGCACTCAAGGGACAAACTCATCAATTTTTTTAACTTGGGTAAAATATCAGACAAAGACCATTTAATTTTAATTTTTTTTTAAGTTTAAATTGGTTATAAAAAGAGAGCATGCGGCAGCCAAAAGGACCATGTGGGAGGGCCTGAGAAACAGATTTTTTTTATTTTTTAGGCCTAAACATCAATAAATATAAATAATAACCTGGAATTAAACTGAACCCAACTGATTTTATTCAGATCTATTATTTGTTTCATTTGGTGAAATTGAACACTTTTCTATTCTTAGCACTGTACCATATTTGGAATGCAGAATCAAATTGGAAGTCCTCTATATTTGGCCCCTCTAATTTTATTTTCATAATGTCATTCAAACTTTTCAAGAGTTAAGTTGGACCTCATGTCTGATTTTATCAGATTCTGTCGACTAAATCCTCTCTCAGTTTCAACTGATGTTGGTGGGATCACTAGATTTATAGATGCCAGAGTTGTGACGTTTGGAAAATCCTTTTATTTACAATCATTATTTTACAATCAATTCCCACCAAAAATCTTCATAAGTCATTTTGAGAACATTGTATATTTTTCGGACAGTTCTGAATACTGACCATTCAGCTAATAGTGCATCCGCATCAATGATGGAATTATCCTCGCTCTGAGAGAAATGGTTACCCAATAACTTCAGATATTTTATCTCGCACTCATCACTGAATTCAGACAATGGATCAATCACTTTAAAAGCTTTCAGCACATGATCTTGATCACTTTTTTTTGATTACCTCCCTTAGACCAGAATCCTTTCCCAACATTACAGAAAGACACTTTTATGCTTCTGCCTGGTGAGTTCAATCCCGCAGTTGTTACGTCCCAATACCGCCTCGAACACTGTGTTGGTTAAGTGGCTGATTAAGGACTTTACGAAAAACTGTGGGGCCCAAGTTTGCTGGCGTGCGCTGTCAACCAAATTTTGAAATTTAATCCGAAAAGATGCGATTATCAGGTTTGCATATGATGCAGATATCCACAATGCACAACCCATCCCCATGAAAAAATAGGGGGGGAGTGCACCAAGTCGTCAATGCCTGGATTTTCTCGTGTGGAAAAATAATGTTATTGTAACATTATTGATAGACCGTATAATGAATGTTTCAATGAGTAAGGCAACTATTTGATTCTTGTCAATCGCGTTGTTTGTTTATGCCATAGACCGTATAATGAATGTTTCAATGAGTAAGGCAACTATTTGATTCTTGTCAATCGCGTCGTTTGTTTATGCCAAGTCAGAGTTGTTTGAACCTTTATAATGCAGATCAAGTTCAGTTGTGTTAATTTCATGTTAAGCTATTATCAGTTTATCCGCGCGTCAAATTTAGTGCCACTTGTCGGTTTTTTAGAGCCAAATTGTAGTCTTTTCCAACTTCTTATCACTAATGGTGCGTTGGCACGCGTGTAGGACAGTCCCTGAATCCAAACCAAGGACATCTTGGCTTAAAGCTTGCAGCCTGCATCTCTACCTACTGAGCCATCACATCCCCCAATTTGAGGTGTAGACTGTAATATAGAATTGAGGCCTGGGTTGATTTGACCCTCACTGTAAAAGTATGTCAACCAAAGTTACCAAGTCATCCTACCAAGTTACAATGAAATCCCTTCATAACTATGACTCATAGACTAATGATAAAGGAATCTAGGTCATGGGCCCAAGCGGCAGTAATGGCTGACCAAAATAGGACAGTCTCATCAAGATATCATATCAAGATATCCTACCAAGTTACAATGAAATCACTTCATCAATATAAACTGTAGACTGCTAAACAAATCTAGATCTTGTACCTGTGCGGCCATTAAAGTTGATCTGACTACTAATACTACATTTTGGGAGAGTAAAACATGATGGACTGTCGGAAAAAGATTCGTGAACACACTGAAAACTGAGTACTACCACATTTCGGGAGAGTGAAACAGAACAAACTTTTGACATGAGGTTTGTGAATATAAGAGACAGAGATCCGACTACTACTACCACCACAGCATATCAGGAGAGCGAAACATGACTAACTTACCGGCAAGAGATTTGTAAAGATACTGTAACAAAGCAGAGATCTGACAACTATTACTACAGTAGAATCCTCTTAATTGAATATCCATTTTGCCAGTGAAAATTATTCAATTAACAGGAGTATAAAATTAACAGGGATTTGGTCAGTTTCCTGTGTTCTGGAGGTAAACTGAGCATTTATTCTATTATATCTTGTTTGACAGAGCTCGTAGAGCTCTGTCAAACACTATATAATAGAATAAATGCATGTATTGGATGTAGTAAGGCCAAAAAGGTTGATAAATGAGGGGAATTTGGTGCGTGTCACAGTAATTTTTTCGACATATTACAAAAATTAATATACAATTAACAGGAGTTTACTCTAGAACACATCTGCAATTAACAGACCAAATTTGTTCTGAAGGTTTGGTAAATGGTTTTGTGTTTGAAAATTATATTCAATTAACAGGAATATACAATTAAGAGATATCCAATTAAGTGGGCTCCACTGTACAACATATCTGGAGACTGAAACAAGACAAACTTTCAGGCAAAAGATGTGTAAACATACTGTTACAAAGCAGAGATCTGACTACTTTTACCACCACATTTCAGGAGAGTGCAACATGACAAACTTTCCCCCAAAAGACTCTTAAAAAAACGCTTAGGGTCACTTCAATTGAATTAAAAAGCTCTGAAGGGGTGTAAAAAAGCCTGAGGGTCACCATACCTGTACTTACTTTCTGTTTAATAAAAGTTCAATTTCTAATCATATATTAGTATTGTTTGTTTGTTGGTGGTTAACGTCACATATTTATGCACCATGGCTAATCGTGACACAACATGGAGATGAAGTCAAGTTTAGTCAATCGTTGATCTACATGTTGGCCATTTTAGAGGACTTTCACCCCAAGCATTGGTGACTGGGTCCTATTTTACTAGTAAAGCGGAACTGGTTTACCACAGTAAACAAGTGCTGCTTACTTCCCTGGGTTCCCACATATGTTAGTAACTTACCATTGATCTTTTAGAATATCTAAGCAGATTGCACCTGTTACAGAACTAATATTTGGATGCCATATTCTTGTTAAAAACTTTACCTGAAATCAGAATAAAATTAATAATACTTGTCACTTTTAAGGTCCCACAAAGTAGATCTTCTGTTTCTCGGGCCATTTTTTGTAAAATTGCATGCAGGCTGGCAGTTATGTTATGTTTCATTTTTTGTAATTATTTCTTTGCCATCAAAAAGTTCATGTTCTTGGTTTGTTTTATGTTTTAGGCTTCAGAATCTACAGAGTAGTATGGGTGGTGGTGTTTTACGTCCCTTGAGTGTAAGAAGGTTTTGTTATGCTAAAGCATTGCAAAGCTTTGTTGCACACTCAAAGGACAAATTTATCAATTTCATTAACTTTAGAAATGTTTTTTCTTTTTTTTTAACATTTGCATTGGTTATAAAAAGAGAGCATACGGCAGCCACAAGGACCATGCGGAAGGGCCTGAGAAACAGATTTTCAATTTTTTTTAGGCCTTAACTAAAAACTGCAAGTTGTAAGTTAAATTGCCATACAAAAAAGGGTTAAATATTTCCCAAAATAACATGAAACATAAAAAAAACATAATGAGAATGATACAATCAATAGTAATATTAATTTAAAAGAAAAAAACCCAAAAAACTTTAAGGTTGACTAAAAAACTTTAACCACAAGGAACATGCAGGGGAGAGGGACTGAGAAACAGATTTTGAACTTTTTTAGGCCTCACCCTTTACCCATTGCACACAATATCAAAATATGTTATATAAATGACTTTTGAAAAAAATTTGTCGAAATATTTCAACAAAACCCTATCATGTGACGCCCTAATTGGAGTGATCACAACAAGCTCATTCCACTGAGGTATCTTGTGATGAGTTTTTTTTTTAAAATGTTTTGAAATTTTAAATTTTTTTTTAACTGATTAATTTGAAAATTATGTGGGCAGATGTAATGATTTGCAGGGCTTATATTTTGTCTAAATTTGTGAGAATCCATTTGGATTCTTGTGAAAATGGTTGTGAGAATCCATACCTACATGTACTATGAGTGTCCCAGGATCCCCTGATGCCACAATGGTTCAACCACAGATGTATACTAATAACACATGTTAACCTTTTACCCAACACACCTTTTTAATTTTTAAAACTAAATTTGATAATTTTTAAACAATAAATAATAAATAAATGATAAAATAATTAAATGAACAATATTTACCAATGAAATCTTACAAATATGGCTGTCATTGGAACCGACTCAATGACCTGGTTCCAATGACAACCATATTTGTGCAATTTTATTGACAAAGTCTCAGGATATTTCTGGTCATGTTAGCCTTCTACTGGTTAATTTGTTCCCACTGTGTTAGATAAAGGGTTAAATTGACTCAATTCTTTTCACGCGAATCCTAGCAGAGGTGCAGCGAGAATCTACATGGATTCTCATCAGTTTTATTTCGCAAATCTTGAGCGACTCGATTCTCGGATTCTCGTCGAAATATAAGCCCTGATTTGTTAGCTAATAAGACAATAAGTAATTTGGCAATAAGAGAAAATATTATCTAGGTGGATCCAGAAATGTTTTCTGATATAGTCTATCTCAAAGAATTGATGGCCTCCTAGTATTTATTTATTTATTGGTGTTTAAGGTCACATACTTATGCACAATGGCTAATCGTGACCGTGACAGTTTATGGGTGAGGAAGCCGGAGTACCCAGAGAGAACCACCAAGCATTGACGAGCAACTGTCCGCTCCTCAACATTCTAACTCTGTTCAAGCTCCTATCAATAGGGCTGCAACGGTACACTTACCTCACGTATTGCGGTTTTTCGGTGGTGGTACAATACGTATTGCAGTACATTTTTTCTAACATTATTCGCCCCAAAACTGATGGTGAATCATGTTTGCAATATGCTAGAAGCCTAGCATGCTGCTGGACTGCTGTGGCAGCTGTGCCGTGCAAAAATGCACTGCAACGTTCGGAATTACCCAAAGCTCAAGTGACGTCAAGTCGGTTATTTATAGATGCACGACATGCTGTTCTGTTTATGTTTGCTTGTGTCGACACTTACAAATTTTCATACAGACCCAATTCCCAACAGCCGTGCATTAAAACTAACAGCATGCTTCTATGCACCGCATATTTGGTAGATTGAAGCAGAAATGTTGCAGCCGGGCAGCCCGTTAAGCTGATGCAGAAATATGCACTATTGACTTGGCAAAACAGGACAGAAAAAACACATGGTTGACCACGTGCTAAATGTCTGACGTCGATATGAAAATGAGTGTTGTTTGTCACGAACCAATAGAAACGTATCCCCAAATCACATGATCAACATGGTTATGAATATTGAATATATTTATCGCTTGTCTGAGCTGCACCAACTTCGTGGAAGATCCCACCACATCAGATTGTTTTATGGACTTGAAATTCCACAATTACTTTTATTGTTAAGTGATTTGAATAAGTTACATTTTTAAAATGAATGTTTGAAATCGTATGTATAAAGTCTTTTTCTACTTAAATACTGACCTCATCAACTATTACAAATATTATCCACCAAGATCAGATGCCCCAATTTCCCAATAAATTTTGATAATTCCAGGTCCGTACAATCGGGTGAGTTACTGAGTGTGTGTGTGTGTGTGTGTGCGGGATGGGGGAGGGGGGGGGGGGATAGGGGCAAGCCCCTTCTATTTTTCAGAAAGAGTGAATGGGAGAACAGATTGATCCTGCGGAGAGTTTCCTTGAAATTCACATCAGACTTCATGGGACCTCTTTTGGGGGTGTTGGAATTCTCCTGCTGCGACCGCTGTGCATTGAGCATACCGGAAATTAGCCTGAATGAAACGAGTATTGTACTATGGAGAAATACCGTGGTGCACCGAGACCACGGTGAACTGTTGCAGCCCTACCTATCAAGCAGGGTTACAGTGGTTAAGACATGTGCACCACTGACATGCAGTACGCCTTTGTACACGGCGTCATCGTTCTCCCCATGTAGGCAACCGGGATAAAGTGCCTTGCCCAAGGACACAACGCGGGCGTCCAGGACGGGGATCGAACTCGGGACCTCTAGCATAGAAGTCCAACAGTCTACCACTGAGCCACCATGTTCCCGGGCCTCCTAGTATCCTTGAATCCATCCTGTTAGGCTACTTATTATGATATCAGAATTATGCCCTATTTTCTGTAATTATTTTTTATAAGAATAAGCAGACTTTGGCTGGAGTGATCACTTATTTACACTGAGTGGCATTTGAATGTATAGTACAGTTGTCATAGAGTGGTCACTTTCCATGAGTGGACAATATTTCCACGGACGCAATAAAATTTGATTCCAAACACTAATTATAGGCAGGGCTCAAAATACATTTTTTTCTCTGCGTAGCAAAATGCTACACATTTCCGAAAAATGAATAGCATTTTGTTCAAATTGCATAGCAGTTCTTGTATACCGAAGTTATGCAATACTGTTTTGTATTATTAAACTCTTCTGAGCAGATAGAATAAAGTCCATGTATTTCTGTGCTTTTTCAAATGAGCTGCAACACATGAAGCACTAGCTATGTTTTTCAACTGAACTGCCTTTAACAACTGCGTGGACTTAGATATTTCCAAAATTCGTAACATCTCTATGTTTGATGGGCTTGAAGTTATTCTGACTGGGTATTTTATGCAAAATGCAGAAACAATTCAGGATGAATTTAAACCAATAAAATTCACATTACATATGAAGTTGCTAATGCGAAGCGGAGACTTAATCTCATATCAGGAGTAAAGCATCAAAGAACTAGCTTGCAAAGTTTTGTTGCAAATTTTCATTTTTACATTTTGCAATACAAGATATTCAACTGCAGCCTATTAGGCTGCAGTTGAATATATTGTATCGCAAAATGCTATACATGATTGAAAATTGTGTAGCTTTTAGCATGTTTTGCATAGTAAAAAGCAATGTGAAACCTCTTATTTTGAGCCCTGATTATAGGTACAGTGAAACCCTGTTAATTGAATAGCCACTTTGCCAATGAAAATTATTCCATTAACAGTAGTATTCAATTAACAGGGATTGTGTCATTTTCCTGTATTCTAGAGATACACTTAGCATTTATTCTTGTATATCTTGTTTGACATAGCCCCATGAACTCTGTCAAACAAGATATAATAGATTAAATGCCTGTACTGGATGTACTGATGCCAAATAGGCCTATGAACAAAAGAAAACTGGGGTGAGTCAGGGTAATTTCTGGACAGGTTACAAAATATTTTATTCAATTAACAGGAGTTTACTCTATAACCTATATTCAATTAACAGGTCAAATTTGTACTGGAGGTATGGTAAATGGTTTTGTGTTGGGAAATTATATTCAATTAACAGAGTTATTCTGTTATTTATTTATTGGTGTTTAAGGTCACATACTTCTGCACAATGGCTAACCATGACCACAACATGTAGATAAAGTCAAGGTCAGTCAAACGGTTATACCCCATGCTGCCGATTTTGGAGGACTTGCACCCCAACCATTAGTGACTGGGTCCTATTTTACCAGTGAAACGGAGCTTATTTACCACAGTAAACAAGTACTGCTTCACTTCCCAGGGTTCCCACAGGGGAGTTACTCAGTTAAGAAATATCTAATTAAGTGGGCTCTACTGTATAATCATCAGAAATTTAATTAATGAAGCACTGGGTACAACCCGAAGATGATTGAGACACAACATGTATGTTGGATGTTGTGATGCAGAAAACTTTTCAGTGGCCAATGTAAACTGGTGGCTGGAGTAAAAAAAAAAAAAAGACCAAAACCTGCACACAAAAGTCCAAAATTAAAGTAAATAATGGGCTAAAGGGTTAAATAATATAATAATAGCCCCAACAAGCATGCTAACATAAAATAGGAACCATGGCAATATGCTACAAGGTAAGTCTCCACTTTGAAGAAAAGAGAGACAAACCTCAAAACCTGCACATAAAAGTAAAAAAAAAAAGAAGTATCACATTTGTTTCAATGGGTTAAAATTGAGAAAAATACCCCGATAATGTCACAGTAACCACCCTGGCAATATGCCAGTAAGGTGAAACTCTACCTGAAAAATATCCACTTGGAAGAAAAGAAAGAAAAACCTCAAAACCTGCACATAAAAGTCCAAAAAGTATCACATTTGTTTCAGACCTGGTCCTTGGGTGGGATTTCCCCATCTCACACCCTCACCCTCCAGGGATACTAATAGTCATATATGTCCATGTAGCCCACTTTGCCGACATAGGGAATTTGGGTGATCTTGCTGTTGGTAGATACTGTACCTTAGCAGCGGATTCTAGTAAAGTCTTGGCTGCCAGTTCAACCCTCAAAATTTCCCAACATGCAGTCTCTCTCTACTGTTGTAGTGGTTTGTAGGCAAGTCTTGGCTGCCTACATGTATACAGACAGACAAGACTTACCTAAAAACAACTATAAATCCATAGGATGCAAGGCAAGATCAAATTCAAGGTCATTTCAAGGACATTTGACATCTTTTCAAGAACATACAGTTTGCACTGTGAAAGAGCATGCAAGTTATTTGCATGCCTGTAATGTTCTTTCTTGACCCTTAACCCTTTACCCAACGTAACGGCCAAAACCAGCCAGCGCTATTCTCAAAAATCGCCAATTAATTTTCAAAATATTTTCATTTTTTGTCTCAAAAACATAGGTTATGACCCCTCGTTGGAACGAGCTCGTCGAGCTCGTTCCAACGAGGGGTCATAACCTATGTTTTTGAGACAAAAAATGAAAAAAAATAGTTATTCAAGAATTTTTTTTGCAAGTGTCGTCTGCTTTTCATGTTAGGTAAAGGGTTGAGGCTTAAAATTAATTTTTCAAGTACATGTTGCTACTACCGGGTACCTTATATGTTTATACAGTTGTACATGTAGGTGACTTGGCTGTGGTTCCACTGCCTGCACAGGCAGCCAACAATGATATAAAACAAGTGCCAAGATAAATTCAGCCTGCACTGACACAACAAGGATGATTACACTCAGGTGCACATGCTTCAAGGCAATATAAAAGTGGCAGTTTGGGGCTACATATAGGGCTGCACGGTAATTCGGTATTTTACTGAATTTCGGTATTTTTTTGGATACCGAGTAAATACTGAGCAATTTTCAACTTAATCAGCATACTGACTTTCACGGTATTATCAAATAAAAAAGTCCATATGTGCCACGAAAATGCAAAATGAGATGTATGTGGGGCTAACCAATTGTATCTCATATCAAAGTAAGACTGAATGAAAGTGTCAATGACAGTGTAGCTCAACTTGTCAAGACATGTACATGTATAGTATGTGACACAGCAATGACAAACATCTAGGTAATGACCTAATAACAAAGGTACATATAAAGTATTGTAACGGTCTGTACATAAATACTGACCGTAGCCTGTAACAAATGTATAGGTAAAGAAGTATTGTAAAGGTGGGTGACAGTCAGATGCTAAACTAGAAAAGAAATCTTTGAGTCCCAGAGTGGGTCTGACTGAACCCCAAAATATTTGTTCTCATAGCACAGTGATAACAAAGGCACCCCAAAACACACTCATTCCTGTCCCAAGTTGAAAACAAAGGTACCCAAGAAGTTTCGTGAAGATCAGTTCACAAATATGAGCTGTGTAGAAGTTGTGACAAAAAACTGATTGGACCTAATTTCGGTACAAAATGGCCACTGGCAGCCATCTTGAATTTTGGACCACACTCAGAAACACTCGTTCTCGTCCCAAGGTGATAACAAAGGTACTCAAGAAGTTTCGTGAAGATCGGTTGATAAATACAGCCTCTAGCCCGAGCTGTATTGATATGTGCACTTACAGTGTATAAGTAGCACTAAATAAATCAAAATTCATCTAATCTGCATAATTTCTGCACGAGAAAAAAACCCGTACTGTATGTGATGTATTCCACTTTACTAAACATTCATACAAAAATTTATTCAAATCAGAACTTTCATACAAAAGTTCTGTACAAAAGACTGATTGCACTAATTTTGGTACAAAATGGCTGCTGGTGGCCATCTTGAATTTCGGACCACACCCAAAAACACCCGTTCTCATCCTACGGTGATAACAAAGGTACCCAAGAAGTTTCGTAAAGATCGGTTTATAAATACGGCCTCTAGCCCGAGCCATATTAGCATTTGCACTTACAGTGCTGAAAGTAACACTAAATAGATCAAAGTTAGTCTAATTTGCATAATTTACGTAGGGGAAAAAACCTGTATTATATGTGATGTATCCCATGGTACTAAACATTCATACAAAAAAATATTCAAATCAGCGCTTTCATATAGAAGTTCTGCGCAAAAATCTGATTTCACCTAAGCCTGTACAAAATGGCAGCCAGCGGCCAACTTGAATTTCGGATCGGACCCAAAAACTCTTGTTCTTGTCCCACGGTCATAATAAAGGTACCCAAGAAGTTTCGTAAAGATCGGTTCATAAATACGGCCTCTAGCCCGAGCCGTATTGAATTGTTGATGGGCAGACGGACGAATGGCCAGATGGCCAGGCAGACGACGAACGACTGGCCATGGCATAAGCTCAAAATTGGCTTTGCCAAAGTTGAGCTAAAAATTACATACTTGAGACTAATGTGCTCTCATTAATCCGTCAAAATAAACTTCCATCGAATGGTGTGAAATTGGTCATTGATAACTTCGTAAATTCAATGCATGTATATTATCGGATATGCTGTTACATTGCCTGTAGCACAATTAAGAGAACAATAAATTAATGCTTCTTTATTCGAGTACATCCTGTCTCATATGTATTCCATATAAACTCGATTAGAATTCTGCCACCAACAATAGAAAAGCCATACTGGTGTTTTATTAGCTGCAAGCGAAGTTAATTGAGATTAAATGACCGAGGTTTTTTTGTAACGAGCAGTTTACCGACAATTGTTTTTTAACACTTTTGTTGGAGTGAAGAAATTCATAACAGCGAAAAAGTTAAAAAAAAATATATTGTCTGTAAAATGCTCGTTGAAAAAACAACATTCGTTCTTCATCGAAGCACGGGCATCTGAAAACTTGATCTAAAGAGATATATCACCCCTACTTCAAAATACCCCTCTTATATATTTAATATACAAGTGTATATTATCTATATAAGAAAGGGTATTTCCAAGTGTGTGTGATATATCTCTTTAGATCAGGTTTCTAGACACCTGTGATTGAAGTTCCCCTGTCCAGCTATCCTGAAAATGTAAAGCTGATGACGCTCACAGTATTTAGTCATACCATGGTATTTTATTTTATACCATACTCGGAATTGAAAAATGAAATACCGAGCAGCCCTAGCTACATAGGAAACTAAGGGTAAATTCACTGGAAGTTCAAGTGTTTTTCAAGGTCAGTTTTCAAATACTTTTCATAGCCAGAAAGGAATTCAGGGACTTTTCAAAACAAAAGGGAAATTCAAGGACTTTCAAGTCTCTGTGAGAACACTGAGGTGTCAAAGGACAGCAAAAATGTATAAAAATCTTTAGGCCTTTAAGGATTAATCTGCCAAGGCTTCACCAAACACCACCACTAAGGAAGGCACGGCATTACCTGACCACAATGATCAAACGATAAGGAGCATTCTCCAGTCCCTTCAGGACAATTTCAGAACCAATGACAAGAATCAAATCATTGATACTCGCTGTTTTTCTGTGCGAGAATCTTTTGCGAGAATTGTTTGTGATTTGCACATAAATTTTAAGCCCTGCAGCAAACACTAGAGAAACGTATCAAAGGAGGTAAAAAAAAAAATAAAAATCAACACCGCATTCTGATTATAAGCATCTATTCATCAATTCTGATGTAACTGCAGATCACCGCATAAAGTCACCACACGTACAAGTACAGAGGAGCCCACTTAATTGGATATCTCTTAATTGTATATCCCTGTTAATTGAATATAATTTCCCAATACAAAACCATTTACCATGCCTCCAGTACAAATTTGACCTGTTAATTGAATATAGGTTATAGAGTAAACTCCTGTTAATTGAATAAAAAATCTTGTAACATGTCGAGAAATTACCCTGACTCTTCCCAGTTTTCCTTTGTTTATAGACCTATTTGACCTCAGTACATCCAATAGAGGCATTTAATCTATTATATCTTGTTTGACAGAGCTCATAGAGCTCTGTCAAACAAAATATAATAGAATAAATGCTAAGTTTATCTCTAGAATACAGGAAAGTGACACAATCCCTGTTAACTGAATACTCCTGTTAATTGAATAATTTTCATTGGCAAAGTGGCTATTCAATTAACAGGGTTCCACTGTATTACAAATCAAAGTTACAATTGAACTGAAACATGAAGTGTAATCTTAATATATAAATGTGAATGTCTGTATCTATATCTCTCTCTCTAACTTTAAAATTTGATCATGGTGAACTCCTCCGTTTCTTGACTGATCGATCTCAAATTTTGTACACGGGGGTGATTCATGCCTGCGAGTAACATGGGGTGGGTGCTGTGCCCATGCGGGGTGACCTTGACCTTGAAACTGATGACCTTTACCTTTTATTTCGAAAACAGCTTGGCCGATCGGGCTAAAATTTCATATGTGCGGGTATATTGACCCATCAATCATTTTGACTTTATCAGGGTGCCTGTGTGGGGTGACCTTGACCTTGAAATTGGTGACCTTGACCTTCTATTTCAAAAACGGCTGAGCCGATCTCCCGTGGAAAGCCGGGTATTCACCCACTAGTATGTGTAGTATATTTCTGGTCAATACAGAAGAGTCAAAAATCAACACACTACTTACCAGAATAAACACAACTTTCACAATAGAATAAAACATGTAGATAGTGATTAACCAATAAGGATTTGGGACTGCCATCTGCTTGCCAATTAGTTGAGCACACAATCTGCCGGTTGTGAGTGCCGATGTCGGATAGTAACAACCAAAAGTAGTAGTATATTTAAGAATGCAGGGTTAATTTTACAATACAGTCAGGTTGATTGGTTTGTTGACCTCAAGAGCATGTCAATGTGTGTGTGTTAAAATAAAAATATCACATCAGTGGAAACAAGTTAACAGCGCAACGTCTTTGATCAACGATGAAAGACGCTGGCTGTAACAGCAAAACCTGTCTTGAGAGACCACCTGTCTTGAGAGACCACAACTGCCAGTCACCGATTGGTTTTACTCTATAATGGACCTGCTATGGGAGACCACCTGTCTTGAGAGACCACCTGTCTTGAGAGACCACTGTGACCTGGTACCAAATTGTATTTTTATGCTATAATGGACCTGTCTTGAGAGACCGCCCCTTTGAAGACTGAAACCATGACAAAAACTTTTTACCTGTTCTGAAATTGGAAAATCTGTTGTGGTTATACTAACATAATTAAAAGTATTAAAAGCTCTTAATTGGTATTCAGTTGCATAACTCATTAAAGATTGAGATGTTTTTATAAGAACCCTGTGAAAAGATTAGGATTATTGCTGAATAAACAATTTCATACATACCTGAAATGTGACAGAAAGGATTATAAAAATAAATTTGTGTTGAAAATCTTCAATGAAGATTTTCACCACTAATTTATTTTTATAATTTTTATAACAGTCCATTTCAATTTGTTACAAAAACTTAACAAAAAAGAACAACTACAAAGTAATTACAAAAATCCATTCTTCTCCATTTCTGAAATTTGGGGTTGGTTATTCACTGACTTGAGAAAACCTGAAACCTGTTATGAGAGACCACCCGTCTTGAGAGACCACTTTTGTGTGGCCCAAAGGGCAGTCTCTCAAGACAGGTTCTACTGTAACTTGTTTCTGCTGATGTCGCATTTCATTGAGTCATCACACAACACGTGGGATATGTGTCATACACTGCAATTGAGGTGAAGATCAGACCAATCAATGAGATTAGGCCAATCTGGATTCCTACCAATCATTGTGGCAACTTATTAAGTTTGTTACGGCTTGTATGAGATTGTTAATCAAATGTCAATACAAAGAATTTTGATCCAGTGGTGTCCCATGTAGCCTTCAGTATGGACTGATGTTCAAACACCTCTACCGATAGTCAATCAATGCCTTAAAATCACATGATGTCAGATGCGATCGGCAAACATCAGTTAATTACCAACAATAAATAAATTTATTTTGGCTTGCCATGTGTTCAACATTAAAAATAAAATGACCAAACCACAACAGAAACACCACTATAAACTTCACTGGTTATAGTTCTAGAAGAACAATGAATGAGGTTAATGCCATGCACAGAGCAAAACTCAGTGCTGGAAACAAACAAAATTGACGGGTGAAGTTTTTAAGCTCCTGTGAAATCAGAGACAAGAGTAAATTGCGCCTGTAAAATGTTAGTATATTAATTTTCAAGCGAATACTGTCACCAATAGGGCCGTCACGATTAATCGGTTAATCGATTGTCGATTGGCCATGCCAAAATCGATTAGTATTTTTCGTTGTCGAAGAATTGGTAAATTTTTCCCCGTTTTAGACGTTTAATAATTTAAAAAAAATTTGATGAAAAAACTATTGTTTCTAAAGGTAAAAAGGTCAAGAACGTTGATGTTAAACATCAAGAAGCCAATAGAAGCATTTGTCTTTTAGGCACATTCAAAGCTTTGATGTTCTGAACTTTTGAACCGTCAGTGTAATAATCAAGACTGGTCGGCAGTTGCGAACTTGCGAAGTTCGCAACTGACGACCGGTCTTGATTATTACACTGACGGTTCAAAAGTTCAGAACATCAAAGCTTTGAATGTACCTCTAAACGAGGATCGTCTTAGTTGTTTACTTGAGGTAGGTCAACTGACTTGAACTTCATTTTTAACAACTTCAAAGAGTGGGAGGGGGGACATCTAGGTCCGATTAATCGATTATTATCGACTATTTGCGACGATTAATCGATTACTAAATTAGAAAATGGTGGCAGCCTTAGTCACCAAACACCAGAAACCTTAACACTTTGAATACGAGCGGTCGCTTTTTCAGCCAGGAAAATGACTGACATGTCACAACGTCATTAAATAGGATGGCTGTTCAGTAAATGTGTGGGTTAGACCAATCAGTATTTTCAACATACAGCCCTGAGGCTGCACATTGAAAATATTGATTGGTCTACCCCAAATAATGAATATGAACTCTTCTAAATGAACTGGCATGGCAGATACCACTAGTGTTCATCAAAGGGTTAAATGTATAAGGAATTGTTGAAATATGACAGTAACCTGGCACTAGCCACAGAGTGCTGCCCTAACTGTACACGTATATTAGTGCTACACTCACTAGGCTACACAATATTTTTCAACAGGTTCATTTTTTAGCTCCCGTAAAATAAAAAAATATGGGTGTTGACGAGAGCAATTGAACTCGCACCCATCTCATGTAAAAACACAATACAGTGATCTCATGTTATTCATTTAAAAAAAATCAATTCAGAGATGCTGAATGCCTGCCAAAACAGATGCCATTAAAAACTGTACCCAATCCATTTTTTATGCGAACAAGTCAAGAAAGGCAGGAATATTGTAAAATAAAGTGGTTAATACCATTATGTGGGTTTCTGAGATGTCTCAATCTTGCCTCAGGATCATGACAATTTGTTCGAATAGACTCAACGATATATGCCCTTCAATACACCATCTTGAAAACCCACCTGGTAGTTTTAACCTTTGTGTATTCAAAGTTAACCCTTTACCTAACATGAAAAGCAGACGACACTTGCAAAAAAAATTCTTGAATAACTAATTTTTTTCATTTTTTGTCTCAAAAACATAGGTTATGACCCCTCGTTGGAACGAGCTCGACGAGCTCGTTCCAACGAGGGGTCATAACCTATGTTTTTGAGACAAAAAATGAAAATATTTTGAAAATTAATTGGCGATTTTTGAGAATAGCGCTGGCCGGTTTTGGCCGTTACGTTGGGTAAAGGGTTAACCAGATCTTGAAATATAAATTTTATAGTAAATTTCCTTTCTTATTATACCTATCGCAATTGTTTACTACAGGCTTGCACTACACTGGATGACCCTAACTCGGATAAAATACAGTTAAACTAGAAGTCCTGTCACGAATAGTGCGCTTATTTAGGCTTAATTGCGCGTTGGAATTGCGCGCAATTGCCATATCGAATGGCATCCAAAGCACGGCAGGTTCTCCTGGTTACTCATAGCAAACACATGCGATGTTTCTGCCAATGGACCTCCGGGTTACCCGGAGGTCCATTGGCTGAAACATTGCTTGTGCACAGGCCATATGTACAGAATTTGATAGCTTTACTTGGGCCATAACGCACACATTAACGCGCATATCAACGTGCTATTTGTGCGCATTTCATGACAGGACTTCTAGTTTTAACTGTACTCTCTATTGTAATCTTTCCCAAGAGATGTGGGAAAGAAAAGTGGCGTAAAAAACACCAAGAAAAAATAAGCCAAAACTGGGCCGAGCGCCATGCGCACACCCAGTATGGGACGCTCTTCCCTTAGTACAAATCCACGACTTCCATTAACCAATGCGCAGTGCATCATCAATTCATCATTCTTTTGAGTCCGCCAACATAGGAGTTATGTGATCAGCGGGAGGAAGGATTCTTACCCGAACGGGAGGGTCTCCATGTAAACAATTACGGTAGGTATAATAAGAAAGGAAATTTACTATAAAATTTATATTTCTTATCAACCTACTTTACAAATGTTTACTACAGGCTGAATAGACAATAGGATGGAGGGAATCACATAACCAACCCACACATAACTCATTTGCACTGGAACCGTGGACAGAGGAAAGAGATCCCTAGGCCTATCAAACCATAGCATCACAAACATTAGTAAAAGACAATGAAAGATGAGGCATATGGTGAAGTGCGACGCACAGACAGAAAAGATGAATGGCTGGTATAGACAACAGCCTGAGCCAAAGAAAGAGGGCCCATAGGACAAAGGTCCTCTGTCGGCTCCTGCAACTGTCGCAGATAAAAGGAGAATGTAGCATTCCTCCAGTAGGCTGCCAGTATAACATCCGACAACATGACGGAGTTAGTAAAAGAGGAAGACAATGCACGCACCTCGTGGCAGAAAAAACAATTGGTAATACAATCACCAGTAGCTAGACGGGAGGAAGCTGCACGAATAGCAAGACAAATCCATCGAGAAATGGATGCAGGTGAGATCTGGCATGTGAGAAAATGCATATCCATCCAGGATAAAGGCGCGAATGCCCCCCCCCCCCCCCAAGCAGAGCAGCGCCCAAGAAAGTGTCCATCTTGAAGTAAACTGCAAAGTCCTAGGCCTTTTTCAAGGAAAAGAGTTGAACAAGCTTGCAGAGGCAAGTAGGAGTGTCGAAACAATGCGGTACCACATATTAAAAAGGTCTCCGAAGCATGGACTTGTACCCATTGCTGGAGACCCCCAGAAACAAACATATACCAGAAACTCCTCAAGCGGTGTGATCGAAGGAATGATAGAAGCAACAGAGTGATCGCACACCATCGACAGAAGAACCTTCTACTTAACCATAGAGGCTAAACCAGTGGAGTGAGTGCCTCCTTGAAGAAGAAAAGCAACTCCACTGCTTGTCTCTAAAAAAGAGACAGGACCCGATAAAGACATGCGCAAAGGCACAATGAAGTCGGGTCAACTTGAAACCTCCTCTGGCGACTTTGGCAAAGAAGGTCGCGATGTAGAGGGAGACATACTGGAACCACCACTTACAAAGAGCGGAGCAGATTTATCCACACCCACCGAGACGACAGGGGTGTGATCGAAAGGATTCGGCGACTGCAGGTTCATATCTAGGCTAGAACCTGAGGCGGAATCAGAACCGGCAGGAAGGCGTAGCCGACAAGACCGTCCCAAAGGAGGGCCAGAGCCTCCACAGCGAAAGCCAGAGCATCTGGACACAAAAGTGTCCACCTGCTGGTTCCAACGAGTCGCAAAGAGATCGAGGGAACACCGCCATGTGGAGCATCCACTCAGTGGAAAAGAACCTGCCCCGTTGGGACAGGGTGTCGGCAAGGACTTCAGACGACCGGAAATGTGATGAACAACCACCCCGGAGTTGTCATCCTGAGTGGGCAGTAGAAGATCCTGAGCCAATTCGTACATTGGAACTGAGTCCGTGCTGCCCTGGTTCCGAAGGACCTGACGATTCGACAGGTGAGGGATCCACTGCCTGAAACTCAGAAGAAGAGAAAGAAGCTCCTTCTGGTTGATGTGTAGAGATGCCCGATCCTGGTCCCACATCCCGTGAAGTGAAAGACCTAGAGGATCCAATGTCGCACCCCATCCAAGATCGCTGGCATCTGCCGTCAGAACGCGATCGGACGTGGGTAAGTCCAAGGGGGCACCCTGCATGATCCACTGAACATTCGTCCAGTGGAGAAGGTGAGGATAAAGCGATTCTGGTAAATGACGCATCAGATCCACAGAATAGACATTCAGCCTCCAACGACTGAGCAGAAAGTGTTTGAGAGGTCTGACATGCAGCCGACCTAGAGGAATGAGATCCACCACCGAACCGCAGAGACCGAGCAGCCGGAGAATACCCCGTGCTGTCGCGGATGTGGACTGGGACAGAGTCAGAGCAAAAGCTGAGAGAATCAAAGCCCTGGCCTGGGGAACCGCCACCATATTGAACTGAGTGCGGAAGGCCATCCCCAGATGACAAAATGACGGAGAAGGGACCAGATCCGACTTCTCCTCGTTGACTCTGAATCCTAGCGACATAAGCAAGCTCAACAGAGTGTCGACATCCAACTCCAGTAAGGTAGCATTGGAATGCCTCTGGAGGATATCGTCTAGATATGCCGAAGTAGTCACCCTGGACTGTGTGCGATGGAAGGCTATCACATGCGACATCAGTCGGGTGAAGGTCCAAAACGCCAGGTTGAGGCTGAAAGGCATGGCCTTCAACTGGTAAACTCGCCCCAGAAAAGCGAACCTGAGATATTTCCGCGACACCCGATGAATCGGAACGTGAAAGTAAGCATCTCGCAGGTCGATGCTGGAAGCGAAATCTCCCTGGTGAATGGAACGGCGGACCGACCTGAAAGTCTCCATGCTGAACTTGGGAGCAATGATAGACTGGTTCAGGATACTGAGATCGATAACCGGTAGAAGTCGGCCATCCTTCTTCGGCACCAAGAACAGGCTGGAATAAAACCCCACTGACTGAATGTTCTTGACGACCTTGAATGCCCCCTTGGCCAAGAGATTGTCTGTCTATCTCCATGGACAAAAGCTCCCAACGTAAAACGTCTGAAGGAACTGTGGTTGGAAGAGGCGCTCTGCACAGAGTGTGGTGCCTTCGGAAGGATATTCGCAGCCCGGACAACAACATCTAACACCCAAGGATCGGATGTGATGGTGGCCCAACAGTCCGTGAACTCTGCTATCCTTCCTCCAACCTGGGACGAATCGAGGTGAGGACCTTCAGTTCGAGCCCTGATGAGGCCCACGAGAGGAGAAACAACCTCCTCTACTGAATGAAGAATCCTGAGACTTCCCTCTTGCCTGCCGACGCTTATCCTTACCCCGTGAGTAAGAAGTAGAAGCGGTGGCAGAAGGATCAGCCCTTTGCTTCGCTGAGGAAGCAGAAGGGCACTTGTTAGGCTTTGAATGGTCCCTGCCTCCCCTAGAAGGCTGATCAAGCTGACGAAGCAGCAAATGATCTTTGGAATGACGTAGGACATCATCCCGGACCGTCGACACAGAACCCATGGAACAGTAGCGGACCCGCCAAAGAAGCAGATCAAAGAGCAGCACGCTGCCCCCAGGAAGGGATCGGCCTGTGTCCAGCACAGAGTCCCTTCGAACTAGTTCCAAAATAGCTGTGCCACAGGCATGCGTGTGAGTAAGATGCATGAGCGACTTGGACAGGACACGCAAAGGAGCCTATAGATCGTCAAACCCATCTGGAGACAGATAGGCAGCTAATAGGCAGTCCTTATCCAAAACTGTCAAAGTCTGGCAGACTGACAGATCGGCGAAATCGTAGTAACGATAACGCACCGGGGGCAAAAAGGTGTCAACCCTGGTGAAGAACGGAGCCTTCATAGCCTTGGAACTCAGCTTAGAGTCCAAGGCTGAAAATGCTTCAACCACCTGGCACGGTCGAAGACGCCCAGAAGCAGGTTGCTCCACAGGCTGTAGGTCGACATGGGGACGAACCAGCAAAGTGGCTTCACACCTGACCCTCTTAACCAGCGAAGGGTCACGATCCTCCAATACACCCGAAGCGGGGCAATGGGCAGCAGCCAAAACATCTGAGGGCATACATGTATAGGGGTACGACACACCCCGAGGATCAACATAGCGGGAACTCAAGAGAGTTGCCGCGGACCTCTGCGGGGCAGAAGGTCCAGGCTGCACAGAAGGTGTTGGTCCCGCAAAACTGGCCGTGTGACCAGAATGAGTGGACGGAAAACGCCAATGACAAAACTGTGGTACTCGACAGTGCCGAGACCACAGTAGAGGGTACAGTCGGCAGCCACTTCCAACTTCGCCGAGTCAGAGGCCGATACCCCCACGTCTACACTACCAGACACCGCTGCAGACCACTGCAGGTATAAAACTGCTGTGCTCAACGGCTGAGAGGACACAGCAGGGGGTTCAGTCAGCAGCCACGTCCGACTTCGCCGAGCTGAAGTCGGGTAAGGCCGAGGCCGATACCCCACAACCACACTACAGACATCCCTGCAGACCCTTGCAGGGATAAGCCGAGGCTGGCTAAAAACGGTACCTGATGACGTTGTAGAAAGAACAGCAGTAGCAGCAGATACGACGGGAGCTGTTGGAACTGGCGGAAAAGGGGAGGAGCCACCTAGCTCGGCCTCCAAAGGAGGAGTCACAACCCTAGTGACAGCCTCAGATGTCGACTGGAGAAGGCGCATAGTCCCGGAACCAGGCATCTCTTCACCAGAAATCCAACAGCTCCCGCAGTATCCACCACGGTAAAAAAAACTGCACATCCCCCAGGGAAGGGGAATAACTCTCACCAGATGTGGTCGATTCGGGAGGCCCCGAAACGACAGTGTTCCCCACCCCCCACTGGTGCGGGAGGAGCTGCACATCCCCCACGGAGGGGGAGAAATTCTCATCAGACGTGGTCGAGTCGGGAGACCCCGAAACGACAGCGTTCCCCACCCCCCACGGGTGCAGGAGGAGTTGCACATCCCCCACAGAGAGGGTATAACTCACACCAGACGTGGTTGATAACTCACACCAGACGTGGTTGAGTCGGGAGGCCCCGAAATGACAGCGTTCCACACCACCCGTGGGTGTGGAAGAAATAGCCACGAGAACTCACCAAGACGAGGGCAAAAGGAATTGACCTAAAGGAACCGAACTGGAAATAACAGAGGTGAGAGCAGTAGAAGAAAAAGGTGAACTCAACAGATGCAGAAAGTAGAACACCCTCAACTACGAGAGAAGGTGGCAGAAAAAAAAACGGTGGGTACACGACAGAACCCAGACAGCCGACAGGGGCCGAAAAATAGATATTCAGCCCTCAACAGAGTGAAGAAATCCTGTCCAGACAGTCCCTCATTGACACCGAACTCCAACAATAAATCAAATTTATCAACCGAAAAATTTCATTGTCAAACCGTATTGACACGACGTCGAAAAAACATTCGCGAAAACGGAATAATAAATAATATACAATGAGAATGTGGTTGAAAATATTAACGAGAATATATAAAACACAGTCCTGTTATTATACGATCTTCAGATCCATAATGCAGTCACAGGAAAACCATTATCGACGAGTTGAATTATCACTGTTTCGTAGAGCAAAAATGGCCACACATCCTCCACGTTTGCGGACAAAAAAGAGAATGATGAATTGATGATGCACTGTGCATTCGTTAAGGGAAGTCGTGGATTTGTACTAAGGGAAGTGCGTCCCATACTTGGTGTGCACCGATGGCACTCGGCCCAGTTTTGGCTTATTTTTTTCGTGGTGTTTTTTACACCACTTTTCTTTCCCACATCTCTTGGGAAAGATTAAAATAGCGAGTATTTTATCCGAGTTAGGGTGTTCCACTGTAGTGCAAGCCTGTAGTAAACAATTGTAAGGTAGGTTGATAAGAAATGAAAGTGTTAATGACACTGCAGTTCAAATTGTCCAAGAAGGGACTGAACTAAATAGAAAGATCCAGTAATGTCAAGCCATTCACTCAAGTTTATACAGAAAAGACATCACATCAAAGCAACATATGAAATTTGAAAGATCGGGTGAGAGGTGCAGCCTGTAGGGTCTGCTAATGGAATTGCTGCCAATTTATATGCCAAATCATCGACAGCCATTTTTTTTCAACGAAAATCAGAATAATTTGATCGATCCCATCTAGACATCACACCAAAGGTACATACGAAATTTCGAAAAGAAGTTGTGAGGTGAGGGATGTGGCCTGTGGCTTGTGCTAATGGGTTTGTCGAACAATTTATATCCAAATACAAGATGGCTGCTGTTGGCATTTTTTTTTCACCAGAATTCAGTAAAATTCAATAGCTCCCATCCAGACATCACACCAAAAGCTACAGATGAAAATGAAATAGATCGAGTGAGAGATGTGGCTCATAGGATGTGCTAGGGCTGCAAGTATATGCTTCCATAATGATACGATATGTATTACAATTCAATCTGCACATGTATTACTATATGTATCATGATACACATGATCTCTCATGGCTTGCAAACTACAACTATCAGATACATGTGTACTATAAACTACATGTATTCATTTCCACTAGCTTCCTTTTATTACAAATTTTTGAATGCATGATTTAAACAATATCATGAATATGTAACTTCTCAAAGTGATATCCATTGCAGGGCTTATATTTCGTCTAAATTTGTGAGAATCCATTCGGATTCTCGTGAAAAGGGTTGTGAGAATCCATACCTACTATGAGTGTCCCAGGATCCCATGACGCCACCATTGTTCAATCACTGTTGTATACTGATTACACATGTTAACCTTTTACCCAACACACCTTTTTAATTTTTAAAACTAAATGTGATAATTTTTAAACAATAAATAATAAATAAATGATAAAATAATTAAATGAACAATATTTACCAATAAAATCTTACAAATATGGCTGTCGTTGGAACCAGCTCAATGAGCCGGTTCCAATGACAGCCATATTTGTAAGATTTTATTGACAAAGTGTCAGGATATTTCAGGTCATGTTAGCCTTCTATGGTTAATTTGTTGCCGCTGTGTTAGTTAAAGGGTTAAATTGGCTCAATTTTTTTCACGCGAATCCTAGCAGAGGTGCAGCAAGAATCTACATGGATTCTCGCCGGTTTTGAAGCGCGAATCTTTGTGGGAATCGATTCTCAGATTCTTGTCGAAATATAAGCTCTGGGGTGAGGGATGTGGCCTGTGGGGTGTGCTAATAATGGATTTGTCGAACAATTTATATTCAAATCCAAGATGGCTGCTGTTGACATTTTTTTTTCACCAGAATTCAGTAAAATTTGATAGCTCCCATCTAGACATCACACCAAAATCTACAGATAAAATTGAAATAGATCGAGTGAGAGATGTGGCCTGTAGGATGTGCTAGGGCTGCAAGTATATGCTTCCACAATGATACGATATGTATTACAATTCAACTGCACATTACTATATGTATCATGATAGACATGATATCTCATAGCTTGCAAACTACAACTATCAGATACTATAAACTACCTGTATTCATTCCCACTAGCTTCCCTTTATTACAAATTTTTGAATGCATCATTTAAACAATATGTAACTTCTCAAAGTGATGTCCATTGCTGGGCTTATGTTTCGTCTAAATTTGTGAGAATCCATTTCGATTCTCGTGAAAATGGTTGCGAGAATCAATACCTACTATGAGTGTCCCAGGATCCCCTGACGCCACAATGGTTCAACCACTGTTGTATACTAATAACACATGCTAACCTTTTACCCAACACACCTTTTTAATTTTTAAAACCAAATTTGATAATTTTTAAACAATAAATAATAAATAAATGATAAAATAATTAAATGAACAATATTTACCAATAAAATCTTACAAATGGCTGTTGTTGGAACCAGCTCAATGAGCCGGTTCCAATGACAGCCATATTTGTAAGATTTTATTGACAATGTGTCAGGATATTTCAGGTCATGTTAGCCTTCTATTGGTTAATTTGTTGCCGCTGTGTTAGACAAAGGGTTAAATTGACTCAATTCTTTTCACGCGAATCCTAGCAGAGGTGCAGCGAGAATCTACATGGATTCTCATCGGTTTTATTGCACGAAATCTTTGTGCCAATCGATTCTCGGATTCTCATTGAAATATAAGCCCTGCATTGGCAATCATTTTGTACAGGTTTTGATTTTATGAACCTTTTCCCAGTGTTTTTACCTCTCAGAAAATATGTTCAAACAATTTAATCCCTTACATCTTGTTTGACAGAACTCTAATCAAATAAATATTTAGCAAGTTAGAGGGAATTCTCTAGAGCTGAAACGGTAAATCGATTGTTTACTTGCATGACCATCATACTGAATCAGTAGCTAGAAATGGTCATTCTTAACCCTTTACCCATTGCGGGTAGCAGACGATACTTGCAAAATAAATTCATGAATTACTACAAATTTTCAATTTCGTTCCAATAAGGGGTCATAAGATATGCTTTTGAGACAAAAATATAAAACATAATAAATTTGAATGGAGATTTTTGTATATAGGCCGAGTCGGTTTTGTTTGCTTCGTTGGGTAAAGGGTTCTTGCTGTAAATCATCAATGGTATGGCAGTTATTCAGATATCTATTTGCACAAGTGATTACTTGGTTAACCAAGGTTAATCCACATGATTACAGTTAAAACTAGAAGTCCTGTCACGAATAGTGCGCTTATCTAGGCTTAATTGCGCGTTGGAATTGCACGGAATTGCCATATGGAATGGCATCCAAAGCACAGCAGGTTCTCTTGGTTACTCATAGCAAACACATGCAATGTTTCTGCCAATGGACCTCCGGGTTACCCGGAGGTCCATTGGCTGAAACATTGCTTGTGCACGGGCCATATGTACAGAATTTGATAGCTTCACTTGGGCCATAACGCGTACATTAACGCGCATATCAAAGTGCTATTTGTGAGCATTTCATGACAGGACTTCTAGTTTTAACTGTAATCGATGAAGAAAACCCCTTAACCGTTTCAGCTCTAGAATTCACCAACCTTTGATTAACTGAATAATCCAGTGTTAATGGCATATTTAGTAGAGATGGGCAATATACCGAAAAACCGAACCGATACTGATATCATGGGGACACCGAAAAACCGAACCGACCCAATCTTTTAATACCGAAGCCAACGGTATTTTCAATTTTCCCTGTGCATTCACTATTTATAAGGCCTTGATGAGGATTAATAGCAGTTGAAGTGTTCATTTTCATGAAAGAAGTGACTGATTTTATTTTTCAGTTTTGTTAAGCCTTAAGGACCAGGGCAGTTGTACTAAATTATCAATAGTCTACGACCTGTACATGTCCAGTTGCTTAGCAGTGATTTCTAGCCAAGTCTTGGCTGCCTTAACAGGCAGCCAAGACTTGGCTAGAAATCACTGACCAGATAATTTTACAACTGCCATCAGGCCCACCTAACGATGACATCTTCAGGACACACATTCTATGATTCTATGATTACAGACGCCTTAAGTGGAGCTTGAAAAGTTAAGGCGTATTTAGAACAAGTCACCAAATTACTGTAGATATGATCTGTGTTGACAAAAGATTGACAATGTTGAGCCCATCAACAATGGCATGTGTAGCACTGTGATAGAATGATACAAGAACAACTTATTTTGTATTTTTCTGACATGGATTCCCCTTTGGTACTATCAGTGAATCTGAAGTCACATACTGAATACCGAACCGATACCGCGGTATCCCCACACAAAAATACCGAAACCGATACCGAACTCAAAATTCCAACACCGCCCATCTCTAATATTTAGCACTGTCAATGCTGGCATGAAACAGCTTTCAAAATCTACGAAACTGTTTTACCATTTAGTTATATTTATTGAATCGCGACACAAAGTGAACAACAATACGTATTGAATCACGAGCAGTGTATCGTTGTTTGGGCATATCATGATTAATCATTGTAGCCCTAGGGGGTGCTAATGGAATTGTTGACAATTCATATGCCAAATCTAAGAATGTCACTGGCGGCCATGTTTTTTAATGAAATTCAAAAAATTTCACAGCTCCCATCTAGAAATGGCCCCAAAGCTACATATGAAATTTTGGAATGATCGCGTCAAGAGCTGGGGCTAAAGGAATTGTTGAACAGTTTACATGTACAGTTAAAACTAGAAGTCATGTCATGAACTGAACTGTGTGTTTATCTAGGCTTAATTGCACGTAGGAATTGCGGGCAATTGCCATATCAAATGACATCCAAAGCACGGCAGGTTCTCCTGGTTATTCATTGCAAACATAGACAATGTTTCAGCCAATGGACCTCTGGGTTATCTGGAGGTCCATTCGCTGAAACATTGCTTGTGCACAGGCCATATGTACAGAATTTGATAGCCTTACTGCAGCCACAATGCGTAGATTAACGTACAGATTGAAATGATATTTATGTGCATTTCTCAACTGGACTGCCCTGAAAAAAAGTATGATATTTGGAAGTGATCGGATGAGAGCTGTGGCCTGTAAGGTGTGCTAAATGAATTGTGGATGGACAGGCATACAGACGACGGATCACAGCCCGTCCCAATAGCTCATACTTGACGTTGCCAAGTTGAGCTAAAAATGATTTTCAAATCCGAGGGTGATTATGCTAGGACATGAATACATACCTTTGGTGGATTAAATGGATATGTTTCTGGTATTTTTATCTCAAGTTTAAAACTTCCTCCCTCATATGGTGTGTCAGGTGGACCTTCTATCTCACCTTTCAACTCAGTAAATTTATCATCAACCAGTTCAACTTTAATGTTACATCTTGCAAACTACAAAACACAATCAATATTGTCAAATAATTTTATTTTTTTGTTTCTACAGTAGAATCCTGTTATTTAAATAGCCATTTTGGCAGTGAAAATTATTCAATTAACAAGAGTATTCATTTAACAGGGGATGTAGGCTTGCCGTGATTATACAAAAAGTCGACTAATTGTCGGTCGTGCCGATTGATCGACTTTAAATTTGAAAGTCGACTTTTTTTATCCTCGCATGTATAACAACACCACTGCCTTCTCAGAACGTGATCATGCTGTATATACATGATAGGAACTTTTCTGGATGTAGACCATATGGAGGTAAAGGAGGGCTGCCTCAGGCCCCCCCCACACTCAAATAAATCGTCATTTTTCTAAGTCCAATTCGGAAATGTTAGCGGTAATTACCTCCCACTTTAATGATTTTTTTTTTGGAAAATATGAAAGTTATTTTCAAGTATTACTGCTCTCGTCATGTCAACAACATGTCCGTATTTTAAACAACATCATTTCCAATAACCATTCTTTGCTCATAAATCTTTTATTTTGAACAACACGAAATGAAACTTGCTGCATTTGATGAAATTTCAATATATTGCATTACAAAACTAGAGTTAGCTCACTTGGGTCACTCTTTCATGTTGGAAATCCGAAAATCACGTTTCCCACCATTCAGACTGATAAATTATCGTGAATGTGTGTACAGAAGAGGGGGGAGGGGGGACTTTTTACATCCTTAGTGCCCTTACAGGGTCCAGCAGAATAGTCCTTGTAAGTTGTAAAATCCCTCTCCCTCGGATCAGGCCTAGTTCCTTCTGGCTGCTCACTGTTATGTTTCATCTGAATTTCGGGTGTCAGGGTGTATTACTGTTTAACGGTATGGCAGACGATCGACCAACTTAATAGAATATGGTCAACGAAACGTTCATTCCGACGTTCACCAAGCCTTATAATGTGGGAATGATGGATCGTTGACTATGTCACCATGTTATTTGAAATGTACACGGCCACACGCCCGGTTATACCTACCTTTACGACCATTCAGGCATCTCGTTTTAGTCGACCCTTTGTTAACCCTTTACCCAACGTAACGGCCAAAACCGGCCAGCGCTATTCACAAAAATCGCCAATTAATTTTCATTATTTTTTTCATTTTTTGTCTCAAAAACATAGGTTATGACCCCTCATTGGAACGAGCTCATCGAGCTCGTTCCAATGAGGGGTCATAACCTATGTTTTTGAGACAAAAAATGAAAAAAATTAGTTATTCAAGAATTTTTTTTTGCAAGTGTCGTCTGCTTTTCATGTTAGGTAAAGGGTTAAAAAAACGTGGCCAAAAAAGTCGACTAATCGTCAATTTTGGGCTCTGATTAATCGACTTTGGAATTTCATAATCGTGGAAAGCCTAAGAGGATGTGTCACTTCCATGTATTTTCGAGTTCAACTGAGCATTTATTCTATTGCACCTTGTTTGACAGAGCTCATGGAGCTCTGTCAAACAAGATACATGTAGATTAAATTCTGTAATTGAATGTACTGAGACCAAATAGGACTTTAAACAAAGGGAATTTTTCGAGATTGTCAGGTCAATTGACTGACATACTGCAAGATTTTTGTATTCAATTAACAGGAGTTTACTCTAACCTATATGCAAACAACAAGTCAAATTTGTATCGAAGGTATGGCAATTGGTTTGTGTTTGGAAACAGTTGTGAGAACATACAGTACGCGCCAAGTATATCCTGTCTCAAACACCCGACACGGTGGACGATTTTCTGAAAATCACCAGCCAACACCGTGTCACACGGTGTAATTTGTCCAAAATAATCACCGTGTGCAATGGTGTCTAGGTGTGAAAAAGATTATTTCCTTTTTGGTAAATCACTGTGTACAATGGTGATTCAGTGAGAAAAGGATTATTTCCTTCTTGGTAATAAAATTAACTGGCTACCAATTGCGCTACTGCAAAAACGTGTGTTGAAATGGGGTTTGGCGAACAGGCTAAGCCTATTTAAACGTGTGTTGATTCAAACTGGTGATGTCACATTGTGACGAAGAGATGTGCATTCAATTTTAGAAAAAATAAAAATTACCGCACATGTTATCTGCATGAAAATGATCGTACCAACAAGTCCATTTCATTTTCGGTCAATACACTGGCCTTAAAGGGATAATGGTTTCAAAACGCAACTAAATTCTGACCACAGAGGTTTTCAGGAAATCTGCCTATGTCATGGCCGATTTCAATCCCGCAGTGATTCACTGATTTTTCCATTGCAACCTGCGACTCCAAGCTCCACAAGCTCAGAAAGCATAAATGTATAGTATAGTTCAGTCGCTTTCCATCAGGGGACAATATTCCCCTGTCTGATGACAGTAAACAATCCATTGAGCCTAATAATTAAAATGCACATTCCTCCAATGATGCAGCTAGCTCATACTGATAGGCCGTTTAAAAGGTCCTAGTCCATGTTTAAAACTGGTACGATTTTATATACAAAACATTGTATCAGTTCAATAATAGGGCAGCATCAATTTATTGGAAACAATAACAGTCCTGGCTAGAATGGTCATATACTATGCTGGAAATTGATACGATCTTATATGCAAAACATTATTCCGACCTTACAGGGCAGCATCCATTTATTGGAAACAATTACAGCCCTGGCGTCGTCTTATCCAAAATGCACATGCTTTCAACAATTTAGCATGCATCCACAAATGTGCCTTAGAGCGAGGGCTAGGGGTGGATGGAGGAAACGGGTTGCTAAGCCACTCACCCTTGGTCTTCCACCAGTGCCATCGATTATTACGCGTGCCAGATACTGATACGATATCACAAATGAAACATATTACAGGCCTTCATAATATAGGCCGAGTTGCTTAGTGGAATAAACACAAGTGCCCATACAATTACTCGCGAAATCACAGGCGCACCTAATGCCTATATCACGGGTTATGGACCAGAAATTGTATCAAGGTCCCCGATATACATTGTGTCAGCCGAATAACATGTGCTTCTCTTCTTCACTGTAAATCACAGGTGCACTTGACACCTACATCACAGTTAACCCACCACAAAATTGAAAAAAGGTTGCCGATACATTCTAACGCATCTATCATATCACCAATGTTAGTCTGAATTAAAAGCACCTACATTCAACAATTCAGCATGCCTCCACAAATGTGCCTTAGAGCGAGGGGTAGGGGTGGATGGAGGAAACGGGTAGATAAGCCATTCACCCTTGGTCTTCCACCAGTGCCGTTAATTATTATGCATGCCAAATACTGATACGATGTCACAAATGAAACATATTACACGCCTTCATAATATAGGCCGAGTCGCTTAGTGGAATAAACACAAGCACCCATACAATAATTACTCGAGAAATTACAGGTGCATCTAATGCCTATATCACAGGTAATGGACCACTAATTGTATCAAGGTCCCTGATATACATCGTATCAGCCGAATAACGCGTGCTTCTTTTCTTCACTGTGAATCACAGGTGCACTTATCGCCTGTATCATAGTTAACCGACCATCAAATGTATAAAGGTTGCCGATACATTCTAACTCATTTATCGTATCACCAACGTTAGTCTGAATTACCTAACTATCTTCAGACGGATACACTCTAATATCAACAATGACTCACCCAGATTAATGGATGAAGCTATGAATAATGCATAGCTGGCATGTTGAATCACGGTTTAATCTAAATAAACTTAATTACAAGACAAACAGCACTTATCAGACTCCAGTTTCTGACATATAATTGCAGACTGGAATAATACGGGAACTAGTCCTATGTGGATTACACTTAACATGGCCACATACTCCATGGGTTAACAAAACACAACTCCCACGGTTGCTTCCAGTGACTCTGTGGTGCCTGCGAGCACCTTTACTCACTTAATTTGTTGCACAGATACATGTAATCATTGAAACATTTATCGATTTGAGTGCTTCTAAATAAAACACGGTTGAACACTGTGGCGGAACAATGGACCTTAATTAGTCATTATCGCTACCAAAAAACATCAAACGTTGGCTTTAAGTGGAAAGGGGTAATCTATTTAATCCCTTATCCGATTAATCACGGTGTTTGAAAATTAGACACCGTGTGCAACCGGCTGAAATTTGCATTTTTCACTCATCACCGGGGTGGGTATTTGAGACAGGATACACTTGTTAAGGTTAAACCCAGAGGTCCATTGGCTGAAACATTGCTTGTGTTTTTTGTCGATATGTGCAAAATTTGAAAGTTATAGCTTGGGTGATAACTCCACTCAGCGGGTGATTTAGTTACAATCCACTCTCCACGTACTGTATGGCATTGGAGAATGCAGAGGGGCTAATGTAAGTTGCAAGTCCTGGTGAAATAAATATGTTTAACCCTTTATGTGAACCTTACGAATCAGCCGCAACTGCCAACGAAATTGACTTGAACAAAATGAACAGCTGAAAAACAAACAGTTCAACAAAACCCTATCATGCTGTTACCCTCTCACGGGAACAAGCTTGTCACAACTGTTCCAATGAGGGGACACATGATATGTTTTTGTTGACAACTTTTGAAAACTTTTAAAACATCAAAGGCACATTGAAGATGACCGATTAGGAAAGGGGGAGGTAGAGGTGTTGTAAACCTGATTTGTTGCGGCTGTGATGTCTCAAGTCTCAACTGATAAAATATTCCGGCTGTCAAGGTGATAGCTAAAAGTTGCGATTTTGTTATATAAAAGTGTATATATCTTTAATATTTTTTCTCGTTCGGGCTAAGGTGTTAGAAGGTCCGTTTATATCACGGACCCGAGAACCAATTTGTCACTTGAACAGGCAATCAATAACTCAAACTTTAGTAATTGAGCATGAAGTTTAATGTCCATTATGGCGAACTTGTTGAACGCCACATGGGCTATCTGATAACAGATCAACAGTAAGAGAGACAATATTCTCCTGCAATCGTTATCTATGTAATTACAGCCAGTTAATATTTAATTGTAGAATCCAGTGCATCACATACAGTTAAAACTGGAAGTCCTGTCATGAAATGCGCACAAATAGCATGTCGATCTGCGCATTAATCTACGCGTTATGACCATAGTAAGGTCATCAAATTCCGTACATATGGCCTGTGCACAAGCAATGTTTCAGCCAATGGACCTCCGGGTTACCCGGAGGTCCATTGGCAGAAATATTGCCTGTGTTTGCTATGAGTAACCAGGAGAACCTGCCGTGCTTTGGATGCCGTTCGATATGGCAAATGCGCGCAATTCATATGCGCAATTAAGCCTAGATAAGCGCACAGTTTGTGACAGGACTTCTAGTTTTAACTGTATGTTCACACCCATATTATGCATCTATCCTGTCTCCGTAATGTCAAAAGATACCAAAATGTGAGTCTTTCAAAGAAACTTTAAAGTGAGAGTTAAATTAAGATAGATCTAAGCGACCAAGTTCAAGAGAAGCGATTCACTGTGAATAAATGTTCTGGCTTTCTGAAAAAAAATTGGGTGATTTCTCGAAAAATTCATTCCAGCCAATTCCAGTCGGAAGGCGTGTAAGGCTGTGGGTCGTTGCGAGTAGATGGGGAGGTCCCATGCTATAGGTTAGAGGAGGTGCCGCATTGGTGCGAAAGTATAGGCACGTTCACATTGTTATGTAGGGGAGCCACTGAGCTCATGTTTAGAATAGGAGCAGTTGCGGTCCAAGTCGGTGGCCACATGATATGAGAATAGGATCAGGAAGTACGAGCTCAGGAAGCTATATGCATTTAGATAAACGGCATTACCTGTTTTACAAGGCAAGCCATACATAGGCAGAGTAGGCTTTGCCTGTATGAACATTATTCTGAGACAAACGTAAGGGGAAGTTTAACCCCATTGGTGGAGACTGCTTGTCTGAAAAGCGTCAAGTAAAGTGACGATAAGCTAGTAGCCATGCGACGGCAATAGTAGAGTGACATTCTGTCACCTGTTAGAGCAGAGATGTCCGATAAAGTGACAATACGCTAGTGGCCGTGCAACGGCAGTGAAAGGTTGAAGAGAAGAGGTGACCAAGGAACCAATACCAATGAAGAGGAGAAAACAACTGTGACAACAGAGAATGCAGGCCCGCAAGTGACTCAAAAACTATGGGTAGGGGGTGATTGATGTTTTGTATACTTATTCTTATGGATTCCATGTAAGACTTACTACGTCACCAATTATCATATTTATTTTTCTTATATATGTAATAAAATTGTTGGGGGCGCGGTGGCTCAGTTGGTAGAGGTGCAGGCTGCAAGCCGAGAGGTCCTCGGTTCGAATCCCACCTGCGGCAACCGCGTTGTGTCCTTGGGCAAGACACTTCACCCCGATTGCCTACATGGGGGCACGATGACGCTGTGTACTGAGGCGTACTGCACGTCGATGGTGCGCATGTCTTCAACCAATCTAACCCTGCCTGTGCTGCGGTGCAGAGTCCAGAGTTACGATGTTGGAGAGCTGACAGCTGCTCGTCGTTGCTCGGTGGTTCACTCCGGGTACTCCGGCTTCCTCAACCCGTAAAACTGTCACGGTCACGATTAGCCATTGTGCATCAGTATGTGACCTTAAACACCAATAAATAAATAATAAATAATAAAATTGTTGTTTTCAGTGAACCCCTGTTTATTTATGCTTCTCCAGGAAAAGTTATTAACCCCTTCAGGATAAGAACCACCCCAAAAAAAGTGAAACAGGCGGGTTCGTCACAGTGAGACATATGTTCACGCACAGATTCAGGCGCCACTCCTTGAGTTTGGCTGAATACGCGGCGTGAATCTATTTCCCCCAGCAATGAAAAAGCCCTGGTTTCTGACACCGGCTACATGTACATCAAGGCATACCTTTGTCGATGGCATGCTGTTATAGCCCCCATATTATATTGAGATTGATATATCCTTAAGTTGATAATTATGTGAGAAAGATTTTTTTTTTCATTTCTGCATTTTCTGACTGGTCTAACTCTTTTGCACTCAGTGACCTTGTTTACATCTTTGTTACACTGATATATTGTACATATAGCTGTTGACTGTTTAATTGTTTAAATAGGTCAATGACCTTGTTTACTTGAACTTAAACAGAATTCCCCAGAAACTAATAGAACATTGCAGAAACTTCCTCTTCTGGGACATTCTATCTGGTTACTATATAAAGGTTTGTCAACAGAATTCAAAAACTCATTCTTAGAAAGCCTTTCAAAAAGACTCACTTCAGTTATTTCCATTGGAGAATATTATTGTTTCAGAACAGTGCATTTATTATAGAAGCAGTGCTTCTTTGTGAATTTGGAAGATTGATTCCAAAAGAGAATTTTGAAGAGAATTTGTTCATCTTGGAAAAGAGAATTTATACTTTCTGTGAAACAGAATAATATTTTGTGAAAAGCCAGGATTCTACTGGATTGTTTGGAAATTACCTGTGGCGCCAACACTTCTTGGATTTTTACTCCATTTGAATTTTGCAGAGAATTTTATTATATTTTATTGGAGACTGCTGAAATTTCTAAGTGAAAATTTTATTACAAATCTACGGGATACTGTTTCTGAAGAGACATTCTTGGATTTAATATTACATCTACCAGCTGGTAACTTTCTTCAGAAGATACTTCACCACTGGATTACTGGATTCTGTCAAACTGTACTTTGGACTAATTCTATAATTGATAAGTACCATTGTTTTTTTTATTTTCTGTAACCCAATTAGTGTAAAAGATCTTTGTATCATTTTTTCTTTTTTATATCAATTTTTTTTTAATTAAATTTCAGAATAGTTAAATTCATAGTTTTGTTGCTGATTCTCAGATTTCTTTCTGTTACCAATATCATTAATAATTCCACACCGTAACACATGCGTTGATGAAGTAATTGAAATGTTACCCACAAATGATTATAGTTTCAAAACAGAAATGAGCACGAAACTTACCGTTGCTAGGCACTGCACATAGTGATGAACCTATTATCGGCATCGGCCGATAATGGGGTAATCGGTGAATCATCGGCATTGGCAAAAAGGGCATCATTTGCCGATAGGGGTGCGCCGATTGTTACAAAGTAAAAATAAACGGTCGTTTTTTTTTTTACTCACGGCCATATCGTCGAAAACAGTGTTTACACCTGAAACGTCCAGGGAACGTGTCAACACTACTGATTCTAAAATTTTGTGCATTTTAATATTCTATGAATAATTTAAAGCTAAACCGCAATTTCAGTTTGTCACACGGTCATGTATGATTCTTATTACCTGGAAATCTCGGCCCAGTTTCTTAAGTTGTGACATCAGTCATCATTGTTTAAAATTTAGCCTTCCTATATTACTCCATTTTGGAAATCGCACAATTCTTATTAAAACAAATCGTGTCAGACTGTCGGTGCCGGTTTCATTTTTCATTTATTCATAAATACTGTATTACGAAAAAAAATCTGGTGGGAGACAAGTGAAGTAAACTATACTAGGCAGCTTCTTTGAAAACAATACACCGTGCGCATTCCATGGAGGATTAGTGTCATTTCGTTCACAACTTCACAGGCATTTCGTAGGTAACGGGACAACCCAACCGAAACGGAATCGGGACGTTTCGGCCTTGAGACGTTTTGGCCTGGGACGTTTCAGCCTCGAAGAAAGAGGGTGGAGGGACAACGTAAATAAAATAGATTCAGCCGAAGAATGCTCTGACAATGTGTGTATACTGATTTTCTGCCAGAATTTTATTTCACTAATTCGAAAGAAGATGGGTTTATACGACATAAATAATATTAATTCTGAAAAAGTGTAATAATATGCGTTTATTCATTGAAAACGCTGCAGTGGAGCTTTTTCAATGAATTAACACGAAATTATTTGTGACAGATATATATAAAAATTAGGGTTAGTCTTATCTAGCAATGCATTAAATTATATTAAATCTGATAGAATTGAAATAATTTTGCGTTGATTCATTGAAGCCTTTCAATGAATATTTACTCGACAAATTTAGACTTATCTAGCAATATATTAAATTAAACAAAATCTTGTAAAAAATGAAATAATTTTTCGTTTATTCGTGGAAAAAGCTGAATGGAGCCACTTCAATGAATAATTACGCAAAATTACTTGAGACAAATATAAATAACAATGGTACAGACTTATCTGGGCATAATCTGGCAATTTATTAAATTAAATGAAATCAGTAAAAAAATCGAATAATTGTAGCTTATTTTAGTCTCTGCCAAACAACGAGAAATTCATTTAAGAGAGTGTCGGGTGGTGGGGGGGGGGGGGGGGGGGGGTGTATGCTCCCATTTACCCCAAGCTTCCTTCAGTCGTTTTTCAAGTTTGACATATGATGGTTTGCTGTTTTTCAAAACAAACTGAGTTGTGAAAACCAAACTCAAGAATCATCTATATGGGTGACAGCTGACAGCTTGTCATTGTGTTTAATTATGTACTGAGCTGTGAAAAAAACTCCAGAGGTGTAAATGTTGAATTATATTTGAAAATATTTATTGCGTCTTACGCAAATATTTATTTATTGGGGCCGAAATGACTTGGTAAAAGCTTAAAAAGTAAGACGTTTCAGCCTCCCAATGTGGGACGTTTCGGCCTTTTATATAATTATGGGGCCGAAACGTCCCAGCCGAAACATCCCAGGCCGAAATGTCTCAACTCTCAAGGCCGAAACGTCACGAACCCCCCCGAAGGCCAAAACCAGCGGGGACAACCCGCCCTGGGACAACTCGCCCCAAGTTTTTCATGCGCCACAGTCATGAGCTATTTGACTATGGTATTGGACTATGATTGGATTATAAGTAATAACAAATGAACTATTCAGCTGTTATTACTTATAATATGATCATTATTAATTAGCGGACAATAGATTTGTTTATTCGACTTAATTGTGATGATATTAAAAGTAATATCAGGAATAATTCCGAATGAATTATTATTATCAGAAGTATCTGTGGTAATGGTATCTGTGGGAGTCTCATTAATGGATGTTTCAGTGACTTGACTGCTTGTTGTCTCGGACGTGTCCATGGCTTCATCTAAGTCAATGATTGTTGACAGCTTAAAAGGCACATTTATTGTGTTATTAGTTTTAGATAAAGGAAAAGCGATCAACGCTGTGATGAATCCATATCACGCTGAAACGACATGTCTGTTCATTTGATTTTTTCTCATCAAACAAATATCATTCCCCTTAGATGGTACCCGACTGAAACAACATGACTAAAACAACACTCCACTTCTGACTTGTCTCTACATGCAACAAATTCAGTATACAACTATTATTAGTTTAATTCAGTCATTCTGGGATGTTTTAATAGGATCACTGTGGATATAATTTTCGATAAAATTGGATAATTTGTCGATAAAAAAGTGAGTAAAAATTTGTTTATATATTACTACATGTATCCCCAAAAACTTTTTCTTCAAAAATCAGAAAAAATCGGGACAACCCGCCCCAAAAAGACTGAAAAAGTGGAACAACCCGCCCCAAAAATAGACGTCAGGCAGTTTGTCCCTGGGGCAGGTTGTCCCTGATCCCATTTCGTATACTGACTTTTGTATACAAAAGAAGCCATTTCGTACATTATCATCACCAGTACACAGGCAAATTTTGGGGGTTTTTAAGTATTTTTTATATGAAATAATAGACTGTAAGGTATTATAATCCAGTATAAATTATTTTTACATACGGGGTTGTTATCTTTACTTGGCTCAAAGAAGTCATAACCCTGTGTACGAAACATCGTAGCTTGTGCACGAAACGTCCTACAAGTGTACGAAACGTCCAGCCCCATTCCATGGTGGGGCAGAATCACGTGATTTTCAAAATGGTCAAATGGAGAGATCTATTCTGAACGTACATATTGAATATTGGGCTTATGACTGGCATGAGAAGAAAGGAATAAGTCGGATTTATCCAGAGTCAGGACAGTGTCTGTCGATCTGTGTACGAGTTCCCACAGGATTGCTATGAGTTTTAAATACATGTATATAGGATTTAATCTCATTGGGAGAATATGTAGTATTCCATGCAGTGAGAGTCAATCTGACACGGGTGATTCCGTTCTTCCCACTGAGGAATGGACTGCACAAAACGATCGGATAAATTGTCTGGGGAGTTGATTTGGTGGCGAGCTGACCAAGAACCAAGAAACACAACCCCGCATTGACATTCTAATTGCAACTTTGCAGGGTTCGATCACGAATTTTCATGGAATTTAAAACATCGGAAACGGCATCGGTATAGGCCGATTATTAAATTTTTAACATCGGTATCGGCCGATGGTTTGTTTACCATATCGGTTCATCACTAACTGCACAGGACTAGCCACTAGGAACAGCTCCTCGACCAAACTGCTGTGAAACTTTAAATTTAAAAGTGACTTGTGATACTGGAATTACCAAAGGTGGTACATGTACATGTAGCATGGGTGTGGATGCAATTTATGTTAATACAGCAGAAATTACATTCAGTTTTTATTTTTAAGGCCACACAAAGTAGATCTTCTGTTTCTCAGGCCATTATTTGACCAACTGCATGCAGGCAAGCATTTTTTTTATTTCATTTTTTATTTCTGTATTTTTTTCCTTTGCCATCACAAGTTCATGTTCTTGGTTTGTGTTTTAGGCCTCACAATCTACGGAACAGCATGGGTGGTGGTGCATTTCGTCCCTTGAGAGCAAGAAGGCTTTGCAATGCTAAAGCATTGCAAAGCCTTCTTGCACTCAAGGGACAAATTTATCAATTTTTTCAACTTGGGCAAAATATCAGACATAAAAACATTTTAATTTTTATTTTTTTAAAGTTTACTTTGGTTAGAAAAAGAGAGCATGAGGCAACCAAAAGACAATGTGGGAGGGCCTGAGAAACAGATTTTTATTTTTTTTAGGCCAAACATTCTTTTTGTACAATTTCCATCTGAATGATATGTTTTGAGAGCCAACAAAAGAGTTTTCATACCAACTTCACCAAGCCAGATTCAAAGAGAAGCAAATAGGAAATCCGATTTCCAATCAAACTGAATACCAACCTGACATTCGAAATCAAATTTATTTATTAGGGTTTAACGACACTTTAACAGCCAAGGTCATATCATGTCAGTGACAGTTTTACAGGTGGAGGAAGCTGGAGTACCCGGAGAGAACCACGCAACTAGGAGCAGCTGCCAGCTCCCCAACATCATACATGTAACTCTGAACTCAATTCTGGTGGGGTTACTAGTAGATTGGTTAAGATATGCGCACCAACTTAAGGTGTCAATTTTTTTCATTTGATGATGTGCGCTAATTTTAATACTTCCCATGATGCGAATGCTCACTTCACTTCAGAATCTGAGGACAGCTGAAGATTATATTATCAAGAAACCTCCGAGTACATTTCTTTTTGAAGTTGCGGAATTACACCTGAAATGTCCGCTGCAATCGCAAATAAAGCGTCTGAAGATATCAAAGTAGTATATTTCCGTCACAACTGTTTGAAGAATTTGGTCCTAAAAATTAACTCAAGCACTACTTCAAACCAAACAATAATTAGAAAAGAAAACAATATCCCGACCTACAGACCCTATTTTTTCGGTTATCGGACACTAAGAAACAGGACACTAAGAAACACTTTTGGGTAGGACACTAAGAAACAGGACACTAAGAAACGGACACTGAGAAACACTTTTCCCGTTTTTTTACCTAATACTTTAGTTTCAAAAATGGGAATTAAAATTGTCTGAAAGTCAATTTTAAAACAAAGTAATGGAAACCAATATATATTAGCCAATAAAAAATCCTAAAATATGTGTTTTTATAATAATTCACCTCGCTGGTGGCAGTTCTTTGAGGGTGGGGTCTGGTCGATACTAAGGAACAGAACAATTAATAATGCTTCTGGTGACAGTTGGTGTGTAGAACTTAAAAAATGACGATAAGTTGATAGAAAGCTGTCTTTATTTTTTTCTGCATAAAAAGACATGTACATAACATGATATATCACAATATGGCATAACATAGGGTACAATCCTATAAACTTAAAACCTTTAACACTTCTCCCTGACCTGTAACTGTGCAAAGCGGATAGAACCATAATGATATGGATGTCATATGCAATATGCAGGAAATTGAATTTGATGAGTCATTGACCCTTTAGCACAACAAGTACATGTAGCACAAAATTCCTGTATCAAATATAAAATCCCCGCCCTGTAACTCTGCAAAGTGGAATGGATAAAACCATACTGATATGGATGTCATTGGAACCAGGTCAATAACCTGTTTCCAATGACATCCATATTAGTATGGTTTTATGTTGCTATATGCAGGAAATTGAATTTGATAAGTTACTGACTCTTTAGCACAACAAGCAGCACTAAATTACTGTATCAAATATTTAACCCCTCTCTGTCCTGTAACTCCGCAAAGTTGATAAAACCATACTGATATGGATGTCATAGGAACCAGGTCAATAACCCGTTTCCAATGACATCCATATTAGTATGGTTTTATGTTGCAATATGCAGGAAATTGAATTTGATAAGTTACTGACCCTTTAGCACAACAAGCAGCACTAAATTACTGTATCAAATATTTAACCCCTCTCCGCCCTGTAACTCCGCAAAGTTGATAAAACCATACTGATATGGATGTCATTGGAACCAGGTCAATAACCCGTTTCCAATGACATCCATATTAGTATGGCTGTAGGTTAACAATATGGCAGACCATTTTCTCTCCCTAACTCAGTAGCGCTTGTTTATACGTATATTATGGCGAACACCATCTAAGAATTCATGTATACTCGTGGTACCATTCACTCGATCTTGGCATAGACTTTTTAGTCTTCTCTGAAGTTGTCTATTTGCCAACGTAACATGTTTCTTTGGAGGATTACCTACAGAGTCTTGGTTAATTACAGTTCGCACCATAGACTCATCTCGTTGGAACCACTGCATCACTTTCCACACAGATGGATGGTAATGTCCAACTAAGTTTAGAAACATGTTATTCCACCCCTCGCATATGTTATTTGTTCTGTGTTCATCTGCGAGTGTAGCTGCATGACAGTTCCACACAGCAGGAGGATAAAGTGGCGGAACGCGACGAAGACACACAGTGTCAGTATTGTCCTCATTTCTCATCATACGGTAGCTTCCACTAACATATGTTTTATCAAAATAATCTATTAACTCATCAGCTTCTTCAGGGGCAATATCCTTGAGATGTGACCATGCCCTGAGACACCTCGTCTATTGGTAAAAATGCTAGGCCATCCAGCTCGCCACAAAAGTGTCTGAAGTTTTCATCTGCCTTATACATGCTGACAAGACCCAACTACTGAATCTTCCTCCTCCATGTACTTTGGGTCAGATGATAAAAGCACCCTTTTGTCACAGTGTTAGGACCAAATACTCCAGCTACAGCTCGAAGCACAGCACCTTCAAAGTCAGTAATGACAGTTTGAACATTAATCTCTAATTCAAGCTCATTACACTTATCAACCACAGCTTGCAGCAACTCGTCACATGCAGAACGTAATTTGTTCTGTAATAAAGCGTAAACACATGTCACAGCTACATCACGGAATGGTACCCTCATTACATACAACTGAGAAAACAGTGGCGGTGCCATTGCAAAATTTCCATCCATAAATAGAGCTGAAGAAGATGCCAGTCGTCGAAGTCCATCTTTTGTCGCAAATACTATGATTCTGCTAGTAGTCTCGGGACCATTATCATAGAGTAAAAATGTCTCAGGTTCAGGTCCAATAGTCTGATGCTACTCGTCTGGTAGAACAAAATCGGATAGTTGTTGAGGTACTGCTGGCGTCTTTCGTTGGCGACGTATACTACGTTTGGTGTTCTCTGCCACTGGGAAGCGTTCTTGTATATGAGAACCCACGGTATCAATGGTCTGAGCAAAGATTTGACCGGGCTTATCAAAAGATTGGATAGTTGGTCACGCATTGCATTGCAGCACTTGGTGTATTCAATTGATGTCTCATCTGGAGGATGGTTGTGTGGTTTGCTGGGTTCAGGATCTGTTATATCTCGAGTGGTACAAAGAGTGGAATTGCAACCCATACTAGTTTTTCTTGTACATTTCCACCATATCTTATTTTTCCTTGTGGCTAGTTTTGTATACATGTAGCCATAGGCCATAGTGGCAAAGCATTAATCCACCTCTCCGTTTTTTTATTATCTCCATAATATATTTATGACTGTTTAACAGGCAAAATCCCTTAAATATTAGTTAAGGAGCTTGTGTTTGTTTTTCTTAGACAGTGGCCTAAACAACAACACAAAAGAAATGTTCCTCTTATCTTTAGAAAAAGAGAAGAACAAACAAACATTACATATGGACTAACAAGCTGATGTAAAAACAACGTAGCTAAGGGTAATTGTTGAACAAACACATCCAAGCTAAGCGCCATCCTTAATCACACTTGTCATTGCTTTGATTAATTAATTTTCACATACATATTTTTTAGTAAATAGTAGGTTATTATAACTTTAAAATATTCCAAAATTTGTATGAGAGAATAATTTGTGTGTAAAGAGATATTACAATTTATATCTTGTAATAGAGTCAAATACACGATAATTAAGAAATAATTGTGTGGAAAGTTTTACATGTATATCCTTCTACATTTAGTAATAATAATAAAAAACAAGACAAATTTGAATGAAAAAAAAATAAATACACCCAAAATATAAGTTAACAAGTTTAATTAACTTAACAGTTGAAAAACATTTGCTTGGAAAGTGTTAATTATATAAATATTGTAACTTTAAAAAAAAAGAAGTGTTTCTTAGTGTCCTGTTTCTTAGTGTCCGTTTCTTAGTGTCCTGTTTCTTAGTGTCCTACATTCATTTTTTCTGCTATGTAACCAGAACCAAACCATTCATTTTTGGGGGGAGCCTTACTTATACAGCACCTTAACTGGATTCGCATAGTATTTTATCATTCAATTTCCTAATTCTGCAATTCAATCAATGTCAATCCTTAGTTAATTTTCATTCAACAGCTAATTAATTTTCCCCAAGTAGGTAGTAAATTGCTATTCAAAATTTTCAGATTAGAATTTAGATCGAGTCCTAGTCCAAACATCAATTAACATGGCCTGAAAGTCTGTAATATAATTTTAGGGTTTGGTACGTCCTTTACCAAAAATTACGTTATGGACTTTCAGAGTTTCAGGCCACGTTTGGACTAATAATAAATTTATACAAAAGTCTAGAGTCCTGGCAATCAGCTGAAGGCAGTGAAGCCAGGGTGAATAGACCTAGTGTTGAAACGATTAGTGATTTTCAGGAATCGACTAGTCGCCAACAGTAATCGATTACTAATCGACTAGTCGAAGCCCCCATGTTATTGTTATCAAACATGTGTACTGCCGTTCTTCCCTGGTTAAAACTAACAGTAATACTTGCAATGAAACAATGGCAAGTGAAGCTTTCAAAGACCTCAAAACCTCTTTCAGTTTCGAGAGAGAATTAATGTTGGTAGCTTCTGTTTAAAATAACTTTTTCTCAATATAGCCACTGATATTTTAATAAAATAAATCATTGTTCAGGCTTTTTTTATATTATTCGTTCCATCCCATTGAATGTTAACAAAAGGAAGTGCTCTTTACGCATGCATGATGTACATCCTCTGTCGAAAATTAAGCACAGTTAACGCCCACAGCAGTTATCAGCCTGTCAACAATTGTACACCGAACACTCCCACACAACTTCTCGTATTATGACTTAACCTCTTATCTGTTCATAATTATGCATACATCGAACACGCCTACTAATTTCCATATTGTCTGCTTTGAAAATCATCACCTGACCTGATTGGGTTTCCTCTTAACTCAGTTGCAGTTCGAGGAAAAGCTATAGTTTCACTTTCAATTTCCCGGAAACTCGCAGATTTCCAGGAATTTGTCCGCATGTATTTACAAAATGAAAATAAAAAGCACATGGATTTTGTAATTGGTTCTTTAGTGATAACAAATTGTTCCAAATACGAACTGGTATGTGTTATTATTATTATTATGTGTTCTTCCATAATTTCTCTTTGATGTTTCTGTAAGACATTTCGAACTTACCAGTACCTGGTGAACAAATTGATGTCCGTAGGTGGCCTAATTTCATGTCAACTTTGGGTCCTAATTTTCCTGCAGGCTGCTCCCTCGAAAATAAGCTCACCCATATATTTTTCCCTGTTTACTTCACGCACCCCTGATCTTATTCAATCTGTGGTCAGTTGGCCAACTAGGGTTGTTATTCATCCAGTCGGAAACATCAAACGCATTATTTCCGTGGGTTGTTTTTTGATTTTGGGAGTTTACTTGTGACGTTCGCAACAATGTTGGGTGAATGTAAGGGGATGGTGTATGGTTGGGGCAGATGTTCCGACTAATCGACCAGCAGATTTAGGGATCGACTAATTTAATAATCGCGTCGACATCGATTAGTCGGCTAATCGTTTCAACACTAAATAGACCGTTCCCAAATTTAGTCATATACAAAATCCCACACAAACTGGTTCGAGTTTTGGCCAGTGGGATTTTTGTCCACTGAGTTTTTTTCCAGAGAATATATGCCCGATGGAGTTTTTGTCAATGCATCATGGGCTTGCCTTGCGTACCATAACTGGCATAAGTGTCATGTATTTCTTCTGAATTTTTAACTCGAAAACTGGTTACTAGGTTCTAATATGAGGAGATTTTTTCCCCCCTTTGTTCTCTACCTCTTCACTTTTTACAACTTCCTTGAATTCTCGTCTTATTCTTCCTTCAGCAATATTTGTCATTTTATGAAAATGAAATAATGTTTTAAAACTACTTTTATGATTCAAACCACGAATATTTTCAGAAAGGGACCAAACAAGAATTATTTTACTTCCGGTTCATGGCCCATGCGTATGATAAAATAAATTGAATAAATAACATTGACATTTTTTATTAAAATAAGAATGATGTGAATGTTAATGCAGCAGTCATCATGCACTGTCGATTTGAACATGCTAATTTTAACAGCATGAAATCTACGCACCTGGTGCTACTCGGGTAAAAAAAAAATCGCAGTTGTCTCCCCTTGACCCGCGAAAAGGTTAATGCCTGCACAACCACCAAAAAATCGCCAGTCTCAAGCTTCTGGCCCACTGTTTGATTACAGAAAAATGCCAAATATAAAAGTCTTCAGTGGAACTTCGCATCATGAACTTGCACATAAAATATGTGACCGCCTGGGTATTGATCTATGTAAGGTGATCACCAAGAAATTTAGCAACGGTGAGACATGGTAAGCATTGATTGATCGTCTTATTATATATTAATTCTGCTTGATACAGTCATAAATTATATGTTTTTTTTGTAATAAAGGCAAAGGCTTTGACTTTTACCATGACGACATTTCAAATAAATCGAATGCTGAATTCAATCTGTTGTCTGTCAAATATGTCGCGAGTTCTTTTCAGATCTTTGGAACAAATTGAAAATTCCTAGTTGTGTTCATTCAAACAGAAACGGGTACCAGTCATTTCAACCCCAACTCAAGTGAGCTCCAGTGATTTCACCCTTCAGTTCATGCATGTCATTTCATCCCTGCGTCATTATGGACCCCTGTCCACAAACAGCAACACAAAATCCAAGATCAACAACCACATGTAGCCCTAATACGGCCAAACTGTCCTCTGCAATTTAACCCAGATAATAATAATAATACAGTCATTTTACCGATATCGAATCTTTACCAAATGCGGGTCACTTCAACTTTAATCACATCGCAAAAATCGAAAGGTAACACAAAGTAACAAAACTTTGAATCAAAAGTTTCATTAATATTTTACTCTTTAAATGATAAAGTTACAGTGTTATCTGGCATCTGCATATTATGTTATTTAGTTGGAAATCATTAGCACCCTGTCTAGTTTCCAAATTTCATGTATGGGAATTCCCCGTTCTATTTTTTTCACTCTTTGACAATAGGGTCATTCCGTCGGACCGAGACTTACTTTTTGGCTGAAAGCATCGCCATTTCATTCACCTTTTAGCAGGAGGAAAAGTATGTATTTATCTGCATTCTATATTTTTATACTGTACCAATGACCCAGACTTAGCTGGTGCTAACTCTAACAAAACCAGGGCCATACACAAATTTTGCCCCCCAATCCCCAAAATTTGCATCCAAAACCAAAAGAAATCATGTCCTATAGGACTCCATACTTCGCCCCTACTGCACATGCGCAGTGTCAAGGACGTTCCGAAATTGGCGCCAATTATCATTCTCTGTTTGGCCCTTCATCAGTCAACATCTCACTGATCTTTGTGCTTGTAAATCTCAGTTTAAAGGATGCCAGACACGTAATTATTGGAGAAATGGTGATTCTAAGGAGGATATAGAAGGAGGAGAGGAAAAAGGAGTGACAAAAAATAATCAGGGCTGTACTTAAAATTTTTTATGAAATTATGTTAAGTTGCCTATTTTCGAGGCATGGGCCTCTTGTTGTCATTCTTGCTAAAAAGTTGCACTGCTTATTCAGTGTTTCCTCTCCCCTGGTCTTCCAAGTCCCCCCTTGCAATTCTCCCATGCTTTTGGCATATTTTTGAGAAAGTTCATTTCTAAAATTCTCTTGGGAGAGTTGCTTGGTTACAGAATGTTTTCTGTTATTTTCCCCATAGTTACGTTTTCACCCATGGGTATATAAACGTTGTGTTCTGCATCTTCCGTCTGATGTTCTGCAGATTCTCCCCTGGGAGTCTCTGTCTTGCATCAGATAGAGTGTAATTTTGATGACTGATTTCGGGCTAGTTTTTTCAGTGCCTGGAGTCATGTTTTCTGGTGTTTTACACTGTTTGTTTACATTGGCAACAGTCTCTTTTGAGGGGGGCTGTTTGCCTTTGGTGTAGTTTATCTCACTATAAGATACATTTTTATTATCCGTAAGTGTTGCATTAATTATTTAATATAAATTTAAAATTTTTGACCACACTTAGCCATCGGATCCATCGGGGCTCAGCATTACTTTTCAGAAACTTGGGCTTCGCTGAAAAAATATTTTTCAAAAATTATTTTGATTTGCAATTGTTTTTTCATTATTAATGGATCATGTTATTATGTATCTTTGTGTCAGGGGTTTGTGCGAGTAACTAGGACTTGTTGTTGACTTTTCACAATGAAAGGATATTGTTCAAATTGTAATAGGAAGAAATCTTCCTCTGACTTTCATGATCATTGTATTAATTGTAGTCAGTGTTCTCGCACTAATCCCTGTTCTATATGTCAATATTGGGATGACAAACATTGGAAACGTGTGTCATGGTATGCTGTTACTGGAGAAAGGGCCATGCCGGCTCTTTCTCTGCAAGGTCACTCTACTCTCTCAGTTTCTATTTCAGAGGAACAAGAACAGGGTGATGTTTCCATGTTATCTTCCGCAAGTGCGCTTCCGTCGTCACAAATGAATACAGAGCTAGCAGCAAAAGTGCTCATGGAGATTAAACAAATGTCGTCTGCTAGCTCGCCCGGTGTAGCGTCCATTCACCGAATGGTTCGGCAGCCGGGTTTGTCCGATGCGGTCCAGGAGGAAATGTTGGGTGATGCGAGCACTATAAACATTCAACGTGCACACCCAGTGACGGTGGATAGTAGGTGAGATCGGAGGAAGCCTTTGAGTCCGGTTCCTAGCTCGTCCAGGTCCAGCCGGGCCACGAGCGAGAGAGGCCCCTCTCTCGTACAACAACATCTGGGACCAGATGTTGTGGTACAAAATGTGTCGCAAGCGGAGCATATGTCCGTCGCTCGGGACGCTCCGTTGTATAGGCAGTCCGCGGAGACTGCTCAGGCTTCTTCTTCTCGTCAGCGCACACGATCGCACCTTGGCTGCGTGACCGCCGATATTTTAACAGCTTCGCCGATCAGGGATTCTTCGGCGACCAGGTGACACCATCCGGTAGCCAGGGACACGAGGCCGATGGACTCCGGACGTTCGCATAGAAAAAGTATGCGGGAGCCATCAGATGCGGAGCTGCCCTCGGCGAAGCAGCGAAAGACTGCGCCTCCGCAGGCCTCGATGCCGGACGTACTTGTGCAGATAGCACAACTTATCGCAGCATCCCAGTAGCCGACAGAAACGGTGTCGGATCGGGAATTATCCGATGGCGCTGGGTCGGTACGCTCTGCCGAAGCATCGGGGGCGGACGACCGGGAGCATCATGAGGTCCGACCGGATGGTGAAAGGGATACGGATGACTTGGAGCTATCCCTTTGGGAACAACATAAAGCTGCCGTGGACTTCATCCAGCACTTTCTCCCTCAAGTTGTTCCGTCGGGCCAGACTGCTGCGGTTCCGGACAAGAGGATTATAGCGTCATTGGACTCTGAATTTTTTGAGCGGTTCAGGGACATCGCTCCCGAGTTTCCGTCTCAGTCCAATAATGTTGCAAGAACATTTGAATTATTGAACGACGCTATATTTAAACTTGCTTCCAAAACGGGGAAAGCAGGTTTCTTGTCCTCCAATACTCTCAACCTGCCTTTCATTAATGCAAGGAATAAATTCGACATGGCAGGACAGGGTATTCCGAGAGTTCCTCTGCGTATGGACGACGAGGCGGAAGACTTAGAGCTATCATTACCGTCGTCGACGTCTATTCCAACCGCGGTGTTGGAAACAGCTATTTCGTCTAACAGAGCCAGTTTAGACGCCTTATCTTACGCAGATCACCTTACTAAGGCGTTATCACTGCGCCTTCAAGGGAAAGAATTTCAGGATATACAATCCTCTTTAAGACTTCTTTCAAGGGCAGTAGCTTATTCCACGTGTAACTCCGCCCTTTCAGTGGCAAACCTGGAGTTGGTTAGACGTGACGCAGCCCTAGCTACATCCACACTCGTGGATACTAAGGTGAAGAACTCTCTCAGAGTCGCTTCGGTCTCCGGAGAACTACTCTTTGACGGCAAGCTTTCTGCTATTTATGATAAAATTACAAAGAAAGCTTCGGATTCTCTGTTGTTCAAATCTGCTTCTAAGAAGTCGGATACGGCAGACAAGAATAAGACAGGCACTTCTGGGTCTAATGCGCCCAAGAGAGGTTCCTATAGAGGTTCCGGTGCGTCCTCTTGGTCTTATTCGAGAGACCGTCAAGGTAGCGACTCACGTTCGGGACGTCCTTCGGGCCGGGACAACCGGTCGGACACCCCGAGGTCGACGGGACGAGGTGCGGGTCGTGGAGGATGTGGTTTCTCCTACCGCAGGCCTCGCAGGTCCAGGAGGTGATGGCTTAAACCTCTATCGCGTACCGGTTGGCGGAAGGTTGTCGAGCTTTTCACAAGAATGGGCGTCGATTACGGACGGCCCTTGGGTGAGAGGAGTGACTTCGGAAGGTCTAAAGATATCCTTCAAACGAAAGCCTCCATTAACTCGAAGTCCAAAATGGACTCAACTTCCGTCAAATCCGCAGAAAAGAGACGCTCTATTATCAGAGGTGCAGTCTCTTTTAATGAAGAACGCGGTAGAGGTATTAGAAAACCAGGAGACTCCGGGATTCTACAGCCATCTGTTTCTGGTTCCGAAACCAGACGGCTCGTTCCGTCCAGTCATAGATTTGAGCTGGATAAACAAGCTGATCGTCGCTGCGAAGTTTTATATGGAGACGATTCGGTCGGTCAGAGCGAGTATTGGGGTGAACGATTATGCAACAAGCATAGATCTCAAAGATGCGTACTTTCACGTCATGGTACATTCGACATTCAGAAAGCATCTACGCTTTGCAGTCCTAGGAGTGGTGTATCAATTCCGGGCGATGTGCTTCGGATTGAATCTAGCACCCTGGGCTTTCACTCGGGTAATGAACTCGGTAATGATCTATTTCCGAGCTCATTCGGCTGCGTAACGTCGGCCTACCTGGACGACATTCTTCAGAGGTACGGCAACGAGTTAACGCTTCAGAACGATGTTCAGAATCTACTTCTATTGCTCTGACGTCTCGGTTTTATAGTAAACGAGGAGAAGTCGGATCTGGTGCCGTCCAAGTCATTCACACATCTGGGAATGAGCTTCGAGACGCACAACAATCTCGTTCGTCTGCCGTTAACCAGAGCGAAATTAGTCAGTTGTTACGCTCGCTATTGTCTGCACGCAGACAAAGTCACAGAGAGAGAATTTATGAGACTGATAGGTCTGTGCGGAGCCGCTGCGGATCTCATTCCGATGGGGCGGTTACGCACGCGTCCTCTCCAAATTTTCTTGACTCAGAATTGGAGTGTGAAAATTCATTCGCTCGACATAGACGTTCTCTTGTCAGATCAAGTGAAACAAGAGATTCAGACTTGGGCAAACATTCAGTGGTTAACTCAGGGAGTTCCGCTGCAGTTGCCGGATCCGAGTTTTACCATTATGACGGATGCCAGTCAAACAGGTTGGGGTGCATCATTGATCCCAACGGATTCGAGATGCCAGGGTCTTTGGGATCCGCAATTCCTGGGCAAGCACATAAACATAAAGGAAATGATGTCAATTTGGCTTGCGTTACGTCATTGGATGGACATTATTCACAATGCTCATGTCCAAATCCTATCCGACAATACGACAGTAGTGGCGTATATACATGTACTGAATCAGGGAGGCACTCATTCAGCTCCGTTGTTCAATCTAACGGAAAGAATCCTTCTGTTTGCGCTAGAACATCAGGTTCTTCTTTCGGTCCGTCACATACCGGGTCGTCTGAATGTGCTAGCAGACTCCCTTTCACGAAAGGGTCGCTTGTTGCCGTCGGAGTGGACTCTCAACAAACAAGTATTCAATCAGATTTGCTACCAATGGGAACGGCCAATGATAGATTTATTTGCGACACATCTCAACAATCAGTTGCAGACGTATGTGTCTCCGTGTCCGGATCCAAGAGCATTTGCAGTGACGCTCTGTCAATCTCTTGGGACGGAATGATAGGATATGCGTATCCTCCAGCGCCGTTAATTCAGCAAGTATTGCTAAAGATAAAACAATCTCAATGCAAGATTCTGTTGGTAGCATCTCTGTCTCCACAGAGACCGTGGATAAATCTACTCAGGTGTCTGTTGTGGGACCTACCGCGAAAGCTTCCTCCACGGGAGGATCTTCTTTCGCAGGGGAAATCGCGTCAACTCCATCACAGCCCGCAAGGTCTCAACCTTCACGTTTTTCCATTGTGCGGTCCTTCTTGCATGGCAAGCACTTTACAGGACGAGCAGTGGACGCGATTTCTAACTGTAGGAGGACCTCCTCTTCGCTAAACTATGTGGCTAAGTGGAAGGTTTTTCGTCGTTGGTGTAGGGATCATTCTGTAGATATTTTCGATCCCTCTATACCAGACATTGCAAACTTTCTAGTATACTTGTTTGACGAAATCAAACTGCAGCCTGTTACTATTAAGGGTTATAGGTCTATGTTATCTGATACCTATGCACATCATGATAGTTTACAAATTGGATCTAATGTCTCTTTATCTAAGTTGGTTAGAAACTTCTCGATAAATAGACCCAGAACTCTTAGGTTAATTCCTAAATGGAATTTAGCTTGGGTTCTTCTTAAATTGAAGGAAAAGCCATTTGAACCTCTTGGGACAGTAGATTTCAAATTCTTATCTTATAAGACAGCTTTTCTCTTAGCTTTCTCTTCTGCTAGAAGAGTCAGTGAGCTTCATGCACTGTCGGTGGATGATTCTCACTATCGTAGTGTCGGGAACACTATCACCTTCACTACTAATGTGGGTTTTTTAGCTAAGAATCAGGCTCCTAATAAATATCCGGAACCTATTGTCATTAAGGCTCTTCCGTCTTCAGACAGGCGTAGGCCTTTACTCTGTCCTGTTAGAGCGTTACGTATCTATAAACAGAGATCTCAGTTTATCAGAAAGGGACGAAAACGTTTCTTTCTGTCTTTGATGCCTAATAGAAGGGACATTTCGGTCCATTCTATTGCTAGATGGATTCAATTAACTATCCGTACTGCTTATGAGAGTTTATCTTCTTCTCAGCAGTCTGTGCTTAAGATTTCCGCTCATGAAGTAAGAGCTCTTGCTACTTCTTGGGCTTACGCTAATAGTATTGCTATTACAGATTTAATGAAGGCTGCTTATTGGTCTCAGCCATCCACATTCATGAATTTTTATCTCAGAAATATTGAGTCCATTTCTGGAGACCTGCATTGTTTAGGTCCGTTATCTGTTGCTCAGAATGTCGTCCACTAAACAGTTGCAACTATAGTTATGCAGGCTTTCTGTTCCGGCAGTGACTCCGTCCGGCTGCCCTCTTCGCTCTGGGCTATTTGACCAAGGGGAAGGGGAGGGGGGAGGGTGTTCCCTTAGGTCACCTGCTTTATAGTGAAAAGCAAGGGAATGCCTCCTCCAAAGTCAGTATTTCTGAGTCGCTTCCGGGATGGTTTTAAAGTGTAATATTAATGTTAAAATTCATTCATGTCATATTTTGAAAGTGTAGCTCGGTGTGAAGCATTTGTATATGTCAAGTGTCAAACGGGCGTTAATATACAATCCTCGGACACTTTTAAAAGATTATAAAGAGTCTCAATTCTCTGGACTAACTTTATTTATTGGCTTACTTTAAAAATAATTAGTATAAAGGGTTATACTGGATGTTAATAGAGAACATGAATGTTATTGTGCTCAATTATGAAGGGTATTGTATCTTTCTAATTTAACATTAAATAAGAAAGATACATGTAAAGCCTAATACTCCTTTTCTCCTTAAGGGGTTGCCTCTATATTATATAGTTGAGCTTATTGGATTTTCCTCTATGTCTTAGGCCCTCCAGCCTTTTTTCTATTCAGCTAAGTCTGAGTCATTGGTACAGTATAAAAATGTTAAAAAATTTATAGTAATTTATATATTTTTTATACATACCAATGACCCAGACGGGGATGGCCCTCCCAGGAGTTGGGAACTCTTGCCTCCCCGCTGAGTACATAGCGCTGACCAGGCACTGCCAGTAAGATTGATAATTGGCGCCAATTTCGGAACGTCCTTGACACTGCGCATGCGCAGTAGGGGCGAAGTATGGAGGTCCGATAGGACATGATTTCTTTTGGTTTTGGATGCAAATTTTGGGGATTGGGGGGCAAAATTTGTGTTTGGCCCTGGTTTTGTTAGAGTTAGCACCAGCTAAGTCTGGGTCATTGGTAAGTATAAAAAATATATAAATTACTATAAATTTTTTAACTTTTCACGATGAATTTAGTTTTGCTTGCGTGTATTTTTACCTATTTCGAATAGGCAAAATCCACATTTGATCAATAAGAAATAACTCGAGATTGATTGTTTTTTTCCGAACTTTTCTCGGTCAATAAGAACAACTGCGTAAATCAAAGAGAGTAAGAGACGTGAACTGTATCTGGGTGACTGTGGAATATGTTGTGTCAGTGTTTGCAACAGCTCTGCCAGACTGACAAATTACGTGGGGTGGGGTGGGGTGGGGTGGGGGTTGGTTGCAATGGCAGAATTCCATAAGGTGAAGAATAATTATGTAAATAGTGGAGTGGGAGGGTAGGCTGGGGATTTGAGTGATTCCCAGGCCGCACAAACCCAAACGTTTTTGAATGTGATCAAGTTACCCTGCTATTACCTGTGCCACCACCTCTCCACTTGTGACCAAGGGAAGAGTTGGGGGTAATAGGCAAAACGCCAGTTATCTTGGTCAATATTATATGGCCACATTTAAAATTAGTGGTAGCGTGACCTGGGCTTCACACACACCAGACTGGAATGCTCTTACGTCATTAAGATCACTGCCGTCAGGGTGGTGGAAGCAGTTTGTGGGGACTTTTTGTCATTTTTTTCTTTTTGGGTCGTGTCTGGAGGAATAACATTGTTTCCTGCAATTTTGCCCCCCCCCCCCCCCCCCCCCCCCCCCAGAGAGAGAGAGACCGGCCATGGTACAAAAATTAAATTACATGTCTCCTGACCCAGGGATTCCATCAGCGGGGAGGGGGGGGCGGCTTTTAGGGCATCTTTCCCCTAAATTCAATTTACTGCATCATTTTATTTGTTCACACTGCTGTAGATGAGTTGGCAATGGTTCTACATCATTGCTGGCTGCCTGAACGAGTTGGCAATGGTTCTACATCTTTGCTGCCTGCCTGTTCAGGCAGCCAGCAATGATGTACATGTAGAACCATTGCCAACTCATCTACAGCTACATGTATATAGATAATTTTGAGCTTTAGGATTTGAAAAATGTACTTGTCGTGCACCCCCCCCCCCCCCCACCCCCCTTTAAGGCATTCTCCAGGAAATGGTAATAATATAATATTTATGAACAAAGTTGTGGGTTTTAACCACGTATAACGTTTATGTAGTATTGGAGGGAAAAGCCACTATTGTGGTAAATTCCACGTGTATTGGTATGTGCTAATGCCCTCCAAAGTCCAATATGCTTCCTACGCCCCTGGAAGGCATGTCAAGTTGATCAGAAGCCCAAAATTCTCTTTTACACACACCATGTCTATGCATGGGTAAACCATAATCATCCTTCCTAGCACAGCCCATGCAAATGTTCCCATTGCCAAGTTGGACCAGCAGGTCGTAGAAGCCTATTCGACTTGGAAGAGCCTTTTATTGATTAACAGTATGCCTACAGTATATTGGTCCAAATTCCTGCAGAATGCCTTGTGGTATTCTCCAGGAATTTGTAGCAATATTACAATATTAGATATATTTTTTTCATAGCTAAAGTGTGAACGGTACATGTATTTGTAAATGTTTATTTACTTGTTACTTATTATTTCAACTAGATAATCATGGATGAAAGTTGAGGATGCACCTGCCCCCCCCCCCCCCCCCCCCCCCCTCCACGGGTCACCGGGACTCATCGACACAAAATATTCAGAATTAGCAAGTGTCTCCTGTTCTCCTGTTTCACCAGAAACGAAATATTTAATGTGCTAATCCGTTCCCAGTGGTTAGTACTTGTTACGCAAATATTTAGTCCTTGGAACGTCAGTAACGCTCATTGTTGTCACCTAATTTCGTTTTAAAACACCCTCAAGTTGAAATCCATGTTATCCAACGCACGGAAGAAAAAACTGGCCAACGCTTTCATTCAGTATGTGAAAGAACATAACCGTGTTTCAAACTATGGCATTTAAAACAAAAAATTCCAGCAATTAAGTTCAAGTTACGATAAGATTTGTGGTGATTCGATTATCATAAATTGATTCGAAAATGGTAAAATGGGTAGGTCCAACGATTTCCTTATCCATAAAATATAACATTCAGAATAATTTCCATTTTTTATCACATGATTTGGGATACTTTTCTGAATTGAAATAGCATAGAAAAGTTATTGGTGGAGAACATTTTCCAAACGAACTCGGATATGGTCTGAAAGTGGTTCGATATCGGTAAAATGACTGTAGTTTTGACCTGAAAACATGAAGTATCCACAAATATGTTCTCACATGCTTGATATGAAAAATAAACTAAAAGGTAATGGTAGGCCTAAATAAACAATATCAGTTTGGTGTCAACATAAATTGTAGTTCAGTTGTGATGATTTTATTACTGGTGCCGGTTGTTGGTATCGGCTGATAAATGGCTTATCAGTCGTGTATTGGCAAACACACTACTGTGCAAGCGTCCGTTACATGAATACCCTAGGTCTGAGGTGAGACAAAGTATTAAACCTACCCGATATTACGCGTACAATGAATGCAATAATTAAATTGGACAAGACATTTGGAGTGAAATGGATTAACTCCTGAGAGCGTAATCTCGGAGATTAAAGCAAATAAACTACTGCATGTTGATGTCACAGAATGTCAATGATAACCAGTCAATAATAATTTTCCGAATCTGGCGAATCATATTTATGTACGTTTGTGTTGGAATGTTGCAATTTGTCGGAATTTAAAAAAAAATTCTTTCTGATTAAAAACGTAAATATTTTATGAATGTTGGTAAATGAAAGGCCAACGTCATTTCGTCAAGTTGAGATTGTTGAGTTATACATGTATTTCGATCACAAAATTGTGAGAGTCGTGCAAAATACGACAATAAGTACATCCTTTTCATTCAGGTGCCCTAGAAATTAATTACAGCTGTAATCTGTTTCACCGTGAATCACGGCGATTTTAATATCGTGTCGGACATTGACTCAAAAAACAATCGCCAATATTAATTGGCGACTTCCCTTAGATCTTGAGTGAAGATACTGTGGACCTGGGATATTCATGTAATGTAAATCTAACCCGAACTGTCCTCCACAGCGACTGAACCGCCCTCCAGGGAAAGAGAGATTTTACAAAAATAAAACATAAAAATCAAGTGATTATATGACAGGAATACACAAGAACAAAATAATATTTGTGATAATAATACATGTAAAAGCTGCTAACAAACACGCTTTGTGTGATTACTTACGTAGCGGTGATGAGCTATTTAATTTCTGTTCTTTCTTTGCCAGTTTGGGGTGGGGGGGGGGGGGCTTTAATGAGTGATTTTCAATGCATGATACAAAAATAATATAAACAGGCATCATTTCTTTATGGGAGGGGGAGGGAGGCTGTTTACAAATATTATTTTTTTATCAAGAGTGGGAACGATTGGGGTCCCCCTGGGGCTCGGGATCCCCCTGGACTTAGCCCACCCACTCCCAATGGATGAGTCGCCACTGCTGTGTAGTAACTTCAGAATTCCGTAACAGGGATCTCCAATGCTAAAGCTGTCCATCCGTCAGCCTGTGAACCATTTCAGTATCAAGTATCAGGCTGCTATAGATGGGAGATGGGGGCTAGTGTCAGGATTTCACGGTAACGATCGTTACCGGTAGCGTGTCGGTACCGTGGTCACAAAATGATGGAACCGAAATATCGTTACCCACTCAATCTGTCACTAAAGACATTGAAACATTTGTTGTTGAAAGAAATGCTCATAAGAGCTGCTCGTTGGTGAACAATCATCACTGTGATAGAAACGAAATGCTGTTTACATCAAATACAGAAACAAGTTGAAGTGGGAAAAACACGTGTGTACTGTTTGCACATGTTAGACATTTCAACCAATAACATTCTCGGAATGAGTAAAGTGCGGGACCCTTTTGCTGAAGTGAATGTGATTGGTCTCATTCTGTAAACATCTTGACGTTTTTTTCATCAGTAACATTATCACAAGTAATTTCATTGTGTGTCTGAGAATTGTTTTAAGAATGATAAAATAACAAGCGCCTGTGTTCAATATATGTTGAAAACTGAAAAGCAGTTTTTGGAACAAAGGTATCATGCACAGGTTTACTGGCGTTATAATATCTAAAACAATAAATATATATTAAAAAATCAACATCCCAATAACCTCTGTTTGGTATCTATCGTGCCGGGGGTAATTCCCTTCACTCCGGACTGTTAATATAGGAGGCCGAAAAGTCTCAGGGTCGAAACGTCCCAATATCATTATACCCCCGCTTCGAAGAAGTGGGGGCTATATAGGAATCGCCCTGTACGTCCGTCCGTCCGTCCGTCCGTCCGTCCGTCCGTCCGTACGTCTTTCCGGACATGAAATTCTTGTGTGCGCAACTCCTCCTACATTTATCAATCAATTTGGACAAAACTTTTCAGACATCATCACTACTAAGTGAACATGCGCATATTCCAAGATTTTTGATCTGCGACAATTTTAACCAGGTTTTCTCCCTTTGACTTAGATTTATTGTGTCTTTCCATCCGAACAAATTCTTGTGTGCGCAACTCCTCCTACATTAATGAACCGATTTTGATAAAACCTTTCAAACATCATCTCTACTAAGTGAACATGTGCATATTCCAAACTTTTTAATCTGCGACAATTTTAACCAGGTAATCTCTCTTGAACTTTGATTTAATATGGGTTTCTACATGAAATTCTTGTGTGTGCAACTCCTCCTACATTTATCAATCAATTTGGACAAAACTTTTCAGACATCATCACTACTAAGTGAACATGCGCATATTCCAAGATTTTTGATCTGCGACAATTTTAACCAGGTTATCTCCCTTTGACTTAGATTTATTATGTCTTTCCGTTCGAACAAATTCTTGTGTGCACAACTCCTCCTACATTAATGAACCGATTTTGATGAAACCTTTCAAACATCATCTCTACTAAGTGAACATGTGCATATTCCAAACTTTTTGATCTGCGACAATTTTAACTAGGTTATCTCTCTTGAACTTTGATTTAATATGGGTTTCTGCATGAAATTCTTGTGTGCGCAACTCCTCCTACATTATCAATCAATTTGGACGAAAGTTTACAGACATTATCACTACTAAGTGAACATGCGCATATTCCAAAATTTTTGAGCTGTGGCAATTTTAACTAGGTTATCTCCCTTTAACTTAGATTTATTATGGGTTTCTACATGAAATTCTTGTGCGTGCAACTCCTCCTACATTTATCAATCAATTTGGACAAAACTTTTCAGCCATCATCACTACTAAGTGAACATGCGCATATTCCAAAATTTTTGATCTGCGACAATTTTAACCAGGTTATCTCCCTTTGACTTAGATTTATTATGTCTTTCCGTCCGAACAAATTCTTGTGTGCGCAACTCCTCCTACATTAATGAACCGATTTTGATGAAACCTTTCAAACATCATCTCTACTAAGTGAACATGTGCATATTCCAAACTTTTTGATTTGATCTGCGACAATTTTAACCAGGTTATCTCTCTTGAACTTTGATTTACTATGGATTTCTGCATGAAATTCTTGTGTGTGCAACTCCTCCTACATTTATCAATCAATTTGGACGAATATTTACAGACATCATCACTACTAAGTAAACATGCGCATATTCCAAAATTTTTGAGCTGTGGCAATTTTAACTAGGTTATCTCCCTTTAACTTAGATTTATTATGGGTTTCTACATGAAATTCTTGTGCGTGCAACTCCTCCTACATTTATCAATCAATTTTGACGAAACCTTTCAAACATTATCACAACTAAGTGAACATACGCATATTCCCAAATTTTTGATCTGCGACAATTTTAACCAGGTTATCTCCCTTTAACTTGGATTTATTATGGGTTTTTCAAATGGGATTCTTGTGTGTGCAACTCCTCCTACATTAATGAACCGATTTTGAATACATGTTGCACATTGTAAATGTGTTTTTCCAAATGTAAACCATATATGTGTGGGCTCTTTAAGTATTCAGTGCTGTTCTGTGGAAGGCCACATGCAAATACAAATTTCAACAACAAAAAATGATCTTTATGTATACATTTCCTTATGGCCTTTGCCTCCATGATCAGAAGTGCATTCCTCTAAAAACCCAAAGCGGGGGGTATTAATCACCTTCAGTGATAGTTCTAGTTTCCACATATAACTTACAAGTATATCAATGTATGCAGGCAGTTTTATCTAGGAGGGAAACGTGTCTGAAATCTAAAAAGCTACAAATGATATAAAATTCCCTCGATTCGAGAAAAACTTCAAAAAGGTTCCATAACTGCTCCACAGACGGTACCTAAATTTCGTTACCGGTGGGTTCCGTGTCTCTTAAACCACGGAAACGATTTTTTCGGTTCCATTGACGTCTGAAATACTGATACTTGGGGGGGGGGGGGGGGGGGGGGGGGGGAGGCTGCTTACAAATAGTTTTTTTTTTTTATCAGGAGTTGAAAATTATCGGCAGTGATTTTCAATGCATGATAACAAAAAAAGTAATATTTATAGACATGCATTATTTCTTTACGGGAGGGGAAGAGGAGGGATGATGTTTACAATATTTTTTTATCAAGAGTTGAAAATTAGGCCTACCGGCAGTAATTTTCAATACATGGTAACAAAAAATAATAAAACTCTCGTGACCCGAATAAAGGTACGGTACGCTAACTACACTTATTTATTTTGGGATGAAAATCACCCCCCCACATGTATGCTTCTTATTTCGGCCCCTACGGTTATTAGTCCCCTACCAGCATCGCCGGAGGGGACTATAGGTTTGCACTCTGTCTATCCGTCCGTCTGTTCATCTGTCAAGCACACTTTAGTTTTCTGGAGTTTTTTTGGAAGCGCTTCAACGGAATGATTTAATTTTTGGTAAACTACTATAGAACAATGACTTACAGATCAAGTTTGAGTTTCATGCTGATTGCCTTATCCTTGTGTGAGTTATGGCCCTTGGAAATATGGAGCCACTATGGCCCTCCTAAATCTATTTCAGGGGAGCTATTCTACACTAATATCAATTATACAATGTTATTAGTATGAAAATTGAGGAGAGCCATTACAGTTTAAGGAGAGCAATTATGGCTCTCCTCAATTTGCCTTTAGGAGAGCCAAGGAGAACCGGAGCAATAGCTCCCCTCAAACGGCCAGGCCTGCAATGGAATGATTTCATTTTTGGTAACCTACTATAGAACGACGACTTACAGATCGAGTTTCATTTGCACTCTGTCTATCCATCAGTCTGTCAGTCATACTTCAGTTTTCCGGACTTTTTTTGGAAATGCTTCAACCGAATGATTTCATTTTTGGTAACCTATTATACACTTAAAACCAGAAGTCCTGTCATGAAATGCGCACAAATAGCACGCCGATTTGCGCGTTAATCCACGCGTTATGACCATAATAAGGCTATCAAATTCTGTACATATGGTCTGCACAAGCAATGTTTCAGCCAGTGGACCTCCGGGTAACCTGGAGGTCCATTGGCAGAAACATTGCTTGTGTTTGCTATGAGTAACCAGGAGAACCAGTCAGGCTTTGGATGCCATTCGATATGGCAACTGCGCGCAATTCCAACGCGCTATTAAGCCTAGGTAAGTGCACATTTCGTGACAGGACTTCTAGTTTTAACTGTAGAACGATCATATCATGACTTACAGATCAAGTTTGAGTTTCATGCTGATTGCATTATTCTTGTGTGAGTTATGGCCCTTGGCAATATGGAAAAGCACCAAAATATCAGTATTTTTATACTGTACCAATGACCCAGACATAGCTGGTGCTAACTCTTAAAATATAGGGCCAAACACAAATTTTGCCCCCCAATCCCCAAAATTTGCATCTAAAACTAAAGAAAACATGTCCTGAAAGGCCCTCCACACTTCGCCCCTACTGCGCATGCGCAGTGTCAAGGACGTTCCGAAATTGGCGCCATTTATCATTCTAAGTTTGGCCCTTCATCAGTTAACATCTGACTGATCTTTGTGCTTTTAAATCTCAGTTTAAATGATGCCAGACACATAAATATTAGTGAAATGGTGATTCTAAGGAGGATAGAAAAGGAGGAGAGGAAAAGAATGTGTGACAGAATATTATCAGGGCTGTAACTTAAAATTTTTTAATGAAATTATGTTAAGTTACCTATTTTCAAGGCAGCAGCCATTTTGTTGTCATTCTGATTATTTAGTTACACTGTTTTTTCAAGTGTTTTCCTCTCTCCCTGTCCTTTAAGTTCCCCCTTGCTATTCTCCCATGCTTTTGGCATAGTTTCTGTAATTATTATTACTAAAATTTCTTGGGAGTTTTAGCTGAATAACAGAATGAATTCTGTTCTTTCCCCATGTTTACGTCTTCACCTACGGGTGGTTAGGCGTTGTGTTCTGCATCTACCATCTGATGTTCTGCAGTTTCTTCCCTGGAAGTCTCTGTTTTGCATCAGATGGTGTATTTTTGGTAACTGATTTCGGGCCTGGGTGCCTGGAGTCTTATTTTAGTGTTTTTACACTCATTGTTTACATTTACAACAGCCCTCTGTGTGAGGGGGGGATTTCTAAATAATAATATCGTTATGTTATTTTAATCATAACTAGATACATTATTATTGTTCGTAAGTGTTGAATAAATTGTTTAAAATATTTTTAAAATTTTTGTCCACACTTAGGCTTGGGATCCATTGGGGCTCAACGTTACTTTTCAGAAACTTGGGCTGTTCTGAAAAAATATTTTTTCAAAATATTTTGATTTCAATTATTTTTTCTATATTAATGGATCATATTATTATTATGTATTTTGATTGCCAGGGGTTAGTGCGAGTACCAGGACTTGTTTTCTTTTCACATTGAAAGAATATTGATCAATTGTTTTAAGAGGAAGTCTTCCTCTGACCTTATTATCATTCTATATGTGGTCAGTGTACTCGCATTAACTCCTGTTCTGTATCGTATGATTTCGATGACAATATGGGAAGCGTATGTCACGGTATGTTGTTGGGGATTTGGACACTCCGGTCCTTTCCCCGCAGGGTCACTCTACTTTATCAATTTCTATTTCAGACGATCAAGATTAGGGTGATGTATCTGTGATGTCTTCCAACAGTGTGCCTCCGTCGTCACAATTAATGAAGGGCTAGCGGAAAAGTGCTCATGTAATACGCCAATTGCCTAAGAGGACCCTAGTAGGTTCGACGGCCTTTGACGTCCGCTAGTTCGCCCGGTGTAGCGTCCATTCACCGAATGGTTCGGCAGCCGGGTTCGTCCGTTGCGGTCTAGAAGGAATTTTGGGGTGATGCGAGCACTATAAAATTAACTTAATGCACACCCAGTGACGGCGGATCAGAGGGAGAACGGAGGAAGCCTTTTAGTCCGGTTCATAGCTCGTTCCGGTCCATCCGGACGGCAAGCGAGAGAGGCCCCTCTCTCGTTCAACAACATCTGGCCCCAGATGTTGTGGTACAAATGTGTCGCTAGCGGAGCATACGTCCGTCGCTCGGGACGCTCCGTTGTATAGGCAGTCCGCTGAGACTGCCAAGGCTTCCTCTTCTCGTCAGCGCACACGACCGCACCTTGGCTGCGTGACCGCCGATATATTACCAGCTTCGCCGATCAAGGATTCTTCGGCGACCAGGTCACACCATCCGGCAGCCAGGGATTCGAGACCGATGGACTCCGGACGTTCGCATAGGAAAAGTATGCGGGAGCCATCTGATGCGGAGCTGCCCTCGGCGAAGCAGCGATAGACTGCGCCTCCGCAGGTCTCGACGCCGGACATTCTTGTGCACATAGCACAGCTCATCGCAGCATCCCAGCAGCCGACAGAAACGGTGTCGGATCGAGAATTATCCGACAGCGCTGGGTCGGTAGCCGGGGACTCGAGGCCTGCAGACTCCGGACGTTCGCATAGGAAGGGTGCGGGAGTCAACATACACGGAGCTTCCAGCGGCAATGCATCGTAAGTCCGCTACTGCACAGGCCTCGGGAACGGACGTGCTTTCCTTAATAGCACAGTTTATCGCAGCATCCCAGCATCAACTGAATCTGTCGCATATATTTTATCCGACGATGCTGGGTCGGGACGCTCCGCGGAAGCGGGTACGGACGTCCCAAAGTTTCATCCGGTCCGACGGGATACCGAAAGGGATTCGGAGGATTTCAAGCTTTCCCTTTCGAAACAACATATGCTGCGATGCCGGATAAGAAACTGATAGCGTCGGTGGACTTAGAAACTTTTGGTTCGGTTCAGGGACATCGTCCCTCAGTTCCGACATAGTCCAATAATGTCACACAAACTTTCGAATTATTGAACGACGCTATATATATTATTATTTTATGCTTGCTATCCAAGCATTTCTGGTTTCTTGTTCGAAGAGTTATGGAGATGTCTTTCAAAAGTGTGCCTCTGTCGTCATAGTTAATGAAGAGTTAGCGGCAATAAGTGCTCATGGAATATGTCTATCGCTTACGGAGTGACATTCGCTAGCTCACCCGGTGTAGCGTACATTCATCGAATGGTTCGGCTGCCGGGTTCGTCCGTTGCGGTCTAGGAAGGAGATTTGGGTGATGCGAGCACTTTAATTACTTTAGTACTCACCCAGTGACGGCAGATTGAGGACAGATCGGAGGAAGCCAACAACATAGGGGACCGCATGTTGTGGTTCAGATATTTTACATTCGGAGCATATGTCCGTTGCTCGGGACGCTCCGTTATATTGACAGTCCGAGAGACTGTCTTTAATGCTTCCTCATCCTCACAGCAGGGCACACGACCGCACATTGGCTACGTGACCTCGAGTATCCGATCAGTTTCGGCATTCAGTGATTCCACAGCGAATAGGTCGCGCCATCCGGTAGCCAAGGGACACGAGGCCTATACACTCCGTTCGCTCGCATATTGGAAGTATGCACGGGGTAACGATCTCGGAGCTTCCTGCGGCAATGCATCGTAAGACCGCTGCTCCTCAGGCCTCAGTGACGGACGTGCTATCCGAGTTAGCACAGTTGTTTCGCAGCATCCCAGCAATTGACAGTTTCTCGGTCGAATCAGGAATTATCCGACGGCGCTGGGTCGGTGCGGTCCGCGGTTGCATCAAGCTACGGACGACCCGAACGCTTTATAGGGTCCGACAGGATGGTGAAAGGGATTCGAAAGATTTCGAGTTTTCCCTTTAGTAGTATCGGAAGATGCCTTTCATATCTTCTGGCATTTCTTCCAGTGATTATTTTTCGGACTTCATTGCTGCGATCTTGGATAAGAGACTTATAGCGTCATTGGACTCGGATTTTTCGATCGGTACAGGGACTTTGTCCCTGACTTACCGACGCAGTCCAATATTGTCATTACAACATGTGTTTTATTTTTCGACGCTATATATTTATATATATATACAAGCCTGCTACTAAGCATGATAGTTTAGTTTCTTGTCCGCGTGGCTCATTTCTGCCATTTTATCTTTTTTACAAATAGTTTATTTTGGCAGAGCAGGGCATACCGAGAGTTCATATGCGTCTAGACGGTGTGATTAAAGACTGCATATATTCTTTTTCGCCGTTTATGTCTTTTCCAATTTCAATGTTGGGAACGACATTATGTATAGTAGACTTAACTTAGACGCTTTATTATACGTAATCCGCCTTACTGAGGTGTTATCATTACGTCTTCAAGAAAAGATTTACGGGATATTATTCTCAATGTAATTTCTTTTGAGGGCAGTAGTTTGTTCACGTATAACTCCGCCCTTCAGTGGCTGATTGGAGTTGGTTAGACGTGATGCAGCCCTAGCTACATCCACGCGTGGATAGTAGGTTAAGAACTCTCTCAGAGTCGCTTCGTTCTCGGAGGAGCTTCTCTTCGACGGCAACTTTCCGGCAATCCATGAATTGCTTGATTTATACATTCTCTTGTCTATCTAGTGTTACAAGAGATTCAGACTGGGGCAAACATTCGGTGGTTGACTCAGAGAGTGCCGCCGCAGTTGCCGGACCCGAGTGTGGCTGTTATGACGGTTGCCAGTCAAACAGATTGGGATATATACTGATCCCTACGGATTCGAAGTGCCAGGGTCTTTGGGTTCCGCAGTCTTTTAGCTATCAGTTTAACTTCCGCGGAATAATGTTTTTTAGGCTTGCTTTATGTCATTGCATGAACATTATTCAGAAACGCATGCCCAAATTCCTGTCCTTTAATTCGACAGTAGTGGCGTATCTCCGGAACCAGGGAGGCACTCTTTCGTTTCCGTTATTCAATTTAATGGAAAGAATCCGTCTGTTGGTTATAGTACACCAAGTTCAGTTTTGGTCCGTCATATTCTGGGTCGTCTGATTGTTTTATCGCACTCCCGTTCTCTTACGGGTCGCTTGTTGCTGTCAGAATGGACTCTCAACAAACAAGTATTCAATCAGATTTGCTATCTATGGGAGCGCCCAATGATGTTTTATTTATGACACAGCTTGCTAATCAATTGCAGACGTATGTGTTGGCTTGTCCAGATCTCTGAGCTAATACTGTTAACGCTCTATTGATCTATAGGACGGAATGATAGGATACGCGTATCCTCCGGCGCTGTTGTTTTAGCAGGTATTGCTAAGATAAACAACCACAATACATTTCTGTTGATAGCATCTCTATCTTCACAGAGATCATGAGTAATTTACTCTCTTGTCTACTGTGGATCTTAACGTGAAATCTTCCTCTATGTGAGGATCTTTTTTCACTGGGTAAATCGTGTCATCTTTATCACAACCAGCAAGGTCGCAACCTTCATGTATTCCGTTGTGTGGTCCGTATTGCATTGTAAGCACTGTACTGGACGAGCTTTGGACGCGATGTCTTACTATAGGAGATCCTCTTCTTCGCTATTCTATGCGACTAAAGTGGAGGCTCTTCCGTCGTGGTGTAGGGATCATTATGTTCATATTGTTGATCCCTCCATACTACTCATTGCTATTTTTTAGTATACTTGTTTCACAAGATCTACTGCAGCCTGTTGTTATTTAGGTTATAGGTTTATGTTACCTCATACCTATGCACTCTACGATAGTTTACAATTGAGTCTTTTGTCTCTTTATCTAAGTCAGTTAGTAACTTTTTGATAAATAGACTTAGAATCTTTAGATTAAATTCCTATACGGATTTTAACTTCGGTTCTTATTTAGCTAAGTAATCATTTGAGCCTCTGGAAACAGTAGTTTTCAAATTCTGACCTTTTAGACAGTAATTCTGTTGGTTTCTCTTTTACTGTAGAGTCAGTGAGTTTCATGCACTATCGATGGATGATTTTCACTTTCATAGTTTCGGAATCAATACTTCCGTTACTATTTAGGTTGGATTGTTGCATAAGAGTTAGGCTCCTATTATCCGGAACCTATTATTTTAAGGTCCTTCCGTCTTCGTATGGGCATAGGCCTTTACTCTTTCCGGGTACAGTTTATGTATTTATAAACAGATATCTGTTTATTACAAGGGCGTAAGCTTCTTCTGTCTTTGATGTCTAGTAGAAGGACGTTACGCTCCATTTTATTGTTAATGGATTCTATTAACTAGCGTACTGCTTATGGTATATCATTGGCTTAGCAGTTGTGCTTAAGATTTCGGCTCATGAAGTAAGAGTTCTTCTACTTCTTGGGCTTACATTAATAGTGTTGCTATTATAGATTTTTGAAGGCTGCTCATTGCGCTCAGCCATCCATTCATGAATTTTATCTCAGAAATATCGAGTCCATTTCTGGAGGCCTCTATTGTTAGGTCTATTATCTACTGCTCAGAATGTCATTCACTTAACAGTTGCTACTATAGCTAGGTAGGCTGTCTGTTTCGGCAGTGTCTCCGTTCGGCTGCCCTCTTCGCTCTGGGCTATTTGACCCAGGGCAAGAAAAAGGGGGGGGGGGGGAGGGTGTTCCCTTGGGTCACCTGTTTTTACTATGAAAACAAGGGGATACCTCCTCCGGAGTTAGTAATTCTGAGCTGTTATTGGGATGGTTGTTTAGTGAGAAGTTTAAGTTTATAAAATTCATTCAAGTCTTAGTTTTTAAAGTATAGCTTTTGAATATTGCATATGTCAACGGACATGATTATGCAATTCTCACACACTTTTAGGAGTATAAGAGTCTCTATTCTCTAGACTTACTTTATTATTGGCTTACTTTAAAAATTATTAGTATAAGGATTATTGGATATTAATAGAGTACATGGATGTATGAAGCTCAATTTTTGGAAGGTGTTGTATCTTTCTAATTTATCATAAATAAGAAAGATACATGTAAGGCCTATTACTTCTTTTCCCTACAGGGGATGACTCTATTTTATTTTATTGAGCGTATTCCATTTTGCTCTATGTCCTTGGCCCTCCAGCCTTTTTACTATTCAGCTATGTCTGGGTCATTGGTACAGTATAAAAATGTTAAAAAATTTATAGTAATTTATATATTTTTTATACTTACCAATGACCCAGACGGGGATGGCCCTCCCAGGAGTTGGGAACTCTTGCCTCCCCGCTGAGTACATAGCGCTTTCCAGGCACTGGTTATTAGAATGATAAATGGCGCCAATTTCGGAACGTCCTTGACACTGCGCATGCGCAGCAGGGCTCGATTTAACTGGATTAGCATAGCACTTTGCTCTCCAATTTCTGAATTTTGCTATTCAAGATTTATTAGTTTCAAGTGCTTTTGGATCAACTGCTAATCAATTTTCCAGGGTGAATAGTAAATTGCTATTCAAAATTTTCAGATTAAATCAAGCCCTGATGCGCAGTAGGGGCGAAGTGTGGAGGGCCTTTCAGGACATGTTTTCTTTAGTTTTAGATGCAAATTTTGGGGATTGGGGGGCAAAATTTGTGTTTGGCCCTATATTTTAAGAGTTAGCACCAGCTATGTCTGGGTCATTGGTAAGTATAAAAAATATATAAATTACTATAAATTTTTTAACTTTCCGGACTTTTTTTGGAAACGCTTCAACGGAATTCATGCTGATCACATCTACAATGTAGGTTATAACATTTGTATAATTATTAATGCTCATTAGTCTGGTAGGGGACATTGTATTGCTTCAGCGATACGTGCGCTCATGTTAATTTTGACCTCATCAATGTTTTTCAAATCACAGCAACCAACAGTCTTACCATTCAAAACCTTACTAGTACTCCTTTGGCCCTCGGAATTCGCGACAGCATTCAGCAATGCCAAGACAAATGCTGTCGCAGTGGACCTTGATGGCAGCTACCGCAGCATATTATTGCCGTCAGTGTCACAACAGGGCTCGATTTAACTGGATTAGCATAGCACTTTGCTCTCCAATTTCTGAATTTTGCTATTCAAGATTTATTAGTTTCAAGTGCTTTTGGATCAACTGCTAATCAATTTTCCAGGGTGAATAGTAAATTGCTATTCAAAATTTTCAGATTAAATCAAGCCCTGCACAAATGGCTGCAATGGACTTCCAATTTTGCAAATCCATCAGAATTGATCACCCAAACCTTCACAACTCGTGTTTTATGAGCATAACTAATATAAAGTATAACCATTTGTGGGTACATACAATTATAATTTTGAAATACAGTACAGTCGCCGTGGATTGGTCGTAATCCACATGTGGGCAGATATGTCCATGCATCTGTTTACCAGGTAGTAAAAATCATCATTAGCAAAATTTTAATTAATGAAGCACCGGGTTGTACCCGGTGCTTCATTAATTAAATTGTTGATGATTATTCCTGTAATTAGTGTTTGGAATCGAATACAGTGGAGCCCACTTAATTGGATATCTCTTAATTGTAGATCCCTGTAAATTGAATATAATTTTCAAACACAAAACCATTTACTATACCTTCAGTACAAATTTGATCTGTTAATTGCATATGGCTTGTAGAGTAAACAGCATGGCTTATTAACACTCGCCCCTGGTCTTGAGTTGATACTCATGTTGTGGTCATGATTGGCCATTGTGCAAAAATATGTGACCTTAAACACCAATAAATAAATCACTCGAAATCCGTCGTTTACGGTTATACACTTTGTGTGTTGGTAGATATTCCCCCTTCATTGGCTTTTTTAGGTGGGAGGTTTCCCAGTCTATTTCTACAGTTAGAACTAGAAGTCCTGTCATGAAATGCGCACAAATAGCACTTCGATTTGCGCGTTAATCCACGCGTTATGACCATAATAAGGCTATCAAATTCTGTACATATGGCCTGTGCACAAGCAATGTCCATTGGCAGAAGCATTACTTGTGTTTGCTATGAGTAACCAGGAGAACTAGTCGCGCTTCGGGTGCCATTCGATATGGCAACTGTGAGCAATTCCAACGAGCTATTAAGCCCAGATAAGCGCACATTTCGTGACAGGACTTATAGTTTTAACTGTAATTCGGGTCTCAAAATTTAAAAGTAAGAATGGCGGATACATGTACTAGTAAATTCAGAACAAATAAACATGAAAAGTATTCACTTCTTTAAAAACAAAAATTGGCAGACTTAGTTGAGAAATAAAAAAGAATATAAGAGTGAGTTGAATTACGAAAAGAAGGTAACAGTGAAGGTTACAGTTAAAACTAGAAGTCCTGTCACGAATAGTGCGCTTATCTAGGCTTAATTGCACGTTGGAATTGCACGCAATTACAATATCGAATGGCATCCAAATCACGGCAGGTTCGCCTGGTTACTCATAGCAAACACATGCAATGTTTCTGCCAATGGACCTCTGGGTTACCCGGAGGTCCATTGGCTGAAACATTGCTTGTGCACAGGTCATATGTACAGAATTTGATAGTTTTACTATGGCCATAACACGTACATTAATGCACAGATCAACATGCTATTTATGCGCATTTCATGACAGGACTTCTAGTTTTAATTAACTGTATCTTCCAAAAGCAGCCAGGGAAACATTTCCATCTCTTAAAGATGTCGGATCAAACGATGACAATCTGCAAAAAGCAATCCCAAGTTGCGAGGAGGTCCCACACAAAGTTGTATACGCAAAAGCACGAAAATGAATTTGAAGTCGGCTCCCCAGACCGAAAAAAGTTCTGAGAAAGTGGTGCTGGTAGGAAAAGGAAGGCCGAGAAATTGCAAATTTCGCGATCAGTGGCATAGCCATGGGAGGGGGCTCCGTGAGTTTGAGACCTCAAATTTCCCCCGAGTTCTGTTTGTAAACGTTTTGCCCAAAAGTGCAATATTATAGTGAATTATTTTAAGGGCATATTTCATATCACCCAGTTCTTTCTTGAATGCAAGACAAAATTTGATTTTTACATGTATGTGTACCCATACTATGTATGGTAGACATAATGCCGGTATCCGGGGTGACCATCCGTCGTTCGTCCATCGTTTGTCCATCCATCTGTCCGTCCGTCTGTCCGTCCGGCGTCCGTATCCATTTCTTTGGCATTCGATAACTTAAAAAATATTACTTGGATTGTCAAGTTACTTTATATTTGTGTTCAGGTTACTGATGTGCTGAGCTGTATAGTTTTTGGTGTAAATCTGTTATTTTGATCTTGAGATATTAACCCTTTATCGTTCAAATTGAAAATTCCTCCAATCCCTTTGGCATTCGATAACTTTAAAAATATTACTTGGATTGTCAAGTTACTTTATATTTGTGTTCAGGTTACTGATGTGCTGAGCTGTATAGTTTTTGGTGTAAATCTGTTATTTTGATCTTGAGATATTAACCCTTTATCGTTCAAATTGAAAATTCCTCCAATCCCTTTGGCATTCGATAACTTAAAAAATATTACTTGGATTGTCAAGTTACTTTATATTTGTGTTCAGGTTACTGATGTACCGAGCTGTATAGTTTTTGGTGTAAATCTGATAATTTAATCCTGAGATATTAACCCTTTATCCTTCAAATTGAAAATTCCTCCTATCCCTTTGGCATTCGATAACTTGAAAAATATTACTTGGATTGTCGGGTTACTTTATATTTGTGTTCAAGTTACTGATGTGCTGAGCTGTATAGTTTTTGGTGTAAATCTGTTATTTTGATCCTGAGATATTAACCCTTTATCGTTCAAATTGAAAATTCCTTCAATCCTTTTGGCATTCGATAACTTGAAAAATATTACTTGGATTGTCAAGTTACTTTATATTTGTGTTCAGGTTACTGATGTACCGAGCTGTATAGTTTTTGGTGTAAATCTAATAATTTAATCCTGAGATATTAACCCTTTATCCTTCAAATTGAAAATTCCTCCAATCCCTTTGGCATTCGATAACTTGAAAAATATTGCTTGGATTGTGAAGTTACTTTATATTTGTGTTCAGGTTACTGATGTGCTGAGCTGTATAGTTTTTGGTGTTAATCTGATAATTTGATACAGTGATATTAACCCTTTATCCTTGAAATTGAAAATTGTGACAATCCCTTTGGCATGAGATACCTAAAAAAATATCAATCCGATTGTCATGTTACTTTATATATTTATTCAGGTTACTGATGTGCTGTGCTTTATATGTATTTTTTATGTAAATCTGATAATTTGATCCGGAGATATTAACCCTTTATCCATCAAATTACTTTATCCATCAAATTACTTTATCCATCAAATTACTTTATCCATCAAGTTTCTTTATATTTGTGTTCAGGTTACTGATGTGCCGAGCTGTACATGTACATCCATCAAATTAGACACTCCTCCAATCCATTGCTTTCTGTACCCATACCTTGTATGGTGTACATAATGTCGGCATCCGTGGAGGCCCTCCGTCATACAGCTTTCTACTAGTTGCGCGTATGGGTACGCATCTGACGATTTCATTGGCCTATTTTTTTGTAAATATTATTTGATACTTAATAATCATTTGTAATGTGCACTGAGGCTGTGATTAGCCCAGCGTACACAAATATATAAAATAGTTATTTTTGTCAAGTGACTTCACAGTTCTTTTAAAGATATCGGGATGTGTTGAAGATATGGGCTAGGGGCTATTGGAAAAAAATGGAAAAGACAATTTTTGAATGTTTGATAAAACTTTGTTTACACTACTGCGCAAGCGACCGTTCATGAATATCCTTGGTCCGAGGTGAGACAAAAGTATTAAACCGACCCGATATTACGCAGACAATGAATGCAATAATTAAATTGAACAAGACATTTGGAGTGAAAGAGATTAACTCCAGGGAGCGTAATCTCGACATTAATTGTGAAATAGAATAGACCAAATTAACTACTGCATGTTGATGTCACAAAATGTCAGAATGATAACCAGCCATCAATAATCTTCTGAATCAAATTTATGTACGTTTGTGTCGGAATGTTGCAATTTGGCAGAATTTGAAAAAAAATATTCTTTTGGATTAAAAACATAAATATTTTATGAGTGGTAATGGTAAGGCCAACGTCATTTCATCGAGTTGAGTTTGTTGTGTTGGACATGTATTTTGACCACAAAATTGTGAGAGTCGTGCAAAATATGACAATAAGTACATCCCTCTCGTTCAGGTGCCCTAGAAATTAAGTACTAATACGGCTGTAATCTGTTTGACTGTGAATCACGGCGATTTTAATATCGTGTCGGACATTGACTCGAGAAACAATTGCCAATATTAGTCGGCGACTTCTCTTAGATCTTGAGTGACGATATCGTGGACCTGGGATATTCTCGCCATGGTTGCTCGTGCAGTAGTGTACATTGGGTGGGAAGAAAAGAAAACAAAGGCATTACATGTTCTTGAATGTTTATAAATATGCAAGTACGAAAGCGAGTAAATATTAATTGAATTTCTGTGAATCTACATGTGCATTAAAAACAAATTAAAAACATACAATACGTGGAGAATGTATTATCACTAAATCACCCGCAGAGTGGAGATTCCACCCAAGCAATAATTTCAAATTTGTTGCAAAGCATAACAAGCACAAGCAAAGTTTCAGCCAATGGACCTCCGGGTTAAACCCGGAGGTCCATTGGCTGAAACATTGCTTGTATTTTTAGTCAATATATACAAAATTTGAAAGTTATAGTTTGGGTGATAACTCCACTCTGCGGGTGATTTAGTTACAATCCACTCTCCACGTACTGTATCTGTAGATGAACTGAAATGATAAAAATGAAATAAAATCTCTCCAGACAGGTTCCACTGTAGTAATGTAGTCTACACTCTTATAAATAACTAACACTTAACAAATCAAGATTACTGTATTTACTCTATGTATTGGGACAGCTAAAAATAAATATTTTCACAGATGTCCCACATCTTAGAAAATGGGGAAAAAACACAACCTGGTCTTGTTTTGATGCTGAATCAAGTTGTGTGTGATTCGTTTTCCATCACTATATATGAAAATCGCCATCCAATTTTTTTTTAGATTTTCATTTTTTTGCTTCCAAAACATAGCTTATGTGCCCATTGGAACGAGCACATTGTGCTCATTCCAGTGAGGGGCATAAGCTATGTTTTGGAAGCAAAAAATGAAAGATTCTTTTTATGAGTGTCATCTGTCACTAGCGTTCGGTAAAGGGTTGAAGACTGTCACAATGTAATATTAAATATTCTTCCTCATGTCAGTCCGGACTGTAAATATTAAAACTTAGGAACAGATTTAAATAAAAACAACACAAATCAGTATGTATTATCAATTTTTTATTGTTTAAAAAGGAAAATTAAACACACACTTAGCTTTAATATTGAGCATTTTGCACAGTTTTTACGTGACTGGGCCAACAGGAACAGGGCTGGCATTCTGAAAAATGCAGGAGGGCAAAAAATCGCTCTCCTCAATCAGCTTAGGAGAGCAATTAGCTTTACACAGCATTTTAAGTATCCAGTTGAACAAACTCATTGAAACTGAAACCAACAGACTACATCAGTGATTTTATTAACTTTACTAAGGTAAAGTGAAATCTCTTAGACATCTAGATGTCTCACTCAACAACCAAACACACACTTGACAAGACCTGTGTGTGTACCCAGACCTGTTGTCCTAGAAAGTCATACGCCTACCACTACCACCTTCAACCCCCCAAGGGGGGTTGAAGGTGGTAGTGGTAGGCGTATGACTTTCTTGGACAACAGGTCTGCTTGAATCTACAGCCACATCCTGGTGCAAGTGCTTCAAGTGACAGTATAGTAGTAATGGTAGTATATTACAGTGTCAATATTCCTTGAATAATTACCCCTCAAACTGTGATGTCAGTTGTTGAACTTGAAACTGACAGAAAAAAAAATATTGCTGTGACCCATTTTGCTTCAAATGATTGCAACTGTGTTTGGGTATGGTTGCAGCCATTACCTTTTACCACTAAACCACTTTCAAAATGAAATTATGTGATGTTATGTGACTTCGAAGTTAAATTACATTTTTGCTTTACAACAAAAATTTAAAGTGACCATAATACATGTAATCTCAATCATCCCAGACCAGAATATTTAGGAGGGCAATTTTTCGCTCTCCGTAATTCTTTCAGGAGGGCAGTAAGGAAAGCTAAAAAATCGCTCTCCTGAAATTGCCAAGCCTGCAGGAAACAAGTCTCCCGAGTGTCCCAAACATTGGAGCATAAAGCGGGCCATCCACACTCAATATGATTGTCAATATAATTGTCAATAATTTATATTGACAATCTTATTGATCATGAATGGACGATATTGAAGACTTGATCAATGTATTGAAGAATATCAGAGAGCTCAAATATTTATTGACGTATTGTCACTAATATTGATGTGCATTTTTGTCACATCAATTGTATTGATCAATATTTCATTCTTGTCAAAAACACAGAGCCATCAACATGGCAAAATCAATCAAAGATTGATCAATCAATCCTATGATTGTCGAATCAGAAATGAAAGAAATATTGATCAAAATGATAGTGCAGTTGAGGGCAAACATTATATTGTCAATAATATTGAGTCAATAATATTGACAATTATATTGACTGTGGATGGGCCGCTTAAAAAAAAAAAAATTTTCTGGACAAAATGTGTGTCCCAATACATAGAGTAAATAGGTAATAAATAATATGTATTAATCTTTATTATACCCCCGCTTCGAAGAAGTGGGGGCTATATAGGAATCGCCCTGTACGTCCGTACGTCCGTACGTCCGTCCGTCCGTCCGTCCGTACGTCCGTCCGTACGTCTTTCCAGACATGAAATTCTTGTGTGTGCAACTCCTCCTACATTTATCAATCAATTTGGACAAAACTTTTCAGACATCATCACTACTAAGTGAACATGCGCATATTCCAAGATTTTTGATCTGCGACAATTTTAACCAGGTTTTCTCCCTTTGACTTAGATTTATTGTGTCTTTCCATCCGAACAAATTCTTGTGTGCGCAACTCCTCCTACATTAATGAACCGATTTTGATGAAACCTTTCAAACATCATCTCTACTAAGTGAACATGTGCATATTCCAAACTTTTTAATCTGCGACAATTTTAACCAGGTTATCTCTCTTGAACTTTGATTTAATATGGGTTTCTACATGAAATTCTTGTGTGCGCAACTCCTCCTACATTTATCAATCAATTTGGACAAAACTTTTCAGACATCATCACTACTAAGTGAACATGCGCATATTCCAAGATTTTTGATCTGCGACAATTTTAACCAGGTTATCTCCCTTTGACTTAGATTTATTGTGTCTTTCCATCCGAACAAATTCTTGTGTGCGCAACTCCTCCTACATTAATGAACCGATTTTGATGAAACCTTTCAAACATCATCTCTACTAAGTGAACATGTGCATATTCCAAACTTTTTAATCTGCGACAATTTTAACCAGGTTATCTCTCTTGAACTTTGATTTAATATGGGTTTCTACATGAAATTCTTGTGTGCGCAACTCCTCCTACATTTATCAATCAATTTGGACAAAACTTTTCAGACATCATCACTACTAAGTGAACATGCGCATATTCCAAGATTTTTGATCTGTGACAATTTTAACCAGGTTATCTCCCTTTGACTTAGATTTATTATGTCTTTCTGTTCGAACAAATTCTTGTGTGCGCAACTCCTCCTACATTAATGAACCGATTTTGATGAAACCTTTCAAACATCATCTCTACTAAGTGAACATGTGCATATTCAAAACTTTTTGATCTGCGACAATTTTAACCAGGTTATCTCTCTTGAACTTTGATTTAATATGGGTTTCGGCATGAAATTCTTGTGTGTGCAACTCCTCCTACATTTATCAATCAATTTGGACGAAAGTTTACAGACATCATCACTACTAAGTGAACATGCGCATATTCCAAAATTTTTGAGCTGTGGCAATTTTAACTAGGTTATCTCCCTTTAACTTAGATTTATTATGGGTTTCTACATGAAATTCTTGTGCGTGCAACTCCTCCTACATTTATCAGTCAATTTGGACAAAACTTTTCAGACATCATCACTACTAAGTGAACATGCGCATATTCCAAGATTTTTGATCTGCGACAATTTTAACCAGGTTATCTCCCTTTGACTTAGATTTATTATGTCTTTCCGTTCGAACAAATTCTTGTGTGCGCAACTCCTCCTACATTAATGAACCGATTTTGATGAAACCTTTCAAACATCATCTCTACTAAGTGAACATGTGCATATTCCAAACTTTTTGATCTGCGACAATTTTAACCAGGTTATCTCTCTTGAACTTTGATTTAATATGGGTTTCTGCATGAAATTCTTGTGTGCGCAACTCCTCCTACATTTATCAATCAATTTGGACAAAAGTTTACAGACATCATCACTACTAAGTAAACATGCGCATATTCCAAAAATTTTAGAGCTGTGGCAATTTTAACTAGGTTATCTCCCTTTAACTTAGATTTATTATGGGTTTCTACATGAAATTCTTGTGCGTGCAACTCCTCCTACATTTATCAATCAATTTTGACGAAACCTTTCAAACATTATCACAACTAAGTGAACATACGCATATTCCCAAATTTTTGATCTGCGACAATTTTAACCAGGTTATCTCCCTTTAACTTGGATTTATTATGGGATTCTTGTGTGTGCAACTCCTCCTACATTAATGAACCGTTTTTGAATACATGTTACACATTGTAAATGTGTTTTTCCAAATGTAAACCATATATGTGTGGGCTCTTTAAGTATTCAGTGCTGTTCTGTGGAAGGCCACATGCAAATACAAATTTCAACAACAAAAAATGATCTTTATGTATACATTTCCTTATGGCCTTCGCCTACATGATCAGAAGTGCATTCCTCTAAAAACCCAAAGCGGGGGTATTAATCACCTTCAGTGATAGTTCTAGTTTGTTAAGTGCAAAGTCAAGATACGAGTAGTTTTAAAATTTGTATACATTTCTCTTTCATCTTTTATCAGGTGATTATTAAATACTATGTATTAGTATCAACAAATCATGACACAAGACCAAATTTTATATGGTTACTTCCCTGAGGGTGAATTTGATGATGCTATCCCATACAGTGGGCCAATTTATCCTCTGGGTACCTCTTTCTGATTAATGTTGAGACCCTGATTCAGATTGAGATTCACAGAGGGTAAATTTAGTGATGCTACCCTGCTGTGCAGGGTAACATCACTAAATTCACCCTCTGGGGACCTCATTTTGCAAATGACAGTCTGCTTATTTTCTGGCTTGTCTAGAGGACTAGTGGGGAAACGACTAACCATCGCCAACACAATTTTTGTCACAAGTCAACGATAAAATCTGTATTCGACTAATCGGTACATGTTAAGACTGATAACCTAAAATATTGAAACAATGTAACTACAATGCATTGGTTTTACGTTCGTCTTCAAAACAAGAGTGTCAGCTATTCTTTGAGACGATTCTGCATGCACAGTTCACTGTAGATCTCGTGCTGCACTCATGATCATTGTGTCGGGGATGTCTTTGATCTGTCAACATCACAGCAAAATATCCGGTTCAAAGCCTGTTGAGGAAATCAAAGCAGACTTGGTCTTTTGAGGAGAACTAGAGCTCCTTGCCCTGCATGGCTCCTGCAATATCAATTTAAGGAGGGCTGTAATTGATCTCCTTAAGAGCTGTAATAGCTCTCCTTAAACCTTCAATTCCCTAATTAATAATAGACCTAAGTATAGAATAGCTCTCCTGGCACTGGTTTAGGGGAGCCATAGTAGCTCCCCAAGATTTTTCAAAAGTCCACTCCTGTCAAAGGAATGGAAACTTTTGAAATCAGAATTTCCGTCTGTGCTACACTCAAGCATCTTCATAACTCAACTAAATTTCAATCTCACAAGCACGTATCACCCACCCCTTCCCTTATGATATCGAATACATAAATGACAATACACAAAAAATTATTTTCAAAAATGGCTTCAGAAAGTTCACGTCACCAACAGTGCTCTTCTGACGTATGGAAACATTTTAATCTCCTTGACCAAAATGGTAGAAATGTTGTTGAATGTGTCTTGTGTACAGTACGTGGAGAGTGTATTATCACTAAATCACCCGCAGAGTGGAGATTCCACCCAAGCAATAATTTCAAATTTGTTGCAAAGCATAACAAGCACAAGCACTGTTTCAGCCAATGGACCTCCGGGTTAAACCCGGAGGTCCATTGGCTGAAACAGTGCTTGTATTTTTAGTCCATATATACAAAATTTGAAAGTTATAGTTTGGGTGATAACTCCACTCTGCGGGTGATTTAGTTACAATCCACTCTCCACGTACTGTAGGTGCAAATCGAAGTACAATAATCCTACCAGTGTCATGCAATCACACTTGGCACACAAACATCCATCCTCAACGCTGTGGGTTTCCGCTGCAACAGTTGCCAACTTTTCGTTAAATTCGTTCAGTGAAACTACGTCAAGGTAAACCTATTTTGAGACAAAGTTTTATTGATGCTATTAAGTGTTTCATGCAGAAGATCACAGGGTCTATCAGCAGATATCTTTATAATAGGCCTGTAGAAAAGTTATAGTATTATAAATTATAATGATAGAGTGCTGCCGATTAGTCGACTTCGACTCTATTTTCGGCCCGCGACTAGTCAACTCCAAAATTCATAAGTTGTTTCAACACTAAGGAGGACTTCATTGCCATTGTCATCATTATGGTGACTGGTTCTGATCATCGATTGAATACTACAATGTACAGTTAAGCTATCAAATTCTGTACATATGGCCTGTGCACAAGCAGTGTTTCAGCCAATGGACCTCCGGGTAACCCAGAGGTCCATTGGCAGAAACATTGCATGTGTTTGCTATGAGTAACCAGGAGAACCTGCCGTGCTTTGGATGCCATCCTACTTAACCCTTTACCTAACATAACGGCCAAAACCGGCCAGCGCTATTCTAAAAAATCGCCAATTAATTTTCATTATTTTTTTCATTTTTTGTCTCAAAAACATAGGTTATGACCCCTCGTTGGAACGAGCTCGTCGAGCTCGTTCCAACGAGGGGTCATTACCTGTGTTATTCAAGAATTATTTTTGCAAGTGTCGTCTGCTTTTCAGGTTAGGTAAAGGGTTAATCAATGTATGATGTACAGTACTATGACCACAAAAGTGAATTGCAATCTGATTGGTGACATTAAATAAAATGAGTTGATAAAAATGCTTGAAAATCGGTTAAAAACACGATTTTCACGATCAGGTGAATGCCAACAATGGACTGTGTAGCGACTTTGGCGAAGACTCAGATTTTCAGATTTCATCAGCCCTTTACCCAACGAATTGCCCGCATCCATCGGCGTAATATGCAAGTTCAACAGTTGAAAAAATCTTATTTTTCAAAAAATTTCAACAAAACCATATCATGTGGCCCCTCGTTGGAACGAGCTCAGCGAGCTCGTTCCAACGAGGGGTCACATGATTTGGTTTTGTTGAAATTTTTTGAAAAATTTAAAAAAAATGATGTTTAAAATAATAAATTTTGATATCGTCTGCGTTGGGTAAAGGGTTAATGAATAAAAATTTCTGCAGCACATACTGAATAGGCGATGCAACAATCGCACAGGTAACTCAGCCTACTCAGGAATATTTTAAAGTTGAAACACTACACAATCTTTTTCATTTCACAACACACAAACCCACTCGGTTAGTCGATTAATAGTCGCTTCCCATGATTTTTTAGCAAATCATTCTTCTGTTCGTAAAACTCTGAAAATGACAATGGCACCAGTGTGTTCAGACGAAGTGGGGATGTGGGAACAACAAATCGGTCTCGACTGAAGCTACATGTAGTCCAATCTTGGACCCACAGTCCGTAATATAATTTTTGGGGTTGGTACGTCCTGTAGGACGTACCAACCCCAAAAATAATATTACTGCGGGTCCAAGTTTGAACTAGATTGAAGCCGATGAATTAAAATTAATTTACCAAAGAACGTTCCTGCATATGTTTCCTTTCTGCAATAAGTTTCTCGAAATTTTGAACATTGAGATCTATGCATTCCCTCGTCAGTTGTTAAAATTGGATCTTAGTCTGAAATTCCGAACTTTGAGAAGTGATCTGACGTTCTGACTTTCGTCATAATTTTGTCACTTCCGCGCTTTGGGTTTTCCAATGAGTGCATTCGTGTGTACAAGACTGGAGAAATTCAGAAGAATCTATTCTTCTCGAGTAACTGTGAGTGTTCTTTCTTACACAGTCAGTGACAGGCATACAGTCTTCCGGATATGAATGTTAACTATGGTTAGATATTTAAAGTTATTCACCTTCATTGATCATTCACCTCACAAAACAATGCAATTTAGCCCCGACGTTTAGTAGACGTGTACCACCTTGAAAATGAACGACGATCGACTAAAAATAAATAACGTCGACTACTTCAATAGTCGACGGTTAGTCGACTAATTGAATAATCGCGACAGCCCTAGTCTTAGGGCTCCCTAAGAAATGGTTATGAGGCCTGGAATTATCTTTAAAAATTAATAAAATTTGAGTTGTTGGCATCTCAAAGCTGTAAATTTACCAAAACAACGACCCCGAGGATTTTTGACATTTCAAAGAAGATTTTTAGGCCACTTAGCCGAGGATATTTTGAACTTCTTTTGCACTCGCTCATTGCCGCAGAATGTTGGGATATTTTTGTCTGCCTTTGTCAGATTTAGTGATGAACCCATAATTGGCATCGTCAATCAGAACTGGCCGGTTATGGGACATCGGCCGATTATGACAACCAGCAGTTAAAAACAAGCAGTTTCTGGTTATTCTATATTTAACACTGACTATTAAAAATCCCTTTGATATCTGACCATTTCAATAAAGTTTCTCCGTTTAAAAACGTGTAGTGCATAGCAGAAAATTTAGGGATTTGCAGAGCAATTACAGAATTTACCAACTGCAATTGGTACGAGATCACACCATTTCCCGAAGATTGTAGAGTTCATGTAAACATTAGAGAAACACATCAAGGGAGGTAACACATTGAAAAAGGAACATTGAATAATGCATTCTGACAAACGTGTAAACCATGTGTCATATGACTTCACAATATACATTAACATCAAAATTATTATTCATTTAAGACACAAAGTATGTGTGCTCAGTATATTCCTGGTTAATACAGCCAAGTGTATTGTATTCTTACACAAAACCGTATTTACACTATTTTCCGGAATAAAACACAATCTTCACGAGAACAATATCGTGTGATTGTATCGTTAATAACAATCTTTTCCCCACACCCCAACCAAAATGCAAATATTATTTTTGTGGCTAATATTGCCCAGCACAAAATATGCATACTCTGAAAACTTAGGTGTTATTAATAGCCCAAGAACATTAGGTTTCACTAAGGAAAAAAATCGGAGAAAGCTGATTTTTTCAGGGAATGTCGAGTACAGGTCACTGAACGATTAGACAAAAGTCCCCTAAAATCCCAGTTGAGCTTTTTTTTCTACAGCCTTTTTTCGAAAACGCGTTTGAAAAAAATTTAAAAAAATCGCACAAACTTTGTAACCTCGAATTGATCCAACTGTATTTTTTGTTTACGCGTATTTTGAGCTACATAATGTCTAATATACATTTACCTAGAGGAAAATGTGCATTCTGTGACAATTTCTGCGAAAAATTATTGAAAATTCACAAAAAAGTATCGGATTTACGCAAAAAATGACGATTTTCCTAACAGATTTGCCCAAAGGGTCGTAGTACAGAACGGGATGTTAGTTGGACAGACGATAAAAAATCCACCACCATTTGAAGACTTTTATCATTGCTTACAAAATAGACATTATGGAAGACCCCCTCTGCTTCTGGCCGAGTTCCCCTTTTGGCATAAAATTTGTCAGCATGAGAACTCAACTATTTTCGGACTTGGGACCGAACAGACATGTCTGTGTCTGGCAGCATTAGATCAATAAATAATATTTACAGAATGTACAAAAATCAATAAATAATATTTACAGAATGTACAAATCAATCAACATGGATTAAGTTACATTGACTATTATCAACGCTATATACAGAAATGACATGACCTATATACATATTATTCACCGAACTCAGAAATTTCCGACAGGACAGTGTTTCTGTGGTTGTTACAAGATTCCGAACTGCAATTACACAAACCTGAGCAAGAGAGTCCTGCCTTCTTACACCCACACCTTTTTGTACAAGCACTCTTGCAACCACAACTGATCAGATTCAGTAGGTTATCGGGGGCACATGGCTTTGTGGCTGCAGTCGGTACAAGAAGTCCATTGTCTAGCGACCACCCCCAATCCGTCGGAGGAAGCGAAGTGCCCAGCCATTGTTGGACCTGGAGATAACATCTGTTGTTGTGCAGCATCGCTGCTTGGTGGGAGTGAGGCTAGGTCGATGGGTTTATTCAGTTTAGATTTTGCTACATAACGCTTGTAAGTGACATATCTATATTGGTCAAGAGAGGAAACAGTTTTACTCCCGTATAAGATCAGGAGAAGTTGTTCCCCGGCAGCGGCTACTGCACTTGGTGTACTGTCATCCGCCAAAATTGTGTTGACATACTGTTGTGAGTCGCTAGTAACATCGGAGACAATTGTACTGAATACTTTCTTCTTACCAACTCGAAAGAGTGCAGAAGTAGTGTCACAACCACTTATAGAATGTGCTACAAGGAGGTTGCTTCTATGGTCACCCATTTTAGTTGCTATTTCACTAACTGAAACTAGTAAGTTTGGGGTAATGGAATACATCATGTGAATATTACATCCCAGTTGAACTCGAGAGGTAAGAATGACTAACAAGTCTGTGTCTGTTCCCACAACGACAACATTGTTGTCATCTTGAGCGATGTCAAGTGCAGTTTCGGCTATCAGTACATCAGCATCAGCCTCGGCCTGCTTGGACTGAATATTGATGGCAGATAACTCCTGCATTAGAAGATCGATCAGTTGGGTTTTGTTCTTGGCATTTGCAAGGAAATCGGATTGGGGTGTGGTGGCTGGTAACTCGGTTGAGATATTGATATCAATGGAATACCTGTCTTTAGATCTACAGGCTTGTTCCATGCCCTTTGTCAACATTGTACAAGCATAACCATCAAAAACAGCCACGACGTTCGCCCCAAAATGTCTCACTAGATAATTGGAATATGATGTACATATGTCCTTATATGACGACTGTTTAAGCCATACAACTGCCCTCAATAAAAATCCACCATCTACAACAAACAGAGAATGTTCTGGGATTTTAGTTTGCTCGGAACCGTATGTTTTGAGGATCTTACCGAGCGTGCTTTTCTGTGTCTTCCTCATTCCAGCAGAATCAAACAATGCTGGTGGTTTCGGGGCGAGTTCATATTTGAGATACTCTTCCATCTCTGCTTGTGACTGAATAACACATGTGATGCGGTTGAACAGAATTGTGGGGTCAATCACTACCTTACTTCCACGGACTTTGATGCTATTTGCCATCGATGCGAAAGACTTCACAGTGTCAACACGTCGTAGTTTGATGCTGTTGAACGTTTTGCTTACACCATTCGATACGCAACATTCACCAATTTTGCGAACTTGGTCACAGTTCACAGTTTCGTCGGCCACAAGCCCGGTCGCTATAGAGACTAATTGTAGTGGATCTCTATTCTGAAAGGGGGAATGCACTCTGAGCCAGTTCAATAATTTGGTGATATCATTGGCATCAGTCAATTGTGAACTTTGACGGAGATCCCGATGTTGTTTGCCATGACCAGTGTGAACATGAACAAAATTTTCAAGAGCATTACATATCGGAAGGCAAAGAGGTAGTCCATGTACCCATTTCGCAACAGTGCTATCGGTTATTCCCCTGCCATGTGTGAGACCACCAGGGAGCTTGAACATTCTCATTAAACACTGCTCTATGGTCTGATCAGAATATATCCCGTCCCAGAATTTATCTGAGCGCCTTATGGTAAAGTAACCTTTCTCAGTGAACAACTTCAAATCATCCTGTTGCATTATTTCTGTTAGCTCATTCATCTGCTGCAAATAGGGATGAGAACTTTTTGCGTATGCAAAATGACCACCTGCGTGAAATACTGGAATCATATTGCGAACACAATATGTGTGGAGTTCCCAGTCGCCTGTGCGCTCTGCTCTCAAGAACAACTGGAGAAGACCTATTTGCTCGTAGTATTGTACCCAAAGCTTTCCTGTGCGTCCTACGGACGCATTCTGGAGCAGTTCGTGTAATTTTGACAGTAGATGGTTGACACTTTCTTGATTGACAGCGTCAGCTGTTGTACAGTCACCTCTGGCAAGTCCACAGAATATTTCATTGACTTCTGTGCAGTCTATGTTATCTAGTGTTCGGCTTTCTTCAAACACAAGTTTTGTAATGGCAATTTGTGTTAGCAAATGGGCACGAACTGCTCTTGAATATGCATGACCACTGATCAAATGATGAATTGACCCACCAGCATAAACAGTCCCCCAAAGTTCATCCAAGCCGCTACCAGCCATGATCGAACCAGTTGCCCCTAAATATGACATAATCATATGGAAGCCGCTGAGTCTAACAAAAACTTTTGTCAACTTATCTGACGAAGACACAATCTCCACTGCTTTGATATAAAGTGGTTGGTCAAACGTCACTGGACGAACACCACATTATGTGATTTAATCGAACATGGAAATTGAAACAATGATGCTATAATACGGTATTTGAATGAGAAAAGTCGATGCCGTTTGAATTTGAGTTTAGGGGGTATGGTTAATATTTCACACGTTTCACCAGTTCATTATGGAATAAATGACTATTGTTATATACTGTATCATTATAAAGCCACTGCTTTTCTGCAATTTTTGATATATAATTTAACTCCCAAAGTAGTCGTAGATTTGATTTAATGGACGTTGTGTACCGTGTGTATGAAAACAATAAAAATTTTTTTGTAATTTTGTACATTTTCGTGAATATTTCACCATTGAGTGTGAGGATTGGTACAAAGTTGGCATTTTCTGTTGGGGATATGTATTCTCAATATAATTCAGCACGATATTTATGATTCCCACCCTACTAAGGCGAATAAGAATGAGAAATATGGAGCTGGGTCGAATTTTTAAAAAAAAATTTTTTTTCATCAAAAAAACGCTATAACTAAAAAAGCTCAACTCGGATTCGCGGGGACTTTTCACACTTTATCCGCAATGTGTGTCCTGGAAACGTATAAAAAAATCAGCTTTCACCGATTTTTTTCCTTACTTTCTCAGTTTTATGTCTAATGTGCCTGGACTATAAGCTTTTGTAATTGATTATCAGCGAAATTCTATAATAACAGAAACATCAGAATTAAAATTTGTTTCTTTACAGTAAATGATGGGCAACAAGGCTTAATATTAACGCTCACCCCTAGTCTTGGGTTGATACTCATGTTGTGGTCACGATAAGCCATTGCGCAAAAATATGTGATCTTAAACACCAATAAATACAGTATATTTTTTGTTTTTAAAAATTTAATTAGCAGTTTCCATCTTGGTTTCAAAAAGTGATGATAAATAGTGAATATAAGGCCAATATGAAAGAAAAATGGTTAGCATTTGGCCATTTTTGACTAGCATTTTGCAATGCGAATCCAGTCATTAAATACCCTGAAATATATAAATAAATAAAGTTTATTGTAATAAACACAGAACACGATGTGTGTTTTAATCGGCGGGTGTTTTACATAACCTGTTGGAATGGCATAGTCATATTTCGTTCGAGCTTACCGCGCCACCATTCCAACTCGTTATGGAAAACACCCACCAATTGAAACACACATCGTGTTCTGTGTGTATACACACTGCTGAAACACCGCGTAACTAATAGTCATTACTGGAAAAGAACAAAATTGACGGGTGCAGTTTTAAGCTCCTGCGAAATCAGAGACAGGAGCCATAAAATGTTTATGAATTTTCAAGGGAATACTATCACCAAACACCAGATACCTCAACCCTTTGAACCTGAGCAACCGTTTTTCCAGCCAGGAACATGATACATCATTACGTCATTATATAGGATGGCTGTTCAGTAAATGTGTGGGGTAGACCAATCAGTATTTACAACGTGCAGCCTCAAGGCTGCATGTTGAAAATATTGATCGGTCTACCCCAAATAATGAATATGGACTCTTCAAATTGCGGCCATTGAACTGGCATGGCTGATACCACTAGTGTTCAAAGGATTAAATGTACAGTACATGTATGTGGAGGGTGTATTATCACTAAATCACCCACAGCGTGGAGATTCCACCCGAGCAATAATTGCAAATTTATTGCAAAGCATAACCAGCACCAGCAAAGTTTCAGCCAATGGACCTCCGGGTTAAACCCAGAGGTTCATTGGCTGAAACACTGCTTGTGTTTCTTGTCGATATGTACAACATTTGAAAGTTATAGCTTGGGTGATAACCCCACTCCTCGGGTGATTTAGTTACAATCCACTCTCCACGTTTTGTATAAGGAACTGCTGAATTATGACAGTAATTTGCCACTGGCCAGAGAGTGCTGCTTTCTCAAAAGACCCACATTTATCCTCACAGTATATTAGTGCTCCAAAATTTTTTTCAATGAGTGCATTTTTTTTGCTACCGTAAAATAGAAAACACGGGTGCTGATGGGAGCAATTGAACTCGCTCCCGTCTCATTTTCAGGACTGTAAAACACAAAAATGTCAAGATAAATTGCTGTAATTTTCTAATTACAGTGTTGAAATACAGGAATCAGTGAGAGGAGAAGATGTTTTTATTGTACAGAGTGGCTGTGGTGAAATTAATGATATGTTAATGGAGATGTTAATAATGATTAATGCCTGTAAGATTGCATCTGCATGTCGTGTTACAGCTGTCATTCCATGCTTTCCTTATGCAAGGCAAGACAAAAAAGACAAGGTATATATTTTATTACGTCAATCAAGAAAACTAATTTTATTAGCTCACCTGACTTTTCGTCTGTCGTCCGTCATCCAGCGTCCGTCATGAAGGTGGTGTTTGGGCCTTTTTCTCCCGAACTACTGGCCGCATATTAATGAAATTTCAGGTGAGTAGGGGTTATATAAGGGCATTTTGATTTTTTGTCAAATTAGGTTTCGGCTCATATCGAGCAGAGGGATGGGGCAAAAATGTTCCAATTCTTAAAAACTCTTCTTCTCAAGAACCAGCAGTAGCAGAGACTTGATATTTGGTATGCAGCTTCCTTTTGAGGTGTTGACTCAAGTTTGTTCAAGACAAGTTTGTCGGGCATTATTTGCCTTCGTTATGGAAGGGGCAAAAATTTTGACAACGCCTAAAATTTCTATATTTTTATACTGTACCAATGACCCAGACATAGCTGGTGCTAACTCTTAAAATATAGGGCCAAACACAAATTTTGCCCCCCAATCCCCAAAATTTGCATCTAAAACTAAAGAAAACATGTCCTGAAAGGCCCTCCACACTTCGCCCCTACTGCGCATGCGCAGTGTCAAGGACGTTCCGAAATTGGCGCCATTAATCATTCTAAGTTTGGCCCTTCATCAGTTAACATCTGACTGATCTTTGTGCTTTTAAATCTCAGTTTAAATGATGCCAGACACATAAATATTAGTGAAATGGTGATTCTAAGGAGGATAGAAAAGGAGGAGAGGAAAAGAATGTGTGACAGAATATTATCAGGGCTGTAACTTAAAATTTTTTAATGAAATTATGTTAAGTTACCTATTTTCAAGGCAGCAGCCATTTTGTTGTCATTCTGATTATTTAGTTACACTGTTTTTTCAAGTGTTTTTCCTCTCTCCCTGTCCTTTAAGTTCCCCCTTGCTATTCTCCCATGCTTTTGGCATAGTTTCTGTAATTATTATTACTAAAATTTCTTGGGAGTTTTAGCTGAATAACAGAATGAATTCTGTTCTTTCCCCATGTTTACGTCTTCACCTACGGGTGGTTAGGCGTTGTGTTCTGCATCTACCATCTGATGTTCTGCAGTTTCTTCCCTGGAAGTCTCTGTTTTGCATCAGATGGTGTATTTTTGGTAACTGATTTCGGGCCTGGGTGCCTGGAGTCTTATTTTAGTGTTTTTACACTCATTGTTTACATTTACAACAGCCCTCTGTGTGAGGGGGGGATTTCTAAATAATAATATCTTTATGTTATTTTAATCATAAATAGATACATTATTATTGTTCGTAAGTGTTGAATAAATTGTTTAAAATATTTTTAAAATTTTTGTCCACACTTAGGCTTGGGATCCATTGGGGCTCAACGTTACTTTTCAGAAACTTGGGCTGTTCTGAAAAAATATTTTTTCAAAATATTTTGATTTCAATTATTTTTTCTATATTAATGGATCATATTATTATTATGTATTTTGATTGCCAGGGGTTAGTGCAAGTACAAGGACTTGTTTTCTTTTCACATTGAAAGGATATTGATCAATTGTTTTAAGAGGAAGTCTTCCTCTGACCTTATTATCATTCTATATGTGGTCAGTGTACTCGCATTAACTCCTGTTCTGTATCGTATGATTTCGATGACAATATGGGAAGCGTATGTCACGGTATGTTGTTGGGGATTTGGACACTCCGGTCCTTTCCCCGCAGGGTCACTCTACTTTATCAATTTCTATTTCAGACGATCAAGATTAGGGTGATGTATCTGTGATGTCTTCCAACAGTGTGCCTCCGTCGTCACAATTAATGAAGGGCTAGCGGAAAAGTGCTCATGTAATACGCCAATTGCCTAAGAGGACCCTAGTAGGTTCGACGGCCTTTGACGTCCGCTAGCTCGCCCGGTGTAGCGTCCATTCACCGAATGGTTCGGCAGCCGGGTTCGTCCGTTGCGGTCTAGAAGGAATTTTGGGGTGATGCGAGCACTATAAAATTAACTTAATGCACACCCAGTGACGGCGGATCGGAGGGAGAACGGAGGAAGCCTTTTGGTCCGGTTCATAGCTCGTTCCGGTCCATCCGGACGGCAAGCGAGAGAGGCCCCTCTCTCGTTCAACAACATCTGGCCCCAGATGTTGTGGTACAAATGTGTCGTTAGCGGAGCATACGTCCGTCGCTCGGGACGCTCCGTTGTATAGGCAGTCCGCTGAGACTGCTAAGGCTTCCTCTTCTCGTCAGCGCACACGACCGCACCTTGGCTGCGTGACCGCCGATATATTACCAGCTTCGCCGATCAAGGATTCTTCGGCGACCAGGTCACACCATCCGACAGCCAGGGATTCGAGACCGATGGACTCCGGACGTTCGCATAGGAAGTATGCGGGAGCCATCTGATGCGGAGCTACCCTCGGCGAAGCAGCGATAGTCTGCGCCTCCGCAGGTCTCGACGCCGGACATTCTTGTGCACATAGCACAGCTTATCGCAGCATCCCAGCAGCCGACAGAAACGGTGTCGGATCGAGAATTATCCGGCAGCGCTGGGTCGGTAGCCGGGGACTCGAGGCCTGCAGACTCCGGACGTTCGCATAGGAAGTGTGCGGGAGTCAACGTACACGGAGCTTCCAGCGGCAATGCATCGTAAGTCCGCTACTGCACAGGCCTCGGGAACGGACGTGCTTTCCTTAATAGCACAGTTTATCGCAGCATCCCAGCATCAACTGAATCTGTCGCATATATTTTATCCGACGATGCTGGGTCGGGACGCTCCGCGGAAGCGGGTACGGACGTCCGAAAATTTTCATCCGGTCCGACGGGATACCGAAAGGGATTCGGTGGATTTCTAGCTTTCCCTTTCGGAACAACATATGCTGCGATGCCGGATAAGAAACTGATAGCGTCGGTGGACTTAGAAATTTTTGGTTCGGTTCAGGGACATCATCCCTCAGTTCCGACATAGTCCAATAATGTCACGCAAACTATCGAATTATTGAACGACGCTATATATATTATTATTTTATGCTTGCTATCCAAGCATTTCTGGTTTCTTGTTCGAAGAGTTATGGAGATGTCTTTCAAAAGTGTGCCTCTGTCGTCATAGTTAATGAAGAGTTAGCGGCAATATGTGCTCATGGAATATGTCTATCGCTTACGGAGTGACATTCGCTAGCTCACCCGGTGTAGCGTACATTCATCGAATGGTTCGGCTGCCGGGTTCGTCCGTTGCGGTCTAGGAAGGAGATTTGGGTGATGCGAGCACTTTAATTACTTTAGTACTCACCCAGTGACGGCAGATTGAGGACAGATCGGAGGAAGCCAACAACATAGGGGACCGCATGTTGTGGTTCAGATATTTTACATTCGGAGCATATGTCCGTTGCTCGGGACGCTCCGTTATATTGACAGTCCGAGAGACTGTCTTTAATGCTTCCTCATCCTCACAGCAGGGCACACGACCGCACATTGGCTACGTGACCTCGAGTATCCGATCAGTTTCGGCATTCAGTGATTCCACAGCGAATAGGTCGCGCCATCCGGTAGCCAAGGGACACGAGGCCTATACACTCCGTTCGCTCGCATATTGGAAGTATGCACGGGGTAACGATCTCGGAGCTTCCTGCGGCAATGCATCGTAAGACCGCTGCTCCTCAGGCCTCAGTGACGGACGTGCTATCCGAGTTAGCACAGTTGTTTCGCAGCATCCCAGCAATTGACGGTTTCTCGGTCGAATCAGGAATTATCCGACGGCGCTGGGTCGGTGCGGTCCGCGGTTGCATCAAGCTGCGGACGACCAAACGCTTTTTAGGGTCCGACAGGATGGCGAAAGGGATTCGAAAGATTTCGAGTTTTCCCTTTAGTAGTATCGGAAGATGCCTTTCTTATCTTCTGGCATTTCTTCCAGTGATTATTTTTCGGACTTCATTGCTGCGATCTTGGATAAGAGACTTATAGCGTCATTGGACTCGGATTTTTCGATCGGTACAGGGGCTTTGTCCCTGACTTACCGACGCAGTCCAATATTGTCATTACAACATGTGTTTTATTTTTCGACGCTATATATTTATATATATATACAAGCCTGCTACTAAGCATGATAGTTTAGTTTCTTGTCCGCGTGGCTCATTTCTGCCATTTTATCTTTTTTACATATAGTTTATTTTGGCAGAGCAGGGCATACCGAGAGTTCATATGCGTCTAGACGGTGATTAAAGACTGCATATATTCTTTTTCGCCGTTTATGTCTTTTCCAATTTCAATGTTGGGAACGACATTATGTATAGTAGACTTAACTTAGACGCTTTATTATACGTAATCCGCCTTACTGAGGCGTTATCATTACGTCTTCAAGAAAAGATTTACGGGATATTATTCTCAATGTAATTTCTTTTGAGGGCAGTAGTTTGTTCACGTATAACTCCGCCCTTCAGTGGCTGATTGGAGTTGGTTAGACGTGATGCAGCCCTAGCTACATCCACGCGTGGATAGTAGGTTAAGAACTCTCTCAGAGTCGCTTCGTTCTCGGAGGAGCTTCTCTTCGACGGCAACTTTCCGGCAATCCATGAATTGCTTGAATTATACATTCTCTTGTCTATCTAGTGTTACAAGAGATTCAGACTGGGGCAAACATTCGGTGGTTGACTCAGAGAGTGCCGCCGCAGTTGCCGGACCCGAGTGTGGCTGTTATGACGGTTGCCAGTCAAACAGATTGGGATATATACTGATCCCTACGGATTCGAAGTGCCAGGGTCTTTGGGTTCCGCAGTCTTTTAGCTATCAGTTTAACTTCCGCGGAATAATGTTTTTTAGGCTTGCTTTATGTCATTGCATGAACATTATTCAGAAACGCATGCCCAAATTCCTGTCCTTTAATTCGACAGTAGTGGCGTATCTCCGGAACCAGGGAGGCACTCTTTCGTTTCCGTTATTCAATTTAATGGAAAGAATCCGTCTGTTGGTTATAGTACACCAAGTTCAGTTTTGGTCCGTCATATTCTGGGTCGTCTGATTGTTTTATCGCACTCCCGTTCTCTTACGGGTCGCTTGTTGCTGTCAGAATGGACTCTCAACAAACAAGTATTTAATCAGATTTGCTATCTATGGGAGCGCCCAATGATGTTTTATTTATGACACAGCTTGCTAATCAATTGCAGACGTATGTGTTGGCTTGTCCAGATCTCTGAGCTAATACTGTTAACGCTCTATTGATCTATAGGACGGAATGATAGGATACGCGTATCCTCCGGCGCTGTTGTTTTAGCAGGTATTGCTAAGATAAACAACCACTATACATTTCTGTTGATAGCATCTCTATCTTCACAGAGATCATGAGTAATTTACTCTCTTGTCTACTGTGGATCTTAACGTGAAATCTTCCTCTATGTGAGGATCTTTTTTCACTGGGTAAATCGTGTCCTCTTTATCACAACCAGCAAGGTCGCAACCTTCATGTATTCTGTTGTGTGGTCCGTATTGCATTGTATGCACTGTACTGGACGAGCTTTGGACGCGATTTCTTACTATAGGAGATCCTCTTCTTCGCTATTCTATGCGACTAAAGTGGAGGCTCTTCCGTCGTGGTGTAGGGATCATTATGTTCATATGGTTGATCCCTCCATACTACTCATTGCTATTTTTTAGTATACTTGTTTCACAAGATCTACTGCAGCCTGTGTTATTTAGGTTATAGGTTTATGTTACCTCATACCTATGCACTCTACTATAGTTTACAATTGAGTCTTTTGTCTCTTTATCTAAGTCAGTTAGTAACTTTTTGATAAATAGACTTAGAATCTTTAGATTAAATTCCTATACGGATTTTAACTTCGGTTCTTATTTAGCTAAGTAATCATTTGAGCCTCTGGAAACAGTAGTTTTCAAATTCTGACCTTTTAGACAGTAATTCTGTTGGTTTCTCTTTTACTGTAGAGTCAGTGAGTTTCATGCACTATCGATGGATGATTTTCACTTTCATAGTTTCGGAATCAATACTTCCGTTACTATTTAGGTTGGATTGTTGCATAAGAGTTAGGCTCCTATTATCCGGAACCTATTATTTTAAGGTCCTTCCGTCTTCGTATGGGCATAGGCCTTTACTCTTTCCGGGTACAGTTTATGTATTTATAAACAGATATCTGTTTATTACAAGGGCGTAAGCTTCTTCTGTCTTTGATGTCTAGTAGAAGGACGTTACGCTCCATTTTATTGTTAATGGATTCTATTAACTAGCGAACTGCTTATGGTATATCATTAGCTTAGCAGTTGTGCTTAAGATTTCGGCTCATGAAGTAAGAGTTCTTCTACTTCTTGGGCTTACATTAATAGTGTTGCTATTATAGATTTTTGAAGGCTGCTCATTGCGCTCAGCCATCCATTCATGAATTTTATCTCAGAAATATCGAGTCCATTTCTGGAGGCCTCTATTGTTAGGTCTATTATCTACTGCTCAGAATGTCATTCTCTTAACAGTTGCTACTATAGCTAGGTAGGCTGTCTGTTTCGGCAGTGTCTCCGTTCGGCTGCCCTCTTCGCTCTGGGCTATTTGACCCAGGGCAAGAAAAAGGGGGGGGGGGGGAGGGTGTTCCCTTGGGTCACCTGTTTTTACTATGAAAACAAGGGGATACCTCCTCCGGAGTTAGTAATTCTGAGCTGTTATTGGGATGGTTGTTTAGTGAGAAGTTTAAGTTTATAAAATTCATTCAAGTCTTAGTTTTTAAAGTATAGCCTTTGAATATTGCATATGTCAACGGACATGATTATGCAATTCTCACACACTTTTAGAAGTATAAGAGTCTCTATTCTCTAGACTTACTTTATTATTGGCTTACTTTAAAAATTATTAGTATAAGGATTATTGGATATTAATAGAGTACATGGATGTATGAAGCTCAATTTTTGGAAGGTGTTGTATCTTTCTAATTTATCATAAATAAGAAAGATACATGTAAGGCCTATTACTTCTTTTCCCTACAGGGGATGACTCTATTTTATTTTTATTGAGCGTATTCCATTTTGCTCTATGTCCTTGGCCCTCCAGCCTTTTTACTATTCAGCTATGTCTGGGTCATTGGTACAGTATAAAAATGTTAAAAAATTTATAGTAATTTATATATTTTTTATACTTACCAATGACCCAGACGGGGATGGCCCTCCCAGGAGTTGGGAACTCTTGCCTCCCCGCTGAGTACATAGCGCTTACCAGGCACTGGTTATTAGAATGATTAATGGCGCCAATTTCGGAACGTCCTTGACACTGCGCATGCGCAGTAGGGGCGAAGTGTGGAGGGCCTTTCAGGACATGTTTTCTTTAGTTTTAGATGCAAATTTTGGGGATTGGGGGGCAAAATTTGTGTTTGGCCCTATATTTTAAGAGTTAGCACCAGCTATGTCTGGGTCATTGGTAAGTATAAAAAATATATAAATTACTATAAATTTTTTAACTTTCAGAACCGTCAGTCGATTTGAACCAAATTTTATATGAGATGATAATGGGTCATAAGTAGTTGATTGATGCAAAAACTTTTTTTCTCATTGCCCCGGCCGTGGGAACCTCAGGAGCTAAAAATAGGAAAAACCTTAAAACTGCCATATCTCCAAAACTCCACAGCACAGGGAATTCTTATTTTGTATAAAGCTTACTGTTATGCAGTAGAATAGAATGGTTAAAAAAAAATCCCTATCGGTTTGATCACAAGGTACTTTTTTCAGGACTTTGAAAAAGTGCTGAGTCAGCACTTTTTAACACTGCAGGCAATGGGAAAAAGATTAAAAAATCTTTCTCCAGATCCAGCAGGCAGAATCTTTTGATATTTGGTATGCAACATTGTAGGGTGGATCTGATTCAAGTTTGTTCAAATCGGCCCCGGGTTCATATTTGGGCTCAGTACAGGAGCCCGATTTCGAACTTAGTGCATTTCAGGCAAATTTCTTAAAAAATCTTCTTCTCCAGATCGAGCAGGCAGAATCTTTTGATATTTGGCATGCAACATTGTGGGATGGATCTGATTCAAGTTTGTTCAAATCGGTTCCCTGGGTTTATTTTTGGGCTTAGTATGGAAGCTTGAATTTGAACTTAGTGCATTTCAGGCAAATTTCTTCAAAAATCTTCTTCTCCAGATCCAGCAGGCAGAATCAATTGATATTTGGTATGCAACATTGTGGGGTGGATCTGATTCAAGTTTGTTCAATTCGGCTCCCTGGATTCATATTTGGGCTCACTTTAGAAGCCCGAATTCGAACTTAGTGCATTTCAGGCAAATTTCTTAAAAAATCTTCTGCTCCAGATCCAGCAGGCAGAATCTTTTGATATGTGGTATGCAACATTGTGGGGTGGATCTGATTCAAGTTTGTTCAAATCGGCCCCCTGGGTTTATATTTGGGCTCAGTATAGAAGCTCGAATTCAAACTTAGTGCATTTCAGGCAAATTTCTTAAAAAAATCTTCTTCTCCAGATACAGCAGGCAGAATCTTTTGATATTTGGTATGCAACATTGTGGGGTGGATCTGATTCAAGTTTGTTCAAATGATCGGACCCCTGGATTCATATTTGGGCTCACTATAGAAGCCCGAATTCAAACTTCGTGCATTTCAGGCAAATTTCTTAAAAAAATTTTCTTCTCCAGATTAAGCAGGCAGAATGTTTTGATATTTGGTATGCAACATTGTGGGGTGGATCTGATTCAAGTTTGTTCAAATCGGCCCCCTGGGTTTATATTTGGGCTCAATATAGAAGCCAGAATTCGAACTTAGTGCATTTCAGGCAAATTTCTTAAAAAATCTTCTTCTCCAGATTCAGCAGGCAGAATCTTTTGATATTTGGTATGCAACATTGTAGGGTGGATCTGATTCAAGTTTGTTCAAATCAGCTCCCTAGATTCATATTTGGGCTCACAATAGAAGCTCGAATTCGAACTTAGTGCATTTCAGGCAAATTTCTTTGAAAATCTTCTCAAGATCCAGCAGGCAGAATCTTTTGATATTGGGTATGCACCATGCTTAGGGGGGTGAGATTCAAGTTTGTTCAAGCCAAGTCCCTAGGTCCATATTTGGACTCACTGTGGGAGCTTGAATTGTAACTTCGTTCAAAATAAGGAATTTTCTTTAAATATCTTCTTCAGATCCAGCAGTCGGAATATTTTGATATTTGGTGTGCAGCATCCTTAGGGGGGTGAGATTCAAGTTTGTTAAAGCCAAGTCCCTGTGGGAGCCTGAATTATAACTTAGTTCAATATGAGGAATATTCTTTAAAAATCTTCTTTTTTTTTTAGATCCACTGGTCAGAATCTTTGGATATTTGGTATAAGCTGTTCTTAGGAGGAGCAGATGCAACTTGTTGAAATCAATTCTCTGGGTTCATATTTAGGCTACCATGTCAGGGGAGTGCCCTCAGGCCCCTTGGGGCCTCTTGTTTTCAGTGTCTCTACATTCTCTGAGTTTGATTTTTTTTTGTTTTAATTTTTCACAGTCCAGTGTCCATTACATGTACATTCAGAAGCTGTTTTTACTGCAGTGAGGCAATAGTTAATTACAACAAGAAACAATTTTGTCACTCTCAAGTGTGGTAAGTACTGAGAAGTCTCTCAAGAGAGACATCCTCCGCCATTTTCCAATGCTACTATCACTATTCTAACAGCAGCGGCTGAGATGGGTGTGTGGGAGGCAGTACACATCACGTGGAAATTCTACTGTGCCAGTGTCTCTGTAAGAAAGCCACATTCCTGTACCATAGCTCGTTTTTGGCTCACCAGCGATAGTTGTGTGAGCCTATGGCATAGCCTTCATGTCGGCGTCATCTGCGTCGGCATCCGGATTCATTCATTTTGAATTTTTGTGTGCAGGTTTTGATTTTTTTTTTTTTTTTGATTTTTTTTTTATGTCTGCATGCTTTTCAGGGATAGTAATATTTTATTCAACCCTTTCCATGCTTAGTTACTTGAATTTTGGATTTTTGTGTACAGCCATGGTTTAAATTTAATAAAGTTTCTTTTGAGGAGTCTTAAGAATTAAAATCAGACAAAGGTTTAAATGTGTTATTAAGTTACTCTTTATCTGAGATATGATAAAAATCACTTTCTCAAGACCTCGTCTGATTAAAATACTATCAACTGATCTCAATCTGAAGGTAAATGATGTGACCTCAAACGAACGAACGAAATGATTTCGCGCACCGAAGGCGCGCAGGGGCGGTATGGGGAGCAAGCCCCTTTCGACCCTCGGTGACAGTTTAGCGGCGTTTATGTCGCTTGTTTCTCTTTTTGGGTGGCGGTGGCTGTGATGGAGAGACTGTAGTGGTTGTTGGTGTAGTTGGGCTGTTGATGTTTTTAGAGGACTGACTAGGATGGAATGGTTGAGTCCTGGCTGCTTCAGGAGTGCTGTGGCTGGTGCGCTGTTCCAGGAGTCCCATCGGTCTGCTGTTGTTGTCATCTGATTCCTTTAGGATATTACTGGTTTCTTCCCGCATGCTATTTACTACTGCCATTATGTCAAGTATATCCTGTATCATTTTCCGTTCCTGATCCGGATGGAGGGGAGAGACTGGAGTAGGAGACTTCAGAGAGCCAGTTTCCATTTCTGTCTCCGCCTCGCTGATGACGTCGCCATCCTCCAGGTTATCCCTCAAAGGCGAGGCAGCTGGGGAGTGGATGGGAGTCACAGGAGTTGGAGGGTGGGGAATGGTAGTGGCCTCCTCTGTCTTCTCTTCCGCCTTCTCTTCCTTCTTCCTTTTCAGGAATGTTTCCAACCGCCGGGCATCGCGGCGCCTGGTGGATGGACTCTTCTTCTCTTCTCAGGGCCTCCAAGCCTTCTCGGGTGAGGACCAGTGCGAGAGGAGGTCCTCTCAACAAAGGTATTACCTCTCCCCGAGAAGGGTGGTAATTCTTTCTCTTCTAATCTTCAACCTTGAATTCAAGGTTCAGATGAACGCTCTTGCCTATCTCCTGGATAGTCCAGGTGATAGGGCAAGAGACACGCAGAGGTGCTATCGTTCTCTTCAATTGCGCTGGTAGTTCCAGTGTTTCCATAATTAAGGTTATAATTAGGATGCTTGCACTCTGAGTTCAGAGGTGCGAATGTGTGATGTGACCTGAAAGGAATGGCTTCGCGTGCCAAAGGCGCGCAGGGACGGTATGGGGGACAAGCCCCTTTCGACCCTCGGTAACTGTATATGATTGGCTGTCTCATGTCTAGGCGTGTTGAAGGAGGAAAAGGTTCCAGTTCTCGGCAGGTGTCTCCAGTTGTGGTTAGGCCGTCTCGTTGACTGATGTCGGTTGAACCCTCGCGTGAGGACCAGTGTGGGAGGTCCTCTCACAAAGGTACTACCTCTCCCCGAGGGTGCAGTCTAGCTAGATTTTCGGGCAAGTATAGTCTACCACTTCGGAGATGATTTTAAGTGATGGCCATCACTGGCAAGTATAGTTAACTATTTTCTCCAAACAATCACATTTAAATCTGTTTTACACACCTTTGTCATTTTCTTTAAACTAATCTTCACTATCTCTTTCAATTATTTTTGCCATTGTTACAAAGTCGACGTCCGAATCTCAACTATTTTCATTTACAAAAGAACCACATTTCCTTCCTTCTGAGAAATCATATTAAACACTACTTCATTGGCTGGAATTGGGTCAGGGCTATTTTTACATGTATTGCTACAGGCAACCGATGAATCCGAGTACTTTATGTAGACTTAGAAAATGTGGGCAGCATTCTTAATGTGATGCTAAAACGGGAGCCAGTGCTGTACAATATAATGCCAATGCGTGGTCAGTACAGTTCCAATGCTATTCTTATTTGCACACGACTAGACCCCTCGCCCCTAGTTTTTTCAACATTTTTGTGCATACCTCAAAAATTACTTTTTGGACAATCGGAAATTCACACATCCACGAAAAAATTCCAGGTAAGAATTCTTTTCCTTGTCTCTTTCTTGAAACCATGGAAAGTCTATGAACTCCTAGCACTTTGGTGGCATTTCAAAACTTCCATCATTAACCCCATACATGTATTGCCCATGTAGCATGAAAAACTGAAAAAAATATATCTTGTTTGACAGAGCTCAATGAGCTCCCATAATGGAACTAGCTCAATGAGCTCTGTCAAACAAGATATAATTTATTGAATTCTTAGTTGGCTTATGGAAAAAAATTGCTGCTGAAAACTTTGGTATTTTGACATCAGAGGGCAGAGGTGCATGTACACATCATACTCACACTGCACACCAAGTTTCGTAAAAATTCAATAAAAAATATAGGAGTTTAGTGGACAAGCATTTGTGATGGAAATTTTCCTACTTCCAAGGGCCATAACCATGCAAAATTTGTCGCATCGAACATTCTTAAACACATGCACATCCACACTTGATACCTACACCTCAGATAAAGTTTTGTAAAAATCTGGAAACTGTAGGAGAAGTTAAGCAAAGTTTGTGACGTACAAATGGATGGGTTGACAGACAAACACCATTTCAATATCCCCTACAGACTTCATCGGCGGGGGATAACAAGATCTGTCAATCATACATAGTTATATGAACCAAGGGCTGTACAGTAAAACCTGTCTTGAGAGACCACTGTCTTGAGAGACCACATCTGCCAGGCACCGATTGGTTTTACTCTATAATGGACCTGCTATGGGAGACCACCTGTCTTGAGAGACCACCTGTCTTGAGAGACCACTGTGACCTGCCGAAAGGAATGGTTTAGCGCGCCGAAGGCGCGCAGGGACGGTACGGGGGACAAGCCCCTTTCGACCCTCGGTGACATATGTCCAGGCGTGTCAAAGGAGGAGAAGGTTCAGGTACTCGGCAGGTGTCTCTGATGGTTTTAGCATCGTTTATGCCATTGGTTCTTCTTTTTGGGTGGAGGTGGCTGGGAAGGAGAGACTGTGGTAGTTGTTGGTGTAGTTGGGCTGTTGATAATGGAGGACTGACTAGGGTGGAATGGTCGAGTCCTTGCTGCTTCAGGAGTGTTGGTGCTGTGGTTGTTGCGCTGTTCTATGAGTGCCGTCGTGGTCTTGGTGTGATCTTTTGTTTCTTCTATTGTTGTCCTGATGTCTTCCCTTAGGCTGCGAATTTGCTCAAACAGTATCCGTGCCTGTTCCTGATCCAGAGAGGGGGTTGAAATTGGAGAGGGAGACTTCAGAGAACCAGTTTCCATTTCCGTCTCCGACTCGCTGGTGACATCGTCATTCTCCAGGTTGCCCCTCAAAGGAGAGGCAGCTGGGGAGTGGATGGGAGTCACAGGAGTTGGAGGGGAGGAAATAGTAGTGGCCACCTCCATCTTCTCTTCTGCTTTCTCTTCCTTCTTCTTTTTCAGGAACGTCTCCAGCCGCCGGGCATTCCGGCGCCTGGTGGATGGGCTCTTTTTCTTCTTGCTCTTCTTCTTTTCAGGGCCAGGTCCAGGCTTCTTCGGGTGAGGACCAGTGTGAGAGGGGTTCCTCTCACAAAAGGTGCTATCTCTCCCCGAAGAAGGTGTGATGGTGTTGTGCTCTTCAACGATGAACTCCAAGTTCAGATGGACTCTCTTGCCTGTCTCCTGGACAGTCCAGGTGACAGGGCAAGAGATGCCCAGAGCTGCTATTGTTCTCTTCAGTCGCGCTGGTAGTTCCAGTGTTTCCATAATTAATGTGATAATTAGGATGCTCGCACTCTGAGTTCAGAGATGCGAATGAATGACGAATGACGCCACTGTGACCTGGTACCAACTTGTATTTTTATGCCATAATGAACCTGCCTTGAGAGACCGCCCCTTTGAAGACTGAAACCATGACAAAAACTTTTTACCTGTTCTGAAATTGGAAAATCCATTGTGGTCATACTAACATAATTAAAAGTATTAAAAGCTCTTAATTCAGTTACATAACTCATTAAAGCTTGAGATGTTTTTATAAGACCCCTGTGAAAAGATTAGGATTATTGCTGAATAAACAATTCCATACATACCTGAAATGTGACAGATAGGATCATAAAAATAAATTTGTGTTGAAAATCTTCAATGAAAATTTTCAGCACTAATTTATTTTTATAATTTTTATAACAGTCCATTTCAATTTGTTTCAAAAACTCCATAAAAAAGAACAACTACAAAGTAATTACAAAAATCCATTCTTCTCCATTTCTGAATTTTGTGGTTGGTTATTCACTGACTTGAGAAAACCTGAAACCTGTTATGAGAGACCACCTGCCTTGAGAGACCACTTTTGTGTGGCCCAAAGGGCGGTCTCTCAAGACAGGTTCTACTGTAGTTCAAAAGTAATGGTTAATCGATCAATTACTTATTGGATCGATCAAAATGTTAATCATTGATTAAGTGCTTAATCGTTTCAGCTCTAAATATCAAGGGATATTCTTTTCTCCCACAACTAATGTACTGAAACAAATGTAAACATGGCCATAATTGTGGCTTAGAGTTACTATAGAAACCCTATGAGAAATCACATTTTTATCTTCTCTGGAACTACTGAGCCGACATGAAACAAACCTGGCAGGGATAGTCTAAGGGAGGTCCTCTACAAACGATGCCGTCGGATAAAAACATGGCCACCAGAACCATTCTTTGATTCTGATTAGCGGATTTTGATAAATCTTCTCCTCTGAAACCACAGGGTCAAATGTTTTGAAACTTTGCGTGGTTGATGACTGGGACCACCTCTACCAATTATCCTCATTTAATGTCGATCGGGTTGCAAACATGGTTTCAATTGTTGCTTATAGTTACTTAGAAAATCTATGGGAAATCACATTTTCATCATCTGTGAAACTACTGAGTCAAGGTGAACCAAACTTGACCAGAATGGTCAATGGGAGGTCCTCTACAAACGATCCTCATTTTCTTCCCACTGGTTGCAAAACATGGCTTCCTGAGACATTCTTTGATTCTGGTTGGTGGATTTTTGAAAATCTGCTCTGAAACTACCAGGCCAAATGTTTTGATTCTTCACGTAAAAAATGACTGGGACCCACTCTACCATTGATTTAATTTAATGTTGATCGGGTTGTAAACATGGCCATATTTGCAGCTTATAATTACTATAGAAACCCAATGGGAAATCACATTTTCATCTTTTCTTGAACTACTGAGCTGACGTGAACCAAACCTGGCAGGGATAGTCTATGGAGGTCTTCTGCAAATGCTCTTCATTTTTGTTACCGTGCATCAAAAAACATGGCTGCCCGAAGCTTTTTTTGAATCTGATTGGTGGATTTTTAAAATCTCCTGAAACCACAGGGCCAAATGTTGCAAACATGGTTGCAAACGTGGCTGCAATTATGACTTACAGTTACTATAGAAACCCTACGGGAAATCACATTTTCATCTTCTCCGGAACTACTGAGCTAATGTGAATCAAACCTGGCAGGGATAGTCTATGGTAGGTCCTCTATAAACGCTACTCATTTTGTTATAGTGCATCAAAACACATGGCTGCCAGAAGAATATTTTTATTCTGATTGGTAGATTTTGAAAAATCTTCTCTGTAACCACACGGCCAAATGTTTTGAAACTTGCATGACTGATGACTGGGACACCCTCTATTAATGTTCCTCATTTAATGTTGATCCTGTTGCAAACATGGCCTCAATTGCGGCTTATAGTTACTATAGAAACCCTGTGGGAAATCACATTTTCATCTCTGGAACTACTGAGCCGACGTGAACCAAACTTGGCAAGAATGGTCTATTGGAGACCCTCTACAAACGATCCAGTTTTTGTTCCTGTTGGTTGGAAAATATGGCCACCTAAGACCGTCTCTGATTCTGATTGATGGATTTTGCAAAAATATTTCCATCTGAAACTACAAAGTCAAATGTTTTGAAACTTCACGTGATTGAGGACTGGGACACCTTCTAACAATGATTCTCATGTAATGTTGATGTAATGTTGCAAACATGGCCACAATTTCAGCTCATAATTACCATGAAAAGCCTATGGAAAATCACATTATTTTTGTAGTTCCAGGTGAGCGATTACAGGCTCTTTTGAGCCTCTAGTTTGGTTTCCTGATGGTAACTTTAGTTATTGTTGACGATTCAAATACTTTCCTCCTTTAACATGCCCGGACATATGGACAAATTCCTAATATACAGCCAAAGAGGGTCGAAAGGGCCTGACCCACACTGTCCCTGGGTGCCTTTGGCGAACAAAAACCATTACCTCTGTGATTCATATAAAATTTGGCATGTAGGTATATCAACATAAAATACACGTGAAATTCAAATTGGATTTTGGTCCGACAGTGTTTGCCAGAGCTATGTCCCATTTTCGACTGAAAAATTAAAAAAAATTTCAAATACCTCGAATTGCAAACTATTTTTGGAAACATGTGGCCGGGCGGCCTTTTCCAGACCTAACATTTTAGGTATGAATTCCAACTTTGATTACTTTTACCACTATAGAGTGAGTGCCTCAACATGCAGAGTAAACATTAGAGATACATTCCAAATTGCATACACAGTTGTGTCTATATAAGTCTTGGCAGGCTTTGTTGACAGCTGAGTCTTACCTAGAAACCATTTGGATGGTGGCCGTTCGAAAATTACAAAAATGTATGAAAATCTCCAGTTCAGGAATTTTAACGGTTAACCCTTTACCCAACGAATCGCCCGCATCCGCCCGCGTAATTTGCAAATTCAGCAGCTGAAAAAATATTATTTTTCGAAAAATTTTAACAAAACCATATCATGTGACCCCTCTTTGGAACGAGCTCGTCGAGCTCGTTCCAAAGAGGGGTCACATGATATGGTTTTGTTGAAATATTTTGAAAAAAATTAAAAAATTATATTTAGAATAATACATTTTGAAATCGTCTGCGTTGGGTAAAGGGTTAAGGCTCTTCGTTTTTCTATTTTCAGAGCAGAGCCCCAATCTCTGCAAAGTTGGTTGCCAATATGTTATCCGTAGCTGGTGCTGATCATATAATTACAATGGATTTACATGCCTCACAGATCCAGGTTAGTATTAGCCAGAGTACTTCATGTTAGCAGTGATTCCCATGCCCCGCAGATCCAGGTAAGTTTTATTATCCAGTGTACATCATGGATTTACATGCCTCACAGATCCAGGTAAGTATTAGCCAGAGAACTTCATGTTAGCAGTGATTCCCATGCCCCGCAGATCCAGGTAAGTTTTATTATCCAGTGTACATCATGGATTTACATGCCTCACAGATCCAGGTAAGTATTAGCCAGAGAACTTCATGTTAGCAGTGATTCCCATGCCTCACAGATCCAGGTAAGTTTTATTAGCCAGTGTCCATCATGGATTTACATGCCTCACAGATCCAGGTAAGTTGTTTTAGCCATTACGCATAACATTATGGGCATAGATTTACATGCCTCACAGATCCAGGTAAGTTTTATTAGCCAGTGTACATCATGGATATACATGCCTCACAGATCCAGGTAAGTTGTTTTAGCCATTACACATAACATTATGGGCATAGGTTTACATGCCTCACAGATCCAGGTTAGTATTAGCCAGAGTACTTCACGTTAGCAGTGATTCCCATGCCTCACAGATCCAGGTAAGTTTTATTAGCCAGTGTACATCCTAGGGTCCTGCGAATATTCGAGATTCGATTCGATATCGATACCATACGTATGCTTTGAGATCGATCCCGAATCAGTCTCAGGATTCGATTTTTTCAAATCTCTCGTACTAACTTCAATTTGTTACATTTCCAACAAAAATAGGATAAAACTTTCATTAGAACATTCATTCATGTAGGCTCAATTTCTATTTATTTGAGTAATTGACAATGTTTAATTGTTAGGTAAGGTGTGAATTTGGCCCAGAACATTATCCATAGTTTTGGTTTTTGAAGGCTTAACTTGTTACGTGAATAGTAACAAGTTAGGCCTTCAAAAACTAAAACTATGGACAATAGGCCTAACTGTTTCAGCGACGGTGCTACAGAGAATATTTAGTTATTGGTGTTTAAGGTATTCACTCTGTCGCGTAAGGATCATCACAGTGTTCCGTAACTTCCGTGTGATGCAATACGAAATAACTTGTCTTTTAAGATTCGATTCGGGATTCGATTCGATGTCGATATCAGAGAACGATTCGATTCGAAAAGAAATTTGTGATTCGCAGATCCCTAATCATGGATTTACATGCCTCACAGATCCAGGTAAGTTGCTTTAGCCATTACACATAACATTATGGGCATAGATTACATGCCTCACAGATTCAGGTAAGTTGCTTTAGCTGGTACACATGACATGATCATCATAGATTTACATGCCACACTGATCCAGGTAAGTTGTTTTAGCTGGTACACATAACATTATCGTCAAAGATTTGCATGCCCTACAGATCCTGGTAAGATTTATTAGCCAGTGCACATTACATTATCATCATGGATTTACATATGCCATCTATTTTAGCATTTTAGAAATACTTGTCATGCAGCCTCTGTGAATTGAGCATCCTCTGTCCCATACGTGAAATTCGTGAAATAAATCTCTGCCAAGGCATTGAGTCAAACCCTCAGGAAAACAACTTCTCAAGAGTTAGTTATCTCCAATTTCTTAATAAACAGAGACATGAACTTATCACTGGTTCGATTCACTTTTTAATTTCAATGAAAATTTCTGTTTTGCTGGTCCATAATTGAACGTAATTATGGGCACTCTCCAATAATTTGTAATAAAACAAATTTTGAGTAACCAATTCAGACAACCAACCATAAACTAGCCCTCGACCAGTTAATATAAATAATCTTGTATGATTATGTCTCCCCTTCCCAGAAGGGAGACATATTGTTTTAGAGCATATTCTTCTTCTTCTCATACAAACTTTGTCCGGGGCATAACTTTTTTTTCTTTTCGCGGCATAACTTTTTTAGCTCATCTTGACAAAGTCAAGCTGAGCTAATCTCATCGCTTCCCGTCTGTCGTCCGTCAACACCATGTTTTGGTCTTCTCCTCCGAAGCCACTGGGCCAATTCAAGTGAAAGTTTGTGTGAGTGATGGTCCCAAAGGGGCATTTCATTTTTGTTCAACTCAGCATGCCCAGCCCCATAGGGAGGGAGTGGGGGAAAATGCACCAAAATATTTTAAAAATCTTCTTCTCAAGAACCAGTGTGTACAATGACTTGATATTTGCTATGGAGCTTCCATATGAGGTGTAGAATCAAGTTTGTTCAAACGAAGTTCGTGAAGTAATGTTTGGCTTTGTAATAGGAGGGGTAAGATTTTTGGCCCCGCCCAAAATTTCTGTTTTCTGAACCGATGGTCCGGTATGAACCAAATTTGGTTTGTGGTATTATTGGGTCATAAGTACATGACCCATGCAAAAAAAAAAATTCCCGCATCCCCATGGGAACCCTGGGAGCTAAAAATAGAAATATTTTCAAACGCCCATATTTCCCAAACCCCACGGAACAGAGAGCTTTTATTTGGTATGAAGTATCCTTATGACCAGTAGAATTGAATGGTAAAAAAAAATTGCCATCAGTTATGTTAGGGTGTTCTGTAATGGGCATCGAAAAAATGCTGAGTCAGCATATTTGCGAAAATTTAAAAAAATATTTTCTCCAGAACCAATCATCAGAATATTTTGATATTTGGTATACAGCATCTACAGGAGCCCGAAGTTTTAACATAGGGTAATATGGGGAATATTCTTTAAAAATCTTCTTCTTCAGAACCACCAGTCAGAATCTTTTAATATTTGGTATACATCATTGTTATGAGGGTCAGATTCTAGATTGTTCAAATCAAGTCCCTAGGTTAATATTTGGGCTTCCTATGGTAGCCCAAATTTTATCTTTGTTCAATATGGAGGGTAATTTAAAAAAGTCTTCTTCTTCAGATCCATCAGTCAGAATGCTTTGATATTTGGTATGCAACATCTCTATGGGGGTCAGATTCAAATTTGTTCAAATCAGATCCCTAGGTATATATTTGGGCTCACTATGGTAGCCAAAATTTTTACTTAGTGCAATATGAGAAAATTTCTTTAAAAATCTTCTTCAGATCCACTAGTCGGAATGCTTTTATATTTGGTATACAACATCTCTAGAGGGGTCAGATTCCAGGTTGTTCAATTCGAGTGCCTAGGTTAATATTTGGGCTCCATATGGGAACATGAAATTTAACTTAGTACAATATGAGTGAATTTCTTCAAAAATCTTCTTCTTCAGATTCACTTGTCAGAATGCTTTCACATTTGGTATACAACATCTCTAGGGGGGTCAGATTCAAGTTTGTTCAAATCGGATCCATAGGTCAATATTTGGGCTCGCTATGGTAGCCCAAATTTGAACTTGGTGCAATTCGGAGAAATTTCTTTACAATTTCTCTTCTTCAGATCCAACAGTCAGAATGCTTTCATATTCGGTACACAACATCTCTAGGGAAGTCAGATTTAACTGTGTTCAAATCATGAGCCTGGGTTAATATTTGGGCTCTCTATGGGAGCCGGAATTGGCCATTTTGCTGAAGAATTGAAAATTTTGTATTCAGTACCTTCTAGAGGTACTAAGATTAATCCACATAGGTTGTATCAAGGGGCTTCATAGGGGAGCTCTACATTTTACTTATGATCAACTGAAGAAAAGGCATGATGCCCAGATTATTTTTGTCACTCCTGAGGGACTCAAGGATTGACAGTGTAGCCTATGGAGATGGCTTGCTTAATGTAGACTCATTCTTGGACTCTGTTTAAATTGTGTTCTGTACAAGATGAGCGCTTCAGGCCCTGTGGGGCCTCTTGTTTTCTTTTGAACTAGACCTTAGATATTTGGCATGTGGATGTATCACCATGAGCCGGTGTGTCGCGTGCCATAGTGACCTTGACCTGTGACCTGAAGGTCACATTTAAAGAAATTTTGTCCGGGGCATAACCTTTTTGTCTTTTGACCTAGACCTTAGATATTTGGCATGTGGATGTATCACCATGAGCCGGTGTGCCGCATACCATAGTGACCTTTATTTGACCTTTGACCTGAAGGTCAGATTTATGTGCTTTTTAATGGAAAGTTTGTCCGGGGCATAACTTTTTTGTCTTTTGACCTAGACCTTAGATATTTGGCATGTGGATGTATCACCATGAGCCAGTGTGTCGCGTTTCATAGTGACCTTCATGTGACCTTGACCTTTGACCTGAAGGTCAGATTTATGTGCTTTTTAAAGGAAACTTTGGCCGGGGCATAACTTTTTTGTCTTTTGACCTAGACCTTAGATATTTGGTATGATTGTCAATATTATTCATGTATATATAATTTGCAGTGCATTGAATAGAAAGGAAGGGGAGACATATGTTTTAGTATGCTAAAACAGTTTCTAGTTGATTTTTGTGTAAGCTGATGATAATGACTTTATTTTATTTTTTTTTTTTTTTATTTCACAGGGATTTTTTGATATACCTGTGGATAATTTATATGCTGAGCCAGCAGTGTTGAAGTGGATCAAAGAAAATATAACAGATTGGAGGAATTCTATTATAGTTTCACCAGATGCCGGAGGAGCTAAAAGGTAAGGAAATTGGAAAGACCTTGTTATATGGGGAAAAACAGGAATTGGAATTGAGCCAGAGAGATTAAATCATTCGTTTCTCAGATAATTGTTCTAATGCTATAATGGAAAAGGTAGGTTATTTTTCCTTTAGACTCGTCAGGTATCATGTTGCTCATTCCAATTGGGAGCTACAAACTTGGTTTTACACACAGCAATTGAGAAATAAAAGTGGGAATTGTGGGTTTCAAGTAGGGAATTAGGGGGACTTTATTACCCCCTACCAAAACAAAGTTTGCGGGGACACAGAAATGGGTTCCGTCCATCCATTTGCTCATCCGTCTGTCTATTACAACTTTGGACCTTCATATCTCAGTCAGTGGATGTTTTTTGTTAAATTTGAGTTTATCGTTTGTTCTGACATCGCATTTTCTTTTTAGCTCTGCCTGATAAAGTCGTTGGGGCTTTTCTGATGCTAAGTTGACTGTCCGTCCATCATCAACATTTTGATTGTTTGGGCCATAATTTTTCAACTGCTGAAGCACATTTGACCGCAAGTTGTTCTCAGTAAATATTATTGTATACTACTCAAAGTTTGCTAAGCACCAAATATTTGACACATTGTGAGATTTGTTTGTGACATATTTGCGATATTTTTGGTGGATATGATTGAGGAATGTGTTGAGACGGTCCCCAGTGTTTTCATTAGCTCTCTTTGACAGGCAGACTTTTTGTGACAGTCATGGAAAGCATGAACCTCTTCATTTACTGTACTGTCTACATGTACATGACATGTGTAGTGTATTCAATCTTCATTTCAACACAAACCCTTGTGATTTAATGATTGAATATGACAAATGTAAGAAGACATTTGTCTGAAGCAGAAATGTGGCGGGCTGTAGGTATGATGGAGCAATGGGCTACCCATGGTCAGGTTGGTGAAGCCCTTAGTGTGCACCATACAGTGATCACCAGAGCCTGGTCAAGATTTCAGCAGTATTTCACACCAGTAAGACAGCATGGTGGTGGCAGAGATGGCAACATCTGCAGCTGAAGACTTGTTTTTGATCATCCAGGCCCATAGGAACCACTTTACCACAGCAATGCAGCTTCACAGTGACCTTAGAATGCATCCGGGGGAAATGTTTTGATGCAGACTATCCAGGCAAGGTTACATGAAGCTGGTCTCCTATCGAGAAGAACATATATTCGCATTCCGCTGTCCCAGAATCACCACCAGGCACGATATGAATGGGCCATGGACCATGTTGGATGGACCAGAGGAGATTGGCGACCTGTCCTTTTTACAGATGAGTCAAGGTACTGCCTAGACTACACAGATAGGCGTTCTAAGGTAATGAGGAGACTAGGAAAGCGATTCCATGCAGCCAACATTGCTGAGCATGACCGCTATGGTGGAGGGTCAATAATGGTCTGGAGCAGCATTAGCTGGGATGGATGTACAGAACTCTTGTGTCCTTGACCATGTACATTGACTGCACTGCGGCTTTTCTGACAGTCTCCCTATATACCGAATCTGACTTCAAATACCGAATCTGACCTCAAATAAATTAATTATACGTTCTTCCTAATATTCGGTTTTGAGTGGGCCTGGTGGGTGTATAATTATTTTAAAATAAAACTGTCACAGTAAATGTCCATGAATTTCATGTAACGGTAGTTATTGGTGAAACGGCGCAAGTTCAGCTTTCGAACATCACCTAATTTTCTCAGGAACAGGATGTGGAACAGGAACGGGTACCTAATCTCAGGAATGCGAGAACTGAGAGACAGCGCATTAATGATTAGTGTGTTGTTATAGTAGGCAAACATTTGAATAAAGTTTATTCACTTGCGTGGATTTATGCACTTTCTCTCTGTTCCTGCATTCCTTAGATTAGGTACCCGTTCCTGTTCCTGAGAATAGGTAGCCCCGCGTCATATATAAAATTAGGTGATGCTCGAAAACTGAACTTGCGCTGTTTCACCAATAACTACCGTTACATGAAATTCATGGACATTTATTGTAACAGTTTTTAGCTCACCGAAGGGAGTTAAACTTACCACTTGCCATCCATCGTCCGTCCAGCGTCGTCTGGCGTCGTGAACATTTTTCCAACGACTTTTCCTCTGAAACTGCTAGGTTGATTTGCTCGAAACTTGGTATGGATGTTCATTACCATATGTCAATTCAACTTTGTTCAAACAAAATGGACATACCAACTTGAGGCTCCATAGGGGGCATAACTCTGATAGCACCCTATGTATATTAGAGAAATTACTAAAAATTCTTCTTCTCCTGCACAAGTGGGCAGAATCATTTGATATTTGGTATACAGCATTATGGATCTGATTCAAGTTTGTTCAAATTGGCCTCCTGGATTCATTTTTGGGCTCACTATAGAAGCCCAAATTTGAACTTAGTGTATTTCAGGCAAGTTTCTTAAAAAATCTTCTCCAGATCCAGCAGGCAGAATCTTTTCATATTTGGTATGCAACATTGTGGGGTGGATCTGATTCAAGTTTGTTCAAATTGGCCCCCCTGGGTTCATATTTGGGCTTAGTGCATTTCAGGCAAATTTCTTAAAAAATCTTCTTCTCAAGATCCAGCAGGCAGAATCTTTTGATATTGGGTATGCAGCATGCTTAGAGGGGTGAGATTCAAGTTTGTTCAAGCCAAGTCCCTGGGTTCATATTTGTGCTCACAGTGGTAGCCCGAATTATAACTTAGTTCAAAATGAGGAATTGTCTTTAAAAATTATCTTCTACAGATCCAGCAGTCAGAATGTTTTGATATTTAGTATGCAGCATCCTTAGGGGGTGAGATTCAAGTTTGTTCAAACCATGTCCCTAGGTACATATTTGGGTCCACTGTGGGAGCCCGAATGATAACTTAGTTCAAAATGAGGAATTTTTTTTAAAAATCTTCTTCTTCCGATCGGAATGTTTTGATATTTGGTATGAAGAATCCTTGGGAGGGAGTGAGATTCAAGTTTGTTCAAGCCATGTCACTAGGTCCATATTTGGGCTCACTGTGGGAGCTTGAATTGTAACTTAGTTCGAAATGAGGAATTTTCTTAAAAAATCTTCTTCTTCAGATCCAGCAGTCAGAATGTTTTGATATTTAGCATGCAGCATCCTTAGGGAGTGAGATTCAAGTTTGTTCAACCAAGTCCCTGGGTTCATATTTGGGCTCACTGTGGGAGTCTGAATGATAACTTAGTTCAAAATGAGGAATTTTGCTTAAAAATCTTCAGATCCAGCAGATGAATGCTTTCGATATTTGGTATGCAGCATCCTTGGGTAAAATTCAAGTTTGTTCAAGCCATGTCCCTAGTTCCATAAAATTTGTCTCGCATGACTTTATTCCTTTGTAGTGTTGATGAACCATGTCTAACTGAATGTGACCCCAAATACTTCTTTGAACCACTTTGGCCGGTGAGCGATTAAGGCTGCTTGGGGCCTCTTGTATTTTAAAATAATTATATACCCACTAGGCCCACTCAAAACCGACAATTCCATTAGGAAAAACATATAATTAATTTATTTGAGGTCAGATTCGGTATTTGAAGTCAGATTCGGTATATAGGGAGACACCTTTTCTGATGCCTGTGTCAGATTGTATGCAGGTTCAGTGGGTGATAGATTCATTCTGATGGACGATGATGCCCATCGTCATGTTGCCCATCCTGTCGGAGAGCAAGATCCCCTGACCTCAATCCAGTCAAACATGTCGGCAATGAGTTGCCGCTTGCTATTTCAGCCTATCCAGTCCAGCCAAGAAATGGAACAACAACCCACAAAGGACCATCAGGAACTTGACTGTGAGCATGGGGAGGCGTTGTCAAGCTGTAATTAACAGTAATGGGTCTCATACTTGATATTGAACCCATACCAGTTCGCTCCGGCAACGTTTTGGCAAATTTGAAAAAAATTCCTCTTTTACCAATAATATCCATGGTTATCGTATTCAAAAGCTAAAAAATAATGTCAAACGCAAATAAAATCTTAATTTCTGTACTTAAATCATGAAAGATATAATTAAATAAAAAATAAATACACTTTTCATAAAACGAAAAACAGGTAGTTTGATATTCTGGGTGCTTAGCAAACTTTGAGTAGTATATTATCAGTTCTGGTACGAATATGGTAGCAGACTTCCAGGAACCAGTGGTGCCTGCTGTCAGCTCTGAGTTGATTTAATATATTTTACATGTTCTGTATCTCCCAACCTTCATTTTGATGTATTATTTGTGCCTATTTAATTTGAATTTAAGGAATATCAAAGGTGGGAATTTTGAAATAAACAAAATTCCATTACTTATATAGCACCTTGAATTTGTAGGTTTTTGTGTCCCAGGGTTCGACACTAACAGGGCTTGCCTTGAGTAAAATGGTTGGGGCCTAAAAAAAAGTCCCCCAGATGTTGAGGTCAGGGCCTGCTGGGGGCCTGAAAAAAGTCCCCCAGATATTGAGGTCGGGGCCTTTTGGGGTAATTTTATGTTGTTACATTCTTTCCAATGGCGACCTTAGTTGATTACTTTTGCTTAGAAAAAAAAAATCCCGGGGACGAAACGACTTGGACCCATCATGTGGGTGCTGGACGTTTCGTACATAGACATTTTGGATTTTTTGTTGATCAAATTTTAGGACGTTTCATACATATTGGGGGGTGTGTATTTTCGATCCAAGGGTTGTCTCAAAGAAAAAAAATGAAAAAAAAAATCATTTCAGTTTACCTTTTAAATAATTTCAGTCCATGAAAATTCCCCACAGCTTTGGATATTTCAGAAATGGAATGCGCCCCACCTCTCCATGTAGACACATTTTATTTTATTTTGTACATTTATTTTGACAGCAGTTTCTGTGTCTAGTGTTGCATTTATTCAGATGTTAGGATCGGATGTACCCGCGCATAGTATTGTGGGATTGAAGGGAATTCCCCCATAAGACTTCTCGTAAATGTGTTTGTTTTTTTTTTGTTTGATCTTAGGATCTTCTCAGTTTTCATGCGGATTTAGGTGGATGTTAATTTGAATCAGACAAAAACAGTTTGTATTATTATTTTATCTGTTATTTGCTGCTTCTTCTATAGTAATCACATGGCAGTTTCTGTGTCTCGTGTAGGATCGGATGTACCCGTGCATAGTATAGTGGGATTGAAGGGAATTCCCCCATTAGTTGACAAGCGTGCTTTCGAAGTCTCGTAAATGTATTTGTTTTTTTTTTTTGTTTAATCTTGGGATATTCTCAGTTTTCATGCAGATTTAGGTGGATGTTAATTCGAATCAGACAAAAACAGTTTGTATTATTATTTTATCTGTTATTTGCTGCTTCTTCTTTTGTAATCACACTTGCGTGAATGAGACGTGAATGGAAAAATTGTTCTCACAAAATTTCGTTGCCCAAACCTACCAACACTGAGATTTCGGGAGCCAAGACAGAAAAAAAATTCGGGGGCCGAATAAAAAGCCCAGCGAAGGGGCCTCTCGGGGCCGGGGCCGATCGGCCTCTACTCGAGGCAAGCCCTGGACACTAACCCACGTGCGACCAACATTGTCTAGTAGATTTGGGTCTGGTCTTGCTGTTTCTCTGTCAAACTTGCATGACTGGTCGTCCTCATTTTTCTAGGGCAATAACTGATTAATTGAAAAAAACTATCATTTTTGATATTGCAGCAAGACCGAATGAGATAGAGTCGGATTGGCACACAAATATAATATATTTGTCTGCCGATCCGACTCTGTCTCCTTCTATTATCATGTCGAAACATACTGTGATGATAATATCGTCGAGTTATCTCCTGTTGCAACTGTGAAGAAGGGATCTACTCGAGTCGACTCGTATCTGCACCGTGCTGAATGAAACACGGAAACTTGTGACGTCATGACTCATAGCTTATAATTACCTGTTGCAAATTGAAAATTTGTTATGCGGAGAATGAAAGACAAGGTCGTAGGTGTGTCCAATATGTCAATCAGAGTGACATCATCAAGTTTCAACTGTGTCAGTGTGACTGTCAGAATGTGTGGGAAATTCCGTTTTGAATCTGGAATATACTGTGAATTATCGTGATTTCTTGTATGCAAATGGATTACAATAATAATCTCTTATGATTCGATAATTCGCTGGGAAAATTAACTTCTCGAAATCTATTTGAACCTTAAACTTATGTGCACGGTTTTATTGGAATTGTACAAATCTCAGTCTTTACACAGTACTTTTTCTTGAAAATGTGGCGGCCGAAACGGAAAGTGACAATTCCACGAAATGAGAAACAAAATGTCAAGGTGAGTTTTCTTAAATTTCTTTATGGACAAAATCAGTGCATGATAATATTACATCTGGAAATATGCGTGTTGACTTACAACTTACAAGACACGCTTTTTGGGGGGCACGATACATCAGGAAATGGACGTGAAATGATAGTAACTACATGTATCGTTTCACACTCATTTTCTGATGTTATATGTAGCGCGCCCCACAAAAAGTGTGTGCCTAAGTCCCAAAAGCAGCGAGCAACTAAATGCGCACCTGGGTTTTTCAAAATTGAAAGACTGTACCAGTAAGCAAAGTTGAGTTTACCGATAGTTTATAATAAAAATAAATTGTGGTTCGATTGCAAAAGTTAAACGAATGTACGATATAATTTTTTTACCGTCACCGGTCATGTCCCCGTTTTTCTCTAATTCTGTGGACTGGATCAGGGCAAGTACAAATCAGGTCCGGGCTAGTAATTTTTGAAGCGACTAGACTGGCGTGTCTGGTGCATAAAAACGTTAATGTCGAACCCTGTGTCCATAAACACTGCTGCAGAGTGGTACACTGGGTGTTCAAGACACTCTGAAAATCGCTTTTTCAAGTTCACTGCAAGTTGGTCTTTTACTTCTTGAATTTCACTCCTTACTTATTCAGGAGTTGTGTTTAAGTCTGTAGCCATTGAATACCCATAGGGCCAAAAAAAAGGTAATATTCTGTTTCTCAGACCCACCGCATGGTCCTGTTGGCTACCGCATACTCTCTTTTTATTACAGTATAATCCTCTTAATTGAATATCCATTTTGCCAGTGAAAATTATTCAGTTAACAGGAGTATACAATTAACAGGGATTTGGTCAGTTTCCTGTGTTCAGGAGGTAAACTGAGCATTTATTCTATTATATCTTGTTTGACAGAGCTCATGGAGCTCTGTCAAACAAGATATAAGAGAATATTTGCCTGTATTGGATGAAGTGAGGCCAAAAAGATTGATCAATAAGCGGAATTTGGTGCGTGTCACAGTAATTTTTTCGACATATTACAAAAATTTATATACAATTAACAGGAGTTTTTTCTACAACCCATATGCAATTAACAGATCAAAGTTGTACTGAAGGTATGGTAAATGGTTTTGTGTTTGAAAATTATATTCAATTAACAGGGATATACAATTAAGAGATATCCAATTAAGTGTGCTCCACTGTACCATTACAAAGTTAATAAATGAAACTTAAATTAAAGTTAATAAAATTGATAAATTTGTCTCTTGTGTGCAACAAGGCTTGGCAATGCTTTAGCATTGCAAAGCCTTCTTTCACTCAAGGGACGAAATGCACAACCAACTGTGCTATTCTAGACTGTAGATTATGAGGCCAAGAACATGCACTTTTGATGGCAAAGATATAATGACAAGAAATAAAATAAAAAAACCACCTGCCCGCATGCAATTTTACTGGAGCTGGGAGGTTGTGGGATTTACACTTTGGTTGCGGTTTTGGTTTTTTAACCCTCTGCACACTGATGCCAAAATATCCAGATTTGAAGTAGCCATTTTTCCCATAATGGAACTGGGAATTTAACCAAGGCAATCTTGTTTGACAGACCTTATTGAGCTCTGTCAAACAAGACCGAATTGGTTAAATTTCTAGTTGTGTTTTGGGAAATATTTGCACCCTGAACTTCAGATATTTCGACTTCAGTGTGTAGGGGGTTAAATCACAAAACCTCAGTTGCGGTTACTACTGTTGTCCATGAGCAGATAGAAACCATCTGTATATACCTATCAGATCGGCCTGTAATTATAACATGTTCTACCTAACAACTAACAAGGCATCTTCTGTTGATTGTATCAGTTGAATAACTAATTATAACATATCTATGCCTGTAATGTTGTAAAATGTCAGGTAAACCCCCCATGCCGCCACCCTCCCCAACCCTTCCCCCATCCCCCCCACTCCCCCCCCCCCCCCCCCTCAAAAAAAAAAAATATGTGTTTAGGATAACCCAACCAACCCTAAAAAATTATACTGAACCTCAAAATTTTATCAAGTAGAAGTTGCTCATTTTGGTCATTGTAACCCTAAATTTCCATCCAACTTCAACTGTGAATTTGAAATCGATTTTGATGTTCAAGCTTTTAAAATTACATGTAGAAATAAATATATCTAACATTATAAATGAAGAGCAAGTTATACTTCATCAAAGGAAACCACATTTGATAAACTGATGAACATTTTACAATGCTTCAGCCTTGTTTTTGAAGTGTCATGAATATTAATAAATATCGTGTTGAGTTTCGTGTATTGATTCAGAAAGCCTCAAATCTCGGCTACAGTTAAAACTAGAAGTCCTGTCATGAAATGTGCACAACTAGCACGTCGATCTGCACATTAATCAAAGCGTTATGACCATAGTAATGCTATCAAATTTTGTACATATGGCCTGTGCACAAGGAATGCTTCAGCCAATGGACCTCCGGGTAACCTGGAGGTCCATTGGCAGAAACATTGCCTGTGTTTGCTATGAGTAAACAGGAGAACCTGCCGTGCTTTGGATGCCATTCGATATCACAATTGCACGCAATTCCAATGCACAATTAAGCCTAGAAAAGTGCACAGTTCGTGACAGGGCTTCTAGTTTTAACCGTAACTTACTTGAAAATGCCATTGGTGCAAGTATGACCGGGCATTGGCATATTGTACAGCACTGGCTCCTTTTTAGCATCAGATTAAGAACACCGCACACATTTTCCATATCTACATAAAGTACTCAAGTTCATTGGTTGCCTGTAGCCATACATGTAAAATAGCCCAATTCCAGCCAATCAAATGATGTTTAATATGATTTCTCACAAGGAAGGAAATGTGGTTCTTTTGTGAATGAAAATAGTTGAGATTCGGACGACAACTTTGTAACAATGGAGAAAATAATTGAAAGAGATAGTGAAGGTCAGTTTGAAGAAATTGTCAAAGGTGTGTAAAACAGATTTAAATGGGATTGGTTGGAGAAAATAGTTGAACTTCTGATTGATTGATGTTCAGTGACGACCCAGTTGGAAGAATATATCCGGAAGGTCGAGACACTGGGTCAAGTTCTTTGACTTTGTATATTGTGTACGGAATTTCTGAACTATGCTCAGGGGTTTAGCCAGGATTTGAAAATAGGGTGTCCAAATTTGGGAGAGGGGCAAGTTGGAGTCTTCGGAGGCAAATGCAGATGCCGAAGGCATCTGCTTGCAAGTGCCAAAGGCACTTACCCTTTTAGGGGGAACCGGGGGGTTCTCTCCCCGGAAAATTTTTAAAATCTAGCATCAAATGGAGCCTTCTGGTGAGTTTTAGGGGTTGAGTCTACTTTTAATTTTGAGTGGGCAAAAAGATATTTTTTTAACAGCATGTTACAATTTTCCAACTTTCCCACCCAAATTTACTGACATTAAATCATTGGGGCCACAGGCTTATGTCCCCTCCCAGCCCCTGGGCCCCCCCTAACGGCCTAACCCCAACCGTGTATTGATGTAATAGTTATTAACTCAGGTGGAGCCTTGAGGTAGTAGGTACATTCATGTATTCATGAATTTGAACAACCTGCCCACGAGAGGTGAGTGTTACGGCACGTAGGCAGGTTGTTCAAATTCACGAATACCTGCAGCGAGGTTACCTAAGTGACCGTCTTAAACCAAAGTTCACAAAATGCATTGACCCATGTTGCCTCTTGGTATCTTGGTACGTGATTACATGTATTCAATTCAAGTACAGTTCTATCAGGTATTTCATTCATCTCTCATTATACCAACCCGACCGCAGAAGCCAAAGGAATTGGGGTGTAATTATAACTTTGTAAGTGCAATTACTGACCTGTGAGTCTGTGACAAGTCTGTCCGTTTTGGCTTCATACAACTTACAATGGATGGTCGTTCCACAACTTCCATTCCATCATGCAAATTGATGCAATGCATGTCTTCCGAGTACGCCGTTCAGTGACAGTGCACACTATAAACATTGTAGATGTGGCATTATTCTGTCAACAGTCGACTGACCTCGATGGAAATGTCAATGAGTGGACTAAATTTGTCATTGAAACTAGGACGGGGGAAATTCACATCTCGAAGTTTAGAACATGTGTGATCATCAGCATTTCACTGAAACGTACGTTCAAGGTTATCCATAAGCAAAATTAGATCTTAACATCATTCGCGTCACTGAATGGGTGGGGACAGAAATCTAATAATAGACCATAGAAACGGGAATAGCCCTCGAATTAGATCGACCGTACGCAGATTTCTGTGATATCTATCAGTATCTGACAGTATCATATTGGAATTGTGGTATTTTCTATGCGATTAACACACGGGGAACCGGTGGCATTTGTAACATTTAGGAAAGACAATCAACAGGGCACCGTGAGGGACGCATAGCAACATCAGAAGGGCCGTCTTTTTGAAAAAACAATGCATCCAAATTGTAAACAGGGCGTCCAAAAGATGGCTGGATGCATCTCTGGCTAAACCCCTGACAGTGCTTAACCCTTTGTGACTTCAGTTATCCTGACATTCAAACGTCACTAGGAATTCAGTTTCTTCAAGTGTTTTCAAAATGCGACGTCAAACGTCGGAAAGTACAAATAAGATATTTTTCACATTACTGTTTCTCTGGTTGAGGGCTAGTTTATTTTTGGTGGCCTGAATTTGTAATTCAAAACTTGTTTTATTACAAATTATTGGAGAGTGCCCACAGGCACTCTCCAATAATTTGTAATAAAACAAATTTATATAAACAAAATATTATTTGTGTTTGACTGAATATGAAATATAAGCAAGGAAAGGGTTGGCGTTTGCTCTGGTATCCTCATTTTTGATAGCCCTAGTATTGGCTTCTAGCACTCAACCAGTTAAGAAGTCTTGACAGCAGGTTTATAATAGTATTTTAAGCTGCGATAACATTTGGCTCAACGGTTGTCACTGAGAACTATTCGGGAGAAAATAGGAATTGAGGTTAAAACTTCAACAAAACAAATGACCACAAAGTATCAACGCGCTGTTTGATTTCGTATGTATTAAAAAGTATCAAAGGGTTAATGAAAAGAGATAACCACTGCACCCATGGTGGAGTTGTTCTATTAACTATATCCCTCTCCCCTGGTCAAGTTACTTGATGTAATCCTAACAGGCTACTTGTGCACAGTCACAGAAGAGGATTTTGATATTATATCTGAGGTATTTTATAAATGTAATACCTTTGTATTTTTACTCTCAGAAACCATGAAATGCCATCTAAAGAGGCTCTAATTTTAAAAAAAAATTCTGGAGGACCCATACATAAACCATATCAAATGTTTGGAGAATTGCTATTTCTATGAGAATTCTAAGCCTTAATATACCAAAACCTCAAAATTGGGGTTCAGACTCCTCTAAAACCCTAATTTGGACACCGTTTTTCAATTTTCTGACTGCACCATCGGATTCCTCATCGAAAATTACTCTAGAAATCATTTTTAGCTCAACTTGACAAAGTCAAGCTGAGCTATTGCCATCACTTGCCATCACATACGTACGTTAATACGTATGTTCACAATTTCCTTTGGCTCACCTCACAGGTCGCATTTATGGTCAGATCGCTTTGAAACTTGGTATGCTTGTTTGGGGTGACCTCTAGATGAGAGCTATCGATTTTTTTCAATTTCTGTCAAAAAATGTTGCCGCTGCCAACGTTCTTAGAACTTTGTTTAGTCAGACCTCAATATTTTCCTTGGCACACCCTACAGGGCACATTTATGATCGGATTGCTTTGAAACCTGGTATGCTTGTTTGGGGAGACCTCTAGATGGGAGCTATCGATTTTCTTCAATTTCTGTCAAAAAATGTTGCCGCGGCCAACGTTCTTAGAACTTAGTTTAGTCAAACCACAATATTTCCCTTTGGCACACCCTACAGGACACATTTATGATTTGATTGCTTTGAAACCTGGTATGCTTATTTAGGGTGACCTCTAGATGGGAGCTATCGATTTTCTTCAATTTCCGGCAAAAAATGTTGCCACAGCCAACGTTTGTAGAACTTAGTTCAGTCAGACCTCAATATTTCCCTTTGGCACACCCTACAGGGCCCATTTATGATCAGATTGCTTTGAAACCTGGTATGCTTGTTTGGGGAGACCTCTAGATGGGAGCTATCGATTTTCTTCAATTTCTGTCAAAAAATGTTGCCGCGGCCAACGTTCTTAGAACTTAGTTTAGTTAGAAGACTCAATATTTCCCTTTGGCACACCCTACAGGGTACATTTATGATCGGATTGCTTTGAAACCTGGCATGCTTGTTTGGGGTGACATCTAGATGGGAGCTATCGATTTTCTTCAATTTCCATCAAAAAATGTTGCCGCGGCCAACGTTTTTAGAACTCAGTTTAGTCAGACCACAATATTTCCCTTTGGCACACCCTACAGGGCACATTTATGATTTGATTGCTTTGAAACCCGGTATGCTTGTTTGGGGAGACCTCTAGATGGGACCTATCATTTTTCTTCAATTTCCATTGAAAAATGTTGCCGCGGCCAACGTTCTTAGAACTTGGTTTAGTCAGAAGACTCGATATTTCCCTTTGGCACACCCTACAGGGTACATTTATGATCGGATTGCTTTGAAACCTGGCATGCTTGTTTGGGGTGACCTCTAGATGGAAGCTATCGATTTTCTTCGGTTTCTGTCAAAAAATGTTGCCACTGGCAAAAAAACTGACATTGGTCCCAATGATCTTCAATTTTGCCATTTCATTTATAACTTACCAAGTTCAAGTTTGTCAAGTTGAGCTACAGTGTCATTGACACTTTCATTTTCCATTTCCGTCAAAAAATGTTGCCGCTGCCAACGTTTGTAGAACTTTGTTTAGTCAGACCTCAAGTTCTTAGAATTTAGTTTAGTCAGAAGACCTCAATATTTCCCTTTGGCACACCCTACAGGGCACCTTTATGATCGGAGTGCTTTGAAACCTGGCATGCTTGTTTGGGGTGATCTCTATATGGGAGCTATCAATTTTCTTCAATTTCCGTCAAAAAATGTTGCCACGGCCAACGTTCTTAGAACTTAGTTTAGTCAGACTTCAATATTTCCCTTTGGCACACCCTACAGGGCACATTTATGATCGGATTGCTTTGAAACCTGGTATGCTTGTTTGGGGCGACCTCTAGATGGGAGCTATCGATTTTCTTCAATTTCCGTCAAAAAATCTTGCTGCTGCCAATGTTCTTAGAACTTAGTTTAGTCAGACCTCAATATTTCCCTTTGGCACACCCTACAGGTCACATTTATGATCGGATTGCTTTGAAACCTGGCATGCTTGTTTGGGGAGACCTCCAGATGGGTGCTATTGATTTTCTTCCATTTCCGCCTGTCAAAAGATGTTGCCACTGGCAACGATCTTTGAACTTAGTTGAGACAGGCATCAATATATTCCTTTGGCATGCCCTACTGGACACATTTATGATCAGATCGGTTTGAAACTTTGTATGCTTGTTTGAGGTTACCTCTAGATGGGAGCTGTCGACTTTCTTTGATTTCCGTCAAAAAATGTTGTCACTGGCAATGACCTTACCATCAAAAGCTGTTTCTGTTAGCAACAATCTTTGAATTTATTGCATTTGTGCATCAACATTCTTTGACATGGGCTACAGGCCACATTTATCATAGGATTGTTTTTGAACTTGGTGTGCTCATTTAAGAAGACCTTCAGATAAGAGCTATTGATTACCATTCATTTCTGTGAAAAAAGTTGCCATTTACAATAACCTCGGAACACACTGCATTTGTGTTTCAACATTCTTTTTATACGCCCGTTTGAAAAACGGGACGTATTATAGTATGGCGTTGTCCGTCCGTCTGTCCGTCTGTCTGTCCGTCCGTTTTGTTTCCGAACAATAACTTTAGTATTTGTTTTCCGATCGGTTCCAAATGTGGTATGTGGTTTAATCACAACAAAATACAGGTCAGTTCGAATATGGGGTCGGCCCGAACATTTTTCGCCTGAATTATGGCCCCTGTTGGACTTAGAATTCGTCAAATATTTGGTTTCCGGATAACTTTAGTATTTGTTTTCCGATTGGCTCCAAATTTGGTATGTGGTTTAATCACAACAAAATACAGGTCAAGTTTGAATATGGGGTCGGTCCGAACATTTTTCGCCTGAATTATGGCCCCTGTTGGACTTAGAATTCGTCAAATATTTGGTTTACGGATGATAACTTTAGTATTTGTTTTCCGATCGGCTCCAAATTTGGTATGTGGTTTAATCACAACAAAATACTGATCAAGTTCGAATATGGGGTCGGTCTGAACAATTTTTGCCTGAATTATGGCCCCTGTTGGACTTAGAATTCTTCGTCAAATATTTGGTTTCCGGATGATAACTTTGGTATTTGTTTTTCGATTGGCTTCAAACTTGTTAGTCTTTTTCTCAAATGACTGAAAAATTTAGTCATTTCACAAAATCACTGATTTCAAAGTCTGACCATAACATATATACATATGCCAGTATAAATTTCTCGCACTCTAAAAAAAATTGCAAATGTGTTAAAATGGTACAATTTGAACAGTTCACGGGCTTATGATGCAATGCCCAGCGGTGCTCTTGTTTTTATCAGTCTTACAGTTTACATTTAAAAATGTCCCCGTGGGAACCCCGGGAAGTAAGCAGCACTTGTTTACTGTGGTAAACCAGTTCCGCTTTACTAGTAAAATAGGACCCAGTCACCAATGCTTGGGGTGAAAGTCCTCTAAAATGGGCAACATGTTGATCAACGATTGACTAAACTTGACTTCATCTCCATGTTGTGTCACGATTAGCCATGGTGCATAAATATGTGACGATAACCACCAACAAACAAACAAACAAACATTTAAAAATGCATGGATTACTCTGATGTTGTGCACACACAATGCTGTTAAGTTGAAATTTCATCAAATAACATCGGTATCAATGATCTTCAGTTTTGCCATTTCATTTAAAACTTACCAAGTTCAAGTTTGTCAAGTTGAGCTACAGTGTCATTGACACTTTCATTAACATTAAGTGAACGCCATTTCCGTAACGTGCGTAATTCTGAGAACGACTATATATAAGGGAAGACAATTTGGGAAACATTTTTCATTTCTGCCAACATCTACTCCCATCCCTCCCAATGTCACATTTCTATATATAAGCAATGAGCATTTATTTATTTATTATGGTTTAATGACACTTTAACAGCCAAGGTCATATCGTGTCGGTGACAGTTTTACAGGTGGAGGAAGCCGAAGTACCAGAGAGAACCACCCAGTAATGACGAGCAGATTCCAGCTCCCCAGCATCATAATTCCGCACCTCAGCACAGGCAGGGTTTGATTGGTTGAAGACATGCGTACCATCGAATCGATGTGCAGTACGCCTTAGTACACGGCGTCATCATGCCTCCATGTTGACAATCAGGGTTAAGTGCCTTGCCCAAGGACACAATGCGGGAGTATGAATTGATCGCTCAGATAGTCACCCATCCAAGGACGAACTGGGCTTGATGTTGCTTAACTTCTGATGAGAACCATTTACTGTAATGCCACTTTACCCTTTACCTAACACGAACAGCAGATGACACTTGCAAATAAATAAAAAAAAAAAAAAAAAAATTTTGAATAACTAATTTTTATCCCCCCCCCCCCCCCCCCCCCGACTTAAGTCATGTGGCATATAGTGATTGAAGTGTGCGTGTGTCCGTCCGTGTGTGTGTGTGTGTCTGAACTAATAACTCGAAAACTGTTAGGGCCACAGTCATCAAACTCCACACAATTATAAAGGACCATGGGAGGATGTGTCACACACCATAGCCGGGTTCGTACCTTCAAAGTTAAGGCCACTTTTCAAGGTCACACTAAAAATCGGTTAATATTCGTGTCTCAGCCACAACTCAGAAATGAATCATAGTACTTCAACTTTTTACAAATGTTAAGGACAGTCAGAAGGTGTGTCGCATATAATAGTTTCCACCACATCTGCAAGGTGAAGGTCACAATTGACCTTCATATGTTCAGGGTCACAAATTGTGTCTCAAGCATAACTCCAAAACTATTAGGGCTACAATCATCTAACTTCGCTCAATTATAAAGGACAACGGGTGGATGTGTCACACACCACAGCCAGGTCTGTAAGGTCAAGGTCACACTTCAAGGTCACACTAAAAATCATCACAGGGTTCCCATGGGCCTGGAAAAGCCTGGAATTTCAAAAATGAAATTCAAGGCCTTGAAAAGCCTTGATTTAGCTCCCTGGGCCTGGAAAAGCCTTGAAAAATGAAGAATTGCGCGCCGAGTTGAGATGAATGAAATACGTCCGAGACGGTTTGAGTGGAAAAACCTTGAATTTAACTTTCTATTAGCTTTGAAACTCCTTGAATTTGGGGTGTATATGGCCTGGAAAAGCCTGGAATTTCATGTCAGGTCAGGTGCAGGAACCCTGCATCAATAATCGTGTCTCAGCCATACCTCAGAAACGAACCAAAGTACAAATATTAAACTTTTTACAAATTTTTTTGTTTGATGGAGGTCATGGTCACAGATCAAGGTCATTGCCACGTAGGGGGGCATAGTCACTTCCAAGTGAATCTCTTGTTTTTTACTTTTTTTCATCAAAACAATAGCTTATGACCCATTCATTGGAACGTGCACAACAAGCTCGTTCCATTGAGGGTCATAATCTATGGTTTTGAGACAAAAAATGAAAATTGAATGGTGATTTTTGTGAATAACACTGGCCGGTTTTGGCCATTATGTTGGGTAAAGAGTTAAAGAGATCCATGCATTCGACCAACTTTGCTGAGTGACCGCAGGCTTTAGACATCCCTAGACATGGGCGTCAAACTTCCAGAAGGGAATTTGTCACTTGATATTACATTGCATTAACCAGTTTGATTTGAAAGGTAATCTTATCTGAAAGCTAAATGAGGTGGGAATGTGTAAAGTATCAAGTAAAAATAAAAATGTTTGATAACTTTCTTTTAGAATCTTACAGGTTTTTTTTTTATTTTTATTTTTATTTCAGGGTGACTTCTATAGCTGATAGATTAAATGTTGAGTTTGCTTTGATTCACAAAGAACGCAAGAGAGCCAATGAGGTAGCATCTATGGTTTTAGTTGGTGATGTCAAAGAAAAAATTGCCATTCTTGTTGATGATATGGCAGACACGTGTGGGACTATATGTCATGCTGCAGAAAAGTGAGTTAGGGCAATCATGATTTATCTGTTACTTATTTAATCAACTTTGTTAAAACTGTGTCCAGTTATTTGTCCAAGTTAACTGGTTGAGAACTAGAAGCCCCTCTCATGGTTTTATTATGCCCCTGAGGATTCAAGGTCTTCTAGTGAAGTCTGTACAGGGGGGCGCGGTGGCTCAGTTGGTAGAGGTGCAGGCTGCAAGCCGAGAGGCCCTCGGTTCGAATCCCACCTGCGGCAACCGCGTTGTGTCCTTGGGCAAGACACTTCATCTCCATTGCCCAGGTGGGGGCACGATGATGCCGTGTACTAAGGCGTACTGCACGTCGATGGTACGCATGTCTTCAACCAATCTTACTCTGCCTGTGCTGCAGTGCGGAGTTACGATGTTGGGGAGCTGGCAGCTGCTCGTCGTTGCTCGGTGGTTCTCTCCGGGTACTCCGGCTTCCTCCACCCATAAAACTCACGGTCATGGTTAGCCATTGTGCAGAAATATGTGACCTTAAACATAAATAAATAAATAAATGAAGCCTGTACAAAGGCCTGCCTGCACAAAGGTTTTGCATTGCAATTTCAAAGCCCTTTGTCAGATTTACATCTCCTTTGGTATGCTGATAGACCCGCATGGGAGGAACGGATATGCACAAGGAATGGGTTCCGTCCAATAATTTTTCCAAGAGTTATAACCCATTTTGACTTGGACAATTTGTCTCACCCTCTGTATTGTATTCACTGCAAGTTGGATTTGAAAACCACTTATTTGATCGAATCCAAATTTTTTAGGTTACTTGTGGATGATAAAACAATGCCTCCTTTTCAATTTTGGTCCGTCTATCCAATTCAATATGGCCGCCATGACATTAGGACACCATGAGAGGCATTTGCTATGCTTCACATTGCTCTTGGTGAAAAGTGCCTTGTACATAACCTTGAATGTATTAACAGTTTAGGAAGTGGAGCTGTGCTTGTTTTGTTTACTGCGGTTAACAAGTTCTGCTTTACTGTTAAAATAGGACCCAGAACCAACACCTGCGTACACATTTTAGAGATGTGTTCTGGAGGTAAACTGAGCATTTATTCTATTATTAGAGCTCTGTCAAACAAGATATAATAGAATAAATGCCTGTACTGGATGTAGTGAGGCCAAAAAGGTTGATAAATAAGGGGAATTTGGTTTGACATCTTTTAAAAATTTATATACAATTAACTGGTAGAGTGCTGGAAGCCCATATTTGGGCTTTATTCTGAAGTGTCGGTACCACAACTTAAAGGCTTCATATTCTGTGGATGTTGTTCATATCACCTTTGAAATGAAATTATTTAGACTGTTAGGATTTGCATTGTTACAATTTATGGGAGAGTGCCTATTGGCACTCTCCCATAAATATATGTGAACAGATTTTGGCAAATATATGCAGACATGTTAACCTTCCAAAATTTTTTTCAGGGAGATTGAAGAAAATTTTCAGGGAGATGACATGATTTTCAGGGAGATTTTTTTTTGCGCGTAGAAGCCACGTGTGGATCAATATTAAATACAAATTAATACCAAACCCCCCCCCCCCCCACCCCCACACACACAGACATAACAGGAAACAGTCCAACAACAATACATCAAAGGAACATACGCCAACGTTCTACTAACCGGTGGTGAGTGACCCAGACCTGTTAACCTCTCGAGGTGACTGTCAGTGAGATTTTGATGAGCTCCCAGTGAGACTCGGATGCTTATCAGTGAGATTTTTGCACGTGGGCAGCACATCAATAATTTCCATGTTACCACCCCCCCCCCCCCCCCCCCCCCCCCCCACACACACACACACATTAAACATTCCACCCTAATGTGTTTTATTTGAACAATTTGTCCTTTCAAAAGCCAAAACATAGAAATATAGAGAAAAACAGAAATCAAAAATATGGATGTCATGTGCCAATATCTGAGTTGTTCCAATGACATCCATATTTCAATGGTTTTATGTACAAAATGTTTGGAGATATTTTCGACCTTTTCAGCACTATATCAGTTTTGACGCTGTGTTGAAAGTTTTGGATCTATTTGGGAAATTATGGGTACTTGCGGCGACCTGTGGTAACCTGCGGCGATCTGTGGTGTTTAGGCACACCCCGAGCCCGGTTGTTGTGGTAATTCGATCTGCCAAAGCCCAGCGCCCCACCTAACCACACCGGATACTCACTGGAAGTAGTTGGTCATTTACGAAGGAGATTTGGAATGGGGTGATCATTTTTCAGTGAACATTATGCCACAGCCAGCCCAGGACGAAACATCTCCGGGATATTTAATTTATTTTGTTGTCCATTTATCACAACGAATGAAAAAACGTCCAAGTGCCGTAAATTAGCAACTTTTTAGAGATTTTTTTCACCAAAAACAGAATTTTTTTCACAGCCTGCTTTAGAAAATTGTGAATCGGAAATTTTTCCCAATATATTGAAAATTACGGCAACTCATATGTTTGAGCCGTTTGTCTGCAAAATTGGCTATAATTATCTGAAGTGAAAGTGAAATCCAAAATGCACAATAATAAATTTGTGCGTATTTTTGCACATGTTCGATTGGACAAAATTTATGCGTATGGAACTTATTTTTCGATTTGACTGCTACCTGTATACAAGCAAAGGTGTGCCTTTAATATATAATCAATTTCAGCAATGATCCTGCATCTCAAATTCATTTAATCCGCCTGTCAATTTGTCCAACGTGTTGCAAATAATCACAACATTGATAGAAATGAGATTGGTCACCAGTTCTTACGTAAGTGGTGACGTTTCACACAAACTTAATGACCTTGCCATTGAGAGTAGAGCACATGCTTTTGTATTTGTAAACAAAAGCTGTTGGATTCAGTTTTTGTCTGGTATGTCGACTTTCCGGGAGATTTTGGCACAAATTGACTCCCGGGCGGGAGGGGATAGCTAATTCCAGGAGAATCCCGGGCATTCCGGGAGAGTTAACATGCCTGATATATGTGAACAGATTTTGATGACCAAAAATAATTCAGCACTCTACCAGTTAACAGGAGTTTATTCTACAACCCATATGCAATTAACAGATCAAATTTGTACTGAAGGTATGGTAAATGGTTTTGTGTTTGAAAATTATATTCAATTAACAGGGATATACAATTAAGAGATATCCAATTAAGTGGGCTCCACTGTACCTATAAATAAGGTTTTGAAACTTTTCACCCCATGAAAGTTTGTTTTTGCAGGGCTCGATTTAACTGGATTAGCATAGCACTTTGCTCTCCAATTTCTGAATTTTGCTATTCAAGATTTATTAGTTTCATGTGCTTTTGGATCAACTGCTAATCAATTTTCCAGGGTGAATAATAAATTGCTATTCAAAATTTTCAGATTAAATCAAGCCCTGTTTTGTTATATCTAGGATGTTGAGTTCTGAGATAATCCTCCCCCCCCCCCCCTTCTGAATTGGAACTTTCCAAGGGTTTACAGTGTTGTTTTATTCATTTTGAAACGAAACAGAAAACATAACCATCTCATAGGACCACATTTGTTTTTTTCTCCTCCAGTTTACCTTTATTTACTTGTATGCTTTGTACCTCTTACAGTTAAAACTAGAAGTCCTGTCATGAAATGCGCACAAATAGCACGTTGATATGCGCGTTAATGTGCGCGTTATGGCCCAAGTAAAGCTATCAAATTCTGTACATTTGGCCTGTACACAAGCAATGTTTCAGCCAATGGACCTCCGGGTAACCCGGAGGTCCATTGGCCGAAACATTGCATGTGTTTGCTATGAGTAACCAGGAGAACCTGCCGTGCTTTGGGTGCCATTCGATATGACAATTGCGCGCAATTCTAACGCGCAATTAAGCCTACATAAGCGCACTATTCGTGACAGGACTTCTAGTTTCAACTGTATCTTTGATAATCATTTCTCATTCCAGGCTTTTCTTTAAATTTTGAAGGTTCTAAATTGAAATAAGTAAACAAGAGCGAAAGATTTTAAAATAGATTTCCATGAGAGTTCTTGTTGGAATCTTGTAATAGGTGCCATGGGGTTCCCAGACAACAAATCTGCATGTCTGGACATTAATTTTTCTTTACCAGTGGTTTTGCACATGTGGTAAAATGCCCTACATTGTGTTTTCAAAGTAGTTCACTCATTCAAAACTGTATTTTATATTTGTGTGTGTGTAAAGTGATGATGGATGAATGATTGAGGCTCACTTAAGCAAAAACTCTGGTTCAATGACAGTGAACAACAAAAGCTCATCTGATTTTTATATGCCCATTTTGTAAAAAAAAACGGGAGTATTATGCTATGGCGTTGTCAGTGTGTCTGTCTGTCTCCGTCCGTCCAGCTGTAAACATTTTTTGTGTTGCCTACTCCTCCAAAAGTTTACAGGCTACATTGTTTAAACTTTGCACACATGTTGATCAGTAATTGCTGTTGTGCATGTGACAAGTGCAGGTAACTCCATTGTGTAATTCCAGAGTTATGCCCCCTCTTAGTACTTAAAACATTACAGTATTGTGTCATCCTCACCTTCAACATTTTACATGCTATATTGTTCAAACTTTGCACACAAGTTGGCCACCAATTGCCATTGTGCATGTGACAAGAGCAAGTAACTCTCTTTTGTATTTCCAGAGTTATGCCCCCTTTTAGTACTTAAAACATTACAGTATTGAGTTGCCTTCTCCTTCAACATTTTACGTTCTATATTGTTCAAACTTTGCACACATGGTGATCACCAATTGCTGTTAGGCATGTGACAAGAGCAGGTAACTCTGTTTTGTATTTCCGAGTTATGCTCCCTTATAGTACTTAAAACATTACAGTATTGTGTCGCCTACTCCTTCTACATTTTACATACTATATTGTTCAAACTTAGCACACATGGTGATCACCAATTGCTGTTGGGCATGTGATCAGAGCTGGTAACTCTGTTTTGTATTTTCAGGGTTATGCTCCCTTATAGTACTTAAAACATTGCAGTATTGTGTTGCCTTCTCCTTCTACATTTTACGTTCTATATTGTTCAAACTTTGCACACATGGTGATCACCAATTGCTGTTGGGCATGTGATCAGAGCTGGTAACTCGGTTTTGTATTTTCAGAGTTATGCCCACTTTTAGTACTTAAAACATTACAGTATTGTGTTGCCTACTCCTTCTACATTTTACATACTACAGTTAAAACTAGAAGTCCTGTCATGAAATGCGCACAAATAGCACGTCGATCTGCGCGTTTATCTACGCGTTATGACCATAGTAAGGTTATCAAATTCTGTACATTTGGCCTGTGCACAAGCAATGTTTCAGCCAATGGACCTCCGGGTAACCCGGAGGTCCATTGGCAGAAACATTGCCCTTGTTTGCTGTGGGTAACCAGGAGAACCTGCCGTGCTTTGGGTGCCATTCGATATAGCAATTGCGCACAATTCTTACGCGCAATTAAGCCTAGATAAGCGCACAGTTCGTGACAGGTCTTCTACTTTTAACTGTATATTGTTCAAACTTAGCACACATGGTGATCACCATGGGCGTATGTTGCCCCACTAGGCAGTGCTGTTGTTCCCCATGTTTTCGAATCTCTGTTTATTGAAATTTAATGATAAATACCAACCCAGAATTATTGGCGTCTTATGTAGATCCAATACTCCTAAAGCCGACACCAACCTCTTCTTATCAAAATTAAATGAAATAACGAATGTTCTAAATGCCCAAAATAAAAAAGTTTATATTGTGGGGGATCTTAACCTAGACTTTCTAAAAGCAACTACACACTCAAAAACAGAATAATTTGTTAATCTCATGTTCAGTCAGGGCTTTCTGCCTCATATCACCAATCCAACAAGAGTAACCTGTCATTCTGCTAGTCTGATAGATCATATCTTCTGTAATAATGTTTCACAAGCAGCATTACCTGGAATAGTCATATCTGACGTGTCAGATCATTTTGGTGTTTTATATATTGAAGAAAAACACAAACCAAAAAGATACACCACACTTTACATTGAAAAGAATAATAAATGCAGAAAGAATTGTTGAATTCAAAACACTTATCTCGCAAAGTGATTTTAATCATGTAATGCCGGCGAATTATCCCAATGAGTCATACGAAACCTTTCTAAACATCTATTTGAAAGCCTATGAAATAGCATTCCCTCTCAAACGTGTTCTTCAGAACAGAAAATTTATTAAAAAACAGCCATGGATGACAAGGGGGCTTGTAATATCCTCCAACAATAAAGAAAAATTTTACAAGAAAAAACTCCAAGCTGCCACCGAAAGGAACTCAGAAAACTATAAAAACTACTGTAGAATCTTCAACAAGGTAAAAAAAAAAATGTAAAGCTACCTATTATAGAGATATCCTAAACGAAAACAAAAACAATATGTGAAGAACGTGGCAGATTTTAAACAAAGCCATCAATAAAGGAAAACCTGAAGCCAGATTACCCTCGTTCTTCATCCAAGACAACATCGAGTTAAGCGAGCCCCATGACATCGCAGAAGAATTCAACAATTTCTTTATCAACATTGGAAAAAACACATCCGAACAGATTCAGGAAACTAATAAGTCCTACACAGATTACATGGACAACAATGTCTCCAATAATCTTTATTTAATACCCACAAATCCCACAGAAGTCAAACGAGTAGTAAATAAAATGAAGCCAAAATTATTTAAAGACTGCGATGATATCACAACCTGTCTTCTTAAGCATACGATAAACGAAGTATTGGATCCTCTAACACAAATAATTAACACCTCTTTCCTGAATGGCCATGTACCAGACAGGATGAAGATCGTGAAGGTGATACCCATATTTACACCCCCCGGAAACAAAGTTTGGGGGGGGGGGGGGGGGTATCTAGGAATCACCCTGTCCGTCCGTCTGTCCATCTGTCTGTCTGTCCATCCTTATAAGCTCAACTTCTCCTAAACTGTTTGAAGAATTTTCATGAAACTTTACACAATGGAAGAACTCCATATGAAGATGTGCATGAAGCAGTATAATTCCGTTCGGACATTTCCAAGGGGAGATAATCTAACTTATACTGTCTGTCCATCCTTGTAAGCGCAACTCCTCCTAAAATGTTTGAAGAATTTTCATGAAACTTTACACAATGGAAGAACTCCTTATGAAGATGTGCATGAAGCAATATAATTCCGTTCGGACATTTCCAAGGGGAAATAATCTAACTTATACCGTCTGTCCATCCTTGTAAGCGCAACTCCTCCTAAAACGTTTGAAGAATTTTCATGAAACTTTACACAATGGAAGAACTCCTTATGAAGATGTGCATGAAGCAATATAATTCCGTTCTGACATTTCCAAGGGGAAATAATCTAACTTATACCGTCTGTCCATCCTTGTAAGCGCAACTCCTCCTAAACCTTTTGAAGAATTTTCATGAAACTTTACAGAATGGAAGAACTTCATATGAAGATGTGCATGAAGCAATATAATTCCGTTTGACATTTCCAAGGAGAGATAATCTAACTTATACTGTCTGTCCATCCTTGTAAGCGCAACTCTTCCTAAACCGTTGGAAGAATTTTCATGAAACTTTACACAATGGAAGAACTCCATATGAAGATGTGCATGAAGCAGTATAATTCCGTTCTGACATTTCCAAGGGGAGATAAATTTTTAAATTCACCTTTTTATTACCTCTTTTTATACGCCTGTTTGAAAAACGGGACGTATTATAGTATGGTGTTGTCTGTCCGTCCATCCGTCCGTCCGTTTGGTTTCCGAACAATAACTTTAGTATTTGTTTTCCGATCGGCTCCAAATTTGGTATGTGGTTTAATCACAACAAAATACAGGTCAAGTTCGAATATGGGGTCGGTCCGAACATTTTTCGCCTGAATTATGGTCCCAGTTGGACTTAGAATTCGTCAAATATTTGGTTTCCGGATGATAACTTTAGTATTTGTTTTCCGATCGGCTCCAAATTTGGTATGTGGTTTAATCACAACAAAATACAGGTCAAGTTCGAATATGGGGTTGGTCCGAACATTTTTCGCCTGAATTATGGCCCCTGTTGGACTTAGAATTCGTCAAACATTTGGTTTCCGGATGATAACTTTAGTATTTGTTTTCCGATCGGCTCCAAATTTGGTATGTGGTTTAATCACAACAAAATACAGGTCAAGTTCGAATATGGGGTCGGTCTGAACAATTTTTGCCTGAATTATGGCCCCTGTTGGACTTAGAATTCTTCGTCAAATATTTGGTTTCCGGATGATAACTTTAGTATTTGTTTTTCGATTGGCTTCAAACTTGTTAGTCTTTTTCTCAAATGACTGAAAAATTTAGTCATTTCACAAAATCACTGATTTCAAAGTCTGGCCGTAACATATATATATATGCCAGTATAAATTTCTCGCACTCTAAAAAAATTGCAAATGTGTTAAAATGGTACAATTTGAACAGTTCACGGGCGTATGATGCAATGCCCAGCGGTGCTCTTGTTGTTTGTGTTTTTCAGCCAGTAATTATCAAGCCAAATGTTCAGTCTTCATCTATCAGAGTAGTCTTTTAGTGATCAATTAATTTTATAATCCAAAGAGGTCGACCTACACTCTGATTAGCCAATTTTTAGCTCACCTGACTGAAAGTCAGGGTGAGCTTTTCTTATCACTCTTCGTCCGTCGTCCGTCATCTGTCGTCCGTCGTGAAGATGGTGTTTTGAGCCGCTTTCTTCTAAACCACTGTCCACATTTTAAGTAAATTTCATGTTAGTAGTGGTTATATAGGGGCATTTTGATTTTTATCCAAAATAGGTTTCGGCTCATATTGAGCAGAGGTGTGGGGGAAAAATGGCCAAATTTTTTGAAAATCTTCTTCTGATGAACCACCTGTAGCAGAGACTTGATAATGTGGTATACAGAGTCCTTTTGAGGTTTGGAATCAAGTTTGTTCAGGAGAAGTTTGTCGGGCATTATTTGCCTTCGTTATGGGAGGGGCAAATATTTTGGCCACGCCTGAAATTTCTGTTTTCAGAACCGTCAGGTCGATTTGAACCAAATTTGATAAGAGATGATAATGGGTCATAAGTAGTTGACTGATGCAAAAAAAAGTTTTCTCATTACCCCGTGGGAATCTCGGGAGCTAAAAATAGGAAAAACCTTAAAACTGCCATATCTCCAAAACTATAAAGCTTACTTTTATCCAGTAGAATAGAATGGTTAAAAAAAATCCCTATCGGTTTGATCACAAGGTACTTTTTTCAGGACTTTGAAAAAGTGCTGAGTCAGCACTTTTTAACACTGTAGGCAATGGGACAAAAATTTAAAAATCTTCGTCTCCAGATCCAGCATGCTGAATCTTTTGATATTTGGTATGCAACATTGTAGTGTGGATCTGATTCAAGTTTGTTCAAATCCGCCCCCTGGGTTTATATTTGGGCTCAGCATAGAAGCTCGAATTCAAACTTAGTGCATTTCAGGCAAATTTCTTAAAAAATCTTCTTCTCCAGATCCAGCAATCAGAATCTTTTGATATTTGGCATGCAACATTGTGGGGTGGATTTGATTCAAGTTTGTTCAAATCGGCCCCCTGGGTTTATATTTGGGCTCAGTATAGAAGCTCGAATTCGAACTTAGTGCATTTCAAGCAAATTTTTTTTAAAATCTTCTTCTCCAGATCCAGCGGGCAGAATCTTTTGATATTTGGTTTGCAACATTGTGGGGTGGATCTGATTCAAGTTTGTTCAAAGCGGCCCCCCTGGATTCATATTTGGGCTCACTATAGAAGCCCGAATTCAAACTTAGTGCATTTCAGGCAAATTTCTTAAAAAATCTTTTTCTCCAGATCCAGCAGGCAGAATCTTTTGATATTTGGTATGCAACATTGTGGGGTGGATGTGATTCAAGTTTGTTCAAATCGGCTCCCTGAGTTTTTATTTGGACTCAGTATAGAAGCTCGAATTCGAACTTAGTGCATTTCAGGCAAATTTCTTAAAAAATCTTCTTCTCCAGATCCAGCGGGCAGAATCTTTTGATATTTGGTTTGCAACATTGTGGGGTGGATCTGATTCAAGTTTGTTCAAAGCTGCCCCCCTGGATTCATATTTGGGCTCACTATAGAAGCCCGAATTCAAACTTAGTGCATTTCAGGCAAATTTCTTAAAAAATCTTCTTCTCCAGATCCAGCAGGCAGAATCTTTTGATATTTGGTATGCAACATTGTGGGGTGGATGTGATTCAAGTTTGTTCAAATCGGCTCCCTGAGTTTTTATTTGGGCTCAGTATAGAAGCTCGAATTCGAACTTAGTGCATTTCAGGCAAATTTCTTAAAAAAATCTTCTCAAGATCCAGCAGGCAGAATCTTTTGATATTTGGTATGCAACATTGTGGGGTGGATCTGATTCAAGTTTATTCAAATCGGCCCCCTGGATTCATATTTGGGCTCACTATAGAAGCTTGAACTCGAACTTAGTGCATTTCAGGCAAAGTTCTTAAAAAATCTTCTGCAGATCCAGCAGGCGGAATCTTTTGATATTTGGTATGCAACATTGTGGGGTGGATCTGATTCAAGTTTATTCAAATCGGCCCCCTGGATTCATATTTGGGCTCACTATAGAAGCCCGAATTCAAACTTAGCGCATTTCAGGCAAAGTTCTTAAAAAATCTTCTTCTGCAGATCCAGCAGCCAGAATCTTTTGATATTTGGTATGCAACATTGTGGGGTGGATCTGATTCAAGTTTGTTCAAATCGGCCCCCTGGGTTTATATTTAGGCTCAGTAGAGAAGCTCGAATTCGAACTTAGTGCATTTCAGGCAAATTTCTGAAAAAATCTTCTTCTCCAGATCCAGCAGGCAGAATCTTTTGATATTTGGTATGCAACATTGAGGGGTGGATCTGATTCATGTTTGTTCAAATCGGTCCCCTGGATTCATATTTGGGCTCACTATAGAAGCTTGAATTCGAACTTAGTGCATTTCAGGCAAATTTCTTAAAAAATCTTCTTCTCCAGATCCAGCAGGCAGAATCTTTTGATATTTGGTATGCTACATGGTGGGGTGGACCTGATTCAATTTTGTTCAAATCGGCTCCCTAGATTCATATTTGGGCTCACTATAGAAGCTTGAATTCAAACTTGGTGCATTTCAGGCAAATTTCTTTGAAAATTTTCTTCTCAAGATCCAGCAGGCAGAATCTTTCGATATTGGGTATGCACCAGGCTTAGGGGGGTGAGATTCAAGTTTGTTCAAGCCAAGTCGCTGGGTTCATATTTGGGCTCACTGTGGTAGCCCGAATTATAACTTAGTTCAAAATGAGGAATTTTCTTTAAAAATCTTCTTATTCAGATCCAGCAGTTGGAATGTTTTGATATTTGGTGTGCAGCATCCTTAGGGGGGTGAGATTCAAGTTTGTTAAAGCCAAGTCCTTGGGTTCATATATGGGCTCCCTGTGGGAGCCTGAATTATAACTTACTTCAGTATGAGGAATATTCTTTAAAAATCTTCTTTTTTTTTAGATCCACTGGTCAGAATCTTTGGATATTTGGTTTTAGCTTTTCTTAGGAGGAGCAGATGCAACTTGTTGAAATCAATTCCCTGGGTTGATATTTAGGCTACCATGTCAGGTGTGCGTCCTCAGGCCCCTTGGGGCCTCTTGTTTATTAAGTTTTGGGTCCCACTGGTACAAATGTCCCGTACAACACTGCCTGGGTATAAAAGTTTCCATTCCAAAAGAAATATTTGTAGAAAATAGCAGCTGGTACAGATTTTCTTACTAGATGATGGAACTTTTGGAATATCATTATTAAAAAGTATCAGTCTGTTTTATTTTCCATGATGATTGGTGGTGAAACTTGTCCCATTCAACACCATAAATGTTGTTTCCCAAAAGTTATGATTCCACCTTTGGATAAAATTTAATCAGCCGTTAGTGGTCGAGAATAACCATGATGGTTATTAAATGAATTTTACACATTAGTAAGTACAATAAGTATTTTCATATATTTTTGTCTGATAGAAGACTTGACTCCATTGACCTGTGGGTGTTCAGTACAAAACTTCCTTGTTAACTGGTAGAGTGCTGGAAGCCCATATTTGGGCTTTACTCTGAAGTACAGGTACCACAACTTAAAGGCCCCATATTCACTGGATGTGCTTCGGTTTATCTTTGAAGTGAAATTATTTAGTCTGTTAGGATTTGCCTTGTTACAATTTATGGGAGAGTGCCTATTGGCACTCTCCCATAAATTGTAACAAAGCAAAGACACGTGAACAAATTTTGATGACCAAAAATAACTTAGCACTCTACCAGTTAATACAAGAACTATGTCAGGAAACCTGATATTCAAAATTTTAATTAGCTTTATCTCACAACACTGTTATGTGAGGAAACAGATTAGAAAGAAACATCCTCCATATTTCCATCAGACAAACGAATATAAGGCACACAAATTGTGTCCCGAACAACACCATTCTTGGAAACTGTTTCTCTGAAATATTGTGATTCTCTGTTCATTAACCCTTTACCTAACATAATGGCCAAAACCAGCCAGCGTTATATACAAAAATTTTTTTAATGTTTTCATTTTTTGCTTCCAAAACATAGGTTATGACCCGTCATTGGAACGTGCGCATCGCGCACATTCCAATGAGTGGTCATAACCTATGTTTTGGAAGCAAAAAATGAAATTTTTTAGTTATACGAGAATTTTTTTTACGAATGTCGTCTGCTACTAGCGTTAGATAAAGGGTTAAGATTTTTTATCAGCACTGCCATGTTTTGCATCTGTAATGATCCAAGGGCATTTGAGACAGAAGCAGCACAGCTGAGTGTGAATTCACATAGGCTTAGATAATCAGTTTATTAATTGTGTGAATGAAGTTAAAGAAAGCATGTAATTCTCTCAGATACTGTGAGGTCGTGTTCCACAGGTGAACCCTGGAAAGAAGAGCAGTGCTTGAAAACACATTCTATTTTTCTGGTAAAATAGGACCCGGTAACCAACACCTGGAGAGGAAGACCTTCCTCTAAAGTGTGCAGTACAAGTATAAATGATTGGCTAAACTGCGGTCATGATATAGCCATAACTGCTGAAAGTGACCTTAATTAAACACCAACACATTATTAAATACGAAATAAATACTAAATAGGCTGTGTTATCTGAGTGCAATTCAGATTATTCTCTGGAAATCTTGTCAGAAATTATACAGGCAAAAAGAGCACTGATGATTAACTGATGATTAAATGACATATAGAAATACACAATGTAGCAATGCTCAAATTTGCAAGGGAATGATGAACATGATGTAGTGTTTTCTGGAGCTTAAGTCTACAGACCCAGTTGAAATAAGTGTTACTTACTTTCTCCTCCCATTGTTGACAATTCCAACACTATCTCTTGGGATGCTCTCAAGAAGAGCTTTCCAAAAGATGTCGAGTTGGAACTATCCACAAAGGGAAAATAGGGTCGAAAACTGTCATGTGGTTATACCGAAATTTATTTCCACTGGTACTGTAACTGACATATTGGATTCATCTTATATTTAAGAGTAACGGCAAATGTCCCGTACAGCACCTTGGTTTGTCCAGTACAACACCGATGCATTGAAACTTCACAAAATTACTATTCCAACTGATAGTTCCAGACAAAGTTAGACAAACATTCCCTTATGTATTTACATACTAGTGTCTGATGTAAACTTCGACATGTCCTTTGGCAGAAAGTGCTCAGTTTGAAATTGGAGACAAAACTGTCCTGTACACGTACAACATTTCTTTTGTGTCCTGTACAACACCAGCATATTTTGATTCCACTAGTTGCCACTCCGTTATCATCACATTATGGTATAACCCATTTTGAAGTTCATTATCTCTGTTTCCTTTTGAGGTTAACCTCATGAAATATCGGTTAGCTATCTAACAGGATTATTTCTTTTCGTAGACCTACCCTCTGTATCAACGTACAACACCGTAATATTTTTAGCTCAACTTGACAAAGTCAAGCTGAGCTATTGCCATCACTTCTCGTCCATCGGCGTACGTACGTATGTACATCCACAATTTCCTTTGGCACACCTCACAGGTCACATTTATGATCAGATCACTTTGAAACTTGGTATGCTTGTTTGGGGTGACCTCTAGATGGGAGCTATCGATTTTCTTCAATTTCCGTCAAAAAATGTTGCCGCGGCCAACGTTGTCAGAACTTAGTTTAGTCAAACCACAATATTTCCCTTTGGCACACCCTACAGGGCACATTTATGATTGGGTTGCTTTGAAACCTGGTATGCTTGTTTAGGGTGCCCTCTAGATGGGAGCAATCGATTTTCTTCAATTTCCATCAAAAAATGTTGCCACGGCCAACGTTGTTAGAACTTAGTTTAGTCAGACCTCAATATTTCCCTTTGGCACACCCTACAGGGCACATTTATGATTGGATTGCTTTGAAACCTGGTATGCGTGTTTAACTTGGTGTGCTCATTAGACAAAACCTTTAGATAAGAACTATTGATTAGCATTCATTTCTGTGAAAAAAGTTGCCATTTACAATAACCTCTGAACATACTGCATTTGTGTATCAACATTCTTCCTTCAGCCAGTCTTACAGTTTACATTTAAAAATTGATGGATTACTCTGTTCTTCAATTTTGCCATTTCATTTATAACTTACCAAGTTCAAGTTTGTCAAGTTGAGCTACTTGACACTTTCATTTTGATTTCTGATCAGCTGCCTTTGAAAACCAACAGTTGGCAGCTGTGTTTGGTTACCTGGTATGAATTGCAAGGACATGCAATAAAAAATACATTAGGTCTCATTTCCTTCAAATATATAGATAGAAAAATGTCGTGAAATGTCCCGTACAACACCATACGGAATTGCCCTATTCTCAAAGTAATGGAAAAACTCATGGAAGTGAGTCCAACCAGTTTCCTCAATAGGTTTAATATTTTATACCCTCACCAATACGGGTTTCGAAAACGACATAGCACTGTTCATCCAGTTCTTCAGCTCCTTAAAATCATCGCAATAGAAAATAATAAACAGGAAAAAAACAGCACCTTAGCACTGTTCCTGGATTTGTCAAAGGCCTTTGACACCATAAATCACGAAATACTATTAGGTAAACTGGAAAAATATGGTATCCGAGGTGTCGCCAACAATTCGTTTAGAAGTTACTTGTCCAACAGGTCTCAATATGTTGTGTACGGAGAACACAAATTGGACTTAGCCAAACAGAGTTGTGGTGTACCAGGGCTCGATTTAAGACCCTATTCTTTTTCTTTTATATATAAATGATACAAGTAACTCAACATCACTCAATCTTTTATCATTTGCCGATGACGCCACTGCACACTGTCCGGGCTCCGACAATAATCCCATTACACCGTATTTCAATGACGAGCTTCAGAAACTATTCGATTGGTGCTCTATGAAACAGTTAATGCCGAATGCTAAGAAAACCAAGTATATCATACTTAATCCAAATAAAGGTAGGAATAATAATCCTTGTCAAGAGGTACAAATAAATAACCAAAACATTATAACAAGGTTGGGGCCACTGAAACAGAAAAATCTGTGAAATTCTTAGGAATTAGCATTGATGAACATTAATCCTACAAGGCTCACATATCCTGATTGTGCTCGAAAATAGCACGCGCAAACTATAGTCTCAACAAAGTTAAAAATATCCTCCTCATGGAGCTCTGAAAACATTGTATTATGCCCTCATACATAGCCATTTGGTATACAGAATCCAGGAATGGGGCAACTCAAGAGCTATCAAAAAACTAGCTGTCTTGCAAAAGCGATCATTACGAATAATTAATAACAAAAAGTACAATTCTCATACAGATCCCCTGTTTAAAGAAAACCAAATACTCAAGGTTGATAATTTGTTTAAGCTACATGCACTACTGTTCGTGTTTGACTGGCAGAACGGCAGATTACCAGTTTCTATCGGTGATATATTTAAAATTCCTGACAATCTATCTGGCAGGACAACCAGACAGTCGGGCCTCCTATACGTAGAAAAAACATGGACCCAAACTCTGGATAAATTTCCTTTATACTCCTTCCTGAAACTATGGAATGCTCTGGATGACACAATTCGTAATATTAGCGACAGAAGCATGCCTATGAACAACTTAACTTCCACATTCATTTCCTCATATTCCAGTTATGTCAGCTGCAATAATCCCTACTGCCCCGATTGCACTTTGTAAACTTGGAAATTGTCAAAGTCGTGGTCTGCGTCTAAATCTGGAATCCTTGTCTTATACAACCTGTTGCTCTTCCTCCTTACAGTGGTGTTATGTAAAGTACTATATGTACACAATTAAGAACTTGCAAACAATAATCTAAACAAATCATAACATTCGTCATCCTACGATGATGATGCAGCTAACGTCCACCACGCCCAAACATCATGACCAACCTCTTTGTCAGTCTAAACAATACGACCTTTACAATGGGACTTGTTACCGCCCTCAGGTGTTATGATGAGTAGTAGAGGGAGTCCTATAAGCAGGTTGCTTTTTGCCAACCTTGAAGCACCGTCTTTCCGCTGGCGTATATGAAGCACCAATCCTCTGATCCCAGAAAAGTAATGATTTGGTCGTCATTCTCCATCATGTGTCACATAAATAGTTCTAAGTTCATTCTTTTAGTCACAGTCTGTTTGCAATCACCCCATCTTCTTTCAGGGGTGGCAGGTAGACAGCCAATCTGGCTTTGCCACTTCCCACGGTATACTTCTCATTACATTTGTGCAATGTTTATTTGTAACCATTTTATATGTATGTGTACCGTGAATAAAGAATCTGAACTATTCAAGATTTTGTTTTTGAACTGAATATAAAACTTTGGGTTGATACATTGGAACTCTGTTAATTGAAAAACCACTTTGCCAATGAAAATTATTCAATTCACCCTTTACCCAACGCAGACGATATCAAAATTTATTATTTTAAATATGTTTTTTAATTTTTCAAACTTTTCAACTGCTGAATTTGCATATTACATGGGCGGGTGCAGCCGAGTCGTTGGGTAACTGGTTAACAGGAGTATTCATTGTAACTTTCCTGTATTCTAGAGATAAACTTAGCATTTATTCCATCTTGTTTGACAGATATCAATGAGCTCTGTCGGGGGCGCGGTGGCTCAGTTGGTAGAGGTGCAGGCTGCAAGCCGAGGGGTCCTCGGTTCGAATCCCACCAGCGGCAACCGCGTTGTGTCCTTGGGCAAGACACTTCACCCCGATTGCCTACATGGGGGCACGATGACGCTGTGTACTGAGGCGTACTGCACGTCGAGGGTGCGCATGTCTTCAACCAATCTAACCCTGCCTGTGCTGCGGTGCAGAGTTCAGAGTTACGATGTTGGAGAGCTGACAGCTGCTCGTCGTTGCTTGGTGGTTCTCTCCGGGTACTCCGGCTTCCTCCACCCGTAAAACTGTCACGGTCACGATTAGCCATTGTGCATAAGTATGTGACCTTAAACACCAATAAATAAAATAAATAAATGAGCTCTGTCAATCAAGATATAATAGATTGAATGCCTGTATTTGATGTACTGAGGCCAAATAGGTCTATAAACAAAGGAAAAAAGGAAAGTCAGGTTAATTTCTCAACAGGTTAAAAGATTTTTTATTCAATTAACTGGAGCTTACTCTGTAACCTATATTCAATTAACAAGACAGATTTCTACTAGAGGTATGGTAAATAGTTTTGTGTTGGGAAATTATATTCCTTTAACAGGATTATTCAGTTAACTGGTAGAGTGCTGGAAGCCCATATTTGGGCTTTATTCTGAAGTGCAGGTGCTGCAACTTAATGGCTTCATATTCTATGGATGTGCTTCATATTATTTTTGAATTGAAATTATTTAGTCTGTGAGGATTTGCCTTGTTACAATTTATGGGAGAGTGCCACTAGGCACTCTCCCATAAATTGTAACAAGGCAAAGAGACATGGACAAATTTGGATGACTAAAAATAATTTCGCACTCTACCTGTTAAGAGATATCTAATTAAGTGGCCTCCACTATAACATGATGAAGGGATTTGAAACAGCTGTGTCTAAGTAATTCTTCAAGCATCAAGCATAATTAATATTACTGGACATAGATTTTCTTATCTAGCATATTACCATTTCTAGTCATCTCATTTCAATCATTAAAAAGTTTTTTCAAAATTTAATTTAGGCCCCATAAAGTAGGTCTTCTGTTTCTCAGGCCATTATTTGTAAAATTGCATGCAGGCGAGCGGTTTTTTATTTTATTTCTTATTTCTGTAATTATTTCTTTGTCATCAAAAGTTCATGTTCTTGGTTTATGTTTTAGGCCTCATAACCTACAGAATAGCATGGGTGGTAGTGTATTTCATCCCTTGAGAGCAAGAAGTCTTTGCAATGCTAAGGCATTGCAAAGCCTTCTTGCACTCAAGGGACAAATTTATCAATTTTTTAAATTGGGTAAAATATCAGACATAAATCATTTAATTTTTATTTTATTTAAGTTTACATTGGCTATAAAAAGAGAGCATGCGGCAACCAAAAAGACCATGCGGGAGGGTCTGAGAAACAGATGTTTTACTTTTTAGGCCTTATAGCTCTGTTGTGATAATTTTATGAATGGGATTGTGAACCTGTTGTGTCCAAGTATTTCTTTGAGTTGTTGGATTTCAGTGGCCGGATTTTTTTACCATTCTATGGTATTACTCTTATTAGCTCACCTGACCGAAAGTCAGGATGAGCTATTTGATCACTCATCATCCTTCATCCATTTTTTTGTGAACATGGTGTTAGCACTTTCTCAAAAAACTGTTGGACTGATTTCAGTTAACACTTTACCCAACGAATCGCCCACATCCGCCTACGTAATATGCAGATTCAGCAGTTGAAAAAATATTATTTTTCCAAAAATGTCAACAAAACCATATCACGTTACCCCTCGTTGGAACGAGCTCGTCGAGCTCGTTCCTACGAATGGTCACATGATATGGTTTTGTTGAAATTTTTGGAAAAATTTAAAAAAATGATATTTAAAATAACTTTTGATATCGTCTGCATTGGGTAAAGGGTTAAATTTGAGGTGATTGTTTGTTCTGTTCAAGTCACCTTGCCCAGTCCATATGAAGTGGGGTGTGGGAAAATGTACCAAAAATGTTTTCAAATCTTCTCATGAACCATTGGGTACAATGACTTAATGTTTGGTATGGAGCTTCCTTTTGATGTGTAGAATCAAGATTGTTCAAACAAAATTCATGGAGCAATATTTTCCTTTGTAATGCCAGGGGCAAGATTTTTGCCCCTGTCTGAAATTTCTATTTTCTGAACCGATGGTCCGATTTGAACCAAATTTGGTATGTGACATTGAGTCATAAGTACTTGATTCATGCAAAAACAATTTCCTGTGCCCCTGTGTGAGATAAAAATATAAATATATTCAAATGCCAATATTTTTCAAATAACGTGGAACAGGGAACTGTTATTTCGTATGGGGTATCTTAAGGACCAGTAGAATGGAATGGTAAAAAGAATTGCCATCAGTTGTGTCAGGTTGTTCTGTAAGGGTGGGGGAGGTGGGGGGGGGGGCATTAAAAAAAATGCTGTGGCAGCATATTTGAGAAAATGAAAAAAAATGTTTTCCTAAACCAGATACAAGTTTGTTAAAATTAAGATCCATGGGAATGTCAGATACAAGTATGTTAAAATTAAGACTCTCTCTCTATGCAGGACCCCAAATTTTAACTTCGAGCAATATGGGGGAATAATCTTTAAAAATCTTCTTCAGAACCACCAGTCAGAATCTTTGGTATACATCATTGTTATAAGGGTCAGATTCCAGATTGTTCAAATTAAGTACCTCAGTTAATATTTGGGCTACCTTTGGGGGTTCAGTTTTAACATTATGGGGATAATCTTTAAAACTCTTCTTGAGATCTACCAGTCAGAATCTTTTGATATTTGGTATACATCATCCTTAGGGAGGTTAGGTCTAATTTTGTTCAAACCATGCCCCTGGGCTCTAATTTTGTTCAAACCATGCCCCTGGGCTAATCTTAGTTCATGAGGAATAATTTTTCAAACTCTTCTCTCCAGAAGCGCCAATCAGAATCTTTTAATATATGGCATATAGAATACTTACAGAGGTTAAATTTTATTTGTTCATCTCAAGTCCATTGGTTAATAATTGGGCTCTGGGGGGAGCCCAAAGTTTAACTTTGTGCAATGTGTGTAATAATCTTCAAAACTCTTTCAGATCCACCAGTCAGAATCTTTTGATATTTGATATACAATGTCTTGAGGGAGATCAGTTCTAAGTTTCTGGGTTAATATTTGTGCTCCCTATTGGAACCCAATATTGCACTTAGTCCGATATGAGGAATAATCTTTAAAGATTTGCTTCTTGATTCACAATCAGAATCTTTTATTATTTGGTACACAGAAAGAACCCCTCTTGAATACCCCATGTCATTCAATTTATCGCATTCAGCCTATGATGACGCTATTGTTGAGTGTCCACCAATTAAGGCTGGTAAGCCTGCTATCAGTTACAAATAGGCCATTCCACCCATGACTCCATTCTTGCTATATGTGTTCCATGGGCAATTTTTCATGTCGTGTTCAAGTGTTGTCAGAATTTTCAATAATGGCATAATGAAGTAATTTGTAAACAATTAATGTTTCTTGATTTTGTGATTCAAAACAAAAACAAAGTTTAACCCTTTACAGAACATGAAAAACAGATGACACTTGCAAACAAAATTCTTGAATAACTAATAAACCCCCCCCCCCCCCCCCCCCCCCCCCCCCGCAAACAAAGTTTGGGGGTGTATATAGGAATCACCCTGTCCATCCATCCGTCCCTTCCATCTGTCTGTCTGTCCGTCCATCTGTCCATCCTTATAAGCGCAACTCCTCCTAAACCTTTTGAAGAATTTTCATGAAATTTTCATTTTCAGTGGAAGAACACCATATCAAGATGTGCATGAAGCAATATAATTCCGTTCTGACAGGCACGGGGGGGGGTATCACTTTGTGAGCTTGCTCACAGTACCTCTAGTTTTTAGCTCATCTTGACAAAGTCAAGCTGAGCTAATATCATCGCTCTCCGTTTGTCATCCATCATCATCATGTTTTGGTCTTCTTCTCCAAAGCCACTGGGCCAATTCAAGTGAAAGTTTGTGTGAGTAATGGTCCCAAAGGGCCATTTCATTTTTGTTCAACTCGGCATGCATAGGGAGGGAGTGGGGGAAAATGCTCCAAAATATTTTTAAAATTTTCTTCTCAAGAACCAGTGTGTACAATGACTTGATATTTGCTATGGAGCTTCCATATGAGGTGTAGAATCAAGTTTGTTCAAACGAAGTTCGTGAAGTAATATTTGGCTTTGTAATAGGAGGGGTAAGATTTTTGGCCCCGCCCAAAATTTCTATTTTCTGAACCGATAGTCCGGTATGAACCAAATTTGGTTTGTGGTAGTATTGGGTCATAAGTACTTGACCCATGCAAAAAAAATAATTCCTGCATCCCCATGGGAACCCTGGGAGCTAAAAATAGAAATATTTTCAAACGCCCATATTTCCCAAACCCCACGGAACAGAGAGCTTTTATTTGGTATGAAGTATCCTTATGACCAGTTGAACTGAATGGTAAAAAAAATTGCCATCGGTTGTGTTAGGGTGTTCTGTAATGGGCATCGAAAAAATGCTGAGTTAGCATATTTGCAAAAAATTTTAAAAATCTTTTCTCCAGAACCAATCATCAGAATCTTTTGATATTTGGTATACAGCATTCATAGGGGGGTCAGATAAAAGTTTGTTGAAATAAAGCTCATTGGTTCATATTTGGGCTCTCCACAGGAGCCCGAAGTTTTAACATAGGGTAATATGGGGAATATTCTTTAAAAATCTTCTTCAGAACCACCAGTCAGAATCTTTTAATATTTGGTATACATCATTGTTATGAAGGTCAGATTCAAGATTGTTCAAACAAGTCCCTAGGTTAATATTTGGGCTTCCTACGGAAGCCCAAATTTTATCTTTGTTCAATATGGAGGGAAATTTAAAAAAATCTTCTTCAGATCCATCAGTCAGAATGCTTTGATATTTGGTATGCAACATCTCTATGGGGGGCAGATTCAAGTTTTTTTCAAATCAGATCCCTAGGTATATATTTGGGCTCACTATGGTAGCCCAAATTTTTACTTAGTGCAATATGAGGAAATTTCTTTAAAAATCTTCTTCAGATCCACCAGTCAGAATGCTTTTCTATATGGTATACAAGATCTCTAGGGGGGTCAGATTCCAGGTTGTTCAATTCAAGTGCCTAGGTCAATATTTGGGCTCCATATGGGAACATGAAATTTAACTTAGTACAATATGAGGGAATTTCTTCAAAAATATTCTTCTTCAGATTCACTTGTCAGAATGCTTTCACATTTGGTATACAACATCTCTAGGGGTGTCAGATTCAAGTTTGTTCAAATCGGATCCCTAGGTTAATATTTGGGCTCACTATGGTAGCCCAAATTTGAACTTAGTGCAATTCGAAGAAATTTCTTTACAATTTCTCTTCTTCAGATCCCACAGTCAGAATGCTTTCATATTCGGTACACAACATCTCTTGGGAAGTCAAATTTAACTGTGTTCAAATCAAGAGCCTGGGTTAATATTTGGGCTCTCTATGGGAGCCGCAATTGGCTTCATAGGGGAGCTCTACATTTTACTTATGATCAACTGAAGAAAAGGCATGATGCCCAGATTATTTTTGTCACTCCTGAGGGACTCAAGGATTGACAGTGTAGCCTATGGAGATGGCTTACTTAATGTAGACTCATTCTTGGACTCTATTTAAATTGTGTTCTGTACAAGATGAGCGCTTCAGGCCCCGTGGGGCCTCTTGTTTTCTGTTAAATTCAGATCAAGTTTACATAGCATCAATTATTAACTGTGATGAAGAATATCTTGACAATACTCAATGGTTTAAGAGTTGAGTCATGACTACATTTATATTAAAGCCTTGCTGGCACTCAACATTCACAAAAAAACACCAACTAAATTTCATTATTTTTTTAGTTTTTAGTCACAAAAAAAAACATATTGGTACGAGGTTGACTTATGTTTTTGAGATAAAAAATGAAAAAAATTCATAAGTGAAAAAATAAATTCATTTTACAAGGGGAAATTTGGATTAAATGTACCCAAGGTCCCACAACGTAGATATTCTGTTTCTCAGGTCATTATTTGTAAAATTGCATGCGGGCGAGCGTTTTTTTTATTTTATTTTTTATTTTTCTGTAATTATTTCTTTGCCATCAAAAGTTCATATCTTGGTTTATGTTTTAGGCCTCATAATCTACAGAATAGCATGGGAGGTGGTGTATTTTGTCTCTTGAGGGCAAGAAGGCTTTGCAATGCTAAAGCATTGCAAAGCCATCTTGCACTCAAGGGACAAATTTATCAATTTTTTTAACTTTGGTAAAATATGAGATATAAACCATTTAATTTTGATTTTTTTTTTTAAAGTTTCCATTGGTTTTAAAAAGAGAGCATGTGGCAGCCAAAAGGACCATGTGGAAGGGCCTGATTTTTAATTTTTTTAGGGCCAAACTATACTTATTTCAGTAGAAATCTTCTGGACAGTAAGAAGCATGTAGGGAGTTAATTTGAAACTAAACCATTACAACATTAGTTCATCATTTGTGACAACCTAAATAAATCATATTTTTATTTTTCAGATTATTAGAAGCAGGAGCTATAAAAGTTTATGCTATATGTACACATGGTATATTCTCTGGGCCAGCTATTTCTAGGATAAATAATTCCATGTTTGAAGCAGTAGTTATCACCAACACAATACCTCAGGAAGAAAGAATGAAACTCGCTCAGAAAATAAAGGTATAAGTTTGATTTATCACTTGTCTAAATTAACATTTCACTTAATAATTAAATTGTACACTTAATTGTTACCAGTAAAATGGTTTGTACTTCACGGTGAACACCAGTCTTTTGTTAGGGTGAACATTACAGTATATTCAAAGCAAGTGAGTAGCAGTTGATGTTTGTGGTGAGTTCTGGCTGCTAGTTGCACACAAGCCAGAAAATAAACAATCTGTCATTTGAAAAATGAGGTCCCCAGAGGGTGAACGTTCTGATGCTATATCATACAGCAGGCCAATTTATCCTCTTTGTACCTCTTTCCATTTAGGTTTGAGACCCCGATTCAGAGTGAAGTTCACAGAGAGTAAATTTAATGATGCTACCCTGCTGTGCAGGGTAGCATCATCAAATTCACCCTCTGGGGAAATCATTTTGTAAATGACAGTCCACTTATTTTCAGGCTTGGTTACACGTTCATTCTCACTCACTGATCTCTATAGAACTGGATTGCTGAAACTTCGGCAAAAAGCATCACTCAAACTGCCCATCACCCTCCCAAGATTGAAATGAAGTCCTTTAGTTTTCTGTGACAGTAGTCACCCTGTAACAGCTTTCATTTTATTTTATTTTATTTTATTAAATGTTAGTGTTTATCTGGTGCGCGGTGGTATTGCGGTAACCTGTTCTCGTCAGATCACTAATGTTAAGCAACGTCGAAACCGGTTAGTCCTTGGATGGGTGACCGTCTGAGCGATCGATTTGGACTCCCGTGTTTTGTCCTTGGGCAAGGTACTTAACCCTGATTGTCCACATCAGGACACAATGATGATGTGTACTAAGGCGTAATGCACGTCGATGGTGCGCATGTCTTCAACCAATCTAACCCTGCCTGTGCTGAGTTATGATGTTGGGGAGCTGGCAGCTGCTCGTCGTTGCTCACTGCTTCTCTCTGAGTACTCCGGCTTCCTCCACCCGTAAAACTGTCACGGTCATGACTAGCCTTTCTGCATAAGTATGTGACCTTAAACGCCAATAAATAAATAGTGTTTATCTACCTTGAATACTAGTTGCTCTGTATCAACTTTCTAATCAATCTGTGTTGTAAATATTCAGTTCGTGTTGCCACAAAAAATGTCCACATCGTTGGCATACTCATTTTTAACAGACAAATGCAAGCAATAATTGTTAGGTGTAGGGAAATTGAAAACCTTTGAGAAAATGTTTGTTCAGTGTGCCAAATTGTATGAGAATGCTCATTTCGTATGCGTGGAGGTTTTGCGATTTTAAATTTACGTGAACGGACAGCCAAAAGTTACATCTTGATTGGTAAAGTTTGTGTGACTTAACTGGTAGAGTGCTAAATTTTTTCTCCACTTCAAGATTTGTTAACACATTTTTGTCTTGTTACGATTTATGGGAGAATGCAAATCGATGGAGATGAAGTAATTATACTTCCCAGATAATAAAAAGGACATCCACAGAGTAGCCATTAACTTTAGATACCTGCAGTTCAGAATAAAACCCAAATATTGGCTTCTTGCACTCTACAGTAAACCAGCCCTTTCTTTGTCTAAATAGATTTTTAGACTTCTGTCTTGAAAGACTATACATATTTCATAATATATGAATACTTGTGAATGAGCATTCAGTTAGCCATCTCCAAATGACCTGGACGGTCAGTCGGTTCAAGTCTTTTTGTAATTTGATTACTATTTATAGTAACCCCCCCAGCTCCCCCCCACCCCCCACCCAACCCATTCCTGTCTGCATGTGACCAGTGGTGAGTGTCTCAGCAATTCTGTTGAATAGAGATCAGCGTTCATTCTTCACCATCAGTTACAAATTGAATACAGGTCTCTGCACAAACTAATGCTTTTACTTTTTCTTCCGGACAAATCTTGATTATTTTCCCTAGCAGCTCATAACAAAATTTTAAACATACAATTTTTGCTGTAATTACACTCATAACATACCTGTTATATTTTGACACTTGTGTTAATTGATTGCTTAATGAATGATCCTGGACTGTTGAAACATGAAAATTGAATTTAATGCTGGAACAATTTGTCTCAAAATCAGGCTTTGAGATTTCCCCAAATTCACAGCATAAACTAAGACAGTGGGGGTGCGGTGGCTCAGTTAGTAGAGGTGCAGCTGCAAGCCGAGAGGTCCTTGGTTCGAATCCCACCTGCAGCAACCGCGTTGTGTCCTTGGGCAAGACACTTCACCCCCCCATTGCCCACGTGGGGGCACGGTGACACTGTGTACTAAGGCGTACTTCACGTCGATGGTGCACCTGTCTTCAACCAGTGCTAACCCTGCTTGTGTGGAGTTGGTATGTTGGGGAGCTGACAGTTGCTCGCCGTTGCTCGGTGGTTCTCTCCGGGTACTCCGGCTTCCTCCACCCGTAAAACTGTCACGGTCATGGTTGGCCATTGTGCAGAAATATGTGACCTTAAACACCAATAAATAAATAACTTAGACAGTCCTCAAATTTCGAAACTGAACCAATACCGATATCATGGGGATAGTGAAAAAATAAACCGAAACCAGTCATTGAATACTAAAACCACTGGTATATTCAGTTTTTCCTGCATTTGCTATTTACAAGCACATGTTGATGCTTGACAGCAGTTGAAGTGTTCATTTTTGTCCCTCGAAAAAAAATTTTGAGGGGTCTATTAAAACAGCCGGTGTCCCCCTGTGAGTCTGTCCCACTTTGGTTTCCCGATGATAACCTTCAGTTATAGCTTGCCAGATGAAATGAAATTTGGTATGTAGGTATATCAATATAAAATACGGGTCAGTTTCGAAATGGGGTGCGGTCCGACAATGTTTGCCAGAGTTATGCCCCTTTTTCAACATCTAAAATTCATTTTTTGGGGTTTCCCGATGATAACTTTAGTTGTTGTTGACCTAATCAAATAAAATTTAGTATGAATCTTATCAGCATAAAGTACAGGTAAAGTTTGAATTGGGGTTTGGTCCGACATTTTTTGCCAGAGTTATGTCCCTTTTTCGACTTCAAAAAATTCAGTTCTGTATTCAAATACTTTGACTTACACACATTTCTTTTTTTTTTTTGGTGGGGGGGGGGGGGGGGGGGGGGGGGTTGGGGATTGGTGGTCGTGTGCAGGCAACCTTTTATCATAAAAGAAGTGAATGATTTTGTTTTCAATTTTGTTATCCCTAAAGGGCCTGAGCAGTTATCGTGAATTCCTAATAGACTTCAACCTGTACATGTCCAGTTGCTTAGCAGTGATTTCTAGCCTAGTCTTGGCTGCCTTAATAGTCAGCCAAGACTTGACTAGAAATCACTGCCTAGATGATTTGTTTACTGTCATCAGGTCCCCCCCAATAAAGATGGCATGTTTATGAAGCATGTTTTGAGATCATAAACACCTCAAAAATTGTCCTTCAGAGGTCAAGGTGTGTTTAGAACAGGTCACAAAATTACTGTAAATATGTTTTGTGTTGGAAAAAGAATGTTAATGTTGAGTTCATTGGCAGTGGCATTTTGTAATGCTGTAGTAGAATGATATAAGAACTTATTCTGTATTTCCCTGATGGAGATTCCCCCTTGGAACTATCAGTAAATCTCAGGTCAGATACCAAACTGATACCACAGTATACCCACCTACAAATACGAAAACCGATAACCAGCTCAAAAAATATTTCCAGTATCGCCCGTATCTTCTCAAATTATAGTGCAGTCCGGTGGCTGTAAAACATTTTCTCAAGCTGAACCATATCCAACTTTTATTCAGATCATTGGAAAGGTTTCTCTGTGGATGCCCTAGAATGTGGATCAGTTCTTGTTTACTGTGGTAAACAAATTGTGTATTACTGGACATGATAGAGCCATAATGCTGAAAGTGATCTTAAACACTGATTCATATATCAGTTTATTACACATCCATTCAACTTTAACCCTTTACCCAACGCAGACGATATCAAAAGGATTCTCCATAGAATGCATGAGCAAATAGATAGAGGATATTCACGAAAATTTGATGAATACCGAAAATATCTCGTGAGTGGCTACAAAGAAATATGAGGATCTTCACGAGCGACGCAGTCGCGAGTGAAGATCCTCATATTTCTTGTAGCCACGAACGAGATATTTTCGGTATTCATCAAATTTTCGTGAATTTTCTTTTTATTTAATGCTCTACGACTACAAACTCTCCAATTTGTGGCCTTTATTTGCCATTAAGGCGCAAAATTTATGTGCCGAACCGGCGTCCATACAAAAATTACAACAACCAAACTCCAACCATTGGAATGTGTGAATATCCGCACAAAAAGTAGTCCCGTCTTATTTCTCCCCTAACTTTACGATTTACCAAGGCTGGCAAATTGAAATAATCGCAATGTGTTTCGAAGAAATAGAACAATAACAAAAACACCACTTTCTTATTTTCAATAACAAGACACGTCATTTTATTTTTTTTGAACTCAATGCACTGAAGACGTGTGAAGTTGAACTGAAGAAATTTGAAAGTGATTTCGGCTTTTCGCTGGAAGGTGAATGAGAAAGTCAAACTTTGAAACCGCTGATTTAATGAATTGATTTAGTCACTGTCACTATCAATTATTCGAATTCGTTTGTATTTGGGACTCTGGAATTCATTACTGATGTGCTGACTCGTTTAAAGTACATGTGATTCGTCATCCGAACCTACGATGAAATATCGATTTCTAAATATCATTTTGATATTTCGTTTTGCCGACCGACAGGGGAATATGACTTAATTTTTCAGCGTGAATTGATGCCTGAGCATTAAATAGATAGTATTATTATAGGCATTTGAAGTTTGTCAAATTATGTTGTTTTCAAACAAATTCTTGGAAATTAAAGTTTGATTAGTTTGAAGTTTTGGAATTATACAGCTTACAGTTAAAACTAAAAGTCCTGTCCTGAAATGCGCACAAATAGCACGTCGATATGCGCGTTAATCTACGGGTTATGACCATAGTAAGGCTATCAAATTCTGTAAATATGGCTTGTGCACAAGCAATGTTTAAGCCAATGGACCTCCGGGTAACCCGGAGGTCCATTGGCAGAAACATTGCCCGTGTTTGTTATAAGTAACCAGGAGAACCTGCCGTGCTTTGGATGCCATTCGATATGGCAATTACGCGCAATTCATACGCGCAATTAAGCCTAGATAAGCGCACAGTTCGTGACAGGACTTCTAGTTTTAACTGTATAATTAATGGTGTATTATTCACATTTTCATCCATACATTGTATTATTTGGCCCTATTCAACCACAAACAGATTTTAACTCTTTACAGAAAACACATGATGTCAAAATTTGTTATTTTAATTTTTTCCCCCCATTTTTGAAAGTGTTTCATTACTACCAAATCACCCTCATTGAAACTAACTTGACAAGCTTGTACGACAGAGGGGGATGGGGGAGGGGGGGGGGGGGGTCACATTATATGGTTCTGTTGATTTTCGAAAACCTTTCCTCTGCCCAATTTGTATATTACGCAACAGTTTCAGCCCATTTTCTAAATAAGGGTTAATCACTTCTATTATCTGCTCACAAAAAGTAAAAATTGCAGGTGCGATGTTGCAAGAGCAATAGCTTTCGTCTCAAAAATTGAAAGACTGTCTAACACTAAATTAATCCTCGGAATTGAGGAAAAAATCATCCTGAAATATAATTAACATTGTAAACTCATGCCTGACTTGTCACCACAACAACTACTATTGCTTTAGTTTTAGGACATAAAGTGAAACCCTATTAATTGAACAAATTTTTTGCTATTGAAAGATATTCAGTTAACAGGAGTATTCAATTAAAGAGAATTTGGTAAGTTTCTGGTATTTTTGTGACAAACTGAACATTTATTCTATTAATATCTTTTTTTTTTGACAGCGTACATAGATTAAATGCTTATATTGGCTGTAATCTGCCAGATGAGTCTATGGACATAGAAAATTCAGTGCTTTGGAGGGTAATTTTTATACACCCATTTTGAAAGAAAGGGACATTTATGTGATTGGTGCGCCTGTCCATCCATCCATAAACTATTCCGTTTCTGGACGATAATTTGAGTTTGGTTTTATAGATCAGGATCAAACTTGGTTTGTGCCTCAATTATATCAAAATATAGGTTGAGTTCGAATTGGGGCCTGGTCTGATGTTTTTTAGAAGAGTTATGGGCTTTCGACTTAGAAATTTCCTCTATCATGCTACACCAGATGTAGTTCTTGTTAATTAATATTAACATCCAATTAAGTGGTCAACTGAAACAACCCTTCATCCAATGCACACAATAGGCCTAAAAAAATAAAAAAATCTGTTTCCCAGGCCCTCCTGCATGGTCCTTTTGGCTGCCGCATGCTCTCTTTTTATAACCAATTTAAACTTAAAAAAAATTAAAATTAAATGGTTTATGTCTGATATTTTACCCAAGTTAAAAAAATTGATGAATTTGTCCCTTGAGTGCAAGAAGGCTTTGCAATGCTTTAGCATTGCAAAGCCTTCTTGCACTCAAGGGATGAAATGCACCAACACCCATGCTATTCTGTAGATTATGAGGCCTAAAACTTGAACCAAGAACATGAATTTTTGATGGCTAAGATGTAATTACTGAAATAAAAAATAAAATAAAAAAACGCTCGCCCGCATGTAATTTCACAAATAATGGCCTGAGAAACAGAAGATCAACTTTGTGTGGTCTTATCAAAATTAATTATTTTAATTATTGTTTTTTCAAATGTTTTCAAAAATTTCAATCAAACCATTTCACGTGACCCCTTATTTGAAACGATCTTGAACATCTTGTTCCTTAAAGAAATCTTGTCCCCATATCCTGATAAATTCTATCTTTTTATTGGTCAAAATGCCTTGGACAAATCGCCAGGGCAAAGGATGCACCCAGCATCCAAGGTATATGAGAGCGTGCAACATCCAGGGTATATGAGCACGTGAAACATCAGGGGTACAGTAGAACCTGTCTTGAGAGACCGCCCTTTGGGCCACACAAAAGTGGTCTCTCAAGACAGGTGGTCTCTCATAACAGGTTTCAGGTTTTCTCAAGACAGTGAATGACCAACCACAAAATTCAGAAATGGAGAATAATGGATTTTTGTAATTATTTTGTAGTTGTTCTTTTTTATGAAGTTTTTGTAACAAATTGAAATGGACTGTTATAAAAATAAATTAGTGTTGAAAATCTTCAATGAAGATTTTCAACACTAATTTATTTTTATAATTTTTATAACAGTCCATTTCAATTTGTTACAAAAAGATTTTCAAAACAAATTTATTTTTATTCCTATCTGTCAAATTTCAGGTATGTATGAAATTGTTTATTCAACAATAATCCTAATCTTTTCACAGTGGTATTATAAAAACATCTCAATCTGTAATGAGTTAGCAATTGAAACCCAATTAAGAGCTTTTAATACTTTTAATTATGTTAGTATAACCACAATGGATTTTCCAATTCCAGAACAGGTAAAAAGTTTTTGTCATGGTTTCTGTCTTCAAAGATGCGGTCTCTCAAGACAGGTCCATTATGGCATAAAAATACAAGTTGGTACCAGGTCACAGTGGTCTCTCAAGACAGGTGGTCTCCCATAGCAGGTCCATTATAAAGTAAAACCAATCGGTGCCTGGTAGATGTGGTCTCTCAAGACAGGTGGTCTCTCAAGACAGTGGTCTCTCAAGACAGGTTTTACTGTATATGGTTTAAATGAAAGGTTTTCGCATTCACTTGCCTTGGTATAAAAATCAAACTAAAAATCATGAAAATAGTCACAAATATCATCAGATTTCTGACAATTCAATCATATTTAGCAGTTATAAATTAAATAGTCGAGTAATAAAATGAAACAACTTGAGAAAAATAAAATAAGAGCAAATATCCTCCTCTGAGTTCCAATGTGTTCTGTGTGCCAGTAGGCACATAGAACACATTGGAACTTAGGGGACGATATGTCAGCAAAATACTGTTTACTCATTTCCTTCACGACCCAAGGGATGCAACTCTATCTGTTGTCTTCGGCAGTTGTTCCAACTGATTGCGGAGCATGAGAACGCATCCACAGATTTTTCTTCACTGTGTTTCTATTGTGTTTCAAATGGGACAAAAACGTTATCTCCATCACCATGTTCCCCGTGGGAACCCCGGGAAGTAAGCAGCACTTGTTTACTGTGGTAAATCAGTTCCGCTTTACTAGTAAAATAGGACCCAGTCACCAATGCTTGGGGTGAAAGTCCTCTAAAATGGGCAACATGTAGATCAACGATTGACTAAACTTGACTTCATCTCCATGTTGTGTCACGATTAGCCATGGTGCATAAATATGTGACATTAACCACCAACAAACAAACAAACAATCCATCACCATGTATGGTTTATGGGGATTTAATACCAGGATGTCTCATTTGAACACTTTGTCTGTGGCTCGGTGTTTAAAAACTGTCATCCAGATATTAAATCTCCGTTACATGTAGGGGGAGATAACTTATGGTATGGTTTTATTGAATTATTTGAAAAATTAATTTTTTTTCAATTGCCTACTTTGTATATGATGCCGGAAGATGTGGCTGATTCAGTAGGTACAGAATGAATGGCAACTTTACCCTCCTGTCTGGATTGTGGTATAGAACATAGAATATAAGTCATCTCCGCTAACATGTAGGGTATATGGAGATTTAATACCTGGATGTCGGTTTTTAAATGAGCCGCAGTCAAGGTGTTTAAATGAGACCACGTTTGTGAATATTTTTTTGTTTTTATATGCCCGTTTTCGAAAATGGGTCATATTACGGTATACCGCTGTCTGTCCACACGTCATACAATAACTCGAAAAACGCTTCAAGCAATTTTAGTGATTTTTGGGTGGAAAGTATATGTTGATGGAAGGAAGCTCCCTTTCGATTTGTGTCGCTGTTCGATTGGTCATTCCAGAGTTAGGGGACTTCATTTGTCAAAATATATGCAAATTTCCACATAACGGCAAAATATGATCGAAAATCTGATTATATTTTTGACTATTTTCATATTTTGGGGTTAGATTTTTATTTCGAAAAGCTTTCATTTAAACCATATACCCCCGATGTTTCGCATGCCCATATACCCTGGATGTTGCACGCTCTCATACCTTGGATGTTGGATGCACCCTTCACCAAAGCTTTTTGTCCAAGACATTCTGTCCAATCAAAAGACAGAATTTATCGGGATAGAGGGACAATAGTTCTTAAACTGTCCATGATGCTCACTGTTGGATGATCACTACTTAACCCTTTACCTAACGAATCGCCCGCATCCGCCCGCATAATATGCAAATTGAGCAGTTGAAAAAAATTAAATTTTTCAAAATATTTCAACAAAACCATATCATGTGACCCCTCATTGGAACGAGCTCATTGAGCTCGTTCCAATGAGGGGTCACATGATATGGTTTTGTTGAAATTTTTTTTTAAATTTAAAAAAATTGTATTTAAAATAATAAATTTTGATATCGTCTCTGTTTGGTAAAGGGTTAATAAATTGGAGTGGCTCAATGGTTATGGAATTAGAATTCAAGCCAAATCCCGATTGCACATGGTGGTTCTAAGGCATACTGCACGTCAAAATTGTTCTTGTCTTCACCCAGTGCTAACCCTTCTTGTGTGGAGTGCGGTGTACGTCGGGAAATCACAGTTGCTTGCCATTGCTTGGTGGTTTTCTCCAGATACTACGCCTTCCTCCACCTGTAAAACTGTTCGACACGTAGTGATCTTTGTTGTTGAAAGAGTCGTTAAACGCCAATAAATAAATAAATGGTATAAAAAAATAATAAGTTGACAATCCAGTCCAGACTCCAGTATGGGATGTGGAACATTTATTTAAAACTGTGACATGGAATTTATAGTATGATTTGTTTCAAGTATTTTTACCTGCGTCGCCAGCGGCAGAGCAGGTCTAGTAACCGCTCGACTCCGTCCGTCCGTCCGTCCGTCAGTCAGTCCGTCCGTCAGTCCGTCCGAAACACTTTTTCCGTCAAAGTTTTCTTGGCTTCTATAAAAGGGAATGTTTTTATATTTGGTCTGCTGCTTCATAATGATGAGTTGTATTATGTAAGCAATTTTCAGATCTGCCGTGCAGCCACTTCCTGTTTGCCGATACTTTGAAATTTTACTGTACCCACTGAACATTGAAATTTTCCGTCATGGTTTTCTCGGCTTCTATGCAAGGGATTGATTTTATATTTGGTCTGCTGCTTCATAATGATGAGTTGTATCGTGTAAGTAATTTTCAGATCTGCCGTGCAGTAACTTCCTGTTTGCCGATACTTTGAAATTTTACTGTACCCACTGAACATTGAAATTTTTCGTCAAACTTTTCACGCCTTCTATGCAAGGGATTGATTTTATATTTCATCTGGAGCCTGATAATGATCAGTTGTATCGTGTATGCAATTTTCAGATCTGCCGTGCAGCCACTTCCTGTTTGCCGATTCAGTTGCATGCAGCGACGCAGGTCCAGACCCGGTATTGGTCTTGTTTCAAAGATAAAATGCTACCAGAAAGGGGAGCCTAAGTTTAGCAAGATTTCGTCCATAAATAATTGTTTTCTTACTCCCTATTATCCAAATCAGGCATTCTTGTACCGCCAGGTGATCAGGCATTTTAGGCGTCCTTGTAACGGCAGGCGATCAGGCATTTTAGGCATCCTTGTAATGGCAGGTGATTGGGCATTTTAGTCATCCTTGTAATGGCAGGCGATCAGGCATTTTAGGCATCCTTGTAACAGGCAGGCGATCAGGCATTTTAGGCGTCCTTGTAATGGCAGGTGATTGGGCATTTTAGGCATCCTTGTAATGGCAGGCGATCAGGCATTTTAGGCATCCTTGTAACAGCAGGCGATCAGGCATTTTAGGCGTCCTTGTAATGGCAAGTGATTGGGCATTTTAGGCATCCTTGTAATGGCAGGCGATCAGGCATTTTAGGCATCCTTGTAACAGCAGGCGATCAGGCATTTTCCATGGCTAGCCCCGCTCTCTGAATAGGCTGCCTGATCACTTAAAGGCACCTCAGACGTGAGAAAGCTTCAAAAAGGCACTGAAAACCCACCTTTTCGCCCACGCTTTTGGTGCTCATTAACTTTGTATCAACTTTATAACATGTACAATATAGCAGCAAAGCATTGTAAAGCCTGTGAGTGCATTTTTGTGGTTTCATGGCTCTAAACTGTATTTGTTTAAAATTTATTGGAGTGTGCCTGTTGGCTCTTTCCATTAAATTGTAACTGAATAATTTTATATCAACATTTTTTTCTACTGTGGAAATAACAAGGTAATGCATACAGTGTAAAACCACTAAAGTGGCTTTCAGTGTTTCTCAGTGGAGTCTTGATAGTGGCTTCTAGCACTCAACCAGTTAACTCTTTACCCAATACAGGTGATATCAAAATTGATTATCATTTTAAAAATCATTTTTTTTAATTTTTTCAAAAAATTTCACAACTATATCAAGTGACCCCTCATTGGAATGAGCTCAATGAGCTCATTCCAAAGAGGAGTCACATGATGTGGTTTTGTTGAAATTTTTCAAAAAATATTTTTTTAGCTGCTGAATTTGCATATAACACAGGTGGATTTGGCCGCTTCATTGGGTGAAGGGTTAATGAGCAAAGATAAAGATACATAAACATCTAACCCATTCTGGAATAGATCAAGGCACCTCAGCGGATTGATAATATTTCTTCAACAGTTAATGAGCAAAGATAAAGATATGCAAACATCTAACCCATTCTGGAATAGATCAAGGCACCTCGGTGGATTGATAATATTTCTTCATCAGTTTCAGCATAGCCAAAACAGATGACACGATTTTACCTTTGTATATTCTCTGCATTGATGTTTTGATGTGACCTATATGTCAGCTGTTTATTTTTTTATCCCACCATCATGTTTTTAACTCCCTTCTCTCTGATGTCAAAATATCCAAATTTCAAGTAGCCATTTTTTCCCATAATGCAACTGGGAATTTAACCAATTCAATCTTGTTTGACAGAGCTCAATGAGCTCTGTCAAACAAGATTGAATTGGTTAAATTTCTAGTTGCATTATGGGAAAAATTTGCACCTTGAACTTCAGATATTTCGACATCATTGTGCAGGGGGTTAAGGTTGATATATTTTTATTTCACCATAATTACCAGTTATATTGGTTGGAGGTGGTATATATTTTTATTTCACCTTGATTATCTCCCTTATTGTATCAGTGTTGTTCTATTTCAGTGCATTGATATTTCGATGATTTTAGCAGAAGCAGTTAGACGTACACACAATGGTGAATCTGTGTCGTATCTCTTCTCCAATGTTCCTTTGTAACCATGGTAACCTGTCATTTCTCATTAATTTCATCTCATTTCTTTTTTTTATTTATCAATGACCTAGCAACTATTCCAGTATTTTTATTCCTACAGATATTTGACCTTTCTGTGCCAGCATCAAATTTTCTAATGACCAATATTGTTGTAAATCATGATATTTAGATCATTAATCAAATAGCAGACTTGATAAGATGCGGACAAACAGATTTAATGGCCTCCATAACTGTAGCAATGAACTACAGAGTGTTTCTTCAGTTACCTCCCTTCAACTTGAGAGAAAAGTTTTTTTGTCTAAAACATTCCTTATATTCTGTTTTTATACGCCTGTTTTGAAAAAAATGGTTGTATTATGGTATACTGCTGTCTGTCCGTCCAACTGTCCGTCCACACGTCGAACAATAACTCGAAAACACTTAGAGCAATTTTTGTGATTTTTAGCTCAACTTTGACGAAGTCAAATTTGAGCTATTGTCATGGCCCGTCGTCCGTCTGTCCGTCCGTCCGTCTGGCCGTCTGTCCGTCTGTCCGTCTGTCCGTACGTCAACAATTGGCTATGGCTCGGGCTAGAGGTCGTATTTATGAACCAATCTTTACGAAACTTCTTGTGTACCTTTGTTATGACCCTGGGACGGGAACGAGTGTTTTTAGGTGTGGTCCGAAATTCAAGATGGCTGCCAGTGGCCATTTTGTACCGATGATGCAAAAATCAGTTTTTTGTACAGAACTTCTGTATGAAAGTTCTGATTTGAATAAAGTTTTGTATAAATGTTTAGTACCATGGGATACATCACATATAATACGGGTTTTTTTCTCGTGCGTAAATTATGCAAATTAGACTGACTTTGATTTATTTAGTGTTATTTTCAGAGCTGTAAGTGCCAAGCTGCTATGGCTCGGGCTAGAGGCCGTATTTATGAACCAATCTTTACGAAACTTCTTGGGTACCTTTGTTATGACCCTGGGACGGGAACGAGTGTTTTTGGGTGTGGTCCAAAATTCAAGATGGCTGCCAGTGGCCATTTTGTACCGATGATGCAAAAATCAGTTTTTTGTACAGAACTTCTGTATGAAAGTTCTGATTTGAATAAAGTTTTGTATAAATATATAGTACAATGGGATACATCACATATAATACGGGTTTTTTTCTCGTGCATAAATTATGCAAATTAGACTAACTTTGATTTATTTAGTGTTACTTTCAGAGCTGTAAGTGCCAAGCTGCTATGGCTCGGGCTAGAGGCCGTATTTATGAACCAATCTTTACGAAACTTCTTGGGTACCTTTGTTATGACCGTGGGACGAGAACGAGTGTTTTTGGGTGCAGTCCCAAATTCCAGATGGCTGCCAGCAGCCATTTTGTACCGACGATGCCGAAATCTGTTTTTTGTACAGAACTTCCATATGAAAGCTCTGATTTGAATAATTTTTTGTATGAATGTTTAGTACCATGGGATACATTACATATATTACAGGTTTTTTTCTTGTGCGTAAATTATGCTAATTAGGCTAACTTTGATTTATTTAGTGTTACTTTCAGCACTGTGAGTGCAAATCCCAATACGGCTCGGGCTAGAGGCCGTATTTATGAACCGATCTTCACGAAACTTCTTGGGTACCTTTGTTATCACTGTGGGACGAGAAGGAGTGTTTTTGGGTCCAGTCTGAAATTCAAGATGGCCGCTAGCAGCCATTTTGTTCAAAATTAAGTGCAATCAGATTTTTGCGCAGAACTTCCAAATGAAAGATCTGATTTGAATAAATTTTTGTATGAATGTTTAGTACCATGGGATACATTACATATAATACAGAGTTTTTCTCGTGAATAAATTATGCAAATTAGGGGTCCGGGTGGGACTTAGAAAATTTTGGACCAAAATCCGGAAATTAGTTTTTTGGTTTTTTATGCGTTTTGGTCAATTTTAAGACAAAAAAAAAATAAATTTTTTTTACACTGAAAATTTGGGGTCCGGGTGGGACTTAGAAAATTTTGGTCCAAAATCCGGAAATTAGTTTTTTGTGTTTTGATGCATTTTGGTCAATTTTAAGAAGAAGAAGAAAAAATTTTAGTCTGAAAATATTTTGTTTGGGACTGAAAATTACCACACAAAAATAATAATCTACAATGATTGGTCTTAATCTGTAGTCCATTACAGTCACCTTGTAATTCTTTTATTATTGTTGACTGGGTCAAAACAAATACTAATTCCTGTCATATTCATTGTTCAGTTGTCTTGGTCACAGCAAGTACTAATTCCTGTCATATCCAAGTTGAGCTACAGAGTCATTGACTCTTTCATTTGGTGGATAGTATATGTTGATGGAAGGAAGCTCCCTTTCGATTTGTGTCACTGTCCGATTTGTCATTCCTGAGTTATGGGACTTTATTGGTCAAAATATAAGCAATTTTCCACATGTCGGACAATAACTTGAAAATGCTTGGAGCAATTATCATGATTTTTTGGTGGTAAGTATATGTTGATGGAAGGAAGCTCCCTTTCGATTTGTGTTGTGCAATTTTTCATTCCAGAGTTATGGGACTTTATTCGTCAAAATATAAGCAAATTTTCACATGTCGGACAATAACTTGAAAATGCTTGGAACAATTTTCATGATTTTTTGGAGGCAAGTATATGTTGATGGAAGGACTCTGCCTTTCTATTTGTGTCGCTGTCTGATATGTCATTCAGAGTTATGGGACTTTATTCTTCAAAATATAAGCAATTTTCCATATGTCGAACAATAACTTGAAAATGCTTAGTACAAATGTATACTCATATTGTGTGCTTTCCTCTTATAATTAATAACAGGCATATAATACGCTCATGGCGCAGCTGTTTATTGAATTACCTTCAGTAAACAGATTTCCGAAATAGAGGCACAGTGGTACTGTGTACTAAGGTGTAAAGCACATCGATGTTGAACATGCCTTTTACCAGAGTTAGTATGTTGGGTCGTTTCAAAGTTGCTTGCTGCTTCATGGAGATTCTCTCCCTGTACCCCACTGGTCAAACTGTCTGACACAAGGTTATTATACCCCCCGCAAACAAAGTGTGGGGGGCGGGTATATAGGAATCACCCTGTCCATCCGTCCGTCCATCCATCCATCCAGCCGTCTGTCCGTCCTTATAAGTGCAACTCCTCCTAAACCGTTTGAAGAATTTTCATGAAACTTTACACAATGGAAGAACTCCATATGAAGATGTGCATGAAGCAATATAATTCTGTTCTGACAGGCGCGGGGGGTATCACTTTGTGAGCTTGCTTACAGTACCTCTAGTTCTGGCTGTCGCAAGTGTTGTTACACTGCAAAAAATAAATGAAAAATATCGTAAGTAAAACCCACTATACAGGGTTTTCACTATGGATGTGGGAGGAGGTTCATTTTTGGGTCCCCATTCCCCTGGCCACTTTTACCTATAAACTATATTTTACACTTGTAGAATTTTCTGTTAGCTGGACATGTCAGTGAGCAGTGTTCAAAGTAGGGCTGTCGCGACTATCATTTTTTGTAATCGACTAATCATGACCAGTAACCGACGGTTAGTCGATTAATAGTCGCTTTCCATGATTTTTTAGCAAATCATTCTTCTGTTCGTAAAACTCTGAAAATGACAATGGTACCAGTGTGTTCAGACGAAGTGGGGTTGTGGGAACAACAAATCAGTCCCGACTGAAGCTACATGTAGTCCAATCTTGGACCCACAGTCCGTAATATAATTTTTGGGGTACCAACCCCAAAAATAATATTACTGACTGCGGGTCCAAGATTGAACTAGATTGAAGCCGATGAATTAAAATGAATTTACCAAAGAACGTTCCTGCATATGTTTCCTTTCTGCAATAAGTTTCTCGAAATTTTGAACATTGAGATCTATGCATTCCCTCGTCAGTTGTTAAAATTGGATCTAAGCCTGAAGTTCCGAACTTTGAGAAGTGATCTGACATTCTGACTTTCGTCATAATTTTGTCACTTTCTTACACAGTCAGTGACAGTCGTACAGTCTTCCGGATATGAATGTTAACTATGGTTAGATATTTAAAGTTATTCACCTTCATTGATCATTCACCTCACAAAACAATGCAATTTAGCACCGACGTGTTGTAGACGTGTACCACCTTGAAAATGAATGACGATTGACTAAAAATAAAAAACGTCGACCACTTCAATAGTCGACGGTTAGTCGACTAATCGAATAATCACGACAGCCCTAGTTCAAAGACAATGTTACTACCAGTAAACAATAAGGAATTGATTGCATTGTTGATTTTATTTTATGAAATGGCTTTAACCTTTTACCCATGAATCGCCCACATCCGCCCACATCCGCCTGCGTAATATGCAAATTCAGCAGGTGAAAAAATATTATTTTTCGAAAACTTTCATCAAAACCATATCATGTGACCCTTCTTTGGAATGAGCTCAATCTTTGGAACAAGCTCATTGAGCTCGTTCCAAAGAGGGGTCACATGATATGGTTTTGTTGGAAATTTTTTTTAAAATTTAAAAAATAATATTTAAGGCCACACAAAGTAGATCTTCTGTTTCTCAGGCCATTATTTGTAAAACTGCATGCAGGCGAGCGTTTTTTTATTTTATTTTATATTTCTGTAATTATTTCTTTGCCATCAAAAGTTCATGGTATTGGTTTATGTGTTAAGCCTCATAATCTACTGAATAGCATGGGTGATGGTGTAGTTCGTCCCTTGAGAGCAAGAAGGCTTTGCAATGCTAAAGCATTGCAAAGCCTTCTTGCACTCAAGGAACAAATTTATCAATTTTCTTTAAGTTTGGTAAAATATCAGACAAAAACCATTTAATTTTTATTAGCTCAACTTTGACGAAGTCAACTTTGAGCTATTGTCATGGCCCGTCGTCCGTCTGTCCGTCCGTCTGTCCATCTGTCCGTCTGTCCGTACGTCAACAATTGGCTATGGCTCGGGCTAGAGGTCGTATTTATGAACCGATCTTTACGAAACTTCTTGTGTACCTTTGTTATGACCCTGGGACGGGAACGAGTGTTTTTAGGTGTGGTCCGAAATTCAAGATGGCTGCCAGTGGCCATTTTGTACCGATGATGCAAAAATCAGTTTTTTGTACAGAACTTCTGTATGAAAGTTCTGATTTGAATAACGTTTTGTATAAATGTTTAGTACCATGGGATACATCACATATAATACGGGTTTTTTTCTCGTGCGTAAATTATGCAAATTAGACTGACTTTGATTTATTTAGTGTTACTTTCAGAGCTGTAAGTGCCAAGCTGCTATGGCTCGGGCTAGAGGCCGTATTTATGAACCGATCTTTACGAAACTTCTTGGGTACCTTTGTTATGACCGTGGGACGAGAACGAGTGTTTTTGGGTGCGGTCCGAAATTCAAGATGGCTGCCAGCTGCCATTTTGTACCGACGATGCAGAAATCTGTTTTTTGTACAGAACTTCCATATGAAAGCTCTGATTTGAATAATTTTTTGTATGAATGTTTAGTACCATGGGATACATCACATATAATACGGGTTTTTTTCTCGTACGTAAATTGTGCAAATTAGACTAATTTTGATGTTTTTGGGGTTACTTTCAGCACTGTAAGTGCAAATGCCAATACGGCTCGGGCTAGAGGTCGTATTTATGAACCAATCTTTACGAAACTTCTTGGGGTACCTTTGGTATCACCGTGGGACGAGAACGAGTGTTTTGGGGTCCGGTCCGAAATTCAAGATGGCCGATGGCAGCCATTTTGTACAAAATTAGGTGCAATCAGATTTTTGCACAGAACTTCCATATGAAAGCCCTGATTTGAATAATTTTTTTGTGTGAATGTTTAGTACCATGGGATGCATCACATATAATACGGGTTTTTTTCTCGTGCAGAAATTATGCAAATTAGATGAACTTTGATTTTTTCAGTGCGACTTACACACAGTAAGTACACATGTCAATACGGCTCAGACTAGAGTCTGTATTTATGAACTGATCTTCACGAAATGTCTTGGGTACCTTTGTTATCACCTTGGGACGAGAATGAGTGTTTCTGGGTGCGGTCTAAAATTCAAGATGGCTGCTAGTGGCCATTTTGTACCAAAATTAGGTCTAATCAGTTTTTTGTACACAACTTCTATACAGCTCAGGCTAGAGGCCATATTTATGAACCAATCTTTACGAAACTTCTTGGGTACCTTTGTTATCACCGTGGGATGAGAGCGAGTGTTTTTGGGTGTGGTCCAAAATTCAAGATGGCCACCAGCAGCCATTTTGTACCAAAATTAGTGCAATCAGTCTTTTGTATAGAACTTCTGTATGAAAGTTCTGATTTTAATAAATTTTTGTATGAATGTTTAGTAACATGGAATACATCACATATTGTAAGGGGTTTTTTTTCGTGCAGAAATTATGCAAATTAGATGAACTTTGATTTATTCAGTGCTACTTACACAATGTAAGCACACATGTAAATACGCCTCAGGGTAGAGGCTGTATTTATGAACCGATCTTCACAAAACTTCTTGGGTACCTTTGTTATCTCCTTGGGATGAGAATGAGTGTTTCTGGGTACGGTCCAAAATTCAAGATGGCTGCCAGTGGCCATTTTGTACCGAAATTAGGTCCAATCAGTTTTTTGTCACAAGTTCTATACAGCTCGTATTTATGAACTGATCTTCACAAAACTTCTTGAGTACTTTTGTTTTCACCTTGGGACAGGAACGAGTGTGTTTTTGGGTGCCTTTGTTATCACTGTGCTATGAGAACAAATATTTTGGGGTTCAGTCAGACCCACTCTGGGACTCCAAGATTTCTTTTCTAGTTTAGCATCTGACTGTCACCCACCTTTACAATACTTTACCTATACATTTGTTACAGGCAACGGTCAGTATTTATGTACAGACCGTTACAATACTTTATATGTACCTTTGTTATCAGGTCATTACCTAGATGTTTGTCATTGCTGTGTCACATACTATACATGTACATGTCTTTGTCTTGACAAGTTGAGCTACAGTGTCATTGACACTTTCATTTTTTAGCTCAACTTGACAAAGTCAAGCTGAGCTATTGCCATCACTTCTCGTCCGTCGGCGTACGTACGTACGTTAGTATGTTGGTACGTTAGTACGTACGCCCACAATTTCCTTTGGCACACCTCACAGGTCGCATTTATAATCAGATTACTTTGAAACTGGGCATGCTTGTTTGGGGTGACCTCTAGATGGGAGCTATCGATTTTCTTCAATTTCCGTCAAAAAATGTTGCCGCGGCCAACGTTCTTAGAACTTAGTTTAGTCAAACCACAATATTTCCCTTTGGCACACCCTACAGGGCACATTTATGATTTGATTGCTTTGAAACCTGGTATGCTTATTTAGGGTGACCTCTAGATGGGAGCTATCGATTTTCTCCAATTTCCGGCAAAAAATGTTGCCACGGCCAACATTCGTAGAACTTAGTTTAGTCAGACCTCAATATTTTCCTTTGGCACACCCTACAGGGCCCATTTATGATCAGATTGCTTTGAAGCCTGGTATGCTTGTTTGGGGAGACCTCTAGATGGGAGCTATCGATATTTTTATACTGTACCAATGACCCAGACTTAGCTGGTGCTAACTCTAACAAAACCAGGGCCAAACACAAATTTTGCCCCCCAATCCCCAAAATTTGCATCCAAAACAAAAAGAAATCATGCCCTAAAGGACCTCCATACTACGCCTCTACTGCGCAGTGACGCAGACGTCCCGAAATTGGCGCCAATTATCATTCTCTGTTTGGCCCTTCATCAGTCAACATCTCACTGATCTTTGTGCTTGTAAATCTCAGTTTAAAGGATGCCAGACACATAATTTTTGGAGAAAATGTGATTCTAAGGAGGATAGAAGGAGGAGAGGAAAAAGAAGTGACAAAAAATAATCAGGGCTGTACTTAAAATTTTTTGATGAAATTATGTTAAGTTGCCTATTTTCGAGGCATGGGCCTCTTGTTGTCATTCTTGCTAATTGTTGCACTGCTTATTCAGTGTTTCCTCTCCCCTAGCCTTCTAAAGTCCCCCCTTGCAATTCTCCCATGCTTTTGGCATATTTTTGAGAAAGTTCATTTCTAAAATTTCCTGGGAGAGTTGCTTGGTTACAGAATGTTTTCTGTTATTTTTCCCATAGTTACGTTTTCACCCATGGGTGTATAACGTTTGTGTTCTGCATCTTCCATCTGATGTTCTGCAGATTCTCCCCTGGGAGTCTCTGTTTTGCATCAGATAGAGTGTAATTTGATGACTGATTCCGGGCCAGTTTTTTCAGTGCCTGGAGTCATGTTTTCTGGTGTTTTTACACTGTTTGTTTACATTGGCAACAGCCTTTTTTGAGGGGGGCTGTTTGCCTTTGCTGTAGTTTATCTCTCTATAAGATACATTTATATTATCCGTAAGTGTCTCATTAATTATTTAATATAAATTTAAAATTTTTGACCACACTTTGCCATCGGATCCATCGGGGCTCAACGTTACTTTTCAGCAACTTGGGCTTCGCTGAAAAAATATTTTTTCAAAATTATTTTGATTTGCAATTGTTTTTTCATTTATTAATGGATCATGTTATTATGTATCTTTGTGTCAGGGGTTTTTGCGAGTAACTAGGACTTATTGTTGTTCTTTCACAATGAAGGGACATTGTTCAAATTGTAATAGGAAGAAATCTTCCTCTGACTTTCATGATCATTGTATTAATTGTAGTCAGTGTTCTCGCATTAATCCCTGTCCTATATGTGAACATTGGGATGAGAAACATTGGAAACGTGTGTCACGATATGTTGTTTCTGGAGAAAGGGCGATGCCGGCTCTTTCTCCGCAAGGTCACTCTTCTCTCTCAGTTTCTATTTCAGAGGAACCAGAACAGGGTGATGTTTCCATGTTATCTTCTACAAGTGTGCATCCGTCGTCACAAATGAATTCAGAGCTAGCGGCAAAAGTGCTCATGGAGATTAGACAAATGTCGTCCGCTAGCTCGCCCGGTGTAGCATGCATTCACCGAATGGTTCGGCAGCCGGGTTCGTCCGATGCGGTCCAAGAGGAAGTTTTGGGTGATGCGAGCACTATAAACATAATAGATGCACACCCAGTGACGGCGGATAGTAAGCGAGAATGGAGGAAGCCTTTGAGTCTGGTTCCTAGCTCGTCCAGGTCCAGCCGGGCCGCGAGCGAGAGAGGCCCCTCTCTCGTACAACAACATCTGGGACAGATGTTGTGGTACAAAATGTGTCTTTAGCGGAGCATACGTCCGTCGCTCGGGACGCTCCGTTGTATAAGCAGTCCGCAGAGACTGTTAAGGCTTCCTCTTCTCGTCAGCGCACACGACCGCACCTTGGATGCGTGACCGCCGATATATTACCAGCTTCGCCGATCAAGGATTCTTCGGCGACCAGGTCACACCATCCGGCAGCCAGGGATTCGAGACCGATGGACTCCGGACGTTCGCATAGGAAAAGTATGCGGGAGCCATCTGATGCGGAGCTGCCCTCGGCGAAGCAGCGAAAGACTGCGCCTCCGCAGGTCTCGACGCCGGACATTCTTGTGCAGATAGCACAGCTTATCGCAGCATCCCAGCAGCCGACAGAAACGGTGTCGGATCGAGAATGATCCGACGGCGCTGGGTCGGTACACTCCGCCGAAGCATCGGGGGCGGACGACCGGGAACATCATGAGGTCCGACCGGATGGTGAAAGGGATACGGATGACTTGGAGCTATCCCTTTCGGAACAACATAAAGCTGCCGTGGACTTCATCCGGCACTTTCTCCCTCAAGTTGTTCCGTCGGGCCAGACTGCTGTGGTTCCGGACAAGAGAATTATAGCGTCATTGGACTCTGAATTTTTTGAGCGGTTCAGGGACATCACTCCCGAGTTTCCGTCGCAGTCCAATAATGTTGCAAGAACATTTGAATTATTGAACGACGCTATATTTAAACTTGCTTCCAGGACGGGGAAAGCAGGTTTCTTGTCCGCTAATACTCTCAACCTGCCTTTCATTAATGCAAGGAATAAATTCGATACGGCAGGACAGGGTATACCGAGCGTTCCTCTGCGTATGGACGACGAGGCGGAAGACTTAGAGCTATCATTACCGTCGTCAGCTTCTATTCCAACCGCGGTGTTGGAAACAGCTATTGCGTCTAACAGAACCAATTTAGATGCCTTATCTTACGCAGATCACCTTACTAAGGCGTTATCACTGCGCCTTCAGGGGAAAGAGTTTCAGGATATACAATCCTCTTTAAGACTTCTTTCAAGGGCAGTAGCTTATTCCATGTGTAACTCCGCCCTTTCAGTGGCAAATCTGGAGTTGGTTAGACGTGACGCAGCCCTTGCTACATCCACACTAGTGGATTCTAAGGTGAAGAACTCTCTTAGAGTCGCTTCGGTCTCAGGAGAACTTCTCTTTGACGGCAAGCTTTCCGCTATTTATGATAAAATTACAAAGAAAGCTAAGGATTCTCTGTTGTTCAAATCTGCTCCTAAGAAGTCGGATACAGCAGACACGAATAAGACAGGCACTTCTGGGTCTAATGCGCCCAAGAGAGGTTCCTATAGAGGTTCCGGTGCGTCCTCTTGGTCTTATTCGAGAGACCGTCAGGATAGCGACTCTCGTTCGGGACGTCCTTCAGGCCGGGACAATCGGTCGGACGCCCCGAGGTCGACGGGGCGAGGTGCGGGCCGTGGAAGACGTGGTTTCTCCTACCGCAGGCCTCACAGGTCCAGGAGGTGATGGCTTAAACCTCTATCGCGTTCCGGTTGGCGGAAGGTTGTCGAGCTTTTCACAAGAATGGGCGTCGATTACGGACGACCCTTGGGTGAGAGGAGTGACTTCGGAAGGTCTAAAGATATCCTTCAAACGAAAGCCTCCATTAACTCGAAGTCCAAAGTGGACTCATCTTCCGTCAAATCCGCAGAAAATAGACGCTCTGTTATCAGAGGTGCAGTCTCTTTTAATGAAGAACGCGGTAGAGGTCGTAGAAAACCAGGAATCTCCGGGATTCTACAGCCATCTGTTTCTGGTTCTGAAACCAGACGGCTCGTTCCGTCCAGTCATAGATTTGAGCTGGATAAACAAGCTGATCGTCGCTCCGAAGTTTTATATGGAGACGATTCGATCGATCAGAGCGAGTATTCGGGTGAACGATTATGCAACGAGCATAGATCTCAAAGATGCGTACTTTCATGTCATGGTACATCCGACATTCCGAAAGTATCTACGCTTCGCAGTCCTAGGAGTGGTGTATCAATTCCGGGCGATGTGCTTCGGATTGAATCTAGCACCCTGGGCTTTCACTCGGGTAATGAACTCGGTAATGATCTACTTCCGAGCTCATTCGTCTGCGGTAACGTCGGCCTACCTGGACGACATTCTTCAGAGGTACGGCAACGAGTTAACGCTTCAGAACGATGTTCAGAATCTTCTTCTATTGTCCGACGTCTCGGTTTTATAGTAAACGAGGAGAAGTCGGATCTGGTGCCATCCAAGTCATTCACTCATCTGGGAATGAGCTTCGAGACGCACAACAATCTTGTTCGTCTGCCGTTAACCAGAGCGAAATTAGTCAGTTGTTACGCTCGCTATTGACTGCACGCAGACAAAGTCACAGCGAGAGAATTTATGAGACTGATAGGTCTGTGCGGAGCCGCTGCGGATCTCATTCCGATGGGGCGGTTACGCACACGTCCTCTTCAAATTTTCTTGACTCAGAATTGGAGTGTGAAAATTCATTCGCTCGATGTAGACGTTCTCTTGTCAGATCAAGTGAAACAAGAGATTCAGACTTGGGCAAACATTCGGTGGTTAACTCAGGGAGTTCCGCTGCAGTTGCCGGATCCGAGTTTTACCGTTATGACGGATGCCAGTCAAACAGGTTGGGGTGCATCATTAATCCCAACGGATTCGAGATGCCAGGGTCTTTGGGATCCGCAATTCCTGTGCAAGCACATAAACATCAAGGAAATGATGTCAATTCGGCTTGCGTTACGTCACTGGATGGACATTATTCACGATGCTCATGTCCAAATCCTATCCGACAATACGACAGTAGTGGCGTATATACGGAATCAGGGAGGCACTCATTCAGTTCCGTTGTTCAATCTAACGGAAAGAATCCTTCTGTTTGCGCTAGAACATCACGTTCTTCTTTCGTTCCGTCACATACCGGGTCGTCTGAATGTGCTAGCAGACTCCCTTTCACGAAAGGGTCGCTTGTTGCCGTCGGAGTGGACTCTCAACAAACAAGTATTCAATCAGATTTGCTACCAATGGGAACGGCCAATGATAGACTTATTTGCGACACATCCCAACAATCAGTTGCAGACGTATGTGTCTCCGTGTCCGGATCCAAGAGCATTTGCAGTAGACGCTCTGTCGATCCCTTGGGACGGAATGATAGGATATGCGTATCCTCCAGTGCCGTTAATTCAACAAGTATTGCTAAAGATAAAACAATCTCAATGCAAGATTCTGTTGGTAGCATCTCTGTCGCCACAGAGACCGTGGATAAATCTACTCAGGTGTCTGTTGTGGGACCTACCGCGAAAGCTTCCTCCACGGGAGGATCTTCTTTCGAAGGGGAAATCGCGCCAACTCCATCACAACCCGCAAGGTCTCAACCTTCACGTTTTTCTGTTGTGCAGTCCTTCTTGCATGGCAAGCACTTTACAGGACGAGCAGTGGACGCGATTTCTAACTGTAGGAGGACCTCCTCTTCGCTAAACTATGCGGCTAAGTGGAAGGTTTTTCGTCGTTGGTGTAGGGATCATTCTGTAGATATAATCGATCCCTCTATACCAGACATTGCAAACTTTCTAGTATACTTGTTTGACGAAATCAAACTGCAGCCTGTTACTATAAAGGGTTATAGATCTATGTTATCTGATACCTATGCACATCATGATAGTTTACAAATTGGATCTAATGTCTCTTTATCTAAGTTGGTTAGAAACTTTTCGATAAATAGACCCAGAACTCTTAGATTAATTCCTGAGTGGAATTTAGCTTGGGTTCTTCTTAAATTGAAGGAAAAGCCATTTGAACCTCTTGGGACAGTAGATTTCAAATTCTTATCTTATAAGACAGCTTTTCTCTTAGCTTTCTCTTCTGCTAGAAGAGTCAGTGAGCTTCATGCACTATCGGTGGATGATTCTCATTATCGTAGTGTTGGGAACACTATCACCTTCACTACTAATGTGGGTTTTTTAGCTAAGAATCAGGCTCCTAATAAATATCCGGAACCTATTGTTATTAAGGCTCTTCCGTCTTCAGACGGGCGTAGGCCTTTACTCTGTCCTGTTAGAGCATTACGTATCTATAAACAGAGATCTCAGTTTATCAGAAAGAGACGGAAACGTTTCTTTCTGTCTTTGATGGCTAATAGAAAGGACATTTCGGTCCATTCTATTGCTAGATGGATTCAATTAACTATCCGTACTGCTTTTGAAGATTTATCTTCTTCTCAGCAGTCTGTGCTTAAGATTTCTGCTCATGAAGTAAGAGCTCTTTCTACTTCCTGGGCTTATGCTAATAGTATTGCTATTACAGATTTAATGAAGGCTGCTTATTGGTCTCAGCCATCCACATTTACGAATTTTTATCTCAGAAATATTGAGTCCATTTCTGGAGACCTGCATTGTTTAGGTCCGTTATCTGTTGCTCAGAATGTCGTCCACTAAACAGTTGCAACTATAGTTATGCAGGCTTTCTGTTCCGGCAGTGACTCCGTCCGGCTGCCCTCTTCGCTCTGGGCTATTTGACCCAGGGCAAGAGGAAGGGGGGGGGGGGGGGGGTGTTCCCTTAGGTCACCTGCTTTATAGTGAAAAGCAAGGGAATGCCTCCTCCAAGTCAGTATTTCTGAGTCGCTTCCGGGATGGTTTTAAAGTGTAATATTAATGTTAAAATTCATTCATGTCTTATTTTTAAAGTGTAGCTCGGTGTGAAGCATTTGTATATGTCAAGTGTCAAACGGGCTTTAATATACAATACTCGGACACTTTTAAATGACTATAAAGAGTCTCAATTCTCTGGACTACTTTATTTATTGGCTTGCTTTAAAAATAATTAGTATAAGGGTTATACTGGATGTTAATAGAGAACATGAATGTTATTGTGCTCAATTATTAAGGGTAGTGTATCTTTCTAATTTAATATTAAATAAGAAAGATACATGTAAAGCCTAATACTCCTTTTCTCCTTAAGGGGTTACCTCTTTACTATATAGTTGAGCTTATTATACCCCCGCTTCGAAGAAGTGGGGGCTATATAGGAATCGCCCTGTACGCCCGTCCGTCCATCCGTACGTCCGTCCGTACGTCTTTCCGGACATGAAATTCTTGTGTGCGCAACTCCTCCTACATTTATCAATCAATTTGGACAAAACTTTTCAGACATCATCACTACTAAGTGAACATGCGCATATTCCAAGATTTTTGATCTGCGACAATTTAACCAGGTTTTCTCCCTTTGACTTAGATTTATTGTGTCTTTCCATCCGAACAAATTCTTGTGTGCGCAACTCCTCCTACATTAATGAACCGATTTTAATGAAACCTTTCAAACATCATCTCTACTAAGTGAACATGTGCATATTCCAAACTTTTTGATCTGCGACAATTTTAACCAGGTTATCTCTCTTGAACTTTGATTTAATATGGGTTTCTGCATGAAATTCTTGTGTGCGCAACTCCTCCCACATTTATCAATCAATTTGGACGAAAGTTTACAGACATTATCACTACTAAGTGAACATGCGCATATTCCAAAATTTTTGAGCTGTGGCAATTTTAACTAGGTTATCTCCCTTTAACTTAGATTTATTATGGGTTTCTACATGAAATTCTTGTGCGTGCAACTCCTCCTACATTTATCAATCAATTTGGACAAAACTTTTCAGACACCATCACTACTAAGTGAACATGCGCATATTCCAAGATTTTTGATCTGCGACAATTTTAACCAGGTTATCTCCCTTTGACTTAGATTTATTATGTCTTTCCGTTCGAACAAATTCTTGTGTGCGCAACTCCTCCTACATTAATGAACCGATTTTGATGAAACCTTTCAAACATCATCTCTACTAAGTGAACATGTGCATATTCCAAACTTTTTGATCTGCGACAATTTTAACCAGGTTATCTCTCTTGAACTTTGATTTAATATGGGTTTCTGCATGAAATTCTTGTGTGCGCAACTCCTCCTACATTTATCAATCAATTTGGACGAAAGTTTACAGACATCATCACTACTATGTAAACATGCGCATATTCCAAAATTTTTGAGCTGTGGGAATTTTAACTAGGTTATCTCCCTTTAACTTAGATTTATTATGGGTTTCTACATGAAATTCTTGTGCGTGCAACTCCTCCTACATTTATCAATCAATTTTGACGAAACCTTTCAAACATTATCACAACTAAGTGAACATTTTTGATCTGCGACAATTTTAACCAGGTTATCTCCCTTTAACTTGGATTTATTATGGGTTTTCAAATGGGATTCTTGTGTGTGCAACTCCTACATTAATGAACTGATTTTGAATACATGTTGCACATTGTAAATGTGTTTTTCCAAATGTAAACCATATATGTGTGGGCTCTTTAAGTATTCAGTGCTGATCTGTGGAAGGCCACATGCAAATACAAATTTCAACAACAAAAAATGATCTTTATGTATACATTTCCTTATGGCCTTTGCCTACATGATCAGAAGTGCATTCCTCTAAAAACCCAAAGCGGGGGTATTAATCACCTTCAGTGATAGTTCTAGTTGGATTTTCCTCTATGTCCTAGGCCCTCCAGCCTGTTTACTATTCAGCTAAGTCTGGGTCATTGGTACAGTATAAAAATGTTAAAAAATTTATAGTAATTTATATATTTTTTATACTTATCAATGACCCAGACGGGGATGGCCCTCCCTGGAGTTGAGAACTCTTGCCTCCCCGCTGAGTACATAGCGCTGACCAGGCACTGCCAGTAAGAATGATAATTGGCGCCAATTTCGGGACGTCTGCGTCACTGCGCATGCGCAGTAGAGGCGTAGTATGGAGGTCCTTTAGGACATGATTTCTTTTTGTTTTGGATGCAAATTTGGGGGATTGGGGGGCAAAATTTGTGTTTGGCCCTGGTTTTGTTAGAGTTAGCACCAGCTAAGTCTGGGTCATTGGTAAGTATAAAAAATATATAAATTACTATAAATTTTTTAACTTTCTGCAATTTCTGTCAAAAAATGTTGCCGCGGCCAACGTTCTTAGAACTTAGTTTAGTCAGAAGACTCAATATTTCCCTTTGGCACACCCTACAGGGTACATTTATGATCGGATTGCTTTGAAACCTGGCATGCTTGTTTGGGGTGACCTCCAGATGGGAGCTATCGATTTTCTTCAATTTCCGTCAAAAAATGTTGACGCGGCCAACGTTCTTAGAACTTAGTTTAGTCAAACCACAATATTTCCCTTTGGCACACCCTACAGGGCACATTTATGATTTGATTGCTTTGAAACCTGGTATGCTTATTTACGGTGACCTCTAGATGGGAGCTATCGATTTTCTTCCATTTCCGTCAAAAAATGTTGCCAAGGCCAACGTTCTTAGAATTTAGTCGAGTCAGACCACAATATTTCCCTTTTATACACCCTACAGGGCACATTTATGATCGGATTGCTTTGAAACCTGGCATGCTTGTTTGGGGAGGCCTCTAGATGGGAGCTATCGATTTTCTTCGGTTTCTGTCAAAAAATGTTGCCACTGGCAAAAAAATGACATTGGTACCAATGATCTTCAATTTTGCCATTTCATTTATAACTTACCAAGTTCAAGTTTGTCAAGTTGAGCTACAGTGTCATTGACACTTTCATTATTTTAATTTTACATTGGTTATAAAAAGAGAGCATGCAGCAGCCAAAAGGACCATGCAGGAGGGCCTGAGAAACAGATTTTTTATTAGCTTAACTTGACAAAGTCAAGCTGAGCTATTGCCATCACTTTTCGTCCGTCGGCGTACGTACGTATGTTAGTATGTTAGTACGTTAGTACGTACGTCCACAATTTCCTTTGGCACACCTCACAGGTCGCATTTATGATCAGATTACTTTGAAACTGGGCATGCTTGTTTGGGGTGACCTCTAGATGGGAGCTATCGATTTTCTTCAATTTCCGTCAAAAAATGTTGCCGCAGCCAACGTTCTTAGAACTTAGTTTAGTCAGACCTCAATATTTCCCTTTGGCACACCCTACAGGACACATTTATGATCAGATTGCTTTGAAACCTGGTATGCTTATTTAGGGTGACCTCCAGATGGGAGCTATCGATTTTCTTCAATTTCCGGCAAAAAATGTTGCCACGGCCAACGTTCGTAGAACTTAGTTAAGTCAGACCTCAATATTTCCATTTGGCACACCCTACAGGACACATTTATGATCAGATTGCTTTGAAACCTGGTATGCTCGTTTGGGGAGACCTCTAGATGGGTGTTATCGATTTTCTTCAATTTCTGTCAAAAAATGTTGCCGCGGCCAACGTTCTTAGAACTTAGTTTAGTCAGAAGACTCAATATTTCCCTTTGGCTCACCCTACAGGGTACATTTATGATCGGATTGCTTTGAAACCTGGCATGCTTGTTTGGGGTGACCTCTAGATGGGAGCTATCGATTTTCTTCAATTTCTGTCAAAAAATGTTGCCGCGGCCAACGTTCTTAGAACTTAGTTTAGTCAAACCACAATATTTCCCTTTGGCACACCCTACAGGGCACATTTATGGTTTGATTGCTTTGAAACCTGGTATGCTTATTTAGGGTGACCTCTAGATGGGAGCTATCGATTTTCTTCAATTTCCGGCAAAAAATGTTGCCACGGCCAACGTTCGTAGGACTTAGTTTAGTCAGACCTCAATATTTTGCTTTGGCATACCCTACAGGGCCCATTTATGATCAGATTACTTTACCTGGTATGCTTGTTTGGGGAGACCTCTAGATGGGAGCTATCGATTTTCTTCAATTTCCGTCAAAAAATGTTGCCGCGGCCAACGTTCTAAGAACTTAGTTTAGTCAAACCACAATATTTCCCTTTGGCACACCCTACAGGGCACATTTATGATCAGATTGCTTTGAAACCTTTCATGGTTGTTTGGGGTGACCTCTAGATGGGAGCTATCGATTTTCTTCAATTTCCATAAAAAAATGTTGCCGCAGCCAACATTCTTAGTACGTTAGTACGTACATCCACAATTTCCTTTGGCACACCTCACAGGTCGCATTTATAATCAGATTGCTTTGAAACCTTTCATGCTTGTTTGGGGTGACCTCTAGATGGGAGCTATCGATTTTCTTCAATTTCCATCAAAAAATGTTGCCGCAGCCAACATTCTTAGAACTTAGTTTAGTCAGACCACAATATTTCTCTTTGGCTCACCCTACAGGGCACATTTATGATTAGATTGCTTTGAAACCTGGTATGCTTATTTACGGTGACCTCTAGATGGGAGCTATCGATTTTCTTCCATTTCCGTCAAAAACTGTTGCCACGGCCAACGTTCTTAGAATTTAGTCTAGTCAGACCACTATATTTCCCTTTTATACACCCTGCAGGGCACATTTATGATCGGATTGCTTTGAAACCTGGCATGCTTGTTTGGGGAGGCCTCTAGATGGGAGCTATCGATTTTCTTCGGTTTCTGTCAAAAAATGTTGCCACTGGCAAAAAAAATGACATTGGTACCAATGATCTTCAATTTTGCCATTTCATTTATAACTTACCAAGTTCAAGTTTGTCAAGTTGAGCTACAGTGTCATTGACACTTTCATTTTTTTAGGCCTAAAATAAATTTTGAAAATGTCTGCATTGGGTAAAGGGTTAAAGGTTTTGGCTACAGTGTTGAACAAAACATTTTCATCTTGTATGATTCATTGACAATTTCATTGGTAACCCAGCTGAACTTGTGTTCTCCTCTGGGCGTCACACTACTCCAACATACTTCGCTACCAGTAGAAACCCTGTGCTGTAGTATATAGAGAGTGAAAATACATAAAATGCTGTCACAGTTTACATGTAGTTTTCTTCAAGTTCTGTGATTGGTCTGTAGAGTAAACAAAAGATGTGTTGTGGAAATAATCTTTCGAGTTAACCATATAACCAACAAAATGATCCACTACAAGCAGCACCATTCACAAAAATAACCATTCAAATTTTTTTTTGCATTTTCCAGGGTCCGTACGGTCTTGAAAAGTGCTTGAATTTCAATGCCTGTCTTGAAAAGTGCTTAAATTGACTTTTCCCCTTGAATAGTGCTTGAATTACCACCACTCCCCTTGAAAAGTCCTTGAATCCTGGACCCCAACCTACTCTGCTAAAAAAAATCCCCCCCCAAAATGCCATGTGTTAGTGCCCAAAGTAACAAAAAAAATTGGGAATTCGCTGTAGCATATTAAAGTTCAAAACACAAATAGTATAATATGCCTGTGTGCTCTGCACACTACTTTTCTTGTTCATGATAATGAGAGAAAACACAAGTACACAAATTACGAAGACGTTCATCATAATGTACAGGTCAGTTTTAACCAATCAGAAAATTGAAACGGCAGCATGTGATCTATTTGCATACTATCATGTGGCTCACTGTACACACAGGCTGCTACACTATGGAGAGCATCCAATTCAAATGAGCGGTGAATTGTGTTTTGCAAACTGTTCCAATCAATGTCTGCATCTCCGCCTGCTTCATTTGTTTCATCGTGTCACACAAAAGGATAGTTACTGGAAGCGATAATATATCAAAGATTCACCTTTTACAGAGGTATTTGATAATAAACCATGAATTATTATTTGTGAACAATCGATTTTGAATGTCAAATTACCACAAACAACCCAACAACTTTGCAAGAAGTTCCGAAACTTAACCAAAAGGACAGACATGGGCCTGAATATTACCTGACACACACTCTTTCTTGAAATATACACTGTGCAGAGAGCAGTTATAAAAAGAACATGTCACAGTTGGTTTCTTAGAATGGAAAAATAGTCCTTGAAAATGAATGACATAGCCCTTGAAAAGTGCTTGATTAGTGCTTGAATTTCATTTTGTTAAACCTGTACAAACCCTGTTTCCGTCTCAAAAAAATATGCACCTGGAGCTTAATTAAGCACCCCCTGAAATGTTTCATGACTGTGAAGTTGCTGTTGCTGATTATTATGTTTTAATGATTGCCATGTCTTGCAGTAGATTTCACCTAGTGAAACATGATGTATCTGGTTAATAGAGTACTGCAAAAGCCTCGTCTGCGTGAAGCATGCTTCCTATGAATGTCACAAAAAACACTCATCCACATGCAATATCTGGGGGCAAATTGTTGGCATGCATGTCACAGGCATGTCATTCAAAGCTATTGGAAGGCAACTTGGCTACAGTCATTATGTTATCAGCAGACTTGTCCGAAAACATCAACAAACCAATGATGTTAAGGACTGACTAAGGACTGGACAACTCCAAATGACCTCTCCTCAAGGAGCCAGTCTTGTTAAGCATGAATCTTTTGCTTCAAGTGGGGTTTTGAAATGACTGACTCCCTAAAAGGCATTTGTGCAACAGAACTGTCCAAAATAATCATCTCAAAACACTGGGTATGAGGTCCAGGAGGGTCATCAAGCATCCAGCTCTGTCCGATCAAAACACTGGGTATGAGGTCCAGGAGGGTCATCAAGCATCCAGCTCTGTCCGATCAACATCAAAGATGACATTTGGAGTGGTGTATTGCATGACAACATTGCATTCTCAGGATGTGGTGGAGAATCCATTGATCAGACGAGAGTAGGTTCCTGCTTCACTTCACAGATGGTCAAATGAGAGTTTGGAGGCATAGAAATACTGCTTACGTGCCCAGGAACATCAGACCTACTGTTCCATATGTTGGAGGATCAGTAATGCTCTGAGGATGCCTCGCTTATGATTGTAAACTTGATCTGGTGACTGCACATTGGAATCTCAGTGGTCGACAATACATCCAGGACATTATCAATCCAGATGTTGTGCCTCATTTTGACAACCACCTATTGACTACTCACCCTCTATTCATGGATGATAATGCAAGGCCACATTGTTCCCATGCTGTGAGAGCATTCCTTCAGAACAACGCTATTACAACACTACCTTGGCCTGCAATGAACCCCGATTTGTAATCCTTAGAACCCATCAGGGACCTTCATGGACATCATGTGCAAGCAAGGGATTCGCCTGTACAGAATTTGGCTGATTTGGAAACTGCATTGCATGAAGATTGGGAACAGTTGCCTCTGGACCATATCGGAATGCTCGCTTGTAACATTAGGAGGAGGGTTCAGGTTTTCATCCGGGCATGTGGTGGATACACTTGCTACTCACGTCAGACACTGCTATTATATTCAGGAAATCACAAGTTACATTTGTTGTCAGTAATTATTCACCCACAAACCGAAGTTTGGTGGAGTATATAGGAGTCAGCTTGTCGATCAGTCTGTCTGTCGTTATCGTCATCGTCACTCTGTTGCACATGTCAACTTGTATAGCGAACTACTTCCACAATTCTAGCCACATTTTCATTAAACTTCACAAAAATGATCAACATGATGAGGGGAAGTGCGGGACATAATTTTTTTCCTGCTTGGTTTCAAGATGGCTGACTGGCGGCCATATTTGATTTTTATTTATGTAAACTTGTGGAGCGAACTACTTCAACAGTTTCACCCGCCTTATTGGATTTCTAGCTTACCTGACTGAAAGTCAGGCGAGCTATAGTGATTACTCACCGTCCGTCGTATGTCGTCCGTGAACATGGTGTTCGCCTCTTCACCAAAACCTCTGAACCAATTTAATTGAAATTTGAGATAATAGTTTGTTATAACCTCGCATTTTGATTTTGTTCAAATCAAGTTGCCTCGCCCCTCTATAGGGCCATTCCCAAAAAGTGTGCTTAAATCTTAAAAATCTTCTCATGAACCAGCAGTAGCAGAGACTTGATATTTGGTGTGCAGCTTCCTTTTGAGGTTTAGACTCAGATTTGTTCAAGAGAAGTTCGAGGAGCTATATTTGCCTTCATTATGGGAGGGGCAAGAATTTTCGCCCCGCCCAGAATTTCTAGTTTTCAAACCAAGAGGCTGATTTGAACCAAATTTGATATGAGGGCTTATTGGGTCATAAGTATTTAATTTATGAGAAAAATATTTTTCATCTCACCCCATGGGAGCCACAGGAGCTAAAAATAGAAAGAAATTAAAACTCCCATATCTCCAAAACTACACAGCACTGAGAATTTTTATTTGGTGTGAAGCTTCCTTAGGACGAACAGAATGAAATGGTAACAAAAAATTGCTATCAGTTTTATCATAGGGTACTTTTTGGGGACTTTGAAAAAGTGCTGAGTCAGCATTTTTTAACACTGGGTAATGGGGAAAACATTAAAGAATCTTCTTCTCCCAAACCACTCTTTCAAAGGCTTCATATTTTACCTCTTACTTCATTGGAAGATTGATTCACATATTTGTTGAAATCAATTCCCTGGGTCCATATTTGGGCTCTCTTTGGGAGCCCAAATGTTCAAATTTGTGCAATATGAGGAATATTCTTTAAAAATCTTCTTCTTCAGATCCTCCTCATAAACTACTGGACCAAAAATTCTACCAAATCTGGTGAGCATGTTTCTTTTGATATGTCAATTCAAGTTTGTTCAGATAAAGTTGCCATGCCCAAAGGGGGTTTCACAAGGGGCATAACTCGGAGAGCACCCATAAATTGTTTTCCAAAATTAAAAAAATCTCCAGAACCATCGATTACAATCTTTTGATATTTGGTGTAAAACATCACTAGGAGTGTCAGATTCAAGTTTGTTCAAGTCGGGTCCCTGGGTTAATATTTGGGCGCTCTATTGGTTTTTACTGTGTAAACATTGGTATGTCGTCATCTGCTGTTGTGTATATGCATATACGCAAGTTATTAACATTAAATTAAACAATGTCAAGCAAGGTTAGTAGTTGGATGGGTGACCATTTCAGCGACTGATTCATGTTCCTGTGTTGGGTCCTTGGGCAAGGCACTTAACCCTGATTGTCTACATGGGGGCGCAATGATGCTGTGCACAAAGGCATACTGCATGCCGATAGTGCGCATGTCTTCAACCAATCTAACCCAGCCTGTGCCGCGGTGCAGGGTTCAGAGTTAGGATATTGGAGAGCTGATAGCTGCTGGCCCTTGCTCGGTGGTTCTCTATGGGAACTCCGGCTTCCTCCACCCGTGAAACTGTCACCAGCATGATATGACCCTGGCTGTTAAGGTGTTGTTAAAGCCTAATAAATAAATATCAACATAAAATTAATCTGAAGCATAAGAGTTATAGATTAAACCTCATTTTAGGAAATGTTTTCATTGTACAGTAGAATCCTCTTAATTGAATATCCATTTTGCCAGCGAAAATTATTCAATTAACAGGAGTATACAATTAAAAGGGTTTTGGTCAGTTTCCTGTGTTCTGGGAGTAAACTGAGCATTTATTCTATTATATGTTGTTTGACAGAGCTCATAGAGCTCTGTCAAACAAGATATAATAAAATAAATTCCTGTATTGGATGTAGTGAGGTCAAAAAGGTTGATAAATAAGGGGAATTTGGTGCGTGTCACAGTAATTTTTTCGACATATTACAAAAATTTATATTCAATTAACAGGAGTTTACTCTACAACCCATATGCAATTAACAGATCAAATTTGTACTAAAGGTATGGTAAATGGTTTTGTGTTTGAAAATTATATTCGATTAACAGGGATATACAAATAAGAGATATTCAATTAAGTGGGCTCCATTGTATAAATTTTTTATTACATTTTAGATACTATAATTTTCTGGAATGTTGCTATTTCATGATATTATATATATGGTATTACTCACACTGATTGGAATTTATTTCAGCATTTTAGCTGATTGATTTAACAAAACTATTCCTATAGTAATTAACTGTAATATGTATATTATAATATTTTTAGGAGAAAAGTAACATTATGTTAACTTCATAAAAAATTAAGGCCCCACAAAGTAGATCTTCTGTTTCTCAGGCCATTTTTTGTAAAATTGCATGTGGGCGGGCATTTTTTTATTTTATATTTTATTTCTGTAATTATTTCTTTGCCATCAGAAGTTCATGTTCTTGGTTTATGTTTTAGGCCTCATAACCTGCAGAATAGCATGGGTGGTGGTGTATTACGTCCCTTGAGAGCAAGAAGGCTTGGTAATGCTGAAGCATTGCAAAGCCTTCTTGCACTCAAGGGACAAATGTATCAATTTGATTAAATTGGGCAAAATATTAGACATAAATCATTTAATTATTAATTTTTTAGTTTGCATTGGTTATAAAAAGAAAGTATGCGGCAGCCAAAAGGACAATGCAGGAGGCGTGAGAAACAGATTTTTAACTTTTTGGGGCCTAATTAGAAATGTTTATTGAGAGCAGGATTTCACAAATAAAAAGCCTTCTTTATTTTATAAGAAAAGGAATTTCTTCTTGAAGATTTCAGCAATGATCAAATAAACAGGGATAGAAGAATCCCATTAATTAAATCGCTGGGTTACCAGTGATGAATAATTAATAAGAATTGATCATTTTCCTGTATTATTCTAATACAGTACAAGTCAAAATAAGTTGTAGGATAACCACTATAAACTACGTCTTGTTCTCTTCCTACTCTGATAAGACCAGAAACTGACATCATTTTCTGGAAAGCTCTCACTGAGAGCTTTCCAGAAAATGATGTCAGATTCTGATCTTATCAGTGCAGGAGCAGCAGTATACTTAGTTTATTGCGGTTGCACTACGACCTGTTTTGACTTGTACTGTAAACAGAATATTTATTCTATTATATCCAGTTTGACAGCTCTGTCACTCAAGATGTAATAGGATAGACACCTGTATTAAATGTCCTGTTACCACATAGCTCTGTAAACAAAGGAAATTCAGATCCTGTGGCAACCCCGGGAAGTGCAGCAGTGCTTGTTTACTGTAGTAAAATAGTTCTGGTTTACTGGTAAAATAAGACCCAGTCACCAATGTTTGGGGTGGAGTTCTTGGTTACATGGATACAAACAATTGACTAGCCTTGACTTGATTGCCAAGGTACAATCAAAATTATCCATTGTGTGAAAATATGTGACCTTAACACACCAATAAATGAATAACGGGAATTTGGCAGTTGTCTGTATTTTATTTTCTACTAACAGAAAATTACTCTATAACCAATATGCAATTAACAAGTCAAAATTTGTACTGAACATATGGTAAATGGTTTTGTGCTTGAAAGTAATTAACAGGGTGCGCTCTACTGTATTTTAATTAATCATGTGTTCTGTCTCTGTTTCCGATCATTACACTCATGTATCATGTTACTTCAGTAATGGGCTGAGTGTGTACTGTTGAGTTTCTGTGACAAATATGAACCCTGACCTCAGGCCATCTGTTCACATTTGAAATAATAACATTTCCCATGGACTTAGTATTTACTAAGTTGGGAAATGTTGTTTTAGTGAAATTCCTCTCTTAATGTAATGTTTCTGGGGATTATTTTGGGGGCCATTGTATGCCTGTGATTCTCTTTAGAAAATTCTATGGGGGCATGATGATGCCATGTATTAAGGATACTGCACATCGATGGTGCACATGTCTTCAACCTCAGTAACCCTGCTTTAGCAGAGTTAGAATGTCGAGGAGCCGACAGTTGCTTGTCGATGCTTGGTGGTTCTCTCTGGGAACCCCATCTTCCTTCACCAGTGAAACTGTCACGGTCACGATTAGCCATTGTGCATCAGTATGTGACCTTAAACACCAATAAATAAATAAAATAAATCCAGCTTAGTAAATAAACTGTATTGTGGAGTCAGCAATTTTCACCTATTCTTCAAGAAGCCAAAGATCCTAAAAGTAATACAAACTAGACTTTATGATTCTGGAGAATCATGGCTTTTCCCGATTAGATTCCAGGATTTTTCATGACCCCACAGTGTCTGATGAATTGTTTTTAACTGTCTCACTGAAGTTCCTTCATTGATGTTATGAGAAAGGTGAAGATAGTAGTCTCAAATGACACAGTTTGATAAAAAATTGTTTAAGTAAAAACCATCATTAACGGTGGAGTGAGTTAATGTTAATATCGTCGTCCAACAAGTCAATGACCGACAAAAGGAGTTATGTTTGTTTGACACATACTCACTGAGTGCTGTGTCAATTTAAAAATGGTCCATTTTATCTCAAATGTATCCAAAATATTGATGTCTGGTAGCTTGTAGAGGGTTAACAAGTGCCAACAGGAATATTTATTCATGCAACTTATAATGTCACACCAAGAACTGTGAATGGCCATTTTTTCTTTAAAATCTACAAGATGTTTTCAGAGAAATCCAGGGAGAACAGGAATTTTAAGCTTTTGATGGGTATCATTGTTTTTCCAGCCCAAAACGGGTTAAGTGTTGTTTTTGGAATACTCTTATTACTTCCAAAAATAATTCTCAGTGAATTCTACTTCCACTTATTTTGATCTCTCCTCCCAACTTCAGGTGCTGTGGGTACGCAAACACAGCCTATTTTATCAACATTTTGATGTTTGAGAACCTGCATAGGGTTAACAAATGTTTACAGGAATATTTTGTACATGCAACTTGTAATGTCACACTAAGATATGAGAATGGCCATTTTTTCCTGAAAATCTACGGCATGTTTTTAAAGAAATCCTCAGATAACATGAATTTTTAACCTTTTGAGGGGTATCTCTCTTTAACCAGCTCTAAAGGGTTAATGCTTGGTTTTGTGAATATCTTCATTACTTACAAAAATGATCGACGGTGAATTCCACTTCCAATGAAGGAGGTTATGTTTATCTCGTAGGTACACATTTGGTGTTATGGTTGCCCAAGAACAGCCCATTTTCTCCAAATGTCAGTGCTTGGCAGCCTCTGGGGGGTTAACAAATGGTTACCGAAACATTTTGTTCATGCAACTTGTAATGTCACTCGAAGACCTGCGAATGGTTAATTGCTCTTGATTTTTTTTTTTTGGAGAAATCCACAGAAAACTGGAATTTTGAGCTTTTAAGGGGTATATCTCCTTACCCAGTTAAAAATGGGTTAAGACCTCGATTTTTGAATACATTTACTACTTACAAAAATGTTTCCCTGTCAGTTTTGCGCCCGGTAAAAGAAGTTACGTTTCTCTGTTGTATTCCCATTTGATGTTGTTGTTGTTCAAAAACAGACTATGTTTTCAAAATTTTGACATTTAGCAGCCCATGGAGGGTTAACAAATGCTTACCGGAATAATTTATCCAATCAACTGGTAATGTGACACCATGACCTATCAATGGCCATTTTCTCTCGAAAACCCTACCAGATGTTTGTAAAGAAATCCAGGGAAAACATAAAAGCCTTTGATGGGTATCACTATTAGCAACCACAAAATGGGTTAACGCTTGGTTTTTTGAATACCCTTATTACTTACAAAAATGGTCTTTGGTGAATTCCACTTCCAACAAAGGAGATTATGTTTATATCTAAGGTACACTTTGGGTGATGTGCGTGCCTGAAAACAGCCCATTTCAACAAAATTACGATGCTTGGCAGCCTCTAGAGGGTTAATAAACGCTCACCGGAATATTTTGTCCATGCAACTTGTAATATCACACAAAGACCTGCGAGTCGTCAATTTTTCTTGAAAACCTACAGGATGTTTTTAGAGAAATCCACAGAAAATGGGAATTTTAAGATTTTAAGGGGTCTCTCTCTTTAGCCTGTCCAAAATGGGTTAAGACTTCGACTTTTGAATACCCTTACTACTTACAAAATTGTTTGCGTATAGATTGTGCGCTCGATAAAAGAAGGCACATTTCTTTGAGGCGTACCCATTGGGTGCTGTTGGCGTCCAAAAACAGCCCATTTTATCACAATTTTGACTTTTAGCAGCCCGTGGAGGGTTAACAAATGCTCACCGCAGTATTTTGTCCATGCATCTTCTATTGTCACACCAAGGCCTGGGAGTGACAAATTTTTCTTGAAAATCTACAAGACTCGTTTAGAGAAATCCACGGAAAATAAAAATTTTTGAGCTTTATGGGGGTATTGCTGTTTAACCAGCCCAAAACGGGTTAACGCTTGGTTTTTTGAACACCCTTATTACTGACAAAAATTATCTTCGGTGCATTCCACTCCCAGTAAAGAAAGTTATATTTATCTCTCGTGTATTGTTTGTGTGCGGTGGGAGCCTGAAACCGGCCTATTTCATCAAAATTTCGATGTTTGGCAGCCTGTGGAGGGTTACCATATGCATCGCCTGATATGTCGTGTGTACCAAAGGGTGTGTCACAGACAGGTGTAGCAATGACGAATGTATAAAAAAAATCTACAAGACATGTTTCGAGAAAGTGCCGATAAACCCCAATTTTGGCAGTTTTTTGCCAATTCTGACGAAATAAGGGTTAAATCGAAAATTCCGCTTGGGTACATTTTTAGATTTTGTGCCCCTCTATGCGTGTGCAAAATTTCGTGAAAATCGGTTCGAAAATGGCTTCTGAATCGTACGGACAAAATGTGTGGGAAAAAAAAAAAAAAAAAACCCAAAAAAAAAATAATAATCCGTAGAAAAACAATAGTCTTTTCCAGAGGGAAAAGCCTAATAAAAAAATAACTGTTCTTCAAAAGCAGAAAATCTTAGAACCAATGAGTAAATGATTGACTTAAAACCCTTTACCTAACATATCAGATGCATCAATCAGTGTAATTTACCAATTAAGCATTTGGAAAAAATGTGTTTTTAAAAACATTTCAACAAAACCATATGAGACCCGTCCTTTTAATGAGCCCGTTGAGGGGTCACTGGAAGTGGTTTTGTTGAAATTTTTTGAAAAATTAAAAAAAACAGAAAGGAAAAAAATTTTAAAAAACATTGGATTCTCAGAGGCAGTCGCATTGATATTTCTTTTCTCTTGTGCATTGGTACATTTTATTGGCATTTTTCAAATATCACCGTTGGTTTTGCCATGAAAATAGGAAGCAAATGCATAAAATCACAAGTTCCTGGATCGATTTCAATGGGATCCTGAGATTAGAAGTGTGAATCTATATACCGGAGAGTCAGTTTCAATAATAGTTTATCTTGTAAAATAACCACAAACAAACAGCAGATACAGTAGAATTGACTTAAAAGATTGAGGAAAAAATTCTACAGTTTTTGAAAATACGAAGTTGTCGAATTGAACGGAACGAGCACTTGCATTTGTGTCAACAAGGCTGTATGGAAATCTCGCTGTTTGGGATATATTTCTAATTCGGAGTATACATACATTGAATAACTTTCTCGTTCGAGAGATTTTGTTTGTTAATTCAATTTTGTACAGTTTTATATGACTCCTGTTTTGCATTTTAATATCAAAAAAATATAAAACCGCATCTCTACATAAGTTCAGCAATTTGAACATAGCAGCAACGCATCTATGTATTGATTGGAGGTGATATAACACAGAATTATGAGCTGTGCTGCTGTCCTTTTTTCAGCAGAAATGCAGCAATTTGAGTAAATTGAATAGCCTCTTTATCATTGAAAACTATTCAATACGGGTGGGTATTAACAAAAACCCACAAATCTATGTATAGTTGAACCCGGGGCACAGTGGCTCAGTTGGTAGAGGTGGAGACTGCAAGCCGAGAGGTCCTCGGTTCGAATCCCACCTGTGGCAACCGCATTGTGTCCTTGGGCAAGACACTTCACCCTGATTGCCTACATGGGGGCACGATGATGCTTTGTACTGAGGCGTACTGCTCGTCGATGGTGCGCATGTCTTCAACCAATCTAACCCTGCCTGTGCTGCGGTGCAAAGTTCAGAGTTACGATGTTGGAGAGCTGACAGCTGCTCGTCGTTGCTCGGTGGTTCTCTCCGGGTACTCCGGCTTCCTCCACCCGTAAAACTGTCACTGTCATGATTAGCCATTGTGCATAAGTATGTGACCTTAAACACCAATAAATAAATTAATAAATATAGTTGAACCCTGTTAATTGAATAGCCTCTTTGTCAGTGAAAACTATTCAGTTAACGGGAGTATTCAATTAAGAGTGATTTGTCACTGTGCTGTATTCTGGAGATAAACTGAGCATTTAATCTATTATATCATATTTAATGGGGCTCATTGAGCGCTTTAAAACAAGATATAATAGATTAAATGCATGTAATGGATGAACTGAGGCCAAGTATGTCTATAAACAAGACGAATTTGGTAATTTTCGGGGTACTTCCATGACATAATACAAGATTTTTTATTCAATTAACCCTTTACCTAACATGAAAAGTAGACAACACTAGCAAATAAAATTCTTGAATAACTAATTTTTTGTGTCAAAGACATAGCTTATGGCACCTCAATGAGCTCGTTCCAATGAGGGGTCAAAAGCTATTTTTTCGAGACAAAAAATGAAAAAAATAATGAAAATTGAATGGTTATTAGCTCACCTGACTGAAAGTCAGGGTGAGCTATTCTGATCACTTTTCGTCCGTCGTCCGTCGTGAAGGTGGTGTTTGGGCCTTTTTCTCCCAAACCACTGGCCGCATATTAATGAAATTTCATGTGATTAGGGGTTATATAAGGGCATTTTGATTTTTTGCCAAATTAGGTTTCGGCTCATATTGAGTAGAGGGATGGGGCAGAAATGCTCCAATTCTTAAAAAATCTTCTCAAGAACCAGCAACAGCAGAGACTTGATATTTGGATTGCAGCTTCCTTTTGAGGTGTAGACTCAAGTTTGTTCAAGAGAAGTTGGAGGGGCTATATTTGACGATGTTAAAGGAGGGGCAAAAATTTTGGCTCCGCCCCAAATTTCTTTTTTCCAAACCGCGAGGCCGATTTGAACCAAATTTTGCGTGAGTGCTTATTGGGTCATAAGTACCTAATTTATGCAGAAATTTTTTTTCCCATAGCCCTGTGGGAACCACAGGAGCTAAAAATAGAAAAAAATTAAAACGCCCATATCTCCAAAACTACACGGCACTGAGAATTCTTATTTGTTGTGAAACTTCCTTAGGACCAACAGAATGGAATGGTAAAAAAAAATTGCCATCGGTTTTATCATGGGGTACTTTTTGGGGACTTTGAAAAAGTGCTGAGTCAGCATTTTTTAACACTGTGGGTAATGGGAAAAACATAAGACTACTTTTCTCCCAAAGCACTGCTCCAGAAGCTTTAAAATTTCACATATAACATCTTTGGAAGATTGTTTCACATGTTTATTGAAATCAATTGCCTGGGTCGACATATGGACTCTCTATGGGAGCCCAAATGTTTAAATTAGTACAGTATGAGGAGTATTTTTTAAAAATCTTGTTCTTCAGATCCAGCAATAAGAATGTTTTGATATTTGGTATGCAGCATCCTTATGGGGGTGAGATTCAAGTTTGTTGAAGCCAAGTCCCTAGGTTAATATTTAGGCTGAAAATTTGGGGTCCCGTTGCGGATTTAGAAATTTTGGACCAAAATCCAAAAAAAAAATTGTTTGTTTTTTCCTCCGTTTTGGTCAATTTTAAGACAAAAAAAAATTCTTTTTTTTCCCCTGAAAATTTGGGGTCAGGGTGGGACTTAGAAAATTTTGGACCAAAATCCGGAAATTTTTTTTTTTTGTTTTTTATGCGTTTCTGTCAATTTTAAGACAAAAAATAAAAATAAAATTTTTTCCCTCAAAATTTGGAGTCCGGGTGGGACTTTGAAAATTTGGACCGAAAATTTTTTTTTTTTGTTTTTTATGCGTTTTGGTCAATTTTAAGAGAAAATTTTTTTTTTTTTCCCTGAAAATTTGGGGTCCGGGTGGGACTTCGAAAATTTTGGACCAAAATCCTGAAAATTTTTGTTTTGTTTTTTATGCATTTCTCTCAATTTTAAGACAAAAAATATTCTTTTTTTTACCCTGAAAATTTGGAGTCCGGGTGGGACTTTGAAAAATTTTGGACCAAAATCCAAAAAAAAATTTTTTTTGTTTTTTACGCGTTTTGGTAAATTTTAAGAGAAAATTTTGTTTTTTTTTCCCCTGAAAATTTTGGGTCTGGGTGGGACTTAGAAAATTTTGGACCAAAATACTGAAAATTTTTTTTTTGTTTTTTATGCATTTTGGTCAGTTTTAGACAAAAAAAATTTTTTTTACCCTGAATATTTGGGGTCCGGGTGGGACTAAGAAAATTTTGGACCAAAATCCTGAAATTAGTTTTATCGTTTTTTTTGCGTTTTAAGAAGAAGAAAAAAATTTAGGCTGAAAGTATTTTGTTTGGGAAAAAAATTTGTTTTTTATGCGTTTATCTCAATTTTGGGACGTAAAAGTGCAGGAACTGAAAATAGAAGAAAAATCCTGTGTATTGTGTGTGCACAATCGCTTCATCTAGTTGGGTATATGCTTTTGTTAGGAGAGGCATATGCAGCTTATTCAAGTCAAGTCCCTGGTTTGATATTTAGACTACCATGTCAGGTGAGCGCCCTCAGGCCCCTTGGGGCCTCTTGTTTTTGTGAACAGCGCTGACCAGTTTTGACCGTTATGTTGGGTAAAGGGTTAACAGGAGTTTATTCTCGAACCCATATGCATTTAACAGGGACAATTTGCACTGAAAGTATGGAAAATGGTTTGGTGTTTAGATATTGTATTCAATTAACTGGCTTATTAAGAGATATACAATTAAGTGGACTTTACTGTATTATCAAAAGATTATTACAGTGGAGCCCACTTAATTGGATATCTCTTAATTGTATATCCCTGTTAATTGAATATAATTTTTAAACACAAAACCATTTACCATACCTTCAGTACAAATTTGATCTGTTAATTGCATATGGGTTGTAGAGTAAACTCCTGATAATTGTATATAACTTTTTGTAATATGTCGAAAAAATTACTGTTACACACAACAAATTCACCTTATTTATCAACTACATCCAATACAGGCATTTATTCTATTATATCTTGTTTGACAGAGCTCTATGAGCTCTGTGAAACAAGATGTAATAGAATAAATGCTCAGTTTACCTCCAGAACACAGGAAACTGACCAAATCCCTATTAATTGTATACTTCTGTTAATTGAATAATTTTCACTGGCAAAATGGGTATTCAATTAAGAGGGGGCGCGGTGGCTCAGTTGGTAGAGGTGCAGGCTGCAAGCCGAGAGGTCCACGGTTCGACTCCCACCTGCGGCAACCGCATTGTGTCCTTGGGCAAGACACTTCACCCGATTGCCTACATGGGGGCACGGTGACGCTGTGTACTGAGGCGTACTGCACGTCGATGGTGCGCATGTCTTCAACCAATGTAACCCTGCCTGTGCTGCGGTGCAGAGTTCAGAGTTACGATGGAGAGCTGACAGCTGCTCGTCATTGCTCGGTGGTTCTCTCCGGGTACTCCGGCTTCCTCCACCCGTAAAACTGTCACGGTCATGATTAGCCATTGTGCATAAGTATGTGACCTTAAAACACCAATAAATAAAAAAATATTCAATTAAGAGGATTCTACTGTATTTAATAAAAGGCTGATTGCTCATCATCAGTTAATTCAGTCCATTCTGTGTCATTTTTGTCAAGACTTGTTCCACTTGTTGTAGGACTAGTAACAGGACATTAGTGTGTCCCAGACTTAGAGAGTTATAAAAAATATAGTGTCCCAAATCATCGGGTGTCCCAACAAATGAGTAGTATGAAATTGAGGGTTTAACTTTCAACACGTGTGTCCCCAACTTTGCATTGAGCACTGCACTAATAGTTGTAACACGACCGATTTTCTGTCTTTTCACTAAAATGCTTGCATCTTAAATGTAGTAGTCCCACATGGGTTTCTCAAAATCACAAGATGACTTTGCCCATACTACACAGAAATTAGGTGAAGTGTTAAGGGGGACATATCACCCACTTCACTCTCTAGACTGCTCACGGGGATGGAGGGAGGAGGAGGCACATATGGTTTTGTTGAAAGTTTTTGAAAAATTTTGAAAAACAATAATTAAAATAATACTAACTTTTGATAAGGCCATCAAAAAAAGAACCTCTGTTTCTCAGGCCCGTGTGCATGGTCATTTTTGGTGCGCATGCAACCTTTTTATGACACAAAAAAAATCTTCAAAAAATTTGAGATATTGTGCTCATTTCGGTAAATCGATATCGATGCATTCGCAAATTTTAAATTAACACACTTCAAGCTTTTTCTACATCATACCTTAATAAAGTGGGTGGGTTTTAGCAATATTCACGACAGAAAGTGTTTTATTCTGTAAAAGGTAAGTCATAATGACAGCAAGAAGGAAAGTGTCTTTTAGTCTGACAACAAACAGTCACAAAAGGGAATGGTCGATTCGCACCACGTTTGATTCGCACCAACCCTCAGAAAGTCTGCAAAGTCAGGTGCTATGTTGAATGGAACACAGTCTCCTGGCATTTATTTTTAGTAACATTTGTATTGTAAATGGCCGTCATTGGGAATTTGTGTACTGTTATTTGAAACCGTTAGGAGTTTCCCAGTTAATTTAAATAAATGCATTTGAGATGCAGGATAATTGGATAACTAATAGTAACCGTTGCTTGATATAAAAGTAACAGTCATAGTTGAAAATAAATCGCATATAGGCAGGTATGTGCGGTCGAATTGGTTAATAAAAACACGCAAACATTCATTTTGTATTTCATTTTCAGATTTCAAAAAAATATGATTTATGGATGAACTGCCCGTTCAAATGGGTTGTGATAATTTTGAATATAATGGGGAAAAATTGCGATTCACGATTTTATTAGGCAGGTTGTGAAAGGATTTTTTTTTTTTTTGGTCAAAAAAATCTCTGAAAGTTGGCACTTCGACATTTGATTTGTCCCAGAGACGTTTCAACCCGAGACGTTTCACCCACTAGGCGTTTCATGACTTTCGTCCTGTGTTATAATTTTCATGTTTCACTGAAAAAACAAACCTTCAAACCCCTCTTCATTTACGACCCAACACCCCTGTGGTGAATAACCAATATATTTGCGAAATTTTGCATGGTCCACCAGGCGTTTGGATGGGGGTCAAATTACCACAAACAACCTCTCGGGGAGAAAATAAAAAGAAAAAAAAAAAAAACGCCCGCCCGCATGCGTTTTTGGAAAAAATGGCCTGAGAAACAGACAATCAACTTTGTATGGCCTAACCGGTGGGTAAAGGGTTCAATTAATTTGTCACACCCTACAGCCTCCATCCCACAACCATGAATGGTTTTTTCGGAATGACATTTTCCTGAGACTATCTTTTACCTTTTCCATTGTTAGCTCACCTGACTGAAAGTCAGGGTGAGCTTTTCTGATCACTTTTCGTCCGTCGTCCGGCGTGAAGGTGGTGTTTGGGTCTTTTTCTTCCAAACCACTGGCCGCATGTTAATGAAATTTCATGTGAGTAGGGGTTATATAGCGGCATTTTGATTTTTGGGCAAATTAGGTTTCGGCTCATATTGAGCAGAGGGGTGGGGCAAAAATGCTCCAATTCTTAAAAAATCTTCTTCTCAAGAACCAGCAATAGCAGAGACTTGATATTTGGTATGCAGCTTCCTTTTGAGGTGTAGACTCAAGTTTGTTCAAGAGAAGTTTGTAGGTCTATACTTGGCGATGTTATGGGAGGAGCAAACATTTTGGCCCCACCCCAAATTTCTATTTTTTAAACCGAGAGGCCAATTTGAACCAAATTTTATGTGAGGGCTTATTGGGTCATAAGTACCTAATTTATGCAGAAATTTTTTTTCCTGTAGCCCCGTGGGAACCACAGGAGCTAAAAATAGAAAAAAATTAAAACGCCTATATCTCAAAAACTGCACGGCAGTGAGAATTTTTATTTGGTGTGAAGCTTTCTTGGGACCAACAGAAAGGATTGGTAAAAAAAAATTGCTATCGGTTTTATCATAGGGTACTTTTTCGGGACTCTGAAAAAGTGCTGAGTCAGTATTTTTTAACACAGTAGGCAATGGGAAAAAAATAAAGAATTGTTTTCTTCCAAACCACTGCTCTAAAAGCTTTCATATTTTACATATAACATCTTTGGAACATTGATTCACATATTTGTAGAAATCAAATTCCTCGGTCCATATTTGGGTTCCCTATGGGAACCCAAATGTTCAAATTAGTGCAATATGAGGGATATATTTTAAAAATCTTCTTCTTCGGATCCACAAATCAGAATCTTTTGATATTTGCTATGCATCATCCTTAGGGGGGTGAGATTGATGTTTGTTCAAGCCAAGTCCCTGAGTTCATATTTGGACTCCCTTTGGGAACCCAAATTGTAACTTAGTGCAATACGAGGTATATTCTTTTAAAATCTTCTTCTTCGCATCCACCGGTCAGAATCTTTTGATATTTGGTATACAGTATGCTTAGGGAGGTGAGATTCAAGTTTGTTCAAGTCAAGTCCTTCGGCTCATATTTGGTCTCCCTGTGGGAGCCCAAATTATAACTTAGTTCAATATGAGGAATATTCTTTAAAAAAAATTTTTTTTTCAGATCCACCAGTCAAAATGTTTTGATATTTGATGTACAGCATTCTTAGGGGCTGAGAGTGAAGTTTGGTAAAGCCAAGTACCTGGGTTCATATTTGGGCTCACTGTGGGAGCCCAAATTATACCAAAATTTTTATTTTCCAAACCAAAAAGTCGATTTGAACCAAATTTGATATGAGGGCTTATTGGGTCATAAGTACCTAATTTATGCCGAAAATTGTTTTCCTGTCCCCCACGGGAACTGCAGGAGCTAAAAAATTTTTTTCTTTTTAAATGCCCATATCTCCAGAACTACATGGCACTGAGAATTTTTATATGGTGTGAAGCTTCCTTAGGACCGGAAGAAAAAAATGGTAAAAATTTTATCATAAGGTTCTTTTCTAGGACTAAAAGTGCCGAGTCATCATTTTTTAACAGTGTAGCTAATGGGAATAACGTTGAAGAATCTTCTTCTCCCAAAACACTGCTTCAGAAGCTTTTATTTTTGGGCTCCCTATGGGAGCCCATGTATAACTTAGTTCAGTATGAGAAATATTCTTAAAAAATCTTTTTTTTCTGTTACTCCTGTCAGAATCTTTTGATATTTGATTTTTGATTTTCTTAGAAGTGGCAAATTGAAGTTTGTTCAAGTTCTGCTTTATTGATAAAATTGGGCCCAGTAGTAACCAATTCCTGCATTGAAAGCCCTGTAAAGTGGGCAGTGATAGGCATAAACGATTGACCAAACCTGATATTATAATTATGCCTCTGTAATGATGTAGCCTTAGAAAGTGACCTTAAATTCCAATAAATAAATAGATAAATTATTGAGTACCCAATATGGGGATCTAACATATGAACACTCTGGGTTACTAAGTAGAGAAAACACTTTTATGTTGAAAAACTGATAATAACCACAAGGCAGAATCCCTTGCTATTTTGGTGATATGACTCGGCCAGTATCAGGTGAGCGCCCTCAGGCCCCGTGGGGCCTCTTGTTCCTAAAACTTCCTTCAGGTAATTGTCTCTAGATCTAGCCACTTGGACCTCTTTGTTTTTCATTATTTGAGAAAAGTGCATGGAGTCAGATTTAGATGACTTGCTTGACTTGTTTGATTTCTGTGTATTTTCAAAAGAGGGTTGAACTTGTTATTATGTTTTGGAAATAATATGGAGAGAGATTTGGTAGTTCACATTGAAGGTTTTACTGTTGTATGTGAACTTTTAGATTATATGGTCATAGTTTCTATCCTAACTCTCATTGTCTGCACTGTGCACTATCCTTGGCCAAGACACTTAAACCTTTACCCAACGCAGACGATATCAAAATTTATTATTTTAAATATCATTTTTTCAAATTTTTCAAAAAATTTCAGCAAAACCATATCATGTGACCCCTCGTTGGAACGAGCTCGACGAGCTCGTTCCAACGAGGGGTCACATGATATGGTTTTGTTGAAATTTTTTGAAAAATAATATTTTTTCAACTGCTGAATTTGCATATTACGCGGGCGGATGCGGGCGATTCGTTGGGTAAAGGGTTAAACCAGACTGCTTATTGATAAGTAGACCTATATTCAGCCAGTGCAAGCCCTACTTGTGCTTCTCGTTATTCTCTCTGGAGATCTCCATCTTGAAAATTGTCAGAGTTCTTGTTGAACTCTGAAATATGGAGCAGTGATTGAATAATTACAGGTGAATAAATTCTGTTTGACTGGTAAAAGAGAAACAGGTAACAAATACCTAGTGTAGGGGGCGCTGTGGCTCAGTAGGTAGAGAAACGGGTAACAAATACCTAGTGTAGGGGGCGCTGTGGCTCAGTAGGTAGAGGTGCAGGAATAAATTCTGTTTGACTGGTATAAGAGAAACAGGTAACAAATACCTAGGGTAGAGGGCTTGGTGGCTCAGTAGGTAGAGAAACGTGTAACAAATACCTAGTGTAGGGGGCGCTGTGGCTCAGTAGGTAGAGGTGCAGGAATAAATTCTGTTTGACTGGTATAAGAGAAACAGGTAACAAATACCTAGGGTAGGGGGGCGCTGTGGCTCAGTAGGTAGAGAAACAGGTAACAAATACCTAGTGTAGGGGGCGCCGTGGCTCAGTAGGTAGAGGTGCAGGAATAAATTCTGTTTGACTGGTATAAGAGAAACAGGTAACAAATACCTAGGGTAGGGGTGCGCTGTGGCTCAGTAGGTAGAGAAACAGGTAACAAATACCTAGTGTAGGGGGCGCTGTGGCTCAGTAGGTAGAGGTGCAGGAATAAATTCTGTTTGACTGGTATAAGAGAAACAGGTAACAAATACCTAGGGTAGAGAGGCGCTGTGGCTCAGTAGGTAGAGGTGCAGGCTGCAAGCCGAGAGGTCCTCGGTTCGAATCTCACCTGCGGCAACCGCGTTGTGTCCTTGGGCAAGACACTTCACCCCCATTGCCCATGTGGGGGCATGGTGACGTCATGGACTAAGGTGTACTGCACGTCGATGGTGCACTTGTCTTCAACCAATGCTAACCCTGCTGGTGTGGAGTTAGTTTGTTGGGGAGCTGACAGTTGCTCGGTGGTTCTCTCTGGGCACTCCGGCTTCCTCCACCCGTAAAACTGTCATGGTCCTGATTAGCCACAGTGCAGAAATATATGACCTTAAACCCCAATAAATAAATACCTAGGCTGAGAGTCTTCTAAAGTGGGGAACAATGAAATAAACGATGAGTTATTTAAAAATACAGGCTGCAAATCATTCTTTACAACCTATCTTCCAATGAAAAAAAATAATTATTATTTTTGTCCCCAATAGGAAGGCATCTTTTTTCAGTCTGTTCATCTGTCCATCTTTATTTGACCGTTTCATAAATCTATGATGATTAGGTGGATTTCTATCAAACTTCACACTAGCATACAATCCCTGTATCCAGGGTTTTATTGTTTAACCCTTTACTCAACGTAACGGCCATAACCGACCAGCGCTATTCACAAAAATCGCCAATTAATTTTCATTATTTTTTCATTTTTTGTCTCCAAAACATAGGTTATGACCCCTCATTGGAACGAGCTCGACGAGCTCGTTCCTATGAGGGGTCATAACCTATGTTTTTGAGACAAAAAATGAAAAAAACTTAGTTATTCAAGAATTTTGTTTGCAAGTGTCGTCTGCTTTTCATGTTAGGTGAAGGGTTAAAAGGTTAATCTATATCATTAACCCTTCAACCGAAAAAGTTTTTTTTTTTTAAATAAATTAAATTCCACTCCAGGGGGAGAATTGTTATCTGTATTTGCCAATAAAACCATTCCAATATCTTTGTCAAAAGAACTTGCACATTACAGTGCACTTCAAACTGTACAAAATAAGTTGAAACATAACTACAATAAACTAAGTATACCACTGCTTGTGCACTGATAAGACCAGAATCTGTGATTAGATATTGTTGTCAAAAGAACTTGAACATTACAGTACAAGTCAAAATAAGTTGTAACATAACTGCAATAAACTAAGTATACTACTGCTTGTGCACTGATAAGACCAGAATCTGATAGCAAATTCTGGAAAGCTCTATGTGAGAGCTTTCCAGAAAATGGTGTAAATTTCTGGTCTCACCAGTGTCGGAAGAGAAAGATACATAGTTTATAGTGGGTTATCCTAGAACTTTATTTTACTTGTACTGTATATCAATTCAAGTAACATCCAAATGTGTATTCTTCTGTTGAGAAAGTTCCAACATATTAGTGACTATATTAAACTAATGGAAATAAGATCAGTAAAGCTTTTGGATGTTATGTTCTCATGTATTTTATGAACCCTTTACTCAACGTACTAGTAACGGCCCAAACCAGCCATCGCTGTTCTTAGAAATTGCCAATTAATTTTCAATATTTTTTTTCATTTTTCGTCTCAAAAACATAGGTTATGACCCCTCTTTGGAATGAGCTTGTTCCAATAAGGGGTCATATCCCATGTTTTTGTTGCAATTTTTGCAAGTGCCATCTGCTAAATTACGATCCTTATGGACTTGTTGAGCACCAAATGCAACACAAAACTTTTCATTCCAGTATTACAGGCCATTTGGCCATAGTTCGGGGCATCTGCGACCAGGCGGTCACTGTAAGTCTTATTTTTCAAATCCGATGACTGAATTTTTAGTAAGAAATAATTCAAATTACTTTTTTTTCGAAGGCTTTTTATTATTATTTATTACTGTAGTGAATCTAGAAATACTGGATGAACAAAAATTCATGTAAGTTTATAAATGGAGAATGTTCATTCATTGTGAGTGATAACATTGGTAATAATTTATTCCTCTTGGTGTTGTCATACGAAGTTGGTGTCAAAATATGTTATTTGTTGTTGTACTGAATAGAGAGGATGCAGTGTAGTGCAAAACTGATGTGACCTATACAGGCCTTTAAATTCTGTCAAAAGTCTTGGCAATAACCGATGTTCCCAAATTACAGAAATGTTCCCAAACTGGAGAGCATAACAGATAGTTTGAGTTTTTTTCAAGCTTTTTGTCCAAATTAATAAAAAGTGATTTAATCCCTAAAGGTTTGGAGATTTTTATACATTTGTGCTGTACATTGAGAGTCTATATACAGTAAAACCTGTCTTGAGAGACCACTGTCTTGAGAGACCACCTGTCTTGAGAGACCACATCTACCAGGCACCGATTGGTTTTACTCTATAATGGACCTGCTATGGGAGACCACCTGTCTTGAGAGACCACCTGTCTTGAGAGACCACTGTGACCTGGTACCAACTTGTATTTTTATGCCACAATGGACCTGTCTTGAGAGACCGCCTCTTTGAAGACTGAAACCATGACAAAAACTTTTTACCTGTTCTGGAATTGGAAAATCCATTGTGGTTATACTAACATAATTAAAAGTATTAAAAGCTCTTGATTGGGTTTCAATTGCTAACTCATTACAGATTGAGATGTTTTTAAAAGACCTCTGTGAAAAGATTAGGATTATTGCTGAATTAACAATTTGATACATACCTGAAATGTGACAGATAGGAATAAAAATAAATTTATGTTGAAAATCTTTTTGTAACAAATTGAAATGGACTGTTATAAAAATTATAAAAATAAATTAGTGTTGAAAATCTTCAAGGAAGATTTTCAACACTAATTTATTTTTATAATTTTTATAACAGTCCATTTCAATTTGTTACAAAAACTTCATAAAAAAGAACAACTACAAAGTAATTGCAAAAATCCATTCTTCTCCATTTCTGAATTTTGTGGTTGGTTATTCACTGACTTGAGAAAACCTGAAACCTGTTATGAGAGACCACCTGTCTTGAGAGACCACTTTTGTGTGGCCCAAAGGGCGGTCTCTCAAGACAGGTTCTACTGTACTGTGGCTTCACGGTTGTTTCTAGAAAAGTCTTGGCTGTCTGGGAACATGGTGGCTCAGTGGGTATGGCATTGTACTTCAAGTCTTGTCTGTCTGGGAATGCGGTGGCTCAGTGGGTAAGGCATTGTACTTCAAGTCTTGTCTGTCTGGGAATGCGGTGGCTCAGTGGGTAAGGCATTGTACTTAGTGTCTTCACTGTCTGGGAATGTGGTGGCTTAGTGGGTATGGCATTGTACTTCAAGTCTTGGGTCTCTGGGAATGTGGTGGCTCAGTGAGTATGGCATTGTACTTCAAGTCTTGGGTCTCTGGGAACGCGGTGGCTCAGAGGGTATTGCATTGTACTTCAAACTGAGAGGTTCATGGTTCATTTCCTGCCACAGGCCACTGTGTTGTACCCTTGGGCAAGGCACTCAATTCTGTATGTAGTTGGGTATGGTATTGAACTTAAAAGTCTTGTCTGTCTGGGAACGTGGTGGCTCAGTGGGTAAGGCATTGTACTTCAAGTCTTGTCTGCCTGGGAATGTGGTGGCTCAGTGGGTATGGCATTGTACTTAATGTCTTCACTGTCTGGGAATGTGGTGGCTTAGTGGGTATGGCTTTGTACTTAAAAGTCTTGGGTGTCTGGGAACGCAGAGGCTCAGTGGGTATAGCATTGTACTTCAAGTCTTGTCTGACTGGGAATGTGGTGGCTCAGTGGGTATGGCATTGTACTTCAAGTCTTGTCTGTCTGGGAATGTGGTGGCTGAGTGGGTATGGCATTGTACTTCAAGTCTTGGCTGTCTGGGAATGTGGTGGCTCAGTGGGTATGGCATTGTACTTCAAGTCTTGGGTGTCTGGGAACGCAGTGGCTCAGAGGGTATTGCATTGTATTTCAAACTGAGAGGTTCATGGTTCATTTCCTGCCACAGGCCACTGTGTTGTACCCTTGGGCAAGGCACTTAATTCTGTATGTAGTTTGTACATTGCGGGAGCGTGGTGGCCTGGTGGCCACCCATAGAACTGTCTGACACAAGGTGACCCTGACCGTCGAAAGTGTCATTAAACCCCAAAATAAATAAATGAGTTAGTACGTTGGGGAGTCTGATAGTTGCTCGCCGTACTGGGTGGTTCTTTCCTGGTTTCGTCCACCCGTAAAATTGTTCGACATGAGGTGACCTTGGCTTTCTAAAGTGTTGTTAAACTCCAATAAATACATATCTTTCTGCCTATTTAGACAGCCAAGACAGTTTGATCCGGACTACCTTATGTTATTGCACTCCTCGTCAGTGGTGCATTTGCCTTCAACTTGTCAGAGTTAGTGCCTCGGGAGGCATGACTTGCTTGCCGCTTCTCTCCAGCTATTTCAGCTTTCTCCACCCATACAACCATCCAATACGAATCATATGATGTGGCATGGCCATTGAAGGTGTCATTAAAACTGCAATAAAATAAAAACAATCTTTGAAGATACTAAGGTTCTGAAAAGGTAAATTCGAGTTTTCCCTGAGACTTTTTTCATCGTTATCAAAGTTATAATTAGATCACAAATGCTTAATAGATATTTTGAGACACCAGAACCCAATCAACAATGCTTAGGGTGAAAGTCGTCTAAAATGGACAACATGGAAACAAACAATTGACTTTATCTCCATGTTGTATTCACGATTAGCCATTATGCAGAAATATCTTAACTTAACCCTTTACCCAACGCAGGCGATAGCAAAAGTTATTATTTTAAATATCATTTTTTTTTCATTTTTCAAAAAATTTCAACAAAACCATATCATGTGACCCCTCATTGGAACGAGCTCGTTCCAACGAGGGGTCACATGATATGGTTTTGTTGAAATTTTTTGAAAAATAATATTTTTTCAATTGCTGAATTTGCATATTACGCGGGCGGATGCGGGCGATTCGTTGGGTAAAGGGTTAAACACCAATACATAATAAATGAATATAATGAACCTGCTGCATTCACCCAAGTAATTTACAAAATAAGCCATTGAAAAAGAATTATTTTTAAAAAATGTCAACAAAACAATATCAGATAACCCCGTAACTTAAACAAACTTGTAGAGTCCATTCCAATGGAGGGAGGGGAGGGGGTCACATGATATGGTTTAGATGAAATCTTCTTTTTTTTAAATTTTAAATAATAACTTTTGATATCATGGGTAATGGGTTAAACATGACACATAGATCAGGGATGAGCTTTTTAGAGTTTTCTCTGATTTCAGAGGGTTTTTCCCCTATTTAAATTAAATTATTTTCCTTGTTGCCATTTTTTTCTGTTTGAAGTGCAAGATATCTGTCTGTATTTTGGGAACTGCTTTCTTGACTCAAGTATTGAACCTTTTAGGCTGGTATAATTTAGGTTTAACAATTTTACCAATACTCTGTCTATTTTTTCCAAAAGCTCTGACATCAAAGTGTACTGGCCTGGCGCATACCTGATGGTGATGGAAATTCTTGCTTCTCAGGCACCTCCCTCTTCATTGAAAATCGGCCTCATTACCTTTTTTCTTATCTGGAAATCTCTTCTATAGCACTATTTTTGTCTTGTAGGACAAATATTTAAAGTAGTATACCTTGTTTGACAGATCACATAGAGCTCTGTCAAACAAGATATAGTTGGTTAAGTTTTCAACTACATTATTGGAAATTTTCACTTCTGAAAACATTGGTTTGCCGCATAATGGTGTAAGCAGCTCAATTTCTGATTCCAACTATTTTGAGGGCTGGTTTGAAAGAATGTTTTTATTGACCTAACTTGTATAATAATCATAAAAAAGGGATTAAAAAAATCTAAAAAAATTTAAAAGAAAATGGTTAAAATATTGAACTTAAGATTGGAAGATCAAAAATGGTTTGGTCCTGATCTGCATCACAAAGTCTTGTCATGAACTGTGCACTTATCTAGGCTTCATTGCGTGTTGGAATTGCGTTCAATTGCCATATCACATGGCACCCAAAGCATGGCAGGTTCTCCTGGTTACTCATAGCAAATACAGACAGTGTTTCTGCCAATGGAACTCCAGGTTATCCGAAGGTCTATTGGCTGAAACATTGCTTGTGCACAGGCCATATGTACAGATTTTAATAGCCTTACTATGGTCATAACGCATAGATTAATAACACACAGATCGACATGCTGTTTGTGCACATTTAATGACCGGACTTCTAGTTTTAACTGTATTGGTCCAGAGGGATAAAGTATATGCCAGTGCTTCTTGAGCATTCTTGAAATAATTGTTGAGGGAAAAATTAAGCCAATTGTAATTCACCCAGCGTTTTCTGTACAATTCCTGTTAAACTTTAATCTTTAATCCTTATTTTAATGCCCATTTCTGACTTTTACATCTTCAGAACAGGTACCCTTAACATGAAATCATTAGGAGATCCTGCTGAAAATGGCAGTGATTTCTAGTCGAGTCTTGGCTGCCGATTCAAAAGCCCCTGCTTAGCTAGGATCTCCTCATGATTGCATGTTAAGGGTACCTGTTGTGTGACCACCACCTGTGCATTGACAGTAGCACTACTGGCAATGCACGGCAATGCACGGGTGGTGGTCACAGCAGGTACTCTTAACAGGCAGTCATGAGGAGATCCTGCTGAAAATAGCAGTGGTTTATAGTCAAGCTTTGGCTGCCTAAATGGGCAGTCACTGGCAATGCACCAGAGTTGGTCTGGCAGGGATTCAAATAAAGGATAACATATAGTTTGGATCAATTTATTCTGCACAAATGTAAGGAAATATGTGTACTATCGAATGCATCCGGCAACAAGAGCAAAAGCTTGATATATATTCCTATTTTCGTATTTCGAGTTCCCATAAAAACTTGATTGGGAATTGAATTGAATAAGAGGAATCTAAACGTAGAGGGGTAGCCACTACATTCAGATCGCTGAACTAATTAAAATTGAATTGGCCATCTACACGCCTCATCTCTAGTGGGGATTATAATAATAAAAATGTGTTTGATAAGTGTTTATTTCATATTTAATTGTTTTATAAAAAAGAAAAACTGGTTCATTTGGGAATGTTGGGTTTATGAAAAAAAAATGTACTTGTCACCTGTGACTGGTAAGTTTTCAAAAACATTTCAGCCCCCGCTTATGTTTTTATTTTTAGCTGGAGAGGCAGGATAGAATGCTAAATTATTTTGAGTTCTCCAGATTTATCCACATATCTTTGCATTGTTGCAATTAATGGGTGAGTGCCTGAGCACTCTCCCATTAATTGTTACAATGCAAATGCAGAACTGAAAAAATAGTTTTACTACAAAAGTAATTAAGGCCACACAAAGTAGATCTTCTGTTTCTCAGGCCATTATTTGTGAAATTGCATGCGGGCAAGCGGTTTTTTTCTTTTATTTTTTATTTCATTAATTATTTCTCAGCCATCAAAAGTTCATGTTCTTGGTTCAAGTTTTAGGCCTCATAATCTACAAAATAGCATGGGTGTTGGTGTATTTCATCCCTTGAGTGCAAGAAGGCTTAGCAATTCTTGCACTCAAGGGAAGAATAGCATGGAAGGTGGTGTATTTCATCCCTTGAGAGCAAGAAGGCTTTGCAATGCTAAAGCATTGCAAAGCCTTCTTGCACTCAAGGGACAAATTCATCAATATTTTTAACTTGGGTAAAATATCAGACATAAACCATTTAATTTTAATTTTTTTTTAAAGTTTAAATTGGTTATAAAAAGAGAGCATGCGGCAGCCAAAAGGACCATGTGGGAGGGCCTGAGAAACAGATTTTTTATTTTTTTAGGCCTAATATGAAGCATTTAAATTGCAGTACCTGCACTTCAGAATAGAGTCCAAATATGGGCATCCAGCTCTCAATTAATAAAATGACAACAAACATATTTTAACACTTGACAGCTCTTGCATGGTAGCATTGCATGTACATATTTCTTGCCTTTTATGTGGTATTCAATTATTGTTTTGTTAATTAAGTGAAATTCATTTATAGCAGTGGAATGGGAGTGACTTATTCAGTGTACATGTAAAAACCTGCAATAACATGAGGCATTATTTTTATTCTTTATTGTAAATTTTGAAGTTATGGATTATGTTTGTCTTGGCTTTGTTCATCAGTTTATTTCAGCACAGCCCCGTTATGGAACCTTGCAAAGGAAAGCAGTGCTTTTTTGCTGTAACAAGCTCTGTTTTACTGGTAAAATCAGACCCAATTCTTAAGGTGGATGTCCTATAAAATAGGCAACATAGGTATAAATGATTGACAAAATGTTACTTTATCTCCATGTTGTGGTCCATTGTGTATATGTGACCGTAACCCTTTACCTAACGTAACGGCCAAAACCGGCTGGCACTATTCTCAAAAATCGCCAATTAATTTTCATTATTTTTTAAATTTTTTGTCTCAAAAACATAGGTTATGACCCCTCATTGGAACAAGCTCGTTCCAACGAGGGGTCATAACCTATGTTTTTGAGACAAAAAATGAAAAAAATTAGTTATGGCCACACAAAGTAGATCTTCTGTTTCTCAGGCCATTATTTGTAAAATTGCATGCGGGCGAGCGTTTTTTTATTTTATTTTTTATTTCAGTAATTACTTCTTTGCCATCAAAAGTTCATGTTCTTGGTTCAAGTTTTAGGTCTCAAAATCTACAGAATAGCATGGGTGGTGGTGTATTTCATCCCTTGAGAGCAAGAAGGCTTTGCAATGCTAAAGCATTGCAAAGCCTTCTTGCACTCAAGGGACAAATTCATCAATTTTTTCAACTTGGGTAAAATATCGGACATAAACCATTTAAATTTAATTTTTTTAAAGTTTAAATTGGTTATAAAAAGAGAGCATGCGGCAGCCAAAAGGACCATGTGGGAGGGCCTGAGAAACAGATTTTTATTTTTTTAGGCCTATTCAAGAATTATTTTTGCAAGTGTCGTCTGCTTTTCAGGTTAGGTAAAGGGTTAAACAACAATAAATATACTGGTAAAATAGGACCCTATCACCGGCGCTTGGGGTGGAAGTCCTGTAAAATGGGTAACATGAATATTAACGGTTGACTAAACTTAACTTTATCTTCATGATATGGTCACGGACTTATAATCAGTCATTATGCAGGAAATTGTGACCTTAAACTGCAATAAATAAATAAATATCATTACAGTGAAACTGGATTATTACCTAAACACACCATCAGGTTTGTTTCTGGCTGATGTTTGCAATTTTTGATAAGAAGTTCATGAATAACAAACAAATTTTAAACTCTTTGATCGCTCTGTGGAATTTAGAACTGTGAGGTTTTGAGTTTACAGATTGAGTTTCGGTTTGGTTTCAGGATAAAAAAAAAAAATTCAGTTCAGGTTTTCAGTTAACCCTTTATTTACCCAATGCAAAACGATATGAACATTTATTATTTTAAATATCATTTTTTTAAATTTTTCAAAAAAATTCTACAAAACCATATTATGTGACCCCTCGACGAACTTGTCCCAAAGAGGGGTCACATGATATAGTTTTGTGGAATTTTTAAAAAAAATGTTTTTTCAGCTGCTGAATTTGCATATTATGTGCGCGGATGTGGCCAATTGGTGGGGTGAAAGGTTAAGAACGTTTATCAAATAGCCTTTCAGGTTCCTTAACTGGCTGAATACCAGAAGCCTCTATCAGGACTATTCTGAAAAATGCAGAAAGCCACTTAAGGAGCTTTACAATGTATGCATAATCTTGTTATTTGTGCAGTATTAAAAAAAAATGCTCAGATAAATAGAGTATTTCTAGTGTTTTTGAGTGGATACCGAAAATTATCTCATGAGTGACAGTCAGAAATGAGATAATTTTCGGTATCCACTCAAAAACACTAGATTTTATACGCTTTTGATGAGAATCCGATAAGTCCACTCATTTCAACCTTGAATTGATGCTTGAAAGTAAGCAGCACATTGAATCATTGATATGTGGAAGTTATTTACCCAGACATACTATTTACTATAAACATGGCCTGAAAGTCTGTAATATAAGTTTTAGCTTTGGTACGTTTGACTAACAAGCTTCATGCATTAATTCAAGGTGAAAATGTGTTGCTGGAAATGATCAGTATCCACTCAAAAACGCTAGATTTCCTTTTCAGTATACGTTTTTAGAACAAATTGATCATTTTCAGTGATAATTTGACTCGTATTTACCTTGAAGTGATGCTTTGAAAGCAGCCATTTGGATTGATATGGTGAAAGTGAAAATTTCTATATCTTCTCAATGGGGGATACGATTTCTGACTTTCTGCAATTTTTTTTCAATAATCTATCGTTTAGCGCATAATAAAATTGTTGTATTACAATTTATTGGAGAGTGCCAACAAGCATACCAAAAAATAAGTGGTCAGACAAGGACAATGTCAGGTACAAAAAGGCCAATGTCAGACTGAGGTTTAAAATCATCAGTCAAAATGTCTGATGCCAAAATTATCAGGGAAGTTCAGTGATCAGAACATAATGCATGTTAGAAATCATGTAAATAACTAGCAAGCCTAAAATTAATGATTATTGTGAATTTCTGGTCCTGGCATGTTGGGAAGTGTGTAGAAAGGGACTGTACAGCTCATCAGAATTAACATCATGTGAAGGAATACGATTTGATATAGCCATACATGTATCTGAATTATGTCTGAAGGGGGTAATTCAGTTCCAATTCAGAATGAAACCAATCATACCTTGTTTGGCAGGGCTCATTGAACCCTGCCAAACAAGGTATGATTGGATGAATTCTGAGCAGTTTTAAGATGAACATACATGTACACCCTGAACTCATTATTTCGAATACTATTCATTTATTATTTATTGGTGTTTACAGTCACATACTTATGCACAATGGCTAATCGTGACCGATTTTGAATACTCAAACTCCATTTTGTAATATATCAGATATCATTCTTAAATGTCAGATATGATTTATTTGGTGTCTGACATTTTGTCTGGAAGCGCATTGAAAATTATAGGCACTCTCCAATAAATAGGAACAAAACAATTATTTATGAACAAAATCTTGCTGAACTGAGGCTCATCTTACTCGTAACATTGTATCATTAAAAAAAATACTTATGTTACAACCTTTGAAAAATAATTTGGCCCTCTACCAGTTAATTTGGAAAAAATCCATAGTAGTTTGTACGAAACCACTCATCACGCAAGGCATTGTCTATCAGTACTCATTGTGTTCAGCCTAACTTCTCTTCAATCACTATTAGGGGACCAGTCACTGAAACTTTTGAGTCAAGTTGTGATAAATATTCCAACTACATGTACATCATCAAGGCATGCCTTTTTTGAAGCTGTAGTTGGAATACAATGGAGCCCGCTTAACTGGATATCTCTTAATTGTATATCCCTGTTAATTGAATATAATTTTCAAACCCAAAACCATTTACCATACCTTCAGTACAAATTTGATCTGTTAATTGCATATGGGTTGTAGAGTAAACTCCTGTTAACTGTATATAAATTTTTGTAATATGTCTAAAAAATTACTGTGACAAGCATCAAATTCGCCTTATTTATCAACCTTTTTGGCCTCACTACATCCAATACAGGCATTCATTCTATTATATCTTGTTTGACAGAGCTCTATGAGCTCTGTCAAACAAGATATAATAGAATAAATGTTCAGTTTACCTCCAGAACACAGGAAACTGACCAAATCCCTGTTAATTGTATACTCCTGTTAATTGAATAATTTTCACTGGCAAAATGGATATTCAATTAAGAGGATTCTACTGTATCAAGATTTTTATACATTCTTGTTACATAATGACAGTCTATATCCTGTGGCATTGCTGTTGTTTCTAGGCAAGTCTTGACTGTCTTTATAGGCAGCCTTGATTTTCTGGGAGTAAACTGAGCATTTATTCTATTATATCGTGTTTGACTGAGATAGAGCTCTGTCAAACAAGATATAATAGAATAAATGCCTGTATTGGATGTAGTGAGGCCAAAGGTTGATAAATAAGGGGAATTTGGTGCGTGTCACAGTAATGTTTTCGACGTATTACAAAAATTTATATACAATTAACAGGAGTTTACTCTACAACCCATATGCAATTAACAGATCAAATTTGTACTGAAGGTATGGTAAATGGTTTTGTGTTTGGAAATTATATTCAATTAACAGGGATATACAATTAAGTGGCTCCACTGTATTACCCAATAAAAGTTAAACTTTATAAACAGAAACAAGGGCGTGAATTGCTAATACTATTTATTTATTGGGGTTTAAGGTCACATACTTTTGCACAATGGCTAATCGTGACAATGACAGTTTTACAGGTAGAGAAAGCCAGAGAGAACCACCGATTATCAACGAGCAACTGTCAGCTCCTCAACATTCTAACTCTGTTCAAGCTCCACTCAAACAGCGGTTGAAAACATGTGCACTTTCGACGTGCCGTACACCTTAGTGCACATCGTCATAGTGCCCCCCTGTTGGCAACCAGGATAAAGTGCCTTGCCCAAGGACACAATGCAGGTCATCCTGGACGGAGATGGAACTCATGATCTCTAGAAATAGAAGTCCAACAGTCTACCACTGAGCCACTGCGCCCCCCAGTTGCTCGTACAATGTACAGCATAGGACTAGCCGCTAGCAATAGCTCATGATCAAGGTTTTGTGGAAACTTTAAATTTGCTTCCTACAGTGGTAGTGATTGGTGAGACTGAAATTAGGGTAAAGGTGTAGAATAGGGGACTTTTCGTTTTTTTTTAAAATAACGATTTTCTCGCTATTTTTCCCCCATTTTCTTAAAGTAAACTATATTTTGAACAAAATGACACAAAATTAGGTACCTCTATCATGTTTAACATGTAAGAGAATAGATTTTAAACCCCGTTGAATTGAGAGTTTCTCAATTGCCATTTGTTTCATTCGTTGTTACGAGTGACGTCACAGGGGAGAAATCATTTTATATGATAGCAGGTGCGCTTCGCTTGTGTGCATAGATATCAGATAGGTGCGCTCCGCTTGTGTGCGTGCTCCTCGATTTAAGGTCAGTTCAGTTAGGACCAGGGTGAGCTCATCGGTAAGCTAACCGTGGCCCTCACTAGACTGACCCTAAAATTTGATCTAGGGTCAGTTTAGTGAGGGGGCAGGGTTTGTCAGCCGACATTTGAATTACTAAACTCTCCACCAATGATAGCGATAATGGAACGGAGCGATTGCAGTGAGTCTGATGGCGCTGTCGCAATAAAATCGTTAATATTTCTTGAAAAAACAGTAAAAGTATGTGATTTTGTGTCATTTTGTTCAAAATATAGTTTACTTTAAGAAAACAGAGAAAAAATAGCGAGAAAAGCGTTATTTTAAAAAAAAACCGAAAAGTCCCCTATTCTATACCTTTACTGAAATTAGCATATGTGCAGATCCTGTTTATGTTAAAAGAGTGAAATTTACACTTCAGCAATATTTACATAGAATTTCTATCTGAACTATGAGTCAACGAATATGACTAATGCCAAGATATATTCCGACGAAATTATTCAAGGGGAAACTAATTGGGAAGCCAATTTCAAATCAAACATAAAACCAGCTTGGTATTCAAAATCAAATCAAATCTCGAAAGCTTTGTAGGAACTCACTTTATATCCATGCTTCAGTCATGTTTTACAGTTGTGTAGAAATATGTTACCTTAAACATGCCTCGGGTAAAAAAAAACTGAACTCCTGACTAGAAGTAATATTTTAACCCTTTACCCAACGAATCCACATCTGCCCGCGTAATATGCAAATTCAGCAGCTGAAAAAATATTATTTTTCAGAAAATTTCAACAAAACCATATCATGTGACCCCTCATTGGAACAAGCTCGTTCCAAAGAGGGGTCACATGATATGGTTTTGTTGAAATTTTTTGAAAAAAATTAAATAGTAATTAAAATAATAAATTTTGAAATCGTCTGCGTTGGGTAAAGGGTTAATGGAATAAGTTAAATATCAGTCCTATCATTATTTGTTTATTTATTGGTGTTTAAGGTCAAATATTTCTGCACAATGGCTAACCATGACCGCGACAGTTTTGTGGGTGGAGGAATCTGGAGTATCCGGAGAGAACCACCGAGCAACGGCGAGCAACTATCAGCTCCCCAACATACCAACTCCACACAAGCAGCGATAGCATTGGTTGAAGACAGGTACACCATCGACGTGCAGTACGCCGCAGTACACAGCGTCACCATGTCCCCACGTGGGCAATGGGGGTAAAGTGTCTTGCCCAAGGACACAACGTGGATGCCGCAGGTGGGATTCGAACCGAGGACCTCTTGGCTTGCAGCCTGCACGTCTACCAACTGAGCCACCGCGCCCCCTTCCTATCATTTGTTAATAGAATCAAACTTTGCTGATTCATTGTTTTTCTTGCAGTAGTCGTAGTATTCATGGATTTATGTGAGATGTGTTGTTTGTTTATTTTTATCCCTTTATCAAACGTAACGTATAAAACTGGCCAGTGCTGTTCTTAAAACCCGCCAATTAATTTTCATTATTTTTCCTTTTTTTGTCTCAAAAACATAGGTTATGATCTCTCGTTGGAACGAGCTCTATGTTTTTGAGACAAAAAAATTTAAAAAATTAGTTATTCAAGAATTTTTTTTTTGCAAGTGTCGTCTGCTTTTTATGTGGGTAAAGGGTTAATAACCTACTTTATCTTACAGCAAGAATCTGTTTCCCCCAATACAAGTAAAATGTCAAAACAAAATACAAATCGGTATTGTAGGTAGCAGCTGCACTTTCCTTCAGAAAGAGAACATTTTTAAGATTTTTTTTCTGAAGACGTTTTATGATAACATTACTTATAAATATAAGCAAGGCTATTGTCCAGAACTCATTGCGTACATACAAGCACTGCTTGATATCCTATAGCAATTTCAACCAATTCAATATGTGGCACTTCTACACATATCTATGAGATTGATGACTTCCGTTCTGCTCTTCTCAAACACTGAAACAAGGTCAAACAAGAAAACGATTTGTGCTAGCACAAACGCGTGATAAAATGCCCACGAAAACACTTTTTTTTGCATATATCATGCAATCTCCTTTGGTTTTGGAACATAAACAAGAAACATTCTGTGAACAAAGTAGAATCTCTGTCACTAAAAGAAGGTGAAGACTGTATCTTAAAGCATTGTGACTGTTTTTTCACATGGAATTAGTTTAAAATAATTCCAAGTTTATTGGACAGTTTTCCGACCTGTGGAGGTTAACATTTAAAAGGGCACCCCTCCCAACACAAACACCTCTCCCCCAAAAGACCAGATTTTTTGGACGAATCTTCCTGTACAAAACTCAGTTTGGGACAAAACATTTGTGCTGAGGTGATTTTGAGAGGAACTGCCCCTGCACTATTTCCAAGTATTGTCAGTGGTGGTTCTCGAAAGTTCTTTTAAAAGAAGTTCCAAGTAAAAGAATTTCATTCTTATTGGGCATGTTAGATGAAGGGTTAATTTCAAGCTTATTGGATGGCGCAAATAAGCCGCTGTATCAATAAGCTGGGATTCAAATAAAATTTTTTATCATTTAACCCTTTACCCAATGCAGACGGTATCAAAATTTATTATTTTAAATATAATTTTTGAATTTTTTTTCAAAAAATTTCAACAAAACCATATCATGTGACCCCTCGTTGGAACGAGGGGTCACATGATATTGTTTTGTTGAAATTTTTTGAAAAATAATATTTTTTCAGCAGCTGAATTTGCATATTACGTGGGCGGATGCAGGCGATTCGTTGGGTAAAGGGTTAACAAAACCACAGTTTCTGTTATGCAAAAGTACCCTGGACTTACATTTTATATATCATTCATACAGAAAATTACAGGCAATGTTATTTATTCATAGTTGTTGAAATCAATTTTCTTATTAATTTATTATTATGCTGCACAAAGTAGATCTTCTGTTTCTCAGGCCATTATTTGTAAAATTGCATGCAGGCGCGCATTTTTTTATTTTATTTTTTATTTCAGTAATTACTTCTTTGTCATCAAAAGTTCATGTTCTTGGTTTATGTTTTTTCATAATCTACAGAAAAGTATGGGTGGTGGTGTATTTCATCCCTTGAGAGCAAGAAGGCTTTGCAGTGCTAAAGCATTGCAAAGCCTTCTTGCACTCAAGGAACAAATTCATCAATTTTTTTTAACTTGGGTAAAATATCAGACATAAACCATTTAATTTTTATTTTTTTTCAAGTTCAAATTGGTTATAAAAAGAGAGCATGCAGCAGCCAAAAGGACCATGCGGGAGGGCCTGAGAAACAGACTTTTTATTTTTTTAGGCCTTATTCAAGTTTATGTTCATTCGGACATTTTTATATTATAGCATACACGTCAATAAAATCTATTTCAGATTGCTGTTGTCGACAAACATACTGTGGGTTTTATTGGGTACATAACTGCGATTTATTTCAAATAATACTAAGTTTTGTATATAATTATTCCCAATAAGTGCTAAAATAATGCATATTTGTTTGTGGCAGTCCAAACAGCATCAAAGTTAAAATTAGTAACCATGTGTATTCAGAAATGATTTGTTATATTCTGATAATGATTGGGTAACTTTGTTTATATCTTCGCAAAGTCATGTTTTCTGAATATATTGTTAGTTTCTCAATAAAACAATACAAATATGGATATCATCAGAATCAGCTCATGGAGCTGGTTCTAACGATATTCTTATTTGTGTGATTTTATTGAAAAAATTGTGAAAGTTAATTTATATTCTTAAAAATACTGTGTTAGGTGAAGGGTTAAATATAGATTTAAGTAATTTTGCATTGCTTCTGATGTCTTCTACGATGCATGCAATGTTTTTTTTCATTTGCTCTTTCATACATAAACAAAAATTGAGAGTCAATATTTTTTCAAACTTGCAACTTATCAGTATTGTCCTTTCAAATAATAATTTTGAATTAATTCTTCTCTCAATTCATTAACCCTTTACCCAACGTAACTGCCAAAACCGGCCAGCGCTGTTCTCAAAAATCGCAAATTAATTTTCATTATATTTTCATCTTTTGTCTCATCGAGCTCGTTCCAATGAGGGGTCATAACCTATGTTTTTGAGACAAAAAATGAAAAAAATTATTTATTCAAGAATTTTTTTTTGCAAGTGTCGTCTGCTTTTCATGTTAGGTAAAGGGTTAAGTTGAAAGTTTCATGTTTGATGATTACATCAAATATGGAGTTCAAAGTTACTGAAATATTTGAGTGAAGTCTTTTTCTAGTCAAGAAATCATATCAGGCAAAAAATACAAAAGTGCAAGCAGTGTTTGGTGTAATAATCTTAATATTTAATTTTTGAAGGCCTCCCTGGGAGCACAGTGGCTCAGTGGTAGACTGTTGGACTTCTTTGCTAGAGATCCCGAGTTTGATCCCCGTCCAGGACGACTCGCGTTGTGTCCTTGGGCAAGTCACTTTATCCTGGTTGCCTACATGGGGGCATGATGACACCGTGTACTAAGGTGAACTGCACGTCGATGGTGCACATGTCTTCAACCGCTGTAACCCTGCTTGAGCGGAGCTTGAACAGAGTTAGAATGTTGAGGAGCTGACAGTTGCTCGTCATTGCTCGGTGGTTCTCTCCGGGTACTCCGGCTTCCTCCACCCGTAAAACTGTCACAGTCCTGATTAGCCATTGTGCATAAGTATGTGACCTTAAAACCACAATGAATAAATATAAATTTGGAAGGCTTCCCCGTGGAAAGCCTGGAAAGTGAAGCAGTGTTTTTTACTGCGATAAATAAGCTCTGTTTTACAGGGAGAATAGGACCAGTCAGCAATGCTTGGGGTAGAAGTCCTCTAAAATTGGCAACATGTGGTATAAGTGATTGTGTGGAATTGACTTTATCTCAATGTTATGGCCATGATTAGCCATTGTGCAAAAATATGTTGCCTTAAACGCTAATAAATAAATAACTTAAAGGCCCAGAAACTTTTCATACATTTTTCCTATACTTTGACTGGATTTGTTGTGTGGCTTTGCAGTTGTGTCTAAGCATGTCATGGCTGCCTATAGAGGCATATTCTTTAGGAATCTTCTTCAGATTCACCAGTCTTTTAATATTTGGTATACAGCATCCTCAGGGGGTCAGATTCAAGTTTGTTGAAATCAAGCCTCTCAGGTCTACAAGTCATAGTCCTGATTAGCCATTGTGCATAAGTATGTGACCTTAAAACCACAATGAATAAATATAAAATTGGAAGGCTTCCCCGTGGAAAGCCTGGAAAGTGAAGCAGTGTTTTTTACTGCGATAAATAAGCTCTGTTTTACAGGGAGAATAGGACCAGTCAGCAATGCTTGGGGTAGAAGTCCTCTAAAATTGGCAACATGTGGTATAAGTGATAGTGTGGAATTGACTTTATCTCAATGTTATGGCCATGATTAGCCATTGTGCAAAAATATGTTGCCTTAAACGCTAATAAATAAATAACTTAAAGGCCCAGAAACTTTTCATACATTTTTCCTATACTTTGACAGGATTTGTTGTGTGGCTTTGCAGTTGTGTCTAAGCATGTCATGGCTGCCTATAGAGGCATATTCTTTAGGAATCTTCTTCAGATTCACCAGTCTTTTGATATTTGGTATACAGCATCCTCAGGGGGTCAGATTCAAGTTTGTTGAAATCAAGCCTCTCAGGTCTACAAGTTGCAATTTTTTATGTTTTGTTATATATACACAGCAGCCTTGGGGTGGGGGAGGGGGTGGGGGGCAGCAGGTTTAATCATGTTTAATGAAATCCCTGGGTGCAGTGTTAACTACAGTACAAGTCAAAATAAGTTGTAGGAAAACCAATATAAACTATGTATCTTTCTCTTCCTACACCTATAAGACCAGAATCTGACATGATTTTCTGGCAAGGTCTCGCTTTGAGCTTTCCAGAAAATGAGGTTAGATTCTGATCTTATCAGTGCAGGTGCAGCAGTATATTTAGTTTATTGCAGTTATGCTACAACTTATTTTGACTTATACTGTAACAATATAAGCTGAATATGACATTAAATCCTCATTTAAACACATGGGCCATTATCTGGTAGAGTTCTGGAAGCCCATATTTGGGCTTTATTCTGAAGTACACATACAACAATTCAAAGGCTGCATACTCTGTGGGTGTGCTTAATATTATCTTTTACGTGAAATTATTTTAACTGAATAGATTTGTCTTGTTGCAATTTATGGGAGAGTGCCTTTTGGCACTCTCCCATAAATTGCAACATGGCAAAGACTGGTAAATAAATTTTGATGATCAGAAATAATTTAGCACTTTACCAGTTAAGGCCCCTTGAGGCCTCATGTTTAAAGAAATATGTTAACTATAAGAGCTGGGTTCAACCCAAGCCCTTTAATGGTTCCCAATGAGCAATTAACACTTAACCCTTTACCCAACGAATCGCCCGCATCCGCCCACGTAATATGCAAATTCAGCAGTTGAAAAAATATTATTGTTCAAAATATCTCAACCAAACCATATCATGTGACCCCTCGTTGGAACGAGCTCGTTGGAACGAGCTCGTTGAGCTCGTTCCAATGAGGGGTCACATGATATGGTTTTGTTGAAATTTTTTGAAAAATTTGAAAAAATGATATTTAAAATAATAAATTTTAATATCGGCTGCATTGGGTGAAGGGTAAACCCACTGAGTATTTTCAAAATATTTTCCTATCAAATCCAGTCATGGCTGCTGTTAAGCAGCAATGACTAGATGTTATAGAAAATCCATCTGCATTTATTTCAAGAAATCATTGGTAAACAAATCCCTTTGATTACAGGGGAAAACTTGAGTAAAGGTGCCCAAATTTTACTTGCTCCAGTGGCAACAGAAATCCTGTCCTGAGCAGGAATATCCACCAGCAGCTAATAGTAAAATTCTCTGTTATTCTGATCATGTCTTCCCTTGCCTTCATCTGCCAGTAGTTTAATTCAGTAAGGATTAGAGTCCAAGTTATGTCTGTTTATTGAAGTTTAATGATACTTTCAGCAACCAGAGACATTTCATGTCAGATAGTTTTACAGGTTAAGAAAGATGGAGTACTCCCAGTGAACCTCTTAACAGTAGTGTGCGGTTGGCAGACTCCTGTAATTACTAAACAGGTACAAGCCGAGTTAGCAGTGTATGGTTGTCAGACTCCTGTAATTACTAAACATGTACAAGTCAAGTTAGCAGTGTGCGGTTGTCAGACTCCTGTAATTACTAAACAAGTACAAGCTAAGTTAGTGTGCGGTTGTCAGACTCCTGTAATTACTAAACAAGTACAAGCTAAGTTAGTGTGCAGTTGTCAGACTCCTGTAATTACTAAACAGGTACAAGCCGAATTGGCAGTGTATGCTTGTCAGACTCCTGTAATTACTAAACAGGTATAAGCCGAGTTAGCAGTGGATGAAGGCATGCGCACCATCAACATGCAGTATGCATTAGTACTTAGTTAGTTCCATGGTGACCCCCACAAGGGCTGTCAGGAGTAAGTGTCATTCCCAAGGACATAGTACTTGGTTCCACTGTGACCCCACAAGGGTGTCAGGAGTAAGTGTCATGCCCAAGGACATAGTACTTAGTTCCACTGTGAACCCACAAGGGCTGTCAGGAGTAAGTGTCATGCCCAAGGACATAGTACTTAGTTCCACTGTGACCCCTCAAGGGCAGTCAGGAGTGAGTGACATGCCAAAGGACACAGTACTTAGTTCCACAGTGACCCCACAAGGGCAGTCAGGAGTAAGTGTCATGCCCAAGGACATAGTACTTAGTTCCACTGTGACCTCACAAGGGCTGTCAGGAGTAAGTGTCATGCCCAAGGTCATAGCACTTAGTTCCACTGTGGTCCCACAAGGGCTGACAGGAGTAAGTGTCATGCCCAAGAACATAGTACTTAGTTCCACTGTGACCTCACAAAGGCAGTCAGGAGTAAGTGTCTTGCCCAGGGACATAGTACTTGGTTCCACTGTGGCCCCACAAGGGCTGTTAGGAGTAAGTGTCATGCCCAAGAACATAGTACTTAGTTCCACTGTGACCCCACAAGGGCAGTCAGGCGTAAGTGTCTTGCCCAAGGACATAGTGCTTAATTCCACTGTGACTTCACAATGGCTGTCAGGAGTAAGTGTTATGCCCAAGGACGTAGTACTTAGTCCCACGGTGACCCCACAAGGGCAGTCAGGAGTAAGTGTCATGCCCAAGGATATAGTACTTAGTTCCACTGTGATCCCACAAGGGCAGTTAGGAGTAAGTGTCATGCCCAAGGACATAGTACTTAGTTCCACTGTGACCCCACAAGTGCAGTCAGGAGTAAGTGTCATGCCCAAAGACATGGTACTTAGTTCCACTGCAACCCCACAATGGCAGTCAGGAGTAAGTGTCATGCCCAAGGACATAGTACTTAATTCCACTGTGACCCCACAAGGGAGGGGTGTCAGGAGTAAGTGTCATGCCCAAGGACATAGTACTTATAATTAGTTCCACTGTGACCTCACAAGGGCTGTCAGGAGTAAGTGTCTTGCGCAGGGACATAGTACTTAGTTCCACTGTGATCCCACAAGGGCAGCCAGGAGTAAGTGTCTTGCGCAGGGACATAGTACTTACTTCCACTATGGCCCCACAAGGGGTGTCAGGAGTAAGTGTCATGCCCAAGGACATAGTACTTGGTTCCACGGTGACCCCACAAGGGCAGTCAGGAGTAAGTGTCTTGCGCAGGGACATAGTACTTGGTTCCACTATGGCCCCACAAGGGCTGTCAGGAGTAAGTGTCATGCCCAAGGACATAGTGCTTATAATTAGTTTCACTGTGACCTCACAAGGGCTGTCAGGAGTAAGTGTCATGCCCAAGGACATAGTACTTGGTTCCACTATGGCCCCACAAGGGCTGTCAGGAGTAAGTGTCTTGCCTAAGGACATAGTACTTAGTTCCACTGTGACCTCACAAGGGCAGTCAAGAGTAAGTGTCTTGCGCAGGGACATAGTACTTAGTTCCACTATGGCCCCACAAGGGCTGTCAGGAGTAAGTTTCATGCCCAAGAACATAGAACTTAGTTTCACTGTGACCTCACAAGGGCAGTCAGGTGTAAGTGTCTTGCCCAAGGACATAGTGCTTAGTTTCACTTTTACTTCACAATGGCTATCAGGAGTAAGTGTTATGCCCAAGGCTGTAGTACTTAGTCCCATGGTGAGCCCACAAGGGCAGTCAGGAGTAAGTGTCATGCCCAAGGACATAGTACTTAGTTCCACAGTGACCCCACAAGGGCAGCCAGGAGTGAGTGTCATGCCCAAGGACATAGTACTTAGTTTCACTGTGATCCCACAAGGGCAGTCAGGAGTAAGTGTCTTGCCCAGGGACATAGTACTTAGTTCCACTGTGACCCCACAAGGGCAGTCAGGAGTGTCATGCCCAAGGACATAGTACTTAGTTCCTCGGTGACCCCACAAGGGCAGTCAGGTGTAAGTGTCTTGCCCAAGAACATAGTACTTAGTTCCACTGTGACCTCACAAGGGCAATCAGGAGTAAGTGTCTTGCGCAGGGACATAGTACTTAGTTCCACTATGGCCCCACAAGGGCTGTCAGGAGTAAGTGTCATGCCCAAGAACATAGTACTTAATTCCACTGTGACCTCACAAGGGCAGTCAGGAGTAAGTGACATGCCCAAGGACATAGTACTTAGTTCCACTGTGATCCCACAAGGGCAGTCAGGAGTAAGTGTCTTGCGCAGGGACATAGTACTTAGTTCCACTGTGGCCCCACAAGGGCTGTCAGGAGTAAGTGTCATGCCCAAGAACATAGAACTTAGTTCCACTGTGACCTCACAAGGGCAGTCAGGCGTAAGTGTCTTGCCCAAGGACATAGTGCTTAGTTTCACTGTGACTTCACAATGGCTGTCAAGAGTAAGTGTTATGCCCAAGGACATAGTACTTAGTTCCACAGTGACCCCACAAGGACAGCCAGGAGTAAGTGCCATGCCCAAGGACATAGTACTTAGTTTCACTGTGATCCCACAAGGGCAGTCAGGAGTAAGTGTCTTGCCCACGAACTTAGTACTTAGTTCCACTGTGGCCCCACAAGTGCTGTCAGGAGTAAGTGTCATGCCCAAGAACATAGTACTTAATTCCACTGTGACCTCACAAGGGCAGTCAGGAGTAAGTGTCATGCCTAAGGACATAGTACTTAGTTCCACTGTGATCCCACAAGGGCAGTCAGGGGTAAGTGTCTTGCCCAAGAACATAGTACTTAGTTCCACTGTGACCTCACAAGGGCAGTCAGGAGTAAGTGTCTTGCGCAGGGACATAGTACTTAATTCCACTGTGGACCCACAAGGGCTGTCAGGAGTAAGTGTCATGCCCAAGAACATAGTACTTAGTTCCACTGTGACCTCACAAGGGCAGTCAGGCATAAGTGTCTTGCCCAAGGACATAGTGCTTAGTTTCACTGTGACTTCACAATGGCTGTCAGGAGTAAGTGTTATGCCCAAGGACGTAGTACTTAGTCCCACGGTGAACCCACAAGGGCAGTCAGGAGTAAGTGTCATGCCTAAGGACATAGTACTTAGTTCCACTGCGATCCCACAAGGGCAGTCAGGGGTAAGTGTCTTGCCCAAGAACATAGTACTTAGTTCCACTGTGACCTCACAAGGGCAGTCAGGAGTAAGTGTCTTGCGCAGGGACATAGTACTTAATTCCACTGTGGACCCACAAGGGCTGTCAGGAGTAAGTGTCATGCCCAAGAACATAGTACTTAGTTCCACTGTGACCTCACAAGGGCAGTCAGGCATAAGTGTCTTGCCCAAGGACATAGTGCTTAGTTTCACTGTGACTTCACAATGGCTGTCAGGAGTAAGTGTTATGCCCAAGGACGTAGTACTTAGTCCCACGGTGAACCCACAAGGGCAGTCAGGAGTAAGTGTCATGCCCAAGGACATAGTACTTAGTTCCACAGTGACCCCACAAGGGCAGCCAGAGTAAGTGTCATGCCCAAGGACATAGTACTTAGTTTCACTGTGATCCCACAAGGGCAGTCAGGAGTAAGTGTCTTGCCCAGGGACATAGTACTTAGTTCCACTGTGGCCCCACAAGTGCTGTCAGGAGTAAGTGTCATGCCCAAGAACATAGTACTTAATTCCACTGTGACCTCACAAGGGCAGTCAGGAGTAAGTGTCATGCCCAAGGACATAGTACTTAGTTCCACTGTGATCCCACAAGGGCAGTCAGGAGTAAGTGTCTTGCGCAGGGACATAGTACTTAGTTCCACTGTGGCACCACAAGGGCTGTCAGGAGTAAGTGTCATGCCCAAGAACATAGAACTTAGTTCCACTGTGACCTCACAAGGGCAGTCAGGCGTAAGTGTCTTGCCCAAGGACATAGTGCTTAGTTCCACTGTGACTTCACAATGGCTGTCAGGAGTAAGTGTTATGCCCAAGGACGTAGTCCTTAGTCCCACGGTGACCCCCATAAGGGCAGTCAGGAGTAAGTGTCATGCCCAAGAACATAGAACTTAGTTCCACTGTGACCTCACAAGGGCAGCCAGGCGTAAGTGTCTTGCCCAAGGACATAGTGCTTAGTTCCACTGTGACTTCACAAGGGCAGTCAGGAGTAAGTGTCATGCCCAAGGACATAGTACTTAGTTCCACTGTGACCCCCACAAGGGCTGTCGGGAGTAAGTGTCATGCCCAAGGACATAGTACTTAGTTCAACTGTGACACCACAATGGCAGTCCGGAGTAAGTGTCATGCTCAAGGACATAGTACTTAGTTCCACTGTGATCCCACAAGGGCTGCCAGGAGTGCCATGCCCAAGGACATAGTACTTAGTTCCACTGTGACCCCACAAGGGTTGTCAGGAGTGCCATGCCCAAGGACATAGTACTTAGGTCCACTGTGACCCCCACAAGGGCAGTCAGGAGTAAGTGTCATGCCCACGGACATAGTACTTAGTTCCACTGTGACCCCACAAGGGCTGTCAGGAGTAAGTGGCATGCCCAAGGACATAGTACTTAGTTCCACTATGACCCCACAAGGGCTGTCTGGAGTAAGTGTCATGTCCAAGGACATAGTACTTAGTTCCACTGTGACCCCACAAGGGCAGTCAGAAGTAGGTGTCATGCCCAAGGACATAGTACTTAGGTCCACTGTGACCCCACAAGGGCTGTCTTGAGTAAGTGTCATGCCCAAGGACATACTACTTAGTTCCACTGTGACCCCCAACCCCCCCCCCCCCCCCCCCCCAGGGCTGTCAGGAGTAAGTGTCTTGCTCAAGGACATAGTACTTAGTTCCACTATGACCCGCACAAGGACAGTCATGAGTAAGTGTCATGCCCAAGGACATAACACAGTGACTGCGGGTCAGGATCAAACCATCAAGCTTTTAATTTTAAACCTTTACCCACTGACGATATAAAAATTTTGTGTTTTAAATATTATTTTTTTTACTTTTTCAAAAAATGTCCACAAAACCATATTATGTGACCCCCTCATTGGAACGAGCTCGTTCCAAGGAGGGGTCACATATGGTTTTGTTGAAATGTTTTGATAACTAATACTTTTGGGGCAGCTGAATTTGCATATTATGCGGGCGGATGTGGCCGTTTCATTGGGTAAAGGGTTAAGTCTAATGTAGTAACCAAGCCTGGATATAAGCACACTGTCATCTACCGAATGAAGTACCCAGAGGGTAACCAAGCCTGGATATAAGCACACTGTCATCTACCGAATGAAGTACCCAGAGGGTGACCAAGCCTGGATATAAGCACACTGTCATCTACTGAATGAAATACCCAGAGGGTGACCAAGCCTGGATATAAGCACACTGTCATCTACTGAATGAAATACCCAGAGGGTAACCAAGCCTGGATGTAAGCACACTGTCATCTACCGAATGAAGTACCCAGAGGGTGACCAAGCCTGGATATAAGCACACTGTCATCTACTGAATGAAATACCCAAAGGGTAACCAAGCCTGGATATAAGCACATTGTCATCTACTGAATGAAATACCCAGAGGGTAAACAAGCCTGGATATAAGCACACTGCCATCTACTGAATGAAATACCCAGAGGGTAACCAAGCCTGGATATAAGCACACTGTCATCTACCGAATGAAGTACCCAGAGGGTGACCAAGCCTGGATATAAGCACACTGTCATCTACGGAATGAAGTACCCAGAGGGTGACCAAGCCTGGATATAAGCACACTGTCATCTACCGAATGAAGTACCCAGAGGGTGACCAAGCCTGGATATAAGCACACTGTCATCTACTGAATGAAATACCCAGAGGGTGACCAAGCCTGGATATAAGCACACTGTCATCTACTGAATGAAATACCCAGAGGGTAACCAAGCCTGGATATAAGCACACTGTCATCTACCGAATGAAGTACCCAGAGGGTGACCAAGCCTGGATATAAGCACACTGTCATCTACTGAATGAAATACCCAAAGGGTAACCAAGCCTGGATATAAGCACATTGTCATCTACTGAATGAAATACCCAGAGGGTAACCAAGCCTGGATATAAGCACACTGTCATCTACCGAATGAAGTACCCAGAGGGTAAACAAGCCTGGATATAAGCACACTGCCATCTACTGAATGAAATACCCAGAGGGTAACCAAGCCTGGATATAAGCACACTGTCATCTACTGAATGAAATACCCAGAGGGTAACCAAACCTGGATATAAGCACACTGTCATCCACTGAATGAAGTACCCAGAGGGTGACCAAGCCTGGATATAAGCACACTGTCATCTACTGAATGAAGTACCCAGAGGGTGACCAAGCCTGGATATAAGCACACTGTCATCTACTGAATGAAGTACCCAGAGGGTGACCAAGCCTGGATATTAGCACACTGTCATCTACCTAATGAAATACCCAGAGGGTGACCAAGCCTGGATATAAGCACACTGTCATCTACTGAATGAAATACCCAGAGGGTAACCAAGCCTGGATATAAGCACACTGTCATCTACCTAATGAAATACCCAGAGGGTGACCAAGCCTGGATATAAGCACACTCATCTACTGAATGAAGTACCCAGAGGGTAACCAAGCCTGGATATAAGCACACTGTCATCTACTGAATGAAGTACCCAGAGGGTGACCAAGCCTGGATATAAGCACACTGTCATCTGTAAAATGAAGTACCCAGAGGGTGACCAAGCCTGGATATAAGCACACTGTCATCTGTAGAATGAAGTACCCAGAGGGTGACCAGGCCTGGATATAAGCACACTGTCATCTGTAGAATGAAGTACCCAGAGAGTGACCAGGCCTAGATATAAGCACACTGTCATCTTTAGAATGAAGTACCCAGAGGGTGAATTTGGCAATACTACTAAATTTATCCTCTGTTAGCCTCAATCTGAATCATGGTCTCAAGCCTCAACAGAAAGAGGTATGCAGAGGATAAATTGGTCCACTGTTGGGGAAATCATCAGTAAATTCACCCTCTGTGGACCTTCTGCAAATAATCGATTGCTTATTTCCAGGCTTGGTGCTAACCTAGGAGTCGCCACGTCCCTGTCCAAGTATTCAACATGTTACGTGTTGAAAGTGTAAAACAAAACAGACACTTGGTTTCAATTGGTGGAATGCTAGAATCAGAGAAAAATATTCAGTTAACAGGAATACCGGTATACAGTTAACAGGTTGAGTGCTAAAAGCCACTATCAGGGTCTATTGAAAAATGCTGAAACAAAACAGTTGTTCATGAACAAAATCTTGCTAAACTAAAGTTTTCCTTGTTGGAGGCATGGCATATTGGAAAAAATAGGTTTTAAATCACGTTTGAACTATAATTTAGCACTCAACCATTTAACCCTTAAGCCCCCATATAGCCCCAAACCGCCACTTTTATATTGCATTGAAGCAGGTGCTCCCTTGTGTAATCTTTTTTATTACTCTTGTGTGTAGACTGAATTTTTCCTGGCAGTGGTTCTACATCACTGCTGGCTGCCTGTATAGGCAGCCAGCAGTGATGTAGAACCACTGCCAAGTCATCAATAACTATGTAAGCAGAAAAAGGCCACAAATACTTTAAAATTAATCTGAGGACTTAAGGGTTAACAAGAACTGAGCTATTCTCTTATCTTCTGATGAGCATTTATTGTACTATATCTTGTTTGACATAGCTCATTGAGTTCAGTGAAAAATGGAAAAAAATAGATTACCCTTTACCTAACAACACAGTGGACACTTGCAAACAAAATTCTTACATAACACATTTTTCATTTTTGCACCAAAAACATAGCTTATGGTCATTCATTGTAATGAGTTCAACGAGGTCTGGGTGATCAGATGCTATATATTTGAGACACAAAATGAAAAAAATTAATAAATTGAGTGGTGAATATTTTACGTTGGGTAAAGGGTTACATACTAAAATAACAGGCAGTTTTTTACTGATAAAATAGGACCCAGTCACCAATGCTTGGGAGGTGCAAACCCTCTCTAAAATGGGCAACATGGCTAATTCACGCTCACCCCTAGTCGTGAGTTGATACTCATGTTGTGGTCATGATTAGCCATTGTGCAAAAATAAGTGACCTTAAACACCAATCAGTAAATAAATAAATACATGCGAAAATTGAGAAGGCGTTGTCTAGCTGTAATTAACAATAATGGGTCTCATACTCGATATTGAACCCATATCAGTTCGCTCCGTCAACTTTTTGGCAAATTTGAAAAATTTCCTCTTTTGCCAATAACAACATTTTCCATGGTTATCATATTCAAAAGCTAAAAAATAATGTCAAACACAAACAAAATCTTAATTTCTGTGCTTAAATCATTAAAGATATAATTAAATAAAAAATATATACACTTTTCATAACAATATTTCAACTAAAACGTAAAACAGGTAGTTAGATATACTTGGTGCTTAGAAAACTTTGAGTACAAATGTAGTACATTTGGAACAAAAAATATTGGCACACACACATGCTTTTTGATTGATTTATTTATTTATTTATTTATTTATTTATTTATTTATTTATTTATTTATATATTAAGGTTTAACGACACATTAACAGCCAAGGTCATAGCGAGTAGGTGACAGTTTTACGGGTGGAGGAAGCCGGAGAGCAACGACGAGCAGCTGTCAGCTCCCCAACATCGTAACTCAGCACTGCAGCACAGACAGGGTTAGATTGGTTGAAGACATGCGCACCATCGGCGTGCAGTATGCCTTAGTACATGACATCAGCGGACAGTCAAGGTGAAGTGCCTTGCCCAAGGCCACAACACAGGCGTCCGAATCGATCGCTCAAGTCGGTCACCCATCCAAGGACTAACCTGGCTCGACGTTGCTTAACTTCGGTAAACTGACGAGAACCGGTTACCGCAATGCCGACTCGCCAGCTATTGAATTGATTTCCACCAAATAAGAAACATAAGTCATTGTCACAACCAAGTTAAAATTTCAAATTACACAGCTGTACATCCCCCCCCCCCCCCCCCCCCCCCACTTCCCCATCCAGAAAGAATAGATCTTGTCAGATTTGTCTAAATCCGCCAGCAACTGCACTTATAAGGAAATTTAAACAGGCCTCAAAAGTAATTCTTGTTTCTCCAGCAATCTTTCCTGAATTTTATGATGACTGGAGGCATCTTGAAAAAGTGTTGAAATCAGAACTATAACTTCTTGCACTGCTATATGAAATAACCCATGTCTCATAATGCAGTTGCAGATTTAACCAATTACTTGTATATCTTGTTTGACTGTGAGTTCTGTCAAACTAGATATAGTTGGTTAAATGCTCAGCGAGCTCTGTCAAATAAAATATAGTTTCTTAAATGCTCAGTGAGCTCTGTCAAACAAGATGTAGTTTGTTAACCCTTTACCTAACGTAACGGCCAAAACCGGCCAGCGCTATTCTCAAAAATCGCCAATTAATTTACAAAATATTTTCATTTTTTGTCTCAAAAACATAGGTTATGACGCCTCGTTGGAACGAGCTCGTCGAGCTCGTTCCAACGAGGGGTCATAACCTATGTTTTTGAGACAAAAAATTAGTTATTCAAGAATTTTTTTTGCAAGTGTCGTCTGCTTTTCATGTTAGGTAAAGGGTTAAATGCTCATTGAGACCTGCCAAACAAGATATAGTTGGACAAATGCACAGCCAGCTCTCTCAAACCAGATATAGTTGGTTAAATGCTCAGTGAGCTCTGTCAAACAAGATGTAGTTCATTAAATGCTCATTGAGATCTGCCAAACAAGATATAGTTGGACAAACGCACAGCCAGCTCTCTCAAACCAGATATAGTTGGTTAAATGCTCAGAGAGTTCTGTCAAACAAGATATAGTTAGTTAAATGCTCATTGGGCTCTGTCAAACAAAATATAGTTTGTTAAATGCCCAGTGAGCTCTGTCAAACAAGAAATAGTTTGTTACATGCACAGTGGGATCTGTCAAACAAGATATAGTTAGTTAAATGCTCAGCTAGCTCTGTCAAACAAGAAATAGTTGATTAAATGCTCAGTTAAATCTGTCCAACAAGAAATAGTTGCTTAAATGCTCAGTGGGATCTGTCAAAAATGATATAGTTGGTTAAAAGCACAGTGGGATCTGCCAAACCAGGTATAGTTGGTTAAATGCTCAGTGAGATCTGTCAAACAAAACATAGTTGGTTAAATGCCCAGTGAGCTCTGTCAAACAAGAAATAGTTTGTTGCATGCTCAGTGGGATCTGTCAAACAAGATATAGTTAGTTAAAGGCTCAGCGAGCTGTGTTAAACAGGATATAGTTGATTAAATGCTCAGTGGGCTCTCTCAAACAAAATATAGTTGGTTAACACTTTACTCAGAATAACGACCAAAACTGGCCAAAGCAATTCACAAAATTCACCATTCAGTTTTCATTACTTTTTCATTTTTTGTCACAAAAAACGTAGCTTCTGACCCTTCATTGGAACAAGCTCATTGAGCTTGTTCCAGTAAGGGCCCATAAGCTATGTTTTTAGTGCATAAAATGAAAATAAAATTTAATGAATAATTTTGGTTGCAAGTGTCGTCTGCTTTTCATGTTAAATGGTTAAATGCTCATTGAGCTCTGTCAAACAAGTTATTGTTGGTCAAATGCTCAGTGAGCTCTGACAAACAAGGTATTGTTGA